>CANSGD010000594.1:8750000-10000000 GCA_947645195.1 Patellifolia procumbens
GACATTAATAATGGTTTTTTTTTGTTATGCAGAGACATAACTTGGACAGATTAATGAAGAAGGATTGATAAGGAAAAGTGGAATAGATTGAGAAAATGGAAAATATAGAAATCAAAAGGTAGATTGCCAAGTATTTGAGTGACTTGGTCGTACTCTCAAAAGCTTGATGAAACTAAGAGAAACTTTGATGAATATTCATATTTACTTCCTACTTCTCTCTATTTATAACCTGATATTCCTCTCTTTCTCTAACAAAATTTCTATCTTTCTTCACAAGCTAACCCATAACTGAGTGATTATGTTTTTCCTAGAATACCTCTTCCCCTAAACCAGTTCATTACAGTTTTTGCACTCTCTAGCCCCTGTGCAGCTTCTCTGCTTGTATTTCTGCCAGTCTAACATTGTTAGTTCTCAAAAATCAGAGCATCCCGAAAACTATTGTCACTTATTGACGCTAGGCAACATAGGGTGAAAGGATGAAAAGGTTTAGGTAACCATATTACATATGACCTTGGAAAATCTAATGTCGATGCGGGTCCTAGAATCATTATGACCACCTAACAATCATTTGTGAAAATATAGGAAATGGAATTTACTATTGGCATAGTCACTTCCTAAAAATGTATCTTTGACAGGTCTGACACTTTGCTTGATACCTCAAGTCACTCCTTGAACACTGCAAATGATTTTGAGAAGCATCTCCAAGAGTTATTTGACGAAGTCAAAACTTTGATTTCAACAGGGAAGAGAAGTGATGCCATAGATTTACTTCAAGCAAATTATCAAGCAGTGAAAGAGCAGTTGGATGCAGGATTTTCAGGCATTGAAGAAGCAGCAATTCTTGATGTTATTGCTTTAGGATATGTAGGACTTGGCAACTCGAAGATGGTTGAATCCTTATTGGATGTGGTACTCTCTTGGATCTCTCTTTTGAAAATTATCTGAGTTGCAGCAGTTAGTTTTCTGATATGAATCCAATATGTTCATACTATATACTTTGTTCATCTAAGAAAACTGTGTCCCCTAAGACAAGAATGGTTGCGAAAACCCGTGTAATGCTTCACCAACGAGTACTTGTTTATAGTTTACTCCTTCTTTTGTGTCTCCATTACCATGAAATCTTACTTGTACATTTTTTTTGCGGACAATGGTATCGTGAGCCAGGTTAGAAAATAATGTGAAACATAAGTGTAGCAACAATGAAGATTTATCTGGAGATGAACGGAAAGTCACCATTAATCATTTACGTTTCATGTAAATAGTAGGAGAAAATTCAGCTTTGCTAATCTATGTGGACTGTCTCAATAATCAAGGTATCTTATAGTCCTCTATCATTGCAAAGTCCATGAAGATAGCTTTGTCTCATGGTGCAACCTGTGTTGGAGGAATTTCATTTCTTGTCCTTGTCAAATGTTTAACCATTTGCTTACTTGATTGGGCAGATGAACAAAATTGTTGTTTGTTTGAATGATGATGAGATCCTCCTAGATTCAGTACTTATACACATGGGAAGCATGTATTCATCATTGGGGAAATCCGAGAAGTCGATGCTTATGTATCAAAGGGCTCTAAAAGTATTGGAAAACTTACACGGTTGGTTACTTCTTAAATCTATCGACATTTTGCTTCTTGATTCCAATCATTAATTCTAGTTTAATGAGACAACAAGCTACTGTATATCTCTACTGACATGGCTTTGCTCGATTTTTTTGCCAGCCATTACTGCCTATATAATCTTATGTTCTTTCTCAAATTGTCTTCACTTATTTCTATCTGTATTGTGCTTTTTTCTCAAGGGGCGCATATAGCTGTTGAGAATCGCGTAAGCCATTAAAAAGAAATGCTATATGAGCCAGCCTAAATAATGGAAATAGGAGACAATGACAAACACAAATTTTGCACGGGAAAACACTTCAGAAACTAGTGGAGGAAAACCATTAAAACTATCACAAATCAACTGACAAATAGAAGTGTTAGTTACCTTTACCTAAACACGAACCCCGTGAATTACAATTCTTGCTGAAGGACTCCTGAAACCCAAGAGTAGTTGTGATCTCTCCCCGTGCCTGAGCACCGATACCGATGTGTTTTAAAACAACTAATGACCCAAGACCTCTTTATATAGTACATACAAGCTAACCCTTTTCCAAGAAACATATATTCTAGACTCATCAGTTACGAGGATCTAGAATATTAGAATACTTATCTTTCTGATACAATTATCAACTAATTGGAAAAAAAAAATTATGTTTTAACTCTTAACTAGGATCAGGAAACCTCGTTTTAAGCAAACAACAACTGCAAAACCCGTGTTGAAGGATCTGTCTTCATGGGTGTTGCTTTCTTCTACGAGCTTAGGTCAAGAACCGACCTCGTGTCTTCGGCCCTCCTACTACTGTGCTTTACCTTTGTGATTGCAAAACCTAACAAGAACAAATAACAAATAAAGGAAGAACAATTTGTTCAGAAAAACCTTTTATTATGCCACCTCTCTCTGATAAAATGTTATGATCTTTCCTTGGTCATCATAGGACTAAAACACTACTGTATAATTCAACAAGTTAGCATCTACTGGTTCCAGTTTCTGTGGTTTACACAAGTGTGTACTCTGTGAAGCTGACTTCTTGTTATATCTTTCATTTCAGTATCATGTTATGTATTGCACTGCTTGTTGGACTTCTGAAAAGTTGAAAAATAAAGAAAGTAGGAAATAGTTATAATATTATCAGGTTCAATAACCGTCAATTAGTATGAAATAACAAAAGGCAGCGTTTCACTTTTGAAATAGAGAACCAACCTTGGTTAGCTGAAAAGAGCAGTAGCTAATGCTATGTTTGATTTTTCCTTCATAGGGAAGCATAATATTTTTCTTGTCACACCACTTTTGGGATTGGCTAAACATCTTGGTTCAGCTGGAAGAGCTGCTGAAGCTGTAGAAATCTATCAACGTGCGATCACTATTGTAGAGTCGAGTCACGGTACTGATGGCGCTGACCTTGTGCTACCTTTATCTGGCCTCGGCAATCTCCTTCTCAGTCAAGGGAAGCCTAATGAAGCAGAAGATACTTTTACCAGGTTGCGTTATATTTTGCTTTGTGTTGGTGGATGGTGGTCAAGGGTTTTGGATCTGATAATTCAGACACTCATGCTAGACTCCAACTTTTTCATGAGTTGCAGGATTTTGAATATATATTCAAGATTATATGGAGAAACAGATGGAAGGTTTGGCATGGCTCTTTCCTCCCTTGCCCATGTGAAATGTGCTCAAGGTTAGTGCATTATCCTGTTTTATGGCATCAATCCATCATATACTAGTAATTACTTTTTTGTCATTCACTTGGGTGGATTCTCTTCACCTTCAAGATAAGTTACGATAAAAGTAGTTCCTATCAGTTATAAAATAAGTTCAATTCAGCAAAATTAAGTTAAGAGAATGCACCTTCACTGAGTAATTGAGCTTTAATGTAGAGTACTATTCCAACTCCCACATGTGAGTATCCCTCCGTCCCTGTATAATAGGGTGTTTTCAATTTAAAGTCATTTTGATTTTTCTTATCGGCAATCTCAATTACCATGTGACCATATTCGTATCTCACCTCTCCTATTACCCTAAATTTAAGCTCGTTTGACTGGAGGATTTTGCTGAATACATGGGCTTTCTTTGTGTTGTTTCCCACAGGGAATGCAGATGAAGCCATCCGACTATACAGAAAAGCTCTTCAGGTCATTAGGGATTCAAGATATATGGCATTGGATGATGACATTATGGAGAAGATGAGGCTAGATTTAGCTGAATTACTTCATATAGTCGGAAGGTATAGTAGGATTTGCAACAGTATCAGAATTGTTACTATAATTTGGCTTAATTACTTTATGGGGCTGGGAGAAGATGACATAGATATCTGTGATACTGTAAATTTGACATCGGGGTCAGTCACCTCTCATCTTTTCACCAAAATCACAAAAATGTCAGTTTTATGTCAGAATATTTTCCCAAGTGATAACAATCTTCATCCTAATACAAGGACTTTCGAGGTATAACTGTCATACATATAATAGGAGTTGAAATGACAAAAGTACCTTTATCAAATTGTTATGATCTGTTCATGTCAAAGAGAAATAATTCCTTTCATAGGCACAAAAGTTGAGCAAAGACAACTTTGGCCTTAATTCCTTTGTTGCCTTTGAGTTTGAGCTGCAATGGTTGTTAAATACTTTGTTGTGGTTTTCAGAGGTGATGAAGGTCGAGAACTGTTGGACGAGTGCTTGGTGATCGCAGAAAAGTATAAAGGAAAAGACCATCCTAGCTTGGCTACCCATTTTATAAACCTTGCAACCTCCTATTCTTTCTCCAAAAACTATGCTGAAGCTGAGCGCTTGCTGAGACTGTCTTTGCGAGTCATGATGAAGTCTGTAAGCCCCGATGATCCATCCGTCACCTTTCCTATGCTACATCTTGCAGTTACCCTCTTCAACCTAAGACGGGATAAAGAAGCTGAAAGGCTTGCCATTGAAGTTTTGCGCATCCGTGAGGCAGCATTTGGAGAAGAATCCCTTCCTGTTGGTAAGTTCTTTTTTCTCACCACATGAAATTCTAATATAGCAAAGGTTTTGCTTTCATGTGATTTACTGCTTTAGGCCTGTAGTTCCTTTATGGCTTTGCCATTTAAACTGTTATTTCACCTCTGCAGTTGTAGATCATGCATAACCATGTGAATAATATTACTCCGCCAATGAATAGAATAACTCATGGGGTCGAATCTCATGTAGATCACTGCCCTTGTGGCAACCTATACACCAAAAAAAGAAAAAGAAAAAAATCTTCCTGCAAACTTATATTTTTGCGCTGGCAAAATCTCCAACATGGCAATTCGTTATTGGTGGGATGTGCACTTTTCTCATTTATTTTTCGTGCCTTTGATTACTCGCCATTGTAGGGGAGGCTCTTGACTGCCTAGTGTCAATACAGACGAGACTAGGAGAAGATGACAATGAGTTGCTTGAGCTGCTGAAAAGGGTGCTGAGAATTCAAGAGAAAGAGTTCGGTTATGAGAGTGAAGAAATAATGGTGACTCTGAAGAAAATTTTATATTACCTGGATAAATTAGGGAGGAAGCAAGAGAAGTTCCCTGTGCAGAGAAGATTATCTGTTCTAAGGGAGAAGTACAAGCATAGAGTTCAATATTAACTGCACTTTCCTCTTTGAGAAAGTATTTTTTTGTAGAACTGCATTATATATGTTCATATTTTTCACGATTATGAAGGTATGATGTTATAGTCTATTGGTGGAGAAAAATGTATATAATGAATTATCTTCCTTAAGATACCATATCTTCAACTGAATTTTGCCCTTGTTTGAAGCTTTTCTATAAAAGTTATATTTCTAACGATTGAAGATAAGGAATTTTTTTAAGAAAAAACAAGAGGACTAATAAGCTTCTCTTCCTACAAATAAGCTTCTTTGACAGCAGTGACGGATCTAGTATCGAATTTTTTTCGAAAATGTCCTCAAAAATTGTCATTTGACCCCGGTAAAATTTAATAGTTACTCTTTGATCCCACTATGTAATTTTTCTGAATCCGCCATTGTTTGACAATCTAGAAACTTTGGGTAGAATTATAACCCTGAGATTATTTAAAAAAGACGAGTGAAAATTCAGAAAATCGTGTATTAATATAATCTAAGTCCATGTTCAGTTCACCTTAAAATAACAACATTCAGTATAAATAAGTTCAGTTTAATAAAAATAAGTTTAGTTTCGCAAAAATAAGTTCAGTTCGGTAAAAACAAGTTCAATTCAGTAAAATCAGTAATGCAAAGAAGACAAAACAATATGAATCAGTAAAAATAAATCCAGTTCAGCAAAAATAAGTTCAGTTTAGTAGAAATAAGTTCAATTCAATAGAATTATATTCAGTTCAGTAAAAATAAGTTTAATTCAGTAGAATTTAGGTGAACTAAACTGACCTGAGCGGAAAATAATAAAAATCTCTTAAAATCTTAATCAAAGCTAGCAGAAGAAATTTTTCAAGACAAAGGTGGAGATAATGCCATAATGGTAATACTTTCAACTTTGTAGTCAACTTTTTTGTAGAAAATTTCTCCGAACCAGGAAATTCTACAGTCCTTCCGAGTAATTGCCTTGCCTACCATCTTTCTTTCCTCGTCAGAAAATTACAAGAAAGTCTAACCGTGTCAACAAACATAGCTACCTAAAGAAAAGTGAAAAAAGAGTGACATTGATGTCCACTATGCCATTAAAACATACTTTTGATTAACATAGGTTTTCTAATTTGACATTTACGCTCCCAAAAGAAAATACATTTTGATTAGTAATATTCTTAATTTTTTATAAATATTATATAAAATTAATATATTAAAATTTTTATATTGAGACGAATGGATTAAACATAGTATATGCGAGAGCCATGACTGATGGCTCGCACTTGTCAACACACGGCAAGTTAGGGTCCCTAATCTACAATTTACAATGATCAACTTTGCATTACCAACTTATCACTACCCTAAGATCGGCCAAATAGACGACTTGTGTAGAGACATATGGGTATAAGATAAATCGTCCTTTGGCCCGTATACATGTAAATAGACAAGGAGTATTGTTTACTCGTTACGTTCTACAAATTCACAAATACTTGTCTCCCCTTGTAGTTGCCTACCTTTGTACTTACTTTCCAATCTGACTTAGTATCAGAGGAGTTTTCTCGGAATAGCTTTCAAAGTTAGCTTACATCTTCTTCGGTGCATGTACACCTTCTCACTCCACCAACCTTAACCATCATATCCATTCATGTCGTCAACTACTACCACTAGAGGCCTATGCCTTCCAGTCTCGACATCCTTGTCATCTCGTGTTTCCATAATGGTGTTGGGTATGGAGTGTAGACCGAATAAGAGACGAGCGAAGAAGAAACGAAGAAAAGAAAGAGAAGTAGGAGCCCGAGCGTCGAGTGGGCTAAAATGGGCTCAAGAGGGCTCATTGGGGCGAACATTTAGAAGATGAAAGTAGGAACTCATTAACATTTAATGCTCGGACAAGCAGATGGTTAGTCTAGTTGGGCGTTTCGGTGATTTTCGATTTCTTCGATTTTTTGTAACTTTCTTCGGGTTTGTATTTTAGTCTGTTTAGCCTCTCTCCTATAAATATGGATTGAGTTTTTATATTATTAAGCATTAGGAAAAAGCGTTATCTTCACAAAGAGGCCTAAGAACTCTTACAAAGAAATTTGAGAGCCTAAAGAGATTAAGAATTCTTTTTGTGAAGTCATCTCATACTATTTTAAAATCTTATTTTTTGTGTGTTTTTTATTGTTAATTCTTATTGTTTTCAGTTTCTTGTTTACGCATATAGTACTCTTAATTGCACATTTTTCGAGCGCCTAAAGTGAGTGTTAGATCCTTACAAATAGAATTATTGGTTTATAAGTATATAATAATATTACTTTATGATATATGATCAAAATAGAGATATTGAAGTGTGAATATGTCATCAAATTGATATATTTTGGAAAAATCAAAAGGAATATAAATAAATTACCATTATTGTTTTTTTCTAGCCAAGTTGTTTGAGATATATACTTTACTTGTATTTCAAGCCAAGCTCAACTTACTTAAGCATTGACTTGGTAGCTTTTTCTATATTAATGTCGTCTAACCAATAATTGTTCAGTTTTTGGTGGGCCATCTATATTAGTGGTGGTAGAAATATGCACACTCATACTCCATTTTTTTTATAGTCAAAATTGAATCTTATCCCATCAAACATTTCTGAGGGAGCTCCATAAGGAAGACGAGAGATAAAAAGAAAATGATGAGGAGGAAGGGTGTATTGGTGCCTTTGATTGCTTTTCTTCTGGGTGCACTTGCAGTTGCTTTCAGTTTTATTGCTTACGCCAAACGGATTAAGGTATTTTTTTTGCTATACCAACCTCAATTCTCATATTCAACTAACAACTTTTGATTTGTGATTGATTCTTGGTTATTTTGTTATTGTTTTTTTGGTTCTTTGGGTTTTTTTTTCAAATTTCAATCTTTCTCAAAACCCAAAATTTTGGAAACATCATACACCCACTGTCTTGTTTTACTTGCTACAATTGACAAAAAAGCTCACAACAATTGAAATGGGATAGAGGGAGTAAGTATTATGCTTTGTTTGGTTGTATGAATAAAGATGTTTTACCCATGTAGTTCAAATGGGGAATGTAAAATTGTGTTTGGTTGATTATTGGAAGTACAACTTTCTACATGAACGGTTATTTACACTGTGTTTGGTAGGGAAGATTTAGGCCTGTTTAGTTCAACTTATTTTTACTGAACTGAAATTATTTTTGCTGAACTGAACTTATTTTTACTGAACTGAAGTTATTTTTACTGAACTGAATTTATTTTTGCTGAACTGAACTTATTTTTGCTGAACTGAGCTTATTTTTACTGAACTGAGCTTATTTTTGCTGAACTGAACTTATTTTTACTGAATATTATTATTTTAAGGTGAACTGAACAGGGCCTAAAGTTTTCCCGTTTGATAAAATTTGTAAAGGATTGGGTTGGAAATGAAAGATAATGGCAGAAAAGAAATTAGAGAAATTTCCCTTTTCCTTTCCCCCTTAAAATTGGAGGAATCTGGGAGGAAAGTGATAAAAAAAACTGACGTTATTTCCCTTTCCTTTCCTTCTATAAACCAAACATTGGAAATTTTAATTTCCTTCCTTTTCCTTCCCTTCCTCTAAAATAATACCAAATACACTAATCTAGGAGAACTAGATAAGTAACTTTCTTTATTTTGTGGAAGTAAAACATCCTAGAAAATTGTAAATTTTCATAAGTTTGTACTTCATAAAAAATTTCTAATTTGTAGTATAATTTATTTTATCAACCAAACAAGTTCTTAATATAACTTGTTTTATACTTATCTAATTTTGTCATATGGTTAATAGTAATGGAGGTATTGAATACTTTTTCTAGGGCAATGGTATCATTTCGTAGGCAAAGGGTACAAAAGACAAATCATAGATGTGAAAAAATTTATTTATTGTTGAAAACTTGAAACCGGAGAAAACTTAATTGATCTAGTTGTAAATGATCCGTTACTAAAAGAGAAGGAAGATAGTGAATTCCTAATCATCTGCATAAATTCATTTTTAATTGTCTATTAATGGGTTGTGTATAGGGTATTCAGGGTGATTATCGAACGAACTGAGTCTGAACTCTACTTAGCACGGCTCGTGTTCGTTTAGGTTTATTCAAACTCAAGGCAATCTGAAAACTTAACGAGCCGAGCTATGATTAAGCGTTGACCGAGCCTTTGTCGAGCTGTTCACGAACAAGCTTGACTTATTATCATTCTTAGTTTATTTGTCTAATTTTATAAGGTATTGGGTCAGACGCGTCCGACCATAACATTTGGTCGGACGACTTTCAGTTGGTTTCATTTTTGTTTCAGTTGGTTTCATTTTTGTTTCAGTTGGTTTCAATTTTTGTTCAGTTGGTTTCAATTTTTGTTCAGTTAGTTTCAAATTTTTTTCAGTTCATCTTTGGTCTTTTAGTTGGATGTCTTTTAAGTTCAGTTAGTTATCTTATTGTTTCATTTACGTGTTTTAGTCTAAATGAAAACAAGTTAGAAGCAAATGAAAAAAAAAGGGGAGTAAATGAAAGCAAGTTAGAAGCAAATGAAAAAAAAAGGGAGTAAATGAAAGTAAGTTAGAAGCAAATGAAAAAAAAGGGAGTAAATGAAAGCAAGTTAGAAGCAAATGAAAAAGAAAGGGGAGTAAATGAAAGTAACTAAGAAACAAATGAAAAAAAAGGGAGTAAATGAAAAAGAAAGGGGAGTAAATGAAAGTAACTAAGAAGCAAATGAAAAAAAAGGGGAGTAAATGAAAGCAAGTTAGAAGCAAATGAAAAAAAAGGAGTAAATACATACCTTCATCCTTTTAACTGAAGGTATGTAGTTATTTCAGTTACTTATATTTTTCTTTCAGTTGGTTTTATTTTTCAATCATTTAACAACTAACTAAAAATAAAAAACACTAACCTCTTCTTTCTTCTCACTTTCTCCTTCTTCTTCATCAATGTCATCAATGGTAGAAGTTGAACCATCAATGGTAGAAGTAGAAGTTGAACATAATTAATGGATTTCCAAACATCAGCATCTCAATGATAGAGCAGAAGCAGCGGCGCGGCGGCGGCGGAGGAAGAAGATGAAGAAGAAGGAGCAGCGGCGCCGTTCTCGCGGCTTCGTTCGACGAAAACTATTGGGTCAGACAGTCTGACCCAATAGTTTCACTTTTATTTTATTCATGAATATTTTGGTTTTTGAATTTATTTTTAAACACTAAAGCTATTAGCTTATTATGATCTAGAACAATATATTTTTAGATTTATACATAATGCAGTATTTCAATATACTTCCTCCGTTTCATTTTAAATGCAACAATTTCACTTTTACATAAAAATAGATGTTATTAATGCTTATACAAGGACTGCATATAGCTTTTTCCATATACTACCTCCGTTTCACTAAAGATGTTACACTTTTTTTTCACGGATTCCTAGACAATTTTTGGGCAGGAGAGAAGTGGAGAGAAAAAGTAAGTGGGGACCATGTGATTGGAAAGAGATAGAGATAAACTTTTTGCAAATAAGGAAAGTATAACATCTAATTAAAAACTTCATAAAATGGAAAGTGTAACATCTTTGGTGAAACGGAGGAAGTATTAAAGTGCATAGGTAAAATTTGTAGTCTATCACCTCAAAATAAGTACATATGAAGTATATTTAAGTTAACTTGTGTTGTTGATGTACATCTAGAAGCTCTTATATCTAGTATATCTTAAATAAGTGCAACACATTGACTAATATCCTTACTTGTTACCCTTCCTTTAAAAAACATTGAACAGTTCACGATGAGTGCTCACATATCTTTACTTTCGAAATTCACGATTGTATTGGGCAGGCTGGGGGTGCTAAAGTAAATGGGTCGTGTGTATATCCAAGCAGTCCATCAACAGCTCTTGGGACAATGGCTGCCCTTTTTCTACTAGCTGAGCAGATTCTTATCAGTGCTGCCACTTACTGCTTTTGCTGTTGTGGAGTACGTTGTGTTGCACGTTGCACCATAATAACCTCACTAATTTTCTTCATTTGTTCCTGGTATGCTATCAATCTTTATCTATGCGTGTTCTCCTTTTCATCTTTTGCGTTGCGTATGATATACAACGTTTGCATACTATTACAAAAAAATCACAGATAATCGAACTCCTCTTTCCTAACCCCTTTTTTGATTTAAACCTGCAGGGTAACTTTTGTGATAGCATTCTTTGGATTGATATATACAGCAACCCTGAACAACACCAGCTATCTAACAAAAATCAATCCTAGAAACAAGGACAACAATTGCGATATGGGAAGAGAGAACTTGTTCCTTGGGGCTGCATTTTGGTGCATAATTAGCATAGTTTTGGGGCTCATGTCTTATGCTTTCTGGGTGTGTGGTGGTGGTGCTAATGCTACAAGAAATAATAGCAACTCATTAGGGGTTGCTAATCTTGAACAAGGTATTGCTATGGGAGAACCGCGTTCGGAGCTACCAAAGGAACAATCTAGATGATATGATTTTTGGTATAGACTTGAGATCAATTTATGCTCAAAGTGGTCAAGTGTATCATGAGTGTGCTCCTATAAGAAAAATAAGAAAAAAGGAAGTTTTGTGACCTTTTTTGAGGTTACTTGTATCTTTTAGTTGTACAAATGTGAAAGGATTAGGCCATTAGGGATATATCTTATTTCAATATTCAGCTGGTTTAGCATATGACCATCTAATACTTAACTTAAAGTGTTAGATGCGGCCTAATTTATGTCCATAAACGTTTACTTTAAAAGATTAAAATATGGGTACATACAAAAAACATTAAATTTTGCATTATGAGTTGTTTTCAGTTCATTATTAACTTTTCCATACAAAATGTTAACTTTTGTGTTTTGGATTATTTTTTAATAATCTTCTTTACTGCATCACTACATCTTCCTCCTCTCTTACTTCCTCCTTTGAAAGCCTCGTCTAATTCCGTTGCAATTGAAGAGTTTGAAATTCAAAAAGTGCTACAAGAAAGCTTTGGAAGTATAGCATAAAAGATATTAAGTTATATTATCATCTTCTAGAACAAGGGCCGAAGAGCAATGTTCATCTGATAAAACTTTATCTCAAAGGCCGAAGAGTTAACTTATTGTTATGAATACAAACCCAATATAGTGGTTTATTACAGTGTTCGGACGTGTAAGGAGTAGATGAACCAAGTTCGGAAGGTGGTCTGCGAGTTGGTCCTTGGTAGGCGATCTATGCTGCTTATGTAGAGAAGAAGCTACTGAGTTTTGGCCAACTTGTTTGATTCAATTAGTTTCTCTTTGTGGAATACTTCTTGAATCTCCTACATTTCCTATTTACTAGTTGTATGTAACTAGGAAAGTTGGAAAGATATTGTAATTGTTATAGAATATTAGTGTTTGATACTGGGAAGGTTGTTAGTATCCTTATTCTAGTTGGTCTAGGGTTTGGAACTTGTGACTTTGTGAGTCTTATAAATAGGAGTTTATAGGCTCATTGTGGAATATACTTTGGAGAGGTATGTGTGAGATGTAGACATTGGTGCGGTGTGGGTTGCTATACATTCGAGCATGGTGTGTGCTCAACCAATTGTGGATCTACACATGGGCGTTAGTATGTGTATGGGGTCTGCCCAGCAGACCTCCAGCTGGCAGCAGACCACTGGTCCTGCCACTCCACGTCAAAGCGCCTGGAGCAGAGCAGACCTCCTCAGGCAGTCTGCTCCGGACATAACCTCTAGGCTGGAGTTTAATGAAGGCCTCGTTCCACCTTGGCCCACTTCCAAAGAGGCTCACTCACTTTACTAGGTCAGTTACAAGTCCATGTCTCATATAAATACCCATGCATGTGACTTAGGCTGACTTAGGCTGACTTAGGCTCACTCACTTTACTAGGTCACTAAACATTCACAAAATACTTGCACTTGATACTCGTTTTCTCTCTACTAGAGATCTTGTGCTCAACTTGGACTGACTTAGGCATCGGAGAGGCGATCCTCGGAACCACCCCCGAGGTTTCTCCTTGTTTTGCAAGTAACCACCACCACAAAGGACGTTTGGGAGCCACGATTCCACCAAGTACCCACCACCACATACACTGTTACTGTCTTGGACAGAAACAATATGTTAGGTGGTTTGGGGAGATTTGTAGTATGGTAGCTTGAGATTGTATTGCTCATGTTGTAAGTTGTATGGTATGGTGTATTACTATAATATTAAATGTATTGGTTTGGTGTTTTTCCTTGGGAGGGTTTTCATTCAATATTGTGTGTCTTATTGCCATTGTTTTATCTCGATTCTAATTGGTGTTCCAAATTGTGAGACGGGTGATCGCTTATGAGAAGGTTTCACCTAACACTTATCTCATCTTCCCATATATCCGATGAAATCAACAGCTATAACTAATTTCGTTTTCATCATCTATATGTTCTCTCTTGGTGCTCCTCAATTTGCTCAAGATTTCAGAACTGATCTTCGTTTTCAAGGCGCTGCTGTGGTTGCCCTTCAAAAAGCTGCTGAAAGTTAGCTTGTTGGGTTGGTTAAAGGACACTAATTTTTGTGAGAGATCCAAGCTAAGAGAATTACCATTATGTGAAGGAAATTCAGGTTGTTAAGAGCATTGAGTTAACAGAGCACAGAACTTGGTAATAAGACATGATAAGTTTACGGCTTTTAATCATCTGATGTTGATAATTCTGTTGGAATTCATGTAGTTTTTTAGATTTTTCAATGTGATTAAGCTGTGTGTTTTGGTACTGTTGTTGTTTATGCCATGTTCTTGATAATTCTATTGACCTTGATGGATCTAATGCTTAATTCGAGCTAGCAGCTTAGATTGTTTCATCACCTCTTATTACTTGAATTATGTGGCTTGATTATCCGGTCTCTATCAATGAGATCTTGGTCCCTGGAGGTGCCATATAGTTTTTCTTGTTATTTTCACATGTCCATAACCATGATTAAGCACCATTAGTACTTACTTGCTGGTGCATATGACGATTGATTGACAATTAGTTTCTTTTGCTGTGACTTCTTTGTCTGGGGTTAACTGAACGCTAAACAATCTTGTATGCTGGTTTTCTAATGTTTGTTAATATTCCTTTATCCCCCCTTTCCACAAGTTACTCCAGTTTATTTGGTGTTGTTGAGGAATAAGTTGATGGCTTTAAATATTGAGCTAACTCAATAATTAAGGTGAAAGAAACTACGTATGTCATCGATTTCATTATATCTATGGTAAATGTGATCCTTCTCTCGTGTATGCTTCTCTGGCCGACATAGAGTCATGCTTAGCTTTGCTGTGTTTCCGTTGGCTGAGTAATCTATTTCATATTAGTTTTGTTGTGTAACATATCGCTAACATGTTGAAATGAGCAGAGTTTTCGCTTGATGGGTGGACCAACGAGGTGATTAGAGCAATGGATAGGAAGTTTGAATGGGGTGGATATAAAACCAATAGTCGCGTCTGAACTGAGTATAGTGCAGGAGGAGTGCATGAGACGACGTTCAGTATGTTTGCCTTGAATGGAGATGGAGATTGTTATTGTTGCTGCCGTTGCTGTTGTTGTTGCTGCTGTTCGTGACTGAATGACCAGGATTATTATGCAGTGGCATAAGTCATATTGTTCATAACTATGTACATGCAGGCTGCAGGGATTGAACCTTTAAGTGTTTTTGAATGACAATAATACTTATATAGATAATTTTAATCTGAAAATCTTTTTATTGGATCACCTAATAGTCATCCTGATTATTAATTGGAAGAGAAAATCTTAAATCATGTCCAAAAGTCCTTTCATATGTAACAAGAGTGCATTATCTTAATTTTGGTTCCGCTTCCGAATCTCGACCGAGACAAATGATATTTTCCTCACCTATACTCCCCACTTCCCCTGTTCCCAGTCCCCACCTCTTTGTTTAGACTATGGCTCTGTTCTATTAGATTGGATTAATTGAAAACCATTTTAGTTCAGTCAAGTTTAGTTCAGCTCCATCAATTTCAGTTCAGTTCAGTTCAGAAAATTTCAGTTTAGTTCAGTTTAGTTCAGTTCAGTTCAGAAAATTTCAGTTTAGTTCGGTTCAGTTCAGTTCAGCTGATCTGCTTTTGTCTCACAATTGTTCAGAACATTTCAGTTCAGTTCAGCTCATTTCAGTTCAGTTCAGCTCATTCCAATTCAAAAAAACAGATCCTATCACTTATTCGCTAATGAACAATCAAACAAAATGAAAATATAGTTGTTTGACTTGAATTTACACACACTGAATTCAAATTCCCAAATACCCAATAACTCAAATCTTCCCCTGATCTCACCACTTTCCTATTATAATTTCCCATTTCAATCTTCCACTTCCTATCCTTCGTTACAATGTTCGCTAAACGCTTGTTAACAAAGCCACCCACCATCATCATCATCATCATCATCATCATGTACGTATTTCTCCTCTTTTTGATCTCTATCATTTTTTAATTTCCTCTAATTTTTATGAGAATTTGAACGCAATTAATCTTATTATTAGAAGTGATTTTTATAAAAATGAAGTTGAATTCTAATGTACATTTGATATTCATAAATAATCATGTTAAATATCGTGAATTAACAATAACGTAAGATAAATGAACATCAAATGTAGTACATTAGAAGTGATTTTCAATAAAAATTAAGTTAATTTTCTAATGTACATTTAATATTCATAAATGAACATCTTAAATATCGTAAATGAACAATAGCGTAAGATCAACGAACATCTTATATATTGGTGGGGACAATTGCTTAGTTTTTTGTTTTAAAGTTTATTTTTAATTTTATTATTTAGAATTTAAAGTTTTAAAAAAAAATACCAAGGGCTCAGGTCACCGGTCATTTGACTCTTTTAAAATAAAATGGGGTATAAAGGCTGCATTATTCCGCAATAATCGAAAGGTTGCATTATTATTTGCGGATCCCAAAAGATTGCATTATTAGAAGCAATTTTTCCTAGATTATTCTTATGTATTATCTTGAATATTTTACTTAATCAACAGTTTTGATGTTTATAAGTCATAACGCTTAGGGCTATGTATAAGAATTAATTATTTCACCCTAAAATAGAATCAATTTTGGAATTGATTGGCAAATTACGCGTCAACGCGTCAATCGATATTAGTTATTATTTGTTATTAGTAGTTTAAGAAAGTATTAAATATTTATATATAAGCTTAACGGTTATGTTGCCCATTATAGCATCTATATATATATATATATATATTAAAAAGCGTAAGCAAGAGTTGTTATCCGCCACATGTCACCATACTTCTTTGAATAACTTATTTAACCAAAATGTCAATGTGAAGATTCAAACCTCCAACCTCGTGTATGCAATGAATAGTTTCAACCACTACCATATTATTATTGATGCTTCTATCAACAATAATGATGATATATAAATAAAAACCAAGAGTTAAGTTATCTGAATGAGATGACTTATATTTTTAATGATATTTTACACGCTAGATAACATTAATTATCACTAACTAATAACCCGAGCATGGCCGGGGATACCTTTTAAAAAAAAGCATTGCCTTTCTTGTTTTTAACGCCCACTTGTTTAATGTACAATCTCTTGTCCGCCAACAAAGGCAACAATCATTTAGACAATAATACAACCGGCCAAACTGCAGAAATTCTGACACCAGGTTAATTTTGTTGACTTCCTATCAAAAAAATAGTTAATTGTGTTGACTTTTTCAAACAAATAAGTACGTTTTACAAGGAGGCAATGGCGCCCTTAGGCCACGCGGTACTGGAGAAAGTAAACCCAAACACTATTGGCCCATTAAGTCTACTTACATTACATTAATCATGCTTATCGCAAATGCCCTACTAACTTACCTAGTAATTATAGGTAGTGAATTTCCATGTGCCCAAAGCTTTAGTAAAGATATCGGCGAGCTGTTTAGTAGTAGAAACATGACTTCGTGCGAAGAAGGCCATCCTGAATGGTGTCAATTGTCTTCTCATCTTTTTGTTCCTTTGAATACTATCTCAGTCGAAGAAGATGAAAAAACCGCTCAATTTTTGTTTCTTTGAAATCAAGACTCAGTCGAAGAAGATGATTTGAAGGATTTCCTTTTATTTTATTTCGAGTTGGTCTTATAAGAGATTGCCTAATTTTATTTCAGTCCACTCCTAATAGAAAGAATAGAATGCAACACCTCTTTGAAATAAAGCAATGGACCTCAATTGGTCTAATTTTAATATAAAGTTGGACCGTCTCTTTAACAACTTTTGTTATGTTTCTAGCAAAGCAATGAGAATTAAGAACATAGAAAGATGAGAAGGGAGAATACAGAGTGAAAGTGGGTAGTTCAATGGACTGGGTGGGGGAGTTGGCTTCTCACGCGCATGGGCCTTTTAATTATTGGGTCTATTGGACTGTTCGACGGTGTCATACAAGAATTTGTATTCAACTTTTTTTTTGGTGCAGAGAATTTGTATTCAATATAATATTTTAATAGAACCTACATCCTCCATTTCTTTTTAATTGCAACAAAAGATTTTTTTATGTCTTACAAATAACACCCCTTTGTTGCAATTAAAAAGAAACAGATGAAGTATTACTTTTTCGTAATTATTCTATAGGTTAAATTGGCAAAATATTTGTCCTTGTATAAATCATTTTTAAGTAAGACATTTGCTATCTCTTACTGTGTATAAATTTTAACAACTTCTAGGGCGTGCTCTTCCCATTTTAATTTCAGATCACTACAATTCAAAATAATACTTTTACTCTTACATTTCACAAATCCTTTCAGTTTAGTTCATTGGAAGAAAACATGCCCTTACTCTATTGTGGTCTATCTAACGCTTATATAATTGTATCATCTTTTAGTCATTTTGTGCTTAGGATGAGAATTAAATTTAACACCTCTTGAAATCGAGAACAATAATCAAATACTTAATTTAGAAATATGAAATACTATATTCTTTGTCTTAGTTAACATATTTGATTTTTGACCCTATTTACCACTTTGACATCATTGTATTAAGGAAATACTCCCATGAAATTTCAATTTATAGGAAATAAAGTTCTTGATCAAATTCATGGGATTTTGGTTAAATTGTCTAGTTGACAATGAGGGAATTAAATTCCCTTGAGAATTTCTACTTACCTAGGGGGACCTAGGTTAGTAAATTCCTCTATTATGTGGGAACTCAAAATACCTAAGAATTTATAATTCTTCCATTTAATTATTTTATTGTCAACCAAACAACTCACCTATTTTGCAGTTCCTAGAAATTTCTATTTCCCATGATTTCTGATGCCAACCAAACAATCACTAACTCTTTGCAATTTTCGTTTAACCAATAAGAGTCTGTTTTCTTCGCATAAATCCAGCTGAACTTAACTGATTGGAGCTAAACTAAACTAAACTGATTGGAGATAAACTAAAATGAACTGATTGAAGCTAAACTGAATTGAAGTGAACTGAATTGAAGTGAATTGAAATTAATTTAATTTAATTTAATTGAGTTGAATTAAATAGTAGATTGAATGTAATAAATGTATAAATTTTATTTAAACAATAATAATATGAATATTAAATAATAATTATAATGATAAGTAATAATAATTAATAATGATAATAGTGTTTTGGATATTATGATATGATAGTTATAAATAAATAAATAAATAATATAAATAATGATAAATTAATAATTATTATAATAATGATTAATGATAATAATAACATTAATAATAAGTCATTTCTATTATTTGTATTAATATATTAATACTTTATGATGATTATATAAAAACAATAATATTAAAGAATTAAATTCATATTACTATTTTAAATAATTAGTAATAAAAATAATAATTGAGTCAGACCGCACAAAATTACAGCATAAACCGTTTTGACGCGATTTGATTGGTTTAAAGGCTAAAAACGTGGGTTGAATTGTGCTTTTTTGGTCTATAATAATTATAAAACTAGCTACACCACAAACCATAAAACCGCCACAATACTTTTAGTATTCAACGTGACGATGATTTTGTACCATAAATAGTAATATTATTAACAACTTTGCAAATATTTTTATTATCTTCTAGCTTGTTGTAGCTTCATTATTTGTCTGATGTATTAGTATATATCTAGTCGATAAAGTAAAACAATAATTTCAAATTAGAAACCTCCTATTGAGATAAGATATGGTTAATCTGCAAACCGCACCAACCTAAACCATGCTCCTCCAGTTCTCCCTAATAAAAATAATAATAATAATAAGTAAAGATATAATAAACAAAATAATATATAGCAATAATAAAAATAAGAGTAATTAGTAAAATATATTAGACGAACAATAATAACAAAATTTAACAAAATCATTAAATAAAGAACTAAACTAAACTGAACTGAACTGAAAATAAGTTGGGGAGAACATGCCCTAGGCCCCTAAGGGCTTGTTCTCTTCGCCTAATTCTATCTGAAGTGAACTGAAATTATTGGAACCGAACTAACTGAACTGAACTTATTGGAGCTTAACTGAACTGAACTAAACTGAACTTATTAGAGTTGAACCGAATCGAACTGAATTGAATTGTAATAAATATATAAATAATAAGTAAATAATAATTATTATGAATATTACATGTTAAGTAATTATAATTCTAAGTAATAAAAATTAATAATTTAGCATAATATTAAATGAATAATGAAAATATAATTTTTGATATTATTAAATTATAGTTATAAATAATAATAATAAATTAATTTTAAAAATAATTATTACTGATAATAATAATAATTCATAATTCATAATTACTATTATTAATAATACTTGATGATGGTGGTATAAAATCAATAATGTCTAATAAGTAAATTAATATTATCATTATAATAATAATAATTAGTAATTATAATAATAATTAACTTAAAACATGGGTTGGTATGTGCTTCTAACCAAACCACGATTTGTGGTGGGTTGGTCTATGATATTTATAAACCAAACTCCACCACAAACCGCCAAAGTATCTTTAATATTCAACGTAATGACGATATTGTACCTTAAATAGTACTCCACTATTATTAACAACTATGTAATTTTATAATATCTTGTAGCTTTTTGAAACTTATTTGTATGATGTAATAGTGAATATCTAGCCTGTAAAATAAAACAACAATTATAAATTAGAATACTCGTATTAACATGAAATTTAGTTAAACCGAGCACTAATCCAACATGATCAGCCATAATAGTAATAATAATGAGTCAGATTTGATAATAATAAAGAATATATATAAATAAAAATAATAGTTAATAATTATAATAATAATAAGGAAAATTTGTCAGAAAGGACCTTTTAAAAGAGTTTTTTTGTGAGAAAGGACCTTTTAAATTTTTTTTGGCTTTTAACAATCTTAAACAAAAAAAAATTGCGAGAAGAGACATTGAGCTTGTTTTCCGACGTTGACCACCGGAAATCGGCATTGACCACTGTTTTTACTATTTGCAATCTAATTTTATTATAAACATACTCCTTTTACCCTTTCCCCTCCAACTATCCTCTATTCATCTTCTTCCTCACTCACTTTCTCTCAAAATTTCCTCCATTTTCAAAATCAACAAACCCAAAACTCAAACTACCCTTTCCCCTGCCATCGTTTACATCATTGTTGTTGTGGTCGTTGCTCCTATTTCTATATATAACTATTGTTGACCCAGATTTGAAGTTGAAGAGTGAGATTATGATTGAGATGATGAAGAAGATGAAGTTAGGGTTTTGTTGTTGGTGAGAATTAAGGTAGTCATTGATGGATTTTCATGAAAATGTGCTTTATTGGTCATTGATAAGTTGTTGGGGTGGTGGTCTTGTGGAAGAGGTCAAAAAGAAGATTAGAAGAACATGGTGAGTTTGATGTTGTGGTTCTTTATGGAAGAAGTGAGGAAGAAGACCAGATTAGGATCGCAAATAGGAAGAAAACATTAGTCAACGCCGGTTTCCGGTGGTCAACGTCGGAAAACAAGCTCAAGGTCTCTTCTCGCAAAAAATTTTTTGTTTAAGGTTGTTAAAAGCCAAAAAAATTGAAAAGGCCCTTTCTCATAAAAGAACTCATTTAAAAGGTCCTTTCTGACAAATTTTCCTAATAATAATGATAATGATAATAATGACTGAAGTTTTTTGGCCTGTCGAAGACCCTTGTAGTAGGCTTGTTGGTGTCCTTCCCCCTGATATTGCACGGTCTTTGCGTGGTGTAAAATTGCTTGGTGGTCCCGCTAGTTTCGACCCTGATTTCAGTGGGGAGCTTGTGATGCAGAGAGTGTCCAAGACCATTACGCTTATGGATAAGGTTGCTAAGCTTTATGATCCGCAGTGTGAGTTGCTGATTCTTAGGGCGTGTGCGGACATTTCTAAACTCTTTTTTGCCTTGCGTACTTGTCCTCCTTGTGTCTTTGGTGAGGCTTGTCGTTCTTTCGATGGGGCTCTTCAGTCTTCTTTGGAGCGTATTGTTACTGCTTCGGGGCTGGTTTTGGCGATTGGCAGTGGCGTCTTGCTACCCTACCTTTTGCCTCTGGAGGACTTGGTGTTTATTGAGCAAGTGATGTTCGGCATTATGCTTATCTCGCGTCTCGTTTGCAGTCTGATGGTTTACAGGATAAGCTTTTACGTCCTGCAGGTATTGTTGGTTGTGGACGTGCCTTTGAGGATGCGTTGAGTCTTTTTAATAGAACTGTGGAGTCTGACATTTTGAGTATTCCTAGTGTACTCGCTGCCCTCGAACTTCTGAAAAAATTGGCAGATATATACTTCACAAAGGTTACTGCATCTGCAGAATCTACCTTTTCTTTATCTCCTCGACAGTTAGCTTTGTGGCAATCACAGCAGGGGGATCACACCTCAGATTGGCTTCGGGCAGTTCCTATTTCAGGGTTGGGTCAAACAATGAACCCTAAGACTTATCGGAGTGTGTTGTGTTACCGGTTGGGTGTTCCTTTGTTCTCTACTTCGATGTCGTGCTCTGCTTGCTCCAAGGTTTTTGTTGGGGATGTTTTTGGTGATCATGCAGTGTCGTGTGCTGGTATTATGGGTATTAAACATCGTCATAATGTCGTTCGGGATACGATTGTTGATATTTGCTATCGTTCTGGGATTTCGGCAAGAAAAGAGGTTGACATTGGATTGTCTAGGGGGAACGACGTGGCCCTCAGGCCAGCAGATGTGCTTCTTTATTCTTGGGATGGTGGTTGTGATGTGTGTGTCGACTTGACAGGGTCTTCTCCCTTGACCCAGTCTGGGGTCTCTGACTTTGTTCCTGGACGCTTTGTTGCTGATGCGGCTCATCGGAAGCAGGTCAAGTATGAAGCTCGTTGTCGAGCTATTGAGTATGGAATATGATGAAATGTGGTGGGAATTGGGAAAGGAGCATTGCTTTGATTAAGTCTTCTGATGTCAATTTTGTTGCTTGAGTGACACTATGTAAAAAAGACTGTGATTATTAAGTTGTAGACCCTAATAATCGCATAGTAGTGTGGTATGAAATGAGTGTTGTAAATCAAAGCACTCCACTTTCTGAACCAAAAGGGAGAGTAAGATACAAAATGACATGTGTGAACCTCAAATGACGGCTTTCTAAGAGAAGCCTCAGTCTTTTAATTTAAACTTCAAATTGAGAAGAGTAGTATCTCCTTATTCTGGTTATTTGTTAGTAGTTTCTTATCTGCAACTTAGAGTTGGAAACCTACTATTTAGGATAAATTGGTAGACTAGACACTTGACGAGCAGAAGGTATCTGTTTACGCTAAACCCTTGTATGTTGGTGGAACTCCCAATGGGAGTTTACACTTGACATTAATAATGGTTTTTTTTTGTTATGCAGAGACATAACTTGGACAGATTAATGAAGAAGGATTGATAAGGAAAAGTGGAATAGATTGAGAAAATGGAAAATATAGAAATCAAAAGGTAGATTGCCAAGTATTTGAGTGACTTGGTCGTACTCTCAAAAGCTTGATGAAACTAAGAGAAACTTTGATGAATATTCATATTTACTTCCTACTTCTCTCTATTTATAACCTGATATTCCTCTCTTTCTCTAACAAAATTTCTATCTTTCTTCACAAGCTAACCCATAACTGAGTGATTATGTTTTTCCTAGAATACCTCTTCCCCTAAACCAGTTCATTACAGTTTTTGCACTCTCTAGCCCCTGTGCAGCTTCTCTGCTTGTATTTCTGCCAGTCTAACATTGTTAGTTCTCAAAAATCAGAGCATCCCGAAAACTATTGTCACTTATTGACGCTAGGCAACATAGGGTGAAAGGATGAAAAGGTTTAGGTAACCATATTACATATGACCTTGGAAAATCTAATGTCGATGCGGGTCCTAGAATCATTATGACCACCTAACAATCATTTGTGAAAATATAGGAAATGGAATTTACTATTGGCATAGTCACTTCCTAAAAATGTATCTTTGACAGGTCTGACACTTTGCTTGATACCTCAAGTCACTCCTTGAACACTGCAAATGATTTTGAGAAGCATCTCCAAGAGTTATTTGACGAAGTCAAAACTTTGATTTCAACAGGGAAGAGAAGTGATGCCATAGATTTACTTCAAGCAAATTATCAAGCAGTGAAAGAGCAGTTGGATGCAGGATTTTCAGGCATTGAAGAAGCAGCAATTCTTGATGTTATTGCTTTAGGATATGTAGGACTTGGCAACTCGAAGATGGTTGAATCCTTATTGGATGTGGTACTCTCTTGGATCTCTCTTTTGAAAATTATCTGAGTTGCAGCAGTTAGTTTTCTGATATGAATCCAATATGTTCATACTATATACTTTGTTCATCTAAGAAAACTGTGTCCCCTAAGACAAGAATGGTTGCGAAAACCCGTGTAATGCTTCACCAACGAGTACTTGTTTATAGTTTACTCCTTCTTTTGTGTCTCCATTACCATGAAATCTTACTTGTACATTTTTTTTGCGGACAATGGTATCGTGAGCCAGGTTAGAAAATAATGTGAAACATAAGTGTAGCAACAATGAAGATTTATCTGGAGATGAACGGAAAGTCACCATTAATCATTTACGTTTCATGTAAATAGTAGGAGAAAATTCAGCTTTGCTAATCTATGTGGACTGTCTCAATAATCAAGGTATCTTATAGTCCTCTATCATTGCAAAGTCCATGAAGATAGCTTTGTCTCATGGTGCAACCTGTGTTGGAGGAATTTCATTTCTTGTCCTTGTCAAATGTTTAACCATTTGCTTACTTGATTGGGCAGATGAACAAAATTGTTGTTTGTTTGAATGATGATGAGATCCTCCTAGATTCAGTACTTATACACATGGGAAGCATGTATTCATCATTGGGGAAATCCGAGAAGTCGATGCTTATGTATCAAAGGGCTCTAAAAGTATTGGAAAACTTACACGGTTGGTTACTTCTTAAATCTATCGACATTTTGCTTCTTGATTCCAATCATTAATTCTAGTTTAATGAGACAACAAGCTACTGTATATCTCTACTGACATGGCTTTGCTCGATTTTTTTGCCAGCCATTACTGCCTATATAATCTTATGTTCTTTCTCAAATTGTCTTCACTTATTTCTATCTGTATTGTGCTTTTTTCTCAAGGGGCGCATATAGCTGTTGAGAATCGCGTAAGCCATTAAAAAGAAATGCTATATGAGCCAGCCTAAATAATGGAAATAGGAGACAATGACAAACACAAATTTTGCACGGGAAAACACTTCAGAAACTAGTGGAGGAAAACCATTAAAACTATCACAAATCAACTGACAAATAGAAGTGTTAGTTACCTTTACCTAAACACGAACCCCGTGAATTACAATTCTTGCTGAAGGACTCCTGAAACCCAAGAGTAGTTGTGATCTCTCCCCGTGCCTGAGCACCGATACCGATGTGTTTTAAAACAACTAATGACCCAAGACCTCTTTATATAGTACATACAAGCTAACCCTTTTCCAAGAAACATATATTCTAGACTCATCAGTTACGAGGATCTAGAATATTAGAATACTTATCTTTCTGATACAATTATCAACTAATTGGAAAAAAAAAATTATGTTTTAACTCTTAACTAGGATCAGGAAACCTCGTTTTAAGCAAACAACAACTGCAAAACCCGTGTTGAAGGATCTGTCTTCATGGGTGTTGCTTTCTTCTACGAGCTTAGGTCAAGAACCGACCTCGTGTCTTCGGCCCTCCTACTACTGTGCTTTACCTTTGTGATTGCAAAACCTAACAAGAACAAATAACAAATAAAGGAAGAACAATTTGTTCAGAAAAACCTTTTATTATGCCACCTCTCTCTGATAAAATGTTATGATCTTTCCTTGGTCATCATAGGACTAAAACACTACTGTATAATTCAACAAGTTAGCATCTACTGGTTCCAGTTTCTGTGGTTTACACAAGTGTGTACTCTGTGAAGCTGACTTCTTGTTATATCTTTCATTTCAGTATCATGTTATGTATTGCACTGCTTGTTGGACTTCTGAAAAGTTGAAAAATAAAGAAAGTAGGAAATAGTTATAATATTATCAGGTTCAATAACCGTCAATTAGTATGAAATAACAAAAGGCAGCGTTTCACTTTTGAAATAGAGAACCAACCTTGGTTAGCTGAAAAGAGCAGTAGCTAATGCTATGTTTGATTTTTCCTTCATAGGGAAGCATAATATTTTTCTTGTCACACCACTTTTGGGATTGGCTAAACATCTTGGTTCAGCTGGAAGAGCTGCTGAAGCTGTAGAAATCTATCAACGTGCGATCACTATTGTAGAGTCGAGTCACGGTACTGATGGCGCTGACCTTGTGCTACCTTTATCTGGCCTCGGCAATCTCCTTCTCAGTCAAGGGAAGCCTAATGAAGCAGAAGATACTTTTACCAGGTTGCGTTATATTTTGCTTTGTGTTGGTGGATGGTGGTCAAGGGTTTTGGATCTGATAATTCAGACACTCATGCTAGACTCCAACTTTTTCATGAGTTGCAGGATTTTGAATATATATTCAAGATTATATGGAGAAACAGATGGAAGGTTTGGCATGGCTCTTTCCTCCCTTGCCCATGTGAAATGTGCTCAAGGTTAGTGCATTATCCTGTTTTATGGCATCAATCCATCATATACTAGTAATTACTTTTTTGTCATTCACTTGGGTGGATTCTCTTCACCTTCAAGATAAGTTACGATAAAAGTAGTTCCTATCAGTTATAAAATAAGTTCAATTCAGCAAAATTAAGTTAAGAGAATGCACCTTCACTGAGTAATTGAGCTTTAATGTAGAGTACTATTCCAACTCCCACATGTGAGTATCCCTCCGTCCCTGTATAATAGGGTGTTTTCAATTTAAAGTCATTTTGATTTTTCTTATCGGCAATCTCAATTACCATGTGACCATATTCGTATCTCACCTCTCCTATTACCCTAAATTTAAGCTCGTTTGACTGGAGGATTTTGCTGAATACATGGGCTTTCTTTGTGTTGTTTCCCACAGGGAATGCAGATGAAGCCATCCGACTATACAGAAAAGCTCTTCAGGTCATTAGGGATTCAAGATATATGGCATTGGATGATGACATTATGGAGAAGATGAGGCTAGATTTAGCTGAATTACTTCATATAGTCGGAAGGTATAGTAGGATTTGCAACAGTATCAGAATTGTTACTATAATTTGGCTTAATTACTTTATGGGGCTGGGAGAAGATGACATAGATATCTGTGATACTGTAAATTTGACATCGGGGTCAGTCACCTCTCATCTTTTCACCAAAATCACAAAAATGTCAGTTTTATGTCAGAATATTTTCCCAAGTGATAACAATCTTCATCCTAATACAAGGACTTTCGAGGTATAACTGTCATACATATAATAGGAGTTGAAATGACAAAAGTACCTTTATCAAATTGTTATGATCTGTTCATGTCAAAGAGAAATAATTCCTTTCATAGGCACAAAAGTTGAGCAAAGACAACTTTGGCCTTAATTCCTTTGTTGCCTTTGAGTTTGAGCTGCAATGGTTGTTAAATACTTTGTTGTGGTTTTCAGAGGTGATGAAGGTCGAGAACTGTTGGACGAGTGCTTGGTGATCGCAGAAAAGTATAAAGGAAAAGACCATCCTAGCTTGGCTACCCATTTTATAAACCTTGCAACCTCCTATTCTTTCTCCAAAAACTATGCTGAAGCTGAGCGCTTGCTGAGACTGTCTTTGCGAGTCATGATGAAGTCTGTAAGCCCCGATGATCCATCCGTCACCTTTCCTATGCTACATCTTGCAGTTACCCTCTTCAACCTAAGACGGGATAAAGAAGCTGAAAGGCTTGCCATTGAAGTTTTGCGCATCCGTGAGGCAGCATTTGGAGAAGAATCCCTTCCTGTTGGTAAGTTCTTTTTTCTCACCACATGAAATTCTAATATAGCAAAGGTTTTGCTTTCATGTGATTTACTGCTTTAGGCCTGTAGTTCCTTTATGGCTTTGCCATTTAAACTGTTATTTCACCTCTGCAGTTGTAGATCATGCATAACCATGTGAATAATATTACTCCGCCAATGAATAGAATAACTCATGGGGTCGAATCTCATGTAGATCACTGCCCTTGTGGCAACCTATACACCAAAAAAAGAAAAAGAAAAAAATCTTCCTGCAAACTTATATTTTTGCGCTGGCAAAATCTCCAACATGGCAATTCGTTATTGGTGGGATGTGCACTTTTCTCATTTATTTTTCGTGCCTTTGATTACTCGCCATTGTAGGGGAGGCTCTTGACTGCCTAGTGTCAATACAGACGAGACTAGGAGAAGATGACAATGAGTTGCTTGAGCTGCTGAAAAGGGTGCTGAGAATTCAAGAGAAAGAGTTCGGTTATGAGAGTGAAGAAATAATGGTGACTCTGAAGAAAATTTTATATTACCTGGATAAATTAGGGAGGAAGCAAGAGAAGTTCCCTGTGCAGAGAAGATTATCTGTTCTAAGGGAGAAGTACAAGCATAGAGTTCAATATTAACTGCACTTTCCTCTTTGAGAAAGTATTTTTTTGTAGAACTGCATTATATATGTTCATATTTTTCACGATTATGAAGGTATGATGTTATAGTCTATTGGTGGAGAAAAATGTATATAATGAATTATCTTCCTTAAGATACCATATCTTCAACTGAATTTTGCCCTTGTTTGAAGCTTTTCTATAAAAGTTATATTTCTAACGATTGAAGATAAGGAATTTTTTTAAGAAAAAACAAGAGGACTAATAAGCTTCTCTTCCTACAAATAAGCTTCTTTGACAGCAGTGACGGATCTAGTATCGAATTTTTTTCGAAAATGTCCTCAAAAATTGTCATTTGACCCCGGTAAAATTTAATAGTTACTCTTTGATCCCACTATGTAATTTTTCTGAATCCGCCATTGTTTGACAATCTAGAAACTTTGGGTAGAATTATAACCCTGAGATTTTTTAAAAAAGACGAGTGAAAATTCAGAAAATCGTGTATTAATATAATCTAAGTCCATGTTCAGTTCACCTTAAAATAACAACATTCAGTATAAATAAGTTCAGTTTAATAAAAATAAGTTTAGTTTCGCAAAAATAAGTTCAGTTCGGTAAAAACAAGTTCAATTCAGTAAAATCAGTAATGCAAAGAAGACAAAACAATATGAATCAGTAAAAATAAATCCAGTTCAGCAAAAATAAGTTCAGTTTAGTAGAAATAAGTTCAATTCAATAGAATTATATTCAGTTCAGTAAAAATAAGTTTAATTCAGTAGAATTTAGGTGAACTAAACTGACCTGAGCGGAAAATAATAAAAATCTCTTAAAATCTTAATCAAAGCTAGCAGAAGAAATTTTTCAAGACAAAGGTGGAGATAATGCCATAATGGTAATACTTTCAACTTTGTAGTCAACTTTTTTGTAGAAAATTTCTCCGAACCAGGAAATTCTACAGTCCTTCCGAGTAATTGCCTTGCCTACCATCTTTCTTTCCTCGTCAGAAAATTACAAGAAAGTCTAACCGTGTCAACAAACATAGCTACCTAAAGAAAAGTGAAAAAAGAGTGACATTGATGTCCACTATGCCATTAAAACATACTTTTGATTAACATAGGTTTTCTAATTTGACATTTACGCTCCCAAAAGAAAATACATTTTGATTAGTAATATTCTTAATTTTTTATAAATATTATATAAAATTAATATATTAAAATTTTTATATTGAGACGAATGGATTAAACATAGTATATGCGAGAGCCATGACTGATGGCTCGCACTTGTCAACACACGGCAAGTTAGGGTCCCTAATCTACAATTTACAATGATCAACTTTGCATTACCAACTTATCACTACCCTAAGATCGGCCAAATAGACGACTTGTGTAGAGACATATGGGTATAAGATAAATCGTCCTTTGGCCCGTATACATGTAAATAGACAAGGAGTATTGTTTACTCGTTACGTTCTACAAATTCACAAATACTTGTCTCCCCTTGTAGTTGCCTACCTTTGTACTTACTTTCCAATCTGACTTAGTATCAGAGGAGTTTTCTCGGAATAGCTTTCAAAGTTAGCTTACATCTTCTTCGGTGCATGTACACCTTCTCACTCCACCAACCTTAACCATCATATCCATTCATGTCGTCAACTACTACCACTAGAGGCCTATGCCTTCCAGTCTCGACATCCTTGTCATCTCGTGTTTCCATAATGGTGTTGGGTATGGAGTGTAGACCGAATAAGAGACGAGCGAAGAAGAAACGAAGAAAAGAAAGAGAAGTAGGAGCCCGAGCGTCGAGTGGGCTAAAATGGGCTCAAGAGGGCTCATTGGGGCGAACATTTAGAAGATGAAAGTAGGAACTCATTAACATTTAATGCTCGGACAAGCAGATGGTTAGTCTAGTTGGGCGTTTCGGTGATTTTCGATTTCTTCGATTTTTTGTAACTTTCTTCGGGTTTGTATTTTAGTCTGTTTAGCCTCTCTCCTATAAATATGGATTGAGTTTTTATATTATTAAGCATTAGGAAAAAGCGTTATCTTCACAAAGAGGCCTAAGAACTCTTACAAAGAAATTTGAGAGCCTAAAGAGATTAAGAATTCTTTTTGTGAAGTCATCTCATACTATTTTAAAATCTTATTTTTTGTGTGTTTTTTATTGTTAATTCTTATTGTTTTCAGTTTCTTGTTTACGCATATAGTACTCTTAATTGCACATTTTTCGAGCGCCTAAAGTGAGTGTTAGATCCTTACAAATAGAATTATTGGTTTATAAGTATATAATAATATTACTTTATGATATATGATCAAAATAGAGATATTGAAGTGTGAATATGTCATCAAATTGATATATTTTGGAAAAATCAAAAGGAATATAAATAAATTACCATTATTGTTTTTTTCTAGCCAAGTTGTTTGAGATATATACTTTACTTGTATTTCAAGCCAAGCTCAACTTACTTAAGCATTGACTTGGTAGCTTTTCTATATTAATGTCGTCTAACCAATAATTGTTCAGTTTTTGGTGGGCCATCTATATTAGTGGTGGTAGAAATATGCACACTCATACTCCATTTTTTTTATAGTCAAAATTGAATCTTATCCCATCAAACATTTCTGAGGGAGCTCCATAAGGAAGACGAGAGATAAAAAGAAAATGATGAGGAGGAAGGGTGTATTGGTGCCTTTGATTGCTTTTCTTCTGGGTGCACTTGCAGTTGCTTTCAGTTTTATTGCTTACGCCAAACGGATTAAGGTATTTTTTTTGCTATACCAACCTCAATTCTCATATTCAACTAACAACTTTTGATTTGTGATTGATTCTTGGTTATTTTGTTATTGTTTTTTTGGTTCTTTGGGTTTTTTTTTTCAAATTTCAATCTTTCTCAAAACCCAAAATTTTGGAAACATCATACACCCACTGTCTTGTTTTACTTGCTATAATTGACAAAAAAAGCTCACAACAATTGAAATGGGATAGAGGGAGTAAGTATTATGCTTTGTTTGGTTGTATGAATAAAGATGTTTTACCCATGTAGTTCAAATGGGGAATGTAAAATTGTGTTTGGTTGATTATTGGAAGTACAACTTTCTACATGAACGGTTATTTACACTGTGTTTGGTAGGGAAGATTTAGGCCTGTTTAGTTCAACTTATTTTTACTGAACTGAAATTATTTTTGCTGAACTGAACTTATTTTTACTGAACTGAAGTTATTTTTACTGAACTGAATTTATTTTTGCTGAACTGAACTTATTTTTGCTGAACTGAGCTTATTTTTACTGAACTGAGCTTATTTTTGCTGAACTGAACTTATTTTTACTGAATATTATTATTTTAAGGTGAACTGAACAGGGCCTAAAGTTTTCCCGTTTGATAAAATTTGTAAAGGATTGGGTTGGAAATGAAAGATAATGGCAGAAAAGAAATTAGAGAAATTTCCCTTTTCCTTTCCCCCTTAAAATTGGAGGAATCTGGGAGGAAAGTGATAAAAAAAACTGACGTTATTTCCCTTTCCTTTCCTTCTATAAACCAAACATTGGAAATTTTAATTTCCTTCCTTTTCCTTCCCTTCCTCTAAAATAATACCAAATACACTAATCTAGGAGAACTAGATAAGTAACTTTCTTTATTTTGTGGAAGTAAAACATCCTAGAAAATTGTAAATTTTCATAAGTTTGTACTTCATAAAAAATTTCTAATTTGTAGTATAATTTATTTTATCAACCAAACAAGTTCTTAATATAACTTGTTTTATACTTATCTAATTTTGTCATATGGTTAATAGTAATGGAGGTATTGAATACTTTTTCTAGGGCAATGGTATCATTTCGTAGGCAAAGGGTACAAAAGACAAATCATAGATGTGAAAAAATTTATTTATTGTTGAAAACTTGAAACCGGAGAAAACTTAATTGATCTAGTTGTAAATGATCCGTTACTAAAAGAGAAGGAAGATAGTGAATTCCTAATCATCTGCATAAATTCATTTTTAATTGTCTATTAATGGGTTGTGTATAGGGTATTCAGGGTGATTATCGAACGAACTGAGTCTGAACTCTACTTAGCACGGCTCGTGTTCGTTTAGGTTTATTCAAACTCAAGGCAATCTGAAAACTTAACGAGCCGAGCTATGATTAAGCGTTGACCGAGCCTTTGTCGAGCTGTTCACGAACAAGCTTGACTTATTATCATTCTTAGTTTATTTGTCTAATTTTATAAGGTATTGGGTCAGACGCGTCCGACCATAACATTTGGTCGGACGACTTTCAGTTGGTTTCATTTTTGTTTCAGTTGGTTTCATTTTTGTTTCAGTTGGTTTCAATTTTTGTTTAGTTGGTTTCAATTTTTGTTCAGTTAGTTTCAAATTTTTTTCAGTTCATCTTTGGTCTTTTAGTTGGATGTCTTTTAAGTTCAGTTAGTTATCTTATTGTTTCATTTACGTGTTTTAGTCTAAATGAAAACAAGTTAGAAGCAAATGAAAAAAAAAGGGGAGTAAATGAAAGCAAGTTAGAAGCAAATGAAAAAAAAAGGAGTAAATACATACCTTCATCCTTTTAACTGAAGGTATGTAGTTATTTCAGTTACTTATATTTTTCTTTCAGTTGGTTTTATTTTTCAATCATTTAACAACTAACTAAAAATAAAAAACACTAACCTCTTCTTTCTTCTCACTTTCTCCTTCTTCTTCATCAATGTCATCAATGGTAGAAGTTGAACCATCAATGGTAGAAGTAGAAGTTGAACATAATTAATGGATTTCCAAACATCAGCATCTCAATGATAGAGCAGAAGCAGCGGCGCGGCGGCGGCGGAGGAAGAAGATGAAGAAGAAGGAGCAGCGGCGCCGTTCTCGCGGCTTCGTTCGACGAAAACTATTGGGTCAGACAGTCTGACCCAATAGTTTCACTTTTATTTTATTCATGAATATTTTGGTTTTTGAATTTATTTTTAAACACTAAAGCTATTAGCTTATTATGATCTAGAACAATATATTTTTAGATTTATACATAATGCAGTATTTCAATATACTTCCTCCGTTTCATTTTAAATGCAACAATTTCACTTTTACATAAAAATAGATGTTATTAATGCTTATACAAGGACTGCATATAGCTTTTTCCATATACTACCTCCGTTTCACTAAAGATGTTACACTTTTTTTTCACGGATTCCTAGACAATTTTTGGGCAGGAGAGAAGTGGAGAGAAAAAGTAAGTGGGGACCATGTGATTGGAAAGAGATAGAGATAAACTTTTTGCAAATAAGGAAAGTATAACATCTAATTAAAAACTTCATAAAATGGAAAGTGTAACATCTTTGGTGAAACGGAGGAAGTATTAAAGTGCATAGGTAAAATTTGTAGTCTATCACCTCAAAATAAGTACATATGAAGTATATTTAAGTTAACTTGTGTTGTTGATGTACATCTAGAAGCTCTTATATCTAGTATATCTTAAATAAGTGCAACACATTGACTAATATCCTTACTTGTTACCCTTCCTTTAAAAAACATTGAACAGTTCACGATGAGTGCTCACATATCTTTACTTTCGAAATTCACGATTGTATTGGGCAGGCTGGGGGTGCTAAAGTAAATGGGTCGTGTGTATATCCAAGCAGTCCATCAACAGCTCTTGGGACAATGGCTGCCCTTTTTCTACTAGCTGAGCAGATTCTTATCAGTGCTGCCACTTACTGCTTTTGCTGTTGTGGAGTACGTTGTGTTGCACGTTGCACCATAATAACCTCACTAATTTTCTTCATTTGTTCCTGGTATGCTATCAATCTTTATCTATGCGTGTTCTCCTTTTCATCTTTTGCGTTGCGTATGATATACAACGTTTGCATACTATTACAAAAAAATCACAGATAATCGAACTCCTCTTTCCTAACCCCTTTTTTGATTTAAACCTGCAGGGTAACTTTTGTGATAGCATTCTTTGGATTGATATATACAGCAACCCTGAACAACACCAGCTATCTAACAAAAATCAATCCTAGAAACAAGGACAACAATTGCGATATGGGAAGAGAGAACTTGTTCCTTGGGGCTGCATTTTGGTGCATAATTAGCATAGTTTTGGGGCTCATGTCTTATGCTTTCTGGGTGTGTGGTGGTGGTGCTAATGCTACAAGAAATAATAGCAACTCATTAGGGGATGCTAATCTTGAACAAGGTATTGCTATGGGAGAACCGCGTTCGGAGCTACCAAAGGAACAATCTAGATGATATGATTTTTGGTATAGACTTGAGATCAATTTATGCTCAAAGTGGTCAAGTGTATCATGAGTGTGCTCCTATAAGAAAAATAAGAAAAAAGGAAGTTTTGTGACCTTTTTTGAGGTTACTTGTATCTTTTAGTTGTACAAATGTGAAAGGATTAGGCCATTAGGGATATATCTTATTTCAATATTCAGCTGGTTTAGCATATGACCATCTAATACTTAACTTAAAGTGTTAGATGCGGCCTAATTTATGTCCATAAACGTTTACTTTAAAAGATTAAAATATGGGTACATACAAAAAACATTAAATTTTGCATTATGAGTTGTTTTCAGTTCATTATTAACTTTTCCATACAAAATGTTAACTTTTGTGTTTTGGATTATTTTTTAATAATCTTCTTTACTGCATCACTACATCTTCCTCCTCTCTTACTTCCTCCTTTGAAAGCCTCGTCTAATTCCGTTGCAATTGAAGAGTTTGAAATTCAAAAAGTGCTACAAGAAAGCTTTGGAAGTATAGCATAAAAGATATTAAGTTATATTATCATCTTCTAGAACAAGGGCCGAAGAGCAATGTTCATCTGATAAAACTTTATCTCAAAGGCCGAAGAGTTAACTTATTGTTATGAATACAAACCCAATATAGTGGTTTATTACAGTGTTCGGACGTGTAAGGAGTAGATGAACCAAGTTCGGAAGGTGGTCTGCGAGTTGGTCCTTGGTAGGCGATCTATGCTGCTTATGTAGAGAAGAAGCTACTGAGTTTTGGCCAACTTGTTTGATTCAATTAGTTTCTCTTTGTGGAATACTTCTTGAATCTCCTACATTTCCTATTTACTAGTTGTATGTAACTAGGAAAGTTGGAAAGATATTGTAATTGTTATAGAATATTAGTGTTTGATACTGGGAAGGTTGTTAGTATCCTTATTCTAGTTGGTCTAGGGTTTGGAACTTGTGACTTTGTGAGTCTTATAAATAGGAGTTTATAGGCTCATTGTGGAATATACTTTGGAGAGGTATGTGTGAGATGTAGACATTGGTGCGGTGTGGGTTGCTATACATTCGAGCATGGTGTGTGCTCAACCAATTGTGGATCTACACATGGGCGTTAGTATGTGTATGGGGTCTGCCCAGCAGACCTCCAGCTGGCAGCAGACCACTGGTCCTGCCACTCCACGTCAAAGCGCCTGGAGCAGAGCAGACCTCCTCAGGCAGTCTGCTCCGGACATAACCTCTAGGCTGGAGTTTAATGAAGGCCTCGTTCCACCTTGGCCCACTTCCAAAGAGGCTCACTCACTTTACTAGGTCAGTTACAAGTCCATGTCTCATATAAATACCCATGCATGTGACTTAGGCTGACTTAGGCTGACTTAGGCTCACTCACTTTACTAGGTCACTAAACATTCACAAAATACTTGCACTTGATACTCGTTTTCTCTCTACTAGAGATCTTGTGCTCAACTTGGACTGACTTAGGCATCGGAGAGGCGATCCTCGGAACCACCCCCGAGGTTTCTCCTTGTTTTGCAAGTAACCACCACCACAAAGGACGTTTGGGAGCCACGATTCCACCAAGTACCCACCACCACATACACTGTTACTGTCTTGGACAGAAACAATATGTTAGGTGGTTTGGGGAGATTTGTAGTATGGTAGCTTGAGATTGTATTGCTCATGTTGTAAGTTGTATGGTATGGTGTATTACTATAATATTAAATGTATTGGTTTGGTGTTTTTCCTTGGGAGGGTTTTCATTCAATATTGTGTGTCTTATTGCCATTGTTTTATCTCGATTCTAATTGGTGTTCCAAATTGTGAGACGGGTGATCGCTTATGAGAAGGTTTCACCTAACACTTATCTCATCTTCCCATATATCCGATGAAATCAACAGCTATAACTAATTTCGTTTTCATCATCTATATGTTCTCTCTTGGTGCTCCTCAATTTGCTCAAGATTTCAGAACTGATCTTCGTTTTCAAGGCGCTGCTGTGGTTGCCCTTCAAAAAGCTGCTGAAAGTTAGCTTGTTGGGTTGGTTAAAGGACACTAATTTTTGTGAGAGATCCAAGCTAAGAGAATTACCATTATGTGAAGGAAATTCAGGTTGTTAAGAGCATTGAGTTAACAGAGCACAGAACTTGGTAATAAGACATGATAAGTTTACGGCTTTTAATCATCTGATGTTGATAATTCTGTTGGAATTCATGTAGTTTTTTAGATTTTTCAATGTGATTAAGCTGTGTGTTTTGGTACTGTTGTTGTTTATGCCATGTTCTTGATAATTCTATTGACCTTGATGGATCTAATGCTTAATTCGAGCTAGCAGCTTAGATTGTTTCATCACCTCTTATTACTTGAATTATGTGGCTTGATTATCCGGTCTCTATCAATGAGATCTTGGTCCCTGGAGGTGCCATATAGTTTTTCTTGTTATTTTCACATGTCCATAACCATGATTAAGCACCATTAGTACTTACTTGCTGGTGCATATGACGATTGATTGACAATTAGTTTCTTTTGCTGTGACTTCTTTGTCTGGGGTTAACTGAACGCTAAACAATCTTGTATGCTGGTTTTCTAATGTTTGTTAATATTCCTTTATCCCCCCTTTCCACAAGTTACTCCAGTTTATTTGGTGTTGTTGAGGAATAAGTTGATGGCTTTAAATATTGAGCTAACTCAATAATTAAGGTGAAAGAAACTACGTATGTCATCGATTTCATTATATCTATGGTAAATGTGATCCTTCTCTCGTGTATGCTTCTCTGGCCGACATAGAGTCATGCTTAGCTTTGCTGTGTTTCCGTTGGCTGAGTAATCTATTTCATATTAGTTTTGTTGTGTAACATATCGCTAACATGTTGAAATGAGCAGAGTTTTCGCTTGATGGGTGGACCAACGAGGTGATTAGAGCAATGGATAGGAAGTTTGAATGGGGTGGATATAAAACCAATAGTCGCGTCTGAACTGAGTATAGTGCAGGAGGAGTGCATGAGACGACGTTCAGTATGTTTGCCTTGAATGGAGATGGAGATTGTTATTGTTGCTGCCGTTGCTGTTGTTGTTGCTGCTGTTCGTGACTGAATGACCAGGATTATTATGCAGTGGCATAAGTCATATTGTTCATAACTATGTACATGCAGGCTGCAGGGATTGAACCTTTAAGTGTTTTTGAATGACAATAATACTTATATAGATAATTTTAATCTGAAAATCTTTTTATTGGATCACCTAATAGTCATCCTGATTATTAATTGGAAGAGAAAATCTTAAATCATGTCCAAAAGTCCTTTCATATGTAACAAGAGTGCATTATCTTAATTTTGGTTCCGCTTCCGAATCTCGACCGAGACAAATGATATTTTCCTCACCTATACTCCCCACTTCCCCTGTTCCCAGTCCCCACCTCTTTGTTTAGACTATGGCTCTGTTCTATTAGATTGGATTAATTGAAAACCATTTTAGTTCAGTCAAGTTTAGTTCAGCTCCATCAATTTCAGTTCAGTTCAGTTCAGAAAATTTCAGTTTAGTTCAGTTTAGTTCAGTTCAGTTCAGAAAATTTCAGTTTAGTTCGGTTCAGTTCAGTTCAGCTGATCTGCTTTTGTCTCACAATTGTTCAGAACATTTCAGTTCAGTTCAGCTCATTTCAGTTCAGTTCAGCTCATTCCAATTCAAAAAAACAGATCCTATCACTTATTCGCTAATGAACAATCAAACAAAATGAAAATATAGTTGTTTGACTTGAATTTACACACACTGAATTCAAATTCCCAAATACCCAATAACTCAAATCTTCCCCTGATCTCACCACTTTCCTATTATAATTTCCCATTTCAATCTTCCACTTCCTATCCTTCGTTACAATGTTCGCTAAACGCTTGTTAACAAAGCCACCCACCATCATCATCATCATCATCATCATCATGTACGTATTTCTCCTCTTTTTGATCTCTATCATTTTTTAATTTCCTCTAATTTTTATGAGAATTTGAACGCAATTAATCTTATTATTAGAAGTGATTTTTATAAAAATGAAGTTGAATTCTAATGTACATTTGATATTCATAAATAATCATGTTAAATATCGTGAATTAACAATAACGTAAGATAAATGAACATCAAATGTAGTACATTAGAAGTGATTTTCAATAAAAATTAAGTTAATTTTCTAATGTACATTTAATATTCATAAATGAACATCTTAAATATCGTAAATGAACAATAGCGTAAGATCAACGAACATCTTATATATTGGTGGGGACAATTGCTTAGTTTTTTGTTTTAAAGTTTATTTTTAATTTTATTATTTAGAATTTAAAGTTTTAAAAAAAAATACCAAGGGCTCAGGTCACCGGTCATTTGACTCTTTTAAAATAAAATGGGGTATAAAGGCTGCATTATTCCGCAATAATCGAAAGGTTGCATTATTATTTGCGGATCCCAAAAGATTGCATTATTAGAAGCAATTTTTCCTAGATTATTCTTATGTATTATCTTGAATATTTTACTTAATCAACAGTTTTGATGTTTATAAGTCATAACGCTTAGGGCTATGTATAAGAATTAATTATTTCACCCTAAAATAGAATCAATTTTGGAATTGATTGGCAAATTACGCGTCAACGCGTCAATCGATATTAGTTATTATTTGTTATTAGTAGTTTAAGAAAGTATTAAATATTTATATATAAGCTTAACGGTTATGTTGCCCATTATAGCATCTATATATATATATATATATATTAAAAAGCGTAAGCAAGAGTTGTTATCCGCCACATGTCACCATACTTCTTTGAATAACTTATTTAACCAAAATGTCAATGTGAAGATTCAAACCTCCAACCTCGTGTATGCAATGAATAGTTTCAACCACTACCATATTATTATTGATGCTTCTATCAACAATAATGATGATATATAAATAAAAACCAAGAGTTAAGTTATCTGAATGAGATGACTTATATTTTTAATGATATTTTACACGCTAGATAACATTAATTATCACTAACTAATAACCCGAGCATGGCCGGGGATACCTTTTAAAAAAAAGCATTGCCTTTCTTGTTTTTAACGCCCACTTGTTTAATGTACAATCTCTTGTCCGCCAACAAAGGCAACAATCATTTAGACAATAATACAACCGGCCAAACTGCAGAAATTCTGACACCAGGTTAATTTTGTTGACTTCCTATCAAAAAAATAGTTAATTGTGTTGACTTTTTCAAACAAATAAGTACGTTTTACAAGGAGGCAATGGCGCCCTTAGGCCACGCGGTACTGGAGAAAGTAAACCCAAACACTATTGGCCCATTAAGTCTACTTACATTACATTAATCATGCTTATCGCAAATGCCCTACTAACTTACCTAGTAATTATAGGTAGTGAATTTCCATGTGCCCAAAGCTTTAGTAAAGATATCGGCGAGCTGTTTAGTAGTAGAAACATGACTTCGTGCGAAGAAGGCCATCCTGAATGGTGTCAATTGTCTTCTCATCTTTTTGTTCCTTTGAATACTATCTCAGTCGAAGAAGATGAAAAAACCGCTCAATTTTTGTTTCTTTGAAATCAAGACTCAGTCGAAGAAGATGATTTGAAGGATTTCCTTTTATTTTATTTCGAGTTGGTCTTATAAGAGATTGCCTAATTTTATTTCAGTCCACTCCTAATAGAAAGAATAGAATGCAACACCTCTTTGAAATAAAGCAATGGACCTCAATTGGTCTAATTTTAATATAAAGTTGGACCGTCTCTTTAACAACTTTTGTTATGTTTCTAGCAAAGCAATGAGAATTAAGAACATAGAAAGATGAGAAGGGAGAATACAGAGTGAAAGTGGGTAGTTCAATGGACTGGGTGGGGGAGTTGGCTTCTCACGCGCATGGGCCTTTTAATTATTGGGTCTATTGGACTGTTCGACGGTGTCATACAAGAATTTGTATTCAACTTTTTTTTGGTGCAGAGAATTTGTATTCAATATAATATTTTAATAGAACCTACATCCTCCATTTCTTTTTAATTGCAACAAAAGATTTTTTTATGTCTTACAAATAACACCCCTTTGTTGCAATTAAAAAGAAACAGATGAAGTATTACTTTTTCGTAATTATTCTATAGGTTAAATTGGCAAAATATTTGTCCTTGTATAAATCATTTTTAAGTAAGACATTTGCTATCTCTTACTGTGTATAAATTTTAACAACTTCTAGGGCGTGCTCTTCCCATTTTAATTTCAGATCACTACAATTCAAAATAATACTTTTACTCTTACATTTCACAAATCCTTTCAGTTTAGTTCATTGGAAGAAAACATGCCCTTACTCTATTGTGGTCTATCTAACGCTTATATAATTGTATCATCTTTTAGTCATTTTGTGCTTAGGATGAGAATTAAATTTAACACCTCTTGAAATCGAGAACAATAATCAAATACTTAATTTAGAAATATGAAATACTATATTCTTTGTCTTAGTTAACATATTTGATTTTTGACCCTATTTACCACTTTGACATCATTGTATTAAGGAAATACTCCCATGAAATTTCAATTTATAGGAAATAAAGTTCTTGATCAAATTCATGGGATTTTGGTTAAATTGCCTAGTTGACAATGAGGGAATTAAATTCCCTTGAGAATTTCTACTTACCTAGGGGGACCTAGGTTAGTAAATTCCTCTATTATGTGGGAACTCAAAATACCTAAGAATTTATAATTCTTCCATTTAATTATTTTATTGTCAACCAAACAACTCACCTATTTTGCAGTTCCTAGAAATTTCTATTTCCCATGATTTCTGATGCCAACCAAACAATCACTAACTCTTTGCAATTTTCGTTTAACCAATAAGAGTCTGTTTTCTTCGCATAAATCCAGCTGAACTTAACTGATTGGAGCTAAACTAAACTAAACTGATTGGAGATAAACTAAAATGAACTGATTGAAGCTAAACTGAATTGAAGTGAACTGAATTGAAGTGAATTGAAATTAATTTAATTTAATTTAATTGAGTTGAATTAAATAGTAGATTGAATGTAATAAATGTATAAATTTTATTTAAACAATAATAATATGAATATTAAATAATAATTATAATGATAAGTAATAATAATTAATAATGATAATAGTGTTTTGGATATTATGATATGATAGTTATAAATAAATAAATAAATAATATAAATAATGATAAATTAATAATTATTATAATAATGATTAATGATAATAATAACATTAATAATAAGTCATTTCTATTATTTGTATTAATATATTAATACTTTATGATGATTATATAAAAACAATAATATTAAAGAATTAAATTCATATTACTATTTTAAATAATTAGTAATAAAAATAATAATTGAGTCAGACCGCACAAAATTACAGCATAAACCGTTTTGACGCGATTTGATTGGTTTAAAGGCTAAAAACGTGGGTTGAATTGTGCTTTTTTGGTCTATAATAATTATAAAACTAGCTACACCACAAACCATAAAACCGCCACAATACTTTTAGTATTCAACGTGACGATGATTTTGTACCATAAATAGTAATATTATTAACAACTTTGCAAATATTTTTATTATCTTCTAGCTTGTTGTAGCTTCATTATTTGTCTGATGTATTAGTATATATCTAGTCGATAAAGTAAAACAATAATTTCAAATTAGAAACCTCCTATTGAGATAAGATATGGTTAATCTGCAAACCGCACCAACCTAAACCATGCTCCTCCAGTTCTCCCTAATAAAAATAATAATAATAATAAGTAAAGATATAATAAACAAAATAATATATAGCAATAATAAAAATAAGAGTAATTAGTAAAATATATTAGACGAACAATAATAACAAAATTTAACAAAATTATTAAATAAAGAACTAAACTAAACTGAACTGAACTGAAAATAAGTTGGGGAGAACATGCCCTAGGCCCCTAAGGGCTTGTTCTCTTCGCCTAATTCTATCTGAAGTGAACTGAAATTATTGGAACCGAACTAACTGAACTGAACTTATTGGAGCTTAACTGAACTGAACTAAACTGAACTTATTAGAGTTGAACCGAATCGAACTGAATTGAATTGTAATAAATATATAAATAATAAGTAAATAATAATTATTATGAATATTACATGTTAAGTAATTATAATTCTAAGTAATAAAAATTAATAATTTAGCATAATATTAAATGAATAATGAAAATATAATTTTTGATATTATTAAATTATAGTTATAAATAATAATAATAAATTAATTTTAAAAATAATTATTACTGATAATAATAATAATTCATAATTCATAATTACTATTATTAATAATACTTGATGATGGTGGTATAAAATCAATAATGTCTAATAAGTAAATTAATATTATCATTATAATAATAATAATTAGTAATTATAATAATAATTAACTTAAAACATGGGTTGGTATGTGCTTCTAACCAAACCACGATTTGTGGTGGGTTGGTCTATGATATTTATAAACCAAACTCCACCACAAACCGCCAAAGTATCTTTAATATTCAACGTAATGACGATATTGTACCTTAAATAGTACTCCACTATTATTAACAACTATGTAATTTTATAATATCTTGTAGCTTTTTGAAACTTATTTGTATGATGTAATAGTGAATATCTAGCCTGTAAAATAAAACAACAATTATAAATTAGAATACTCGTATTAACATGAAATTTAGTTAAACCGAGCACTAATCCAACATGATCAGCCATAATAGTAATAATAATGAGTCAGATTTGATAATAATAAAGAATATATATAAATAAAAATAATAGTTAATAATTATAATAATAATAAGGAAAATTTGTCAGAAAGGACCTTTTAAAAGAGTTTTTTTGTGAGAAAGGACCTTTTAAATTTTTTTTGGCTTTTAACAATCTTAAACAAAAAAAAATTGCGAGAAGAGACATTGAGCTTGTTTTCCGACGTTGACCACCGGAAATCGGCATTGACCACTGTTTTTACTATTTGCAATCTAATTTTATTATAAACATACTCCTTTTACCCTTTCCCCTCCAACTATCCTCTATTCATCTTCTTCCTCACTCACTTTCTCTCAAAATTTCCTCCATTTTCAAAATCAACAAACCCAAAACTCAAACTACCCTTTCCCCTGCCATCGTTTACATCATTGTTGTTGTGGTCGTTGCTCCTATTTCTATATATAACTATTGTTGACCCAGATTTGAAGTTGAAGAGTGAGATTATGATTGAGATGATGAAGAAGATGAAGTTAGGGTTTTGTTGTTGGTGAGATTAAGGTAGTCATTGATGGATTTTCATGAAAATGTGCTTTATTGGTCATTGATAAGTTGTTGGGGTGGTGGTCTTGTGGAAGAGGTCAAAAAGAAGATTAGAAGAACATGGTGAGTTTGATGTTGTGGTTCTTTATGGAAGAAGTGAGGAAGAAGACCAGATTAGGATCGCAAATAGGAAGAAAACATTAGTCAACGCCGGTTTCCGGTGGTCAACGTCGGAAAACAAGCTCAAGGTCTCTTCTCGCAAAAATTTTTTTGTTTAAGGTTGTTAAAAGCCAAAAAAATTGAAAAGGCCCTTTCTCATAAAAGAACTCATTTAAAAGGTCCTTTCTGACAAATTTTCCTAATAATAATGATAATGATAATAATGACTGAAGTTTTTTGGCCTGTCGAAGACCCTTGTAGTAGGCTTGTTGGTGTCCTTCCCCCTGATATTGCACGGTCTTTGCGTGGTGTAAAATTGCTTGGTGGTCCCGCTAGTTTCGACCCTGATTTCAGTGGGGAGCTTGTGATGCAGAGAGTGTCCAAGACCATTACGCTTATGGATAAGGTTGCTAAGCTTTATGATCCGCAGTGTGAGTTGCTGATTCTTAGGGCGTGTGCGGACATTTCTAAACTCTTTTTTGCCTTGCGTACTTGTCCTCCTTGTGTCTTTGGTGAGGCTTGTCGTTCTTTCGATGGGGCTCTTCAGTCTTCTTTGGAGCGTATTGTTACTGCTTCGGGGCTGGTTTTGGCGATTGGCAGTGGCGTCTTGCTACCCTACCTTTTGCCTCTGGAGGACTTGGTGTTTATTGAGCAAGTGATGTTCGGCATTATGCTTATCTCGCGTCTCGTTTGCAGTCTGATGGTTTACAGGATAAGCTTTTACGTCCTGCAGGTATTGTTGGTTGTGGACGTGCCTTTGAGGATGCGTTGAGTCTTTTTAATAGAACTGTGGAGTCTGACATTTTGAGTATTCCTAGTGTACTCGCTGCCCTCGAACTTCTGAAAAAATTGGCAGATATATACTTCACAAAGGTTACTGCATCTGCAGAATCTACCTTTTCTTTATCTCCTCGACAGTTAGCTTTGTGGCAATCACAGCAGGGGGATCACACCTCAGATTGGCTTCGGGCAGTTCCTATTTCAGGGTTGGGTCAAACAATGAACCCTAAGACTTATCGGAGTGTGTTGTGTTACCGGTTGGGTGTTCCTTTGTTCTCTACTTCGATGTCGTGCTCTGCTTGCTCCAAGGTTTTTGTTGGGGATGTTTTTGGTGATCATGCAGTGTCGTGTGCTGGTATTATGGGTATTAAACATCGTCATAATGTCGTTCGGGATACGATTGTTGATATTTGCTATCGTTCTGGGATTTCGGCAAGAAAAGAGGTTGACATTGGATTGTCTAGGGGGAACGACGTGGCCCTCAGGCCAGCAGATGTGCTTCTTTATTCTTGGGATGGTGGTTGTGATGTGTGTGTCGACTTGACAGGGTCTTCTCCCTTGACCCAGTCTGGGGTCTCTGACTTTGTTCCTGGACGCTTTGTTGCTGATGCGGCTCATCGGAAGCGGGTCAAGTATGAAGCTCGTTGTCGAGCTATTGAGTATGGCTTCCTTCCCTTTTCATTTTCTTCTCTTGGAGAATTGGATAAGGTGGCTATTGCTTGGCTGAAGCGGGTTCAGAACTTCTCGAAGACACAAGATATAGGGGCACGTGCTGCTGCCCATATTTTCACTAGGATGGTTTTTTCTATAGCTAGAGGAGTGGGTGCCCAGATTGTATCAAGGTTCCCACTAATTTCTTGTAGGTTGTATGAATTTTGTTTTATGATGATAATAATAACAATAATAATGAGTAAAATAAATTAGACCAATAATAATAATAATAAAATGGTTAAATTATAAATGGAGTTGAAGTGAATTGCAATGAGCTAAATTAAACTTATTAGAGCTGAACTGAACTGAACTGAATTAACTGAACTTATTAGAACTGAAGTGAATTGAACTGAATTGAATTGAAAATAAGCTGAAGAGATTAAGCCCTTAAGGCCCTGTTCAGTTCACCTTAAAATAATAATATTCAGTAAAAATAAGTTCAGTTCAGTAAAAATAAGTTCAGTTCAACAAAAATAAGTTCAGTTTAGTAAAAATAAGTTCAGTTCAGAAAAAATAAGTTCAGTTCAGTAAAAATCAGTAGAGCAAAGAAGAAAAAACAACATGAATCAGTAAAAATAAGTTCAGTTCAGCAAAAATAAGTTCAGTTCAGTAAAAATAAGTTCAGTTCAGCAAAAATAAATTCAGTTCAGTAAAAATAAATTGAACTGAACAGGGCCTAAGTATAATTAAACAAATCGGTCAAACTAATTATCACAAAAGCACATGCCGCTAACTTCCAATTCAAATAACACCCGCAAAATACGAAGAGGAGTCTGACTTTATTATCATCATATATCCAACTAGTCCTTTTGCAAAACCATCTTGTCTATCAAACAAGAAGTAAGCATTCAACGAAGAAGATGGTCAATTCATTACAGATTATAGCTGATTTACCAGAAATCGTAACTCTACCAGATCACCTCATAGTGAATCAAATTCTCACTAGACTTCCGGTAAAAACACTAATTCGTTTCAAATCTGTTTCCAAGTTTTGGTTTTCTACTATTTCTGCTCCTAAATTCGCAAAATTGCACCTCAATTTCTCCTCTTCTTCCTCCAATCCATTTCTTTTACTTACTTTTCCTTCATTTAAGCTATTATTATTGCCTTACCATGATAAGCTCAATAAATTCAAAGAACCATTTGTTATGGATTTCACTCTTGTTTCATTTCTTCAACGATATGAGCAAGAAGTTGGATTCGTACTCTTTTCAGGTTGTGCTAATGGCCTAATTTGCTCTTGTTATTCTCTTAATGATCAACAATATTTTTTCTTTTCTATATGCAATCCTGTATTGCATCAATGTTGTGAGATTACTAATCCTGAATCTTTAAGCTGCTGGCCTATAGGTCATTGGTTTGGTTATGTACCATCTATAGATGACTATATAATCGTCGCTCCGTTTCTAACCAACAATGATCTTAGTTCTATGCACTTTTATGTGTTTTCTTTGAGGAGTGGGAAATGGAAAAGAATCTATGATCTTGATAGTATTGCTTTCGAGTTTGAAAGATTAAATCCTAAGACTTTAGTGATTGATGATATTCTATATTGGTCTCTCCACTCTATAGGGTGCGACCCTAATGAGCGAGGGACCAAACGCATTGTTGGGTTTGATTTGGTTAATGAACAACTGATAGAACTTTCTTGGATGGATTGGCTAAACAAGTATGAAGACGCGATTTTCTTCATGATAAACGGGTGCTTGTCATTACATTGTTGTTATATGGGTGCTTCTGATGTTTGGACGTTGAAACAACATGATGATTGGAGTTCTTGGGAGAAATTGTCTTCTATCCATCTTGGAGATATGTCTCCTTATATTGTCACTCCTACCGCAAAGCTTTTGTTACGAGATTCCGACCACTTGAAGTTTATCGATCTGAGTAAGAATACTGAAGAACAACCCGAAGTGGATGCTTATTTTTGTGGTGAATTGGTTATAGGGGGTGTAGGAGATTATGTTGAAAGCCTCATTTCGCCTTTTGGAACAATCAAGTCTATTGACGAGGAAGATCTTGAGGATTGATCGTGTTTGCCTTTTTCGTATCAACTTGGGCTTTGTATTTGTTAGAAGATATTGGACCATAGGTCTATATCTATGGGCAAGGCCCATTAGGTTAAGTTTATGTTATGCTCTCTATATAAGTAATGCAATTGTAGTTAATCCGAACACATCAATATTATAATTCCTATTATTCTCTCTCCCACACAAATTTATCAGTATTAATTCTACTAGTTCTCAAAAAAAAAGCTCCTCGTACTCCTTTTGCTATCATTTGGAAGTTTTATCTCACATCTCTTATGTTGTTCATCCTTGTACGAACTTTCCTTATTGTTATAAAAATAAAAACCCAATAGAGTGGTTTATTATGGTGTCCGGACGTGTATGGAGTCGATGAACCAAGTTTGGAAGGTGGTCCGGGAGTTGGTCCTTGGGGGGTGATCTATGCTGCTTATGTACGAAAAGAAGCTTATGAAGTTTTGCCCAACTTGTTTCAGTCAATTAGTTTCTCTTAGTGGAATATTTCCTAGGTCTATTTTGTTTCCTATTAACTAGTTGTATGTAACTAGGAAATTTGGAAAGATATCGTAATTTGTATACTTCGTTTGTCCCATAATATATAGTGCTTGTATAAAATGGTACCAAATTCCTCATACTTCTAAATTGTTGGGTGAGTTTGTTGCCCATTGTAGTAGAACCAAGTTTGGAATTAGAATTTGAATAACAATTTATAATATTTTCAGTTTCAAGAGTTAGTGAGTTTGTTGCTCAATTTGGTAGAATAATATAGTTGGATATTTTATATAATTGATTATTGATTATATAATTGTATGGATTGGTTTATGAAAAATAAAAGTTCGAAGTTCTTTTCGAAGGGAAGTGGTATGTTAATAACACTCTTTTGAGCTATTTGCAATTTGAACGTGTAAGTTTATGTTTACATTGGTTTTTGCAATATTTACTTGTTTATTTAATTTAATTTGCCGGATGGTAGATTTATTTTGTAATCGTACCCCGACATTTCGAATCCTGGATCCGCCACTGGGTGAATAACGTCTAAAGGTGGAGGTAGAGTTTAGGTTTTGATTGTCAAAATCTAAAAAAAGTAGTGATGGAGATAGAGTTTAGAATTTGAAAAAAATTGAATAATGTTTTAAGTAAATTATAAACTAAATATTTATTGACAGCTACCAACTCACAGCTACAAAAAATTTATAGCTTCAAACAAAAAACTCGCAGCTAGGGTTATTTAAAAATCATTCCGGACCTGAAAAGTAACTGGATCGAAACACACCGGTATCGGACCGGACCTAAGTGATAGGTTTTAGTCGTATCGCCTATTCAAAAATAAACCTACGGTCCTCTAACTAAGGTAGTCAGTGGAAGCAGGGTCGAATCCACAGGGAGACAGAGTTTCTTAATCAATATTCAACCAATTCAGCTACTCCAGAGCAAATCAGAGAAGAATTAATTAAACTAATGATTAAGCTAAGAAAGATGGGAAAAATCGAGGATTTAACTATGGACTAAAACCTAGGGTATTAGGTCGGTCCACCATGCTTATACCAATCAAACAAGGGCAACTACTATCAAAACCTAAATCAAGAGTCGAGGGATTAGAGCCTATGTTGAGCTATGGTTAAGACTCAACGCTCATAGTTCAACATACGCCGCATGTTCACTAACGTAATCAGAACTACTGACGTGTCCTAGGCCTCTAGTCGTAAGACGGATCTGTGCAAACAACTATTAACCACAAGCAACCAAAGAAACTGCGCAATAACGTTAATTACTCAAGAAAGAACAAACCACATCATAATCACCCTAATCAAGCCCTAGAAATCAATAGGAGTCTAAATCATAATCATGGTATAAACATGGCTTTCCTATCTAACACCCTAGAAAGAGAACTACTGATAGGTTTTAGTCGTATCGCCTAATCAAAAATAAACCTACGGACCTCTAACTAGGTAGTCAGTGGAAGCAGGGTCGAATCCACAGGGACACAGAGTTTCTAAATCAATATTCAACCGATTCAGCTACTCCAGATGAAATCAGGGAAGAAATAATTAAACTAAAGAATAGACTACAGAAGACGGAATAAATCGAGGATTAAACTATGGAATAAAAACCTAGGGTATTAGGTCGCTCCACCATGCTTATACCAATCAAACAAGGTCAACAACTATCAAAACCTAAGTCAAGAGTCGGGGAATTAGAGCCTATGTTGAGCTATGGTTAAGACTCAACGCTCATAGTTCAGCATACGCCGCATGTTCACTAACGTAATCAGAACTACTGACGTGTCCTAGGCCTCTAGTCGTAAGACGGATCTGTGCAAACAACTATTAACCACAAGCAACCAACGAAACTGCGCAATAACGTTAATTACTCAATAAAGAACAAATCACATCACAATCACCCTAATCAAAACCCTAGAAATCGATAAGAGTCTAAATCACAATCATGGTATAAACATGGCTTTCCTATCTAACACCCTAGAAAGAGACTACTCAGACATGATCGAATTGGCAACAACAAAACTAATTGAAAACCCTAAGAATTGCATCATGAACAATTAAATAAATAAACTAAGCAATCAAAGTAATTAAAGAGATAAAGAGTAAGGAAGAGTACCAATTGACGGAAAGCAGGAACTTTTATTGAAATCGAAATAAGTTTGATCACCTCTAAATTAATCTAAAGTGTTTGAATTGAACTAAGAACAATGAAGAATAAAACTAGTCTAAAGCTAATGAAAGATGAATAAAAGATGTCCCTAAATAATGAGAAAAAAGGTATTTATAATACCCCTCAAGTCTAATTAAAAATAGGAAACAAAACTCGAAATCCGCGACAAATGCATCAGACCCGATCGGGCCCGAGCACAGTACCCGATCGGGTCAAACACCAAATCAGCGCAGTGTCTTCTGGGCCTTCGCGTAGCAGCAGCGTAGCATCAGATTGATTATTGCAGCCCACCCGATCGGGTCGTGGATCGGGTGCACAACACACTAATATACTGGCGTCTTGTGTGGCGTAGCAGCAGCAACAACCAAAACGTAGAGGACCCGATCGGGTCGGGCGGTGGTCACCCGATCGGTTCTGGGGACATGTTTCCTCGCCCGATCGGGTCCGCAACTTTCAGACCCGATCATAAATACTTCGCCCGATCGGGCCATTTCTGCCCGATCAGTGCACGGAAACCTCCTTTGACTCCTTGGCTCTCTAAACTTCACGTTTAGGGGTCTTGAGACCTCCTAAACTACCCATAAAGCACGTGAGCCATTCTACGTGCCTCGTAACATCTCGTAAAGCCGTGGTTGCTTCCAAATGGCTCGGGAATAAGGAGAAAACTCCCTAAAACCTGCAATTCAACACTAAAACACGAAACCACAACTAAAAACGATAGTTAGCACAAAATAGCTCCCAAGAGCTCCAATGACGCACAAATTAGCTTGTAAATAAGGGAGAAAACTCTATATAAATACGTGATATCAACTACTCACTCATAATCGAATTAACAACGACAAAACTAATTGAAAACCCTAACAATTGCATCATGAACGATTAAATAAATAAATTAAGCAATCAAGAATAACAAAAGAGATTAGGGTAAGAAAGAATACCAATTGACGGAAAGCAGGAACTTTTATTGAAATCGAAATAGGTTTGATCACCTCTAAATTAATCTAAAGTGTTTGAATTGAACTAAGAACAATGAGTAGTAACACTAGTCTAAAACAGTAAAAAGATGAAATAAAGATGTCCCTAAATAATGAGGAAAAAAACTATTTATAATACCCCTCAAGTCTAATTAAAAATAGGAAGCAAAAGTCGAAAAATCGCGACAAATGGCGCCAGACCCGATCGGGCCCGAGCCATCCACCCGATCGGGCCGACACCCAATCAGCAAACTTTGTCTTCTGGGCCTTCGTTAGCAGCAGCGCAGCATTTAACCAAATGTTACGGCCCACCCGATCGGGCCGTGGGTAGCCACCCGATCGGGCCAGGCGGCAAAAAGTGCCAGCAAGCTCGCCTCCTCAGCAGCGTCCCAATAAGACCTAGCAGCACTAGACCCGATGGGGTCGGGCGGTGGATGCCCGATCGGGTCTAGGCACTTGTGTGCTCGCCCGATCCGATCGGGCATACCTTGCCCGATCGGGTCCGCAACTTTCATACCCGATCATAAATACTTCGCCCGATCGGGCCATTTCTGCCCGATCAGTGCACGGAAACCTCCTTTTTGACTCTTTGGCTCTCTAATCTTCACGTTTAGGGGTCTTGGGACCTCCTAAACTACCCATAAAGCTCGTGAGCCATCCTACGTGCCCCGTAACATCTCGTAAAGCCGTGGTTGCTTCCAAATGATTCGGGAATAGGGAGAAAACTCCCTAAAACCTGCAATTCAACACTAAAACACAAAACCACAACTATATACGATAGTTAGCACAAAATAGCTCCCAAGAGCTCCAATGACGCACAAGTTAGCTTGTAAATAAAGGAGAAAAGACTATATAAATACGTGATATCACTAAGCTAATCGGTTCGGTCTCCGGTTCTCCAATTTCTATTTTTCCGTTTCCGGTCCATTTGCTTGGTTTGGACTGGACCGGACCTGTTATGCCTTTACTTACAAATTATATATCTTATGATACAAAAATAATTATTTTCTTTCCTAATATGTTCGAATACGTACTAATATTTAGGCAAAATTACCAATAATTAATAATTATCGGGTAGAAAATGATTTTTCCCTTCAATTTCCCCCTTATTTAAATCTTATAACTCATAAAGAGACATTATGGCTTTGGGATCGACCCCGGTAACAAAGAAGGAATCCATAAAAACTTGGGAGTACAATATCTACTTTCATTCCACTTTATCAAACTAGAGTAAGGTAGTGACCGTTACATTCCGTATATATCTTTTGTTCAACCGGTATAACCGGTCCGGTCCGAGAATTGGACCGTTTTACCGTTTTGGTCACAGTCCAAACTATAATCGGTCCGGTCTTTGATTTTTAAAATTGAAATTTTCGAGTTCAGGACCGGTGAACACCCTTAGTTACTTGTATTATTGTAGCTTATCGCTACAACAACTAACAGCTACAATCAGAGCTATTGCTGCTAAACAAACTCTAACATTAATATATCATCTTTTAGTCATTTTGTGCATAACAAATCACGAAAGCGAGATGAGAATCAATTTCAATACCTCTTGAAATTGAAAAGAATACCTCACTCTTTCTGTCTCTCATATTTTTGTTTAGGAATACGAAATACTATCTCCTTTGTTTTAATTGACATATTGATTTTTAAACCCTTGACTCTATTTACCACTTTGACACAACTGTATTATTTATATGTTAGAAAAAAGATCCATATGCGTCGATATTGTTGATTTGACTCGGCATAAACTTTTAAAATATCAACTTTTTGCAATTTTAGTTTAGCCAATAATTACACAACTCGTCAAATAAGCTGAAAAAACGGAACGGTCAAACCAACCATCACAAAAAGCCATCAACCATTTAACCAATAACCTCCAATTTTCAAACAACATCTCCAAAATACGAAGAAGAGTTTCACCTTATTCATCATACACTCGGAGTGTAAAATAAGCATATACTTATTCAATAATTATTCATTCGAAACTCTTCTTGTAATTTAAAAATAAGCTTTTAGAATGAATAATGAGCAAGTAAATAAGAATTGTAATCCGTCATGTATCACTATCTCTCCTTAAGTAGCCTTCTATATGTTATGGCATTCCCATAATTAAAAATGTTGCTAATGTGAAGATTTAAACCAGCAAATTCCAGTATGAAATTAAGTGTTTCTAACTATCATCCCACTATCATACTATTACCGCTTCTTATTATCAAAATCAATGATGATATATGAATGAAATTCAATTCCTAAGTTGTAACCTTTTTCAGTGACATTCTTTTATCCTTTATTTATATTAGTCATTTTCACTAGTAAATTATGCGCATAAAATTCAATGGCATCGCGAAGGCGGATGGACTATTAGGCTAATATTAGTTGTAGGATAAAAGTTGTACATAGGAATGTCAATGGGCAGGGTATGGGTCGGGTCTGACCAAATCCAGACCCATTAATTTCATTCAGACCTAGACCCAACCCAGATCCATTCGGTTTGGAATTTTCAGACCAAGACACAGATCCTTTAGGTTTGGTGGGTCTAGGGTTCTTAGAGGGTCCTTTTGAATTTCAAGTTTAATAGTATTTTTTAATCTAATTTATTTCGCCTATTTTATAGGTTTGCGTGACCATGGTTAAGGTTTGTTTCGAAATAATTAACAAAATATAGCTCATAAAATCTTAAAAATATTTCAACTTACATTATTGCATGTTTTAAAATGGAGTCACAACTACTCATAAAGTCATAGTTTATATCTTATTTAATTTTTAAATTTTTATGTAAATGGGACTGTGAATATGGTCTGAACCTGGTCTGATATATTTAGACCCGGACCCAGACTCGTCTAATAACCTCTAAACCCTGACCCAACCCAAACCCATTGGATCTAAAAAGTTAGACCAAAACCCTTATAAATGGGTCTGGATCTGAGTCGGATCCAAGAGCCATTGCCATTTGCCATCCCTGGTTGTACATGAGTCTCTGTCTCTCTGTAGGAGAAGATAGTGTGTCTTCTATCATGCTCAGAGCTCGCTAGTGTTTTTGCAAAACCATCTTATCCATGGCGGAAATTGTAGCTGAATTACCAGAAACCCTAACTCTTCCAAACCACCTCATAGTGAATCAAATTCTCCCAAGACTTCCGGTAAAAACTCTAATTCGTTCTAAATCTGTTTCCAAATTTTGGTTTTCTACAATTTCTGCTCCTGAATTCGCAAAATCACACCTCGATTTCTCTTCCTCTTCCTCCAATCAATTTATTTTACTTACTGTTCCTTCATTTAAGCTTATATTATTGCCTTACGATGAGCTGAATAATCTCAAAAACCCAATTGTAATGGATTTCACTCTTGCTTTATATCTTCAACGATTTAAGCAACAAGTTGGATTCGTAGTTTTTTCAGGTTGTTTTAATGGACTAATTTGCTCCTGTTATTCACTTGATGATGAAAAATATTGTTTTTTCTCAATCTGTAATCCTGCATTGCATCAATGTTGTGAGATTACTAATCCTGAATCTTTAAGTTGTTGGCCTTTAGGTCATTGGTTTGGTTATGTACCGTCGGTAGATGATTATAAAATTGTCGCTCCGTTTCTATCCAACAATGATCATAGGTCTATGTTGTTTTATGTGTTTTCTTTGAGGAGTGGGAAATGGAAACGAATGTATGATCTTGATGCAGTTGCTTTTAAGTTTGAAAGATTAAATACCAAAACTTTGGTGATTGATGATGTTCTATATTGGTCTCTCCACTCTATGGGGTGTGACTCTAATGAGCGAGGGACCAAACGCATTGTTGGGTTTGATTTGGTTAATGAACAACTGATAGAACTTCGTTGGATGGATTGGCTAGACAAGTATGATAACGCGGTTTTCTTCATGATAAATGGGTGTTTATCGTTACATTGTTGTTCAAATGGTATCGGTTTTTCTGATGTTTGGACGTTGAAAGAACATGATGATTGGAGTTCTTGGGAGAAATTGTCCTCTATCAGTATTGGAAACATGTCTCCTTTTATTGTCACTCCTACCGCAAAGCTTTTATTACGAGGTTCAGACCAATTGAAGTTGATTGATCTATGTAAGGATACTCAAGAACAATCCGAGGGGGATGGTTATGTTTGTAGTGAATTAGTTATAGGAGGTGTAGGAAGTTATGTTGAGAGCCTCATTTCACCTTTTGGAACGATAAAGTCTACTGAGGAGGAAGATCATAAGGGTTGATCGTGTTTGCCGGCCTCTTTGTATCAACTTGGGCTTTGCATTAATTCTACTAGTTCTCAAAAAAGCTCCTCGTTCTCCTGTTGCTGTTATTTGGAAGTTTTATCTCACATCTCTTATGCAGTTCATCCTTGCAGCAAACCAACCTTATTATTATGAAAATAAAAACCCATTATAGTGGTTTATTATGGTGTTCGGACGTGTATGGTGTAGATGAACCAAGTTTGGAACGTGGTCTGCGAGTTGGTCCTTGGGGGGTGATCTATGCTCCGTATGTACGAAAAGAAGCTTCTGAAGTTTTTCCCAACTTGTTTCATTCAATTAGTTTGTGGAATATTAGTTGTATGTAACTAGGGGAGTTGGAAAGATATGGTAATTGTTATAAAATATTAGTGGTTGATACTAGGAAGGTTATTAGTACTATCCTTATTCTAGTTGGTCTAGGGTTTGGAACTTGTGATTCATATAAATAGGAGTTTATAGGCTCATTGTGGAATATACTCTGGAGAGGTATGTGTGAGATGTAGACAATCTAGACATAAGTGCAGTGTGGGTTGCTATACATTCGAGCATGGTGTGTGCTCAACCAATTGTGGGTCTACTACACATGGGTGTTAGTTATTAATCTTATTATGTTAGATGGTTTAGGGAAATAGTCACTTGTGTGGACGACATGTGTGGTATGGTCGCTTGAGATTGTATTACTCAAGTTGTACGGTATGATGTGTTACTATAATATGTAATGTAATATAGTGTTTTGGTGTTTTTCTCTGGGAGGATTTTTTCATTGAATATTGTGTCTTATTGCCATTGTTTTATCTCGATTCTTATTGTTGTTCCAAATTGTGAGATGTAACACTTCTCTCATCCTCCGTTCAATTTATTTCCAAATATCCGATGAAATCAATAGCTACTACTGATTTCGTTTTCACCATCTGAAATTTCTCTCTCGGTACTCCTCAATTTGCTCAAGATTTCAAAACTGATCTTAGCTTTCAGGGTGCTGCTGTGCTTGCTCTTCAAAAAGCTGCTGAAAGTTACCTTGTTGTGTTGTATAAAAGGATACTAATTTGTGTGAGATCTAAGCCAACAGAGTAACAAATTATGCAAAGGAAATGTAGCTTGTTAAGAGCATTTGAGGAGACAGAGCATAGAACTTGGTAATAAGACACAATTATTTTGGGGTTTTTGATCATCTGATTTTGGTAATTCTATTGGAATTCAAGTAGTCCTTAGATCAATGTGATTAGGCTTTTGGTACTGTTGTTGTTGTAAAAAGTATACATGAAACTTGTGTTTATGCCATGTTCCTAATAATTCTATTGACTTCGATGGATTTAATGCTTATTGTGAGCTTAACTCGTTTGATGTTAGAAAACTAGCTAGTTTAGTAAATTCCGCATTATAATATCAAACTTAAGAAACTTCAAAATGAAATATGAATGCATGAACATCTTTCTAATTGGTTTTACCAACAAAGTGATGACGGTAGAATTATCATTGCGATACTTTTTTTATTATTATACCTATGGAATTTTTGAAGGGAACTATACTAGATTACCGTATAAATTTTAGTTGAATCTCTTATTGTTGTGCATATACGACAGAAGAGATGAGAGAAACCAGAACTTCATTTTATGTTTATATTGCGATCAGAACATCATTATGATTGTAAATGACCTTGGCTCTCTCCTCTTTTCAGTATATTCAAAACAGACTCCAATCTACATATTCTCCCAAGTTTAACATTTTTATACACCCTTACAAAAATTTATTGTCATTCAAAAATCTTGATAAACTAAATTAAAAAGCATTTATCATTTAACTAATTTTTTTTTGGAAAAAAAGAACATCAACCCACTTTTGTCTCTCTTCCAAATGTCCTCTTCCTCTCTCAAGCCACTTCCCACGCCCTAGTCATTAGGAAAACTTGTTTTTCCTTCAAATTTCCTCACTTTTCTCTCCCTCTCTTATTCACTAAATTTAAACTTTTTTACACACTTTTCACACACATACACATACACACACACAAGAAAAAACTTACAAAAATTCAACAGTTATCATAGGGCGATTACTAATTTTGTTCTCAAGTAATGCAATATACTCGTACTCCTAATTGTTAGTCAATTTTACATTCCTAATTATATCATCAAATTTATTTGGAAAGAGGTTTAAATCGAAGGAGATCACCATGATGCGTAAAAAAAGTGTTTTTCTGCCTTTGCTTGCCCTTCTTCTTGGTGCAATTGCTGTTGCTTTCAGTTTTCTTGCTTACATCAAAAGAATTAAGGTAATTTTGCTATTTTTCTCAGAAATCACATTATCTTAGAATTTAGAGTTTTTTCTAATGAAAGGTATTCTAATCCTTAGTGCGGTTTTCTTACATTTTTGTACTTCATCATTAACTGTCATGAGTAATTTGTGATCTAAAAATTGGAATAAGATTCTGTCTCGTAATGGACATGCATATTGTTTCCTTATTATGTGGAACTAATACTTAAACTGAAGGATGATTCATCGTGGATAAATACATTGATGGCCCGTTTGGTAATCGGTACTAAATGACGGTAATGGTAATGAAATCATGAATAATTTGGAATAAAAATCGCTAACTCATTACCATGTTAGTAAAAACTCGTATCCAAGCATGTGTTTTCTTCACAGATTTCCATTCTCACTCAATACCACCTTCAAAGTGGTGATGGATGATAATGAAATTTTATAAGAATGTGACAAGAGTTATAGACAATGATGACAATGATACTTCTAACACAGAACTACATAGATTTATCACTATTACCACCATTTATTACCGTCTATCAAATAGACCGCTTGTATTTGGAAAAAGGTACGACGGATACATGTGTTGAATATTTGATATTTCCTAACAGTTTTTCTTGATCAAGCTGAAGAAATTTTTGTGGGTTATGTCAAAATGATATTTTCCAAATGTTTTTCAATATCATGGCCCATAAGTCCATAACAACATGGAAGATAGAGAAGAAAAAAAAAATGTAAAATAAGGTTTTGAGACTAATTCGTTCTAATTGTGGGACGATGGATTTACAAGAGAGAATGAACATGAAGAAAGACTTTGGGAAGTCGTTATTTTCAACATGACTGCTTATTTTTCGTATAAATTACAAATGATAGTTAAAGTGATACTTCTGAATATCGTAAGAGTACAATTTTTGAAAATTAGACACAGGCAGCAATACGAGTTAACATGAGAAACTCTTGTTATTTAAGTACAATCGCATTGAATAGTGATTGAATTGCGCAGGCAAAAGACGTGGGTGCGAAATCAAGCGGGTTATGTGTATATCCAAGCAGTCCATCTTGTGCTCTTGGCATAATTGCTGCATTATTTCTACTTGCTGAGCAAATTGTAATTAGTGTTGCTACTAATTGCTTTTGCTGTTGTGGAGCTCGTTGTTCCGCACGTTGCACTCTTATTACCTCCCTAATTTTCTTCGTATCTTCCTGGTATGTCATTTATCTCTTAAGAAGACTCTATATTTGTTGTTAGGTACCTTGAATTCCTTTAATTGTATAATTTTATAATACGATCATAACTATCAATCTAGAAACAATTCCTTTCGGGCGTTCATATGATTCGTATGACTTTCTTCTGTGTGTAAAGATTAAAAATGACTAGTAGAGGTCGTACTTAAAGATTCATTCACGACTCCTAGTAGGCCCTAGCCTTAACACCTTTGGCCATGTACATACATGTCGTTGTCGAATCGTTTTTCATTTTTCGAATATGGTAACAACCAAACCTAGATAATGGCTTTCTCTCAGGGAAATAATCTAATATCGAAATCTCCTCTCCCTCGTGTATAATGCAGGTTTACCTTTTTGATAGCGTTCATGGGATTGATATATACATCAATCCTCAACAACACCAGCTATCTAACAAAATCGTATCCTGGAAACAACGGTAGAATTTGCAATGTTGGCAATGCAGTTTTGTTCCTTGGAACTGCATTTTGGTGTGTAATTAGCACGGTCGTAGGTCTCATATCTTGCGCTTTCTGGGCGTGTGGTGCTTCTAGCAGCAACAACGAACCCCAAGGAGCTGTTAACCGTGAGCAAGGTGTTGCTATGGGCGAACCTCGTATGCCACCACCAAAGGAACAGGAACAATGTTGATGACATGATATTGGTTTTTATGTTGTATAGACCAAGATCAAAGGATGCAATGCAACATGCAATTAGAGGTGTATTTTGGGGCTTTTAGAAAATTATCATAAAGAATTTTTCTGTACGTAAGTGGTAAAGATTATTTCATCTTCATGTGTCAGTCACCAAAGGAACAATGTTGCATCCGTACTTACGACAAATATGTGCTTTAGGCATCTCACAATGGTTTTTGTAGGCCAAAGCCTGAACTTGCCCCGAAAAAACCTACTTTGTCACATAAAGTCTGGCCTGATTTTGCAAGTCCTAGACAAGATTGTTGTACTAAAGTCGCCCCATCCCGATTTCATCAGGTCCAAGAGTTAGTCTTCTTATTAACAAAAATTCTAAAAACTTTTTTTTTGTTTATTGTTGTTTGATCACAAGTGTAATTGTCGTCTTCTAATCAATACATAGAGATTTTAAAAAGCGTCATGGAACAAGGCAATCAACCACATGGTTCATTTCTTCATTTAACGAGCGTGAGGCGTTATAGAACAAGTCAACCAACCTGTTAAAAATAGATAGATATATTATTTGTGCTTATTCTGATTCGTTCCAATTACATCAATATATAGGCTAGAAATATAACCTAACTAGAATAACCTAATGGGCCTTAGACCATAGGTCCAATATCCTCTAACACCCTCCCGCAATCGTAACGGCAGTAACACGAACGTTACGATTGGACAAATAATAATAATAACAAAAAAAAATTACAATAATAATAAGAATTCTTCAATAGTTGTAACTTCAGCAAAAGTCGACGATGTTGGCAGCAATTCTTCAAGGGTTTCTTTTAGAGTAAAACCAAACTCAAATCCATTGGGTTTTCAGAGCAAACCCGTGCTCAAATTCATTGGGTATTCAGAGCAAACCCATGCTCAAAGAAACAGGAACGTCATTATTTCCGAACCTGTATAAATATCAATTTAACGGGAACGACATTCTTTTCGAACCCGCCAAAACCATTGGGTTTTTAGAGCAACCCGTGCTCAAAACTTGAGAATTGTTAAACCAACATCAAACTTAAGATCAATTAATCACAAGTCTCGTATGAGACAAAACTAACTCAGACCAATATCAACCAAATGATGGCACTCCTTTGCTGTTAATCTCTCCTTTTTTTTTTTAGATAAATGAATCAGATCTAAATCAGAAAAGGAAAAGCCCATAAAACTGACTCCAATGTGAGTGGCGGTGTGCTACAAATCCTACAATTTCTGGGCAGCACAGCACAGCAAAACGAGTTACTGCCGCCAATTCCAAAAAGCAAGAAATAATGTGACTCAATGGTGATGCAACTAACTAGGAAAGGAGGGAATAAATCACTCACAATATATCACTCACAGAAGACGAACTCACAAGAAACAAGAAAAAAAATCTCTAATTTAACAAGATCAATCCAACCGGTGGGTAGGAAGATTAATTTACCCAACGGTAGGAAAAAGAAAACTATTAGACTCGTTCAAGGATCGAAATATGCTCTTGATACCATGTTAAAAATAGATAGATATATTATTTGTGCTTATTCTGATTCGTTCCAATTACATCAATATATAGGCTAGAAATATAACCTAACTAGAATAACCTAATGGGCCTTAGACCATAGGTCCAATACCCTCTAACATGTTGAAGCTCTTGGCCCCATGAAACATCACATGTGAGAGTCCCACATTGACTAACTTGGATAGAGATGTTCACCTAATAAGGCTAAGGGGCTACTCCCTTATTGCCATATGGTTTTAAGGTGGAACCTCCTTGGTCTTGTGAAGTGGACTCTCTCTCCTCCTTATGGGTGCGGCTCAGGCCCATACTTAACACAACCACATGGTTGATTTCTTCATTTAACGAGCCTCACCGTACATGGCTGCATCATGCCCTTATTAATATCGTCAATTCTTTATTAGTAAAAATAATGAAAAGTTCATACATTGAAAATAGATGCCGAGAGATATTAAAAATAGAATCGAATTAAGTGTACATCGTTGTACTTTAACGCACTCTAGTCCATCCACACAAGGAAGCAATATGCGTGAAAACACCTTAATATTCTGTATTCCTCATAATTTTGTGGTCAATAACTAAAATTGTACGCGGTCATGAGCAACGCCCACTACAAAGAATGAGGATTGGAAGGATAAATATTGGTACATAATTTTGTGGTCAATAACTAAAATTTTTGCTTTTGAAAAAGTAAGAGAGAGAAAGAAAAGTGAATGATTGAGAAAGAAATTATTCTAAAGTGGGCCCATGTGCAAGACAAAAAGTAAAAAGTGATGTAAATATTTGGTTGTTGAAGGGTAAGATGGAGAAATAAATGTTCTTAAAATGGAAAAGATTCAATATGGGAACAACTTTTAGAAACGGCTTAAAACGAAAAATGGGAACATCAAAAGGGAACGGAGGGAGTACTTTGTTTCATTTTTTAAAAACAAAAGGGACATATTCCCTCCGTTTCTCAAAAATTGTTACACTTTCCTTTTTAATACGTTTCATTAAAATTGTTACACTTCTACTTTTTCCATTTTGGGATATATAGCCCGCTAGTTTTTTACTGAACTAAATGTGAATGGTTCTACACTTTTACCATTTTGTCATGCTTTTTTATTATTTTATTCTTTATTCTCTATCCTAAACTTACTTTTCATGTCATTGTCAGACTTTTCCTACCCATTTCCTTGGTTATTGAATTTTTGAAAGTGTAACATTTTTAGGAAACGGAGGGAGTACTTTTTTTTACCATTATTACATACTCTGCTTTATACTTGTATTAAACTTGTAAATCTATAAACGTTATTCTAAATTTTGACCTTCTAAATTGTCGTCTATGAAAATGCGTCGGCTGGTCTACAGTAGTCCACCTAAACTAGTGCTAGCTACTATAAATATGCATCAAACTCAAATTCACCCCTCACTCAATTGCATTACTATCTTATCAAATCTATACATTTTTGGAATTTTAGAAAGTTTAAACGTAAGAATATATATAATCGCAGAAATTTGGTGCTTTGGTACCTATAAAAGCTCTTGTATTCGGTGTACTAGCAATTGTTCTCAGTTTTATTGCTTATGCCAAAAGGATTAAGGTAAATATTGAGTTGCGTCGATTACGGTTAATTTCAAGCTAGATTGCACGTCTTTAATGTATTTATCCATTAGACACTCGAAATTGGAAGAACTTGCATTACCTAGAGCGCGATTCCACTTCACATAGAATCTATATGTTTATTGTACATAGCGATTTATATTTTCTAGTTTCCTCTTCCATTTACAATCAACTCGTTGTTAGAACTTAGAAGTGGTGGTAATAACAATTCCCATTGTGAACTATACATGTTGTGTTTATGTCAATCGAACCAATATGACAACTTAATTAATTATCAACGTCGTATCTTAGACAAATTTATGTGTCAACTGAATCACCATTAAAACTCTTTGTTTGTTTATGTGGCAGGCTGAAGATGTTGTCAACAAAAATGGGGTGTGTTTATACCCAAGCAGTGAAGCGTGTGCCCTAGGCATAATTGCTGGACTAGCTATTCTAGCTGAGCAAATTACAATTAGTGTGGGCACGAGATGCTTTTGCTGTTGTGGAGTACGTTGTTCTTCAAAATGTACTGCTATTATCTCAATGATTCTCTTCCTTTTTTCCTGGTATGTTACAATTTATGCATTTATCTCCATACTTTTTTGTAAAAACAAATATTATGTCATACAGTAGTATCTAATTTTGTCAGATAATACTAGTATAGCACAACTTTCAATAGCTAAAGTTATGGAGGAGTATTAGGTTATGAATTAGGTAGGGTTGGTTAATAAGTCGGGTCGGGTCCGATTTGTGTTCAAGTGAATAGAAAACCGGTTACAATTCCTTGATCTAAACCCAACCTGCTTAATAAAAAAACTCTGTAGGTCGCGTTGGGTTCGATTTGTGTTCAAGTTAATAGCAAACCGGTCAGAATTCTTTGATCCAAACCCAACCCGATTAATAAATGAATAGGTCGCGTTCAATCCGATTTGTGTTCAAGTTAATAGCAAACCGGCGACCCCAAATTAGGAAGGAAACTCCTTTTCCCTATGTGTACTAGAATACTTGTCAAGAATTGGAGAACAATATGAAACTGAATAATAAATTTGTATTGACTTGTTCTCTATGAATAGGGTAAAACCCTATATATATAGTACAAGGATTTAGAAAATCATCTAACCCAAAAATATTAAAAGATATACTTTCCTAATAATTATTATTCTAAAACTCTATCTTGATATACTTTTCCATCTATATCTTTATCTCTAATACTCCCCCTCAATCGTAGGGTAGTAACACGAACGCTACGATTGAAAGAAAGAAAACAATGACGACTAGAACAATACGACGTAAATCAATTAACGTCAACAATAACCACCCTTTAGGATGAGGGACAACCAATACACACCCTTTTGGAGAGAGGACAACCAATGTACCATGGAGAACTAATTAACTCCATCCACCAATAATCAACGATAGTCAACTGTACCAATAAACCCAACTAGGGACCCAACTAGGATTTTGTAGAAACGATGCACAACCGCATCAAAACAAGCGTGGGTGGGCAACCATAACTCATCACAATAACGATGCATAACCGCACCAACATGATACTCAATAGCACCAACACAATAACTTGGATGGGCCACCATAACCCATCACAATACCGGTATATAACCGTACCCACCGCCAAACAAGGATGCAATCATCCTTAGAGACAAAGGTCTTCTCGGCAAAGAGTGAAAGAACTTAGATGCACAATTATGTAGCACTTTAATTACACAAAGTGGGCCAAATATGCAGCACACAAAACTTCCCAATGGATGAATTACACAGAAAAGTTGAATAAGAAAGCAACCAGCACACACTCATAGATGTCGAGTGTATTGGCAGGCTCGACGAGAAGGCATTGCACGAGCAGACAACCCGAATGAGATCAAGATTAGTTTTGATCCCAAAACAACAGACGAACTCAATAAAAAACAATTGTATTTTTAGGAGTGATAAATCCGGCCAGTGGGTTCTATACTAACACCCACCGGCCATGAAAGTCTTTATGCAGAAGCGTAGGATCAATCCAATAATTTGGATGGCTCTGATACCATGTCAAGAATTGGAGAACAATATGAAACTGAATAATAAATTTGTATTGACTTGTTATCTATGAATAGGGTAAAACCCTATATATATAGTACAAGGATTTAGAAAATCATCTAACCCAAAAATATTAAAAGATATACTTTCCTAATAATTATTATTCTAAAACTCTATCTTGATATACTTTTCCATCTATATCTTTATCTCTAATAATACTATATTACATTGCTTTCTATCAATAATACTACCTCCGTTTCAAGTGTATTGCAACTTTTACCTTATTTGACAATTTCATATTAATTGCAACTTTTCTATTTTAATCACCAAAAAGATCACATGTGTAACCTTTCTCTCTCTTCATTACTTATTATCACATGATGCAAGTGGGGAAGATGACCCACTTTTTTGCTTTTCTTAATAAAATGTGTCAACCCCCTATGTGCAATACACTTGGAACGGAGAGGTAGTATTATATTTTCAAGTTACTATATTTTTTTCAAATGCAGGCTAGCATTTGTCGTAACATTCATAGGATTGATATACACAGCTATCCTCAACAACCAAAAATATCTAGTAAAACATCATTCTCAAAACAATATTAGTGGTGAAACTTGCTTCATTGGCCTGGAGAGTATGTTCCTTGGTGCTGCATTTTGGTGCATAATTACCACTGTTGCAGGTCTCCTCTCTTATGCTTTTTGGGTGTGTAGTGCTGATAGAACATACAACAATTACGAAAGGCAGCAATGTTGATAATGGAAGTTATGCTGCGTTGGTTTGTACGTTGTATAGGCGAAATTCGATCTAAGATCAAACATTATATTGTTGTAAAAGATGTGTGTGTGCAAGTCCTCTTATTAGATTTTCTCTTGAGAAGTTTGCTGTGTGATCTTGAAGACTAATTCATTTTTTTGTTTCATTACTTGTAAGTGTGTGATCGATGTGTTCTTTTGAATTCAATATTTTACAAATTATAGGTTCGTACATTGCTCACGAAGTTTTAATGGTATAGTTTTCTTATCTTCAATGCTTAGTGCCATGTGAGAAGTAGATTTGCGCGAGAAAATTATTAGCAAAAGTTAATTTGTAGTGAATAATAGTAAATTTCCGTAAATGGGAAGTGTGGTAAGTAAGAAAGAACGAGGGAATGAAAGAATCGGAACATAAGTCAAGCAAGAACTATAAGAATTGAAGTTCTTAAGGATCTCGAAACCAGTAATCTTCAACGACGAAGAAAGCTGCCAATGTCATGAAATCAGGGATCTTTAATCCTCGAACTACTTTTACATTATGTACAAAGCCAGAAACAGCCCAGCCTTGACTGTTTGTGCTACCACTTCCTACAAGATCTAAAATGTCATAGCCAAAGGGAGGGGAAAACAGAAGCTCCCACCAATCAGACTGAATGTACAACTTAAAATTGATCATAATCTCTACACTTTGGACTATTAAGCAGAAATTAGACTACCTCACGGAATCTACAATCTCTAATATGAAATAAAACTAGAGGTAAAAGGGAAAAAAATAAAATGTTTTCACCCTAAGCCTACTGTAAAAGAACCTGGGGTTTCACTGTCATGTAGTATTCAATGGTGCAGCACGGTGAGCAGATCGTGATGACCCATTTAACGCCTCATTTATCCTACTGAAAACAATCTTCAGGGGAACACAAGCAAGTGTCGGACCATTTGAACTCTGCACCATAGGTTTTCTTTTTCCTGCGCTTAGCTTGTGAAGACCTGTGAGCGAAGACAACTTCCTTGTCTTCTTCGATGAACACCCACGTCTCTTTTTTGACTTGGAAGATTTACCTCTACCACCACACCGGGAAGATTTACTTTTCCGGTGAGAAGATTTACCTATACGGTGAGAGAAATGAGGTTGAAGTCTGATGTGCTTGGCTTTTTGTGCTTTTGGCTCGATCATGAAATCCATTTCTGCATCTTCATCGTCCAACTCACAGCTTCCACTTGCCGGGTAATCCAAGGTTTGAAGATCACAAAACCCGTCTTCCAAAGCTTCAACTGTGAGAGGATGGCCCGTTATGGGTTTGCCACTCAACTTGCTCATAAGAGAGATATAAGGAACATGTTGAGCCTGAAGCCTGGTAGCTTCCACAGTTACTTCAACCTCATAGAGTGATGGAACATCAGGCAACTCTAAACTCGAGTGAACTAAGAAATGGGGCTGGTGATATGAAAATGATCTCTGGGAAGAAGTGGATAACGAAATGTGTTTTCTCAAATCTGTAAAACCATTAACTAAACCATTCGAACTTGGGGAGAATTGGGTTGGAGTCTCAAGGATCATGGGATAAGCATCTGACTTCTCGTGACCAGCATCTGACTTCCAAAAGGAAGAAATTGTTTCATCATTTTTGCTTATAAATCTTGCCTTCCTCTTTCCTTTTGACTGCCATTTGGAAGCACTTTTCTCCACCTTCAGGTTCCCATTGGCAGCACTGTAGCTAGGACCAGGCTCATCAAGAGCATCGTGCTCCACAGAAGGGGCTAGAATGTGAATATTGTGACCGTAATTGCTTTTCAATGCACCAACACAAGCCTTCAAGGAGAAAGCGGGTTGCCAGACTTGGGAATAATCTGATAAAAGAAAAGCACAACATAATCATAAGATTATCAACCCACAAAATATACTCCTTATGTCTTACAAAATTGCCCCAATTGCCTTCAGTTAACTTAGCTATTATTGGTGCAAGTGGCATGGAAGAAAAAATTAGCTACAATAAGAATACAGCAATCTTTTATGGAACCAAAATGGGATAATAGGGCTATCTATTAGGGACAGAGGGGAAAGACGAACATAGCAATAAGCCGTGCAGAAAAAGCAGCTCTATGCCTCTACACTTGTAACTCCTAATACATCAACTTTGTCATTTTAAAGATCCTGAACTCATTACATATATCAAGTTTGCATATAGTGCCAACCCAAAGAAGCAGCCTCACCAATGAATTACAGATAGCATCAAACTACATCACTACTGAGGTAAAATGGATTCTGATTTCGAGAAACGGGGTCCCCCCCCCCCCTCCTTAAAATAATGAAGACAGAAAATGACCAGTTAATGAATGATGGTAATTGGTAACTGGTGAATACAGTCGAATTATAAGCTTACCAGAAAGATGGAGTTCCTCGTCGCTAAATGGGACATCATATAGTACGTCAGAAGAGTCAACCTCAGGAAGGTGTCTGTTCAAGAGTTCAGCATCCTTGACCTTGTCACCATCTTCAGTGTCACATACAGGAGATGTAGCATCAGATCTCTCGAAAGGATTTGCAAATTCATCACAAATTATTCGCACAGGAACCATTGTTGTATTCTCCAAAACTTTAGTTATTGGACGCCTACGATATTTCCTTTTCAAGAGCTCGTGAATGTGGACCACTTGAGACCTCTTTTTCTTAAAGGTTGGCACACCACCTCCATTCACTAGCGTTGCCACCGACGTATAATTAGCAGAACGAGTGCCATTAAGCGATATGCTACTTTGTGGAGCAAGATTAGTTAATGCCAAAACTTGAACTTTTTTGTGCTCCGAGCCTATACCCAGGTCATTGAGTCCTTTCATACGCTTAAAACCTTCATTACCATCATCTTCTGAATCATTTGGTGTCTTCCTCCTCTTCCGTTTAGATGGCTGTCCCTTAAGGCAAGTGAACCCATTAGTCTCTTCATAAGATATACCAGAGTGAGACAACTCCTGCGTAGAATTTAAGATCTCTTCACAAGCACTTGATGCCTTCTCTGAGCTTGTTTCCTCAGATGAAGACGCACTATGTTTTGTAGGATGAGACATTGATGCAGAACCATTTTCACAGGTGACTCCTGCTTCTTTGTCAGGATTATCATCGGGGCTTGGACCATCTTTACCGTTCTTTTCAATTTCAAGAGCACAATATATAGCAATTTCTCTACGAGGGTATTTCAATGATCTCTTTAGAAATTTGGCAGCGGTGAGTCTTGCTTTCTCAATGCAGGTGTCATATTCTCCGCAACGAAATGCCTTAACAGCTTTAGTTGTCTCAAGATCATACCAATCCCTGGAAACCCAAAAGACAACATTGACAATTTAAACTCTTTTTTTACGGGATAAGGATTAAGGAAGGCTTAAAGATCCAAGAAAAAACCAAAATTACAATATCGCATAACATGCACGCAAAACATTCTCCTTAAACAACAGCACACACATCCATTATGAACCAGAGGAGTCTGCAGTATGAGCCATACATCTCGAACAAAAACAGTACAAGGCTTGCCAATTTGGACAACTCAATAAAAATCCCTCCTGATCAAAAATCCCAGCAAAACTCCCAGAGAAAGAAACTAATATAGCACTTGTAATCCAGATACCATAACCACAACGATAGAGGATGGGTCCTGCAAGCTGTTGCCAAAGAGGTGCATCTCTTTGTCTGATCCCCACAACAAATATGCATTACAACTAATGAATTAGCAATCATGCATTCATCCAGCATCAACTTTTATTCTCCCTAAACCTTCGATACTTGCAAAATAAGGCTCCTGGAGAACAAAGTGCCCATTTAAAGAACCTCAAGGCCTTCGGCAACACAAAGGCGAATGATCCCCCAAAAACTATAAATTCTCACCATGGCAGTGCCATTAGTCACCCTCCCTCTCCTGCGTTCTTTTTCCTATGTCCAATCCAGCATTGCTGTCGTTAGTAATTTCTATAATCATCTCCTCAATCTAGCCCCGTAACTAGAAAGTTAGGGAAGACACTCTATATCGCATTCTGTTCATTTTGTTATATTTCTTCGAGTAAAACTTTATCCTTAGACTACTTTGAGTTTGCTAGTGTCCTGAGCCTAATAGACTGACTATCTAAAGAAAGTTGAGTTCAACCAAATTGAATATTGATTTCACTTAGGCGGCAACTATCCACAAGAATCAAACACTTATTCCCCAGAGTACTTGCCCATATCCATACAAGCTATATTAGGACGACATATTCAAACTTGCAACAAATGCACTCCAATTATCCTAATCTCGCAAAAGTTGAGCAGCTCCACTAACACCTTTACCTATAAGGATACCCAAATAAAGGAGGAGAGCACATATGCCTAAGGAAGAAAAACTTCAGTTTAATTTTGTTTATCTCCGGAGGGATATTTCTTTTTGGGAGAAAGGGGGGAGAAGGAGCAACAAATCCAAACAACAGGACTCTAGTCAAGGGATATCAAGATATAATCAGATTTGCCGCTAAACGGCTAAAGTGAAGAAGATTTGATTTCTCCTAGAAACATAATTACCGAGTAAACAGTTATGATAACGCCAAATGACTAGAGCCCACAGAACTCCAGACCATTTCAAATTCAACACAACTACACAAACACACAGAGACAACATCCTTGAGAAGGATGAATGCCTGCATAGATAGAAACTCACCCATTGACAATAGGAAAGTGTCATCTAGTTTCCATTACCCTTTCACTCCAGATAAAAGCAAACAGACACATGAAGAAGATCCTAGGTTCCAATATTTCCATGGATTGATCACCATCTTCACTAAAATCCAGTCACCACATGAGAAGAATCAAATAACAGAAAGTAGAAGCTTTCCATCAATCCCTTTCTGTACAAGTAGGCGGCTAGTTCTAAAGTGCACCATGGTGTTTAATGGTCACTATACTCCACTTAGAAACAGTGAAACATTTGCAAGTAACTGCCACGTGCCCAAAAAATAAACATACATTAACATAAAAAAAAAGTTTTTATTTGTACTTTTCAATACATAGATTTGCTATATACTATTTTGTCATGTGCCTTATGATGCAATATGTTATTTTGTGCTCCATGGAGCACAAGGAACACTGTACTCCATGAAGCACGTGAGGATATGACGAGTAGCACATTTATATATAGAAAAGAACACATGAAAAAGTATTTTTAAATTTGTATGTGGTAGTGTGTTTTTTTTTTGTTTTTTGTTTTTTTTTTGGGGGGGGGGGGAGGGGGTCGGCAGTTTAGATAAAACAATGCACCAGATAAGAGCTACTAGTCTGGCCCCACCCTTTGCCATCAGCCTTAAGTAAGACTAGCAGATGATGAAGGTCTAAACAGGACACCAGCTTGTTTACCAATCCGTAAACACCATGAACGCGACACTAGAGCCAATAAACTAACTAGAGTCATCAGCCTTAAGTGTACGACTGTTCGGCGAAGGCAAATTCGGAAGCTAAGCTAAGAGTCTAGGTTTACAATTGCTATAACAATAATTCACCAGTATATAAAAGCCATACTCCAGCTTCAAAACACTGAAATGTGTCTACGTCTACCTTCTGATTAGTTATGCACACATCTCGTGCCAAATAGGCAAATGCATATATTAACCAAAAGACAAAATTTCAATAAATTGACTCTTAAGGGAGACAGAATACACTGTCAAATTGCTATATTATTGACAGTATCACTGCCATATATCAAGAACGCAACAGCAACACCCCATGAATGTTCAAAAAACAAAAGGTTCGATTTTCGGCATCTTGTACGTAACCTGCATCGTCCATTTCCGGCGGAGCCAAAAATTAATAGTTCTTTGGTTTGGATTGCGATGGGCTATAGTAAAATGGCTAATTAAACTTTAAGTACTTCTTATTTATGTGAAGCAGCAGATTGTGTTTGCAAATCTACGATCAACTGAAAACAAACTCTTTGTTTTTACAAGGAAAGGATGGGTACATCAGAACCCCATTACCATGCCTAGGCAAGGACCACAATAGTGGCGTTGGGGCAATGTAATGTTGTTGTATATAACATGCATATTAGATTACACGCTAAAAAAAAGTTTTGAACAAAGAAACTTTAAAATCCCTCTCAAAGATAAGACTACTACTCCTACTAATGTTTTCATTCTTAGGAAAATCTACCCCCCCCCCCCAAAAAAAAGGGGGAAAAAAGGCTATATACTTAACCAGTTACAAGTAAGAGTACACTGGACTCTGAAATTCAAGGAAGAGCAATAAAGTGTCTTATACTCTGCAGTCTCTCAAGTTTCAGCCTCCCATGCACACACACTTCAGTATCACTGACATAAAACTTCAGACGAACAGAATCATAATGTACAATGGTAAGAAACTTGCTATGCTCTCATATTTAACAGGCTTCTTACAACGATAGTTTGCCTTCCCTATTCTTTCCAATGCATTTTATTAATGGGTGATGGAAAACATCCTTGAAAGAACCGTTTCTTTTATCCTTGTTAAATCAAAAGAAAAAATCAATTTCACCAACTAATAGACTATGAAAAATAAGTGAACAACAATAGCTTCAATAAAGCGAAGTAGAATACCAATTTGCCAGTTCACCAAGGCTTCAACAATGGAACACACTGCAATGGTCAAAACTGGTTTTCCATGCACTAAACTTCAATCTCGGGCTCTACAAAGAAACATAAAAACCAAAACCTAATGCTAACCTGTAATTAAAAAGCTCAAGAAACACTCGATGTTATTCGACCCGTGGCCCTTCAGCCCTCAACCCCAGCTAAAAGCGAACGGATATTTAGAAGTACCAACAATGACCCAGAGTCCCAGAGCCAACATCAACTGAAGCTCAGCACACAGAGAAGAATAAAGTAAAATAAACCTATATTGGTCCCCAAGAGTAAGGTCAATGCTTGCAACAATAGAACCAGAAGAACAGCAAATGTTCCCAGGAGTAAATCACACATACACACTGGTACAGCTGAGGATATCAAACCGGTTTTGAAGCCGTACTTCTAACAAGAACAATGGGGAAACAGCAACACAACCTAAACATTGCCAACTACATTCCTCAAAACTACAATGCTCAAACACAAATTTCAACTACAAAGCGAAACGAAACATCGAAAACATTCAACAAAATTTCAAGAGTATATATGTAATCAAGGGGACTCACACACTTGAGTCATCTCGACCCAATAGCTTGATGGGTGTCCCTGATCTTGGAGAGCTTGCACCATTCTCAGACAACTCATCCAATCCAATGATCTGACCCGGCCACCAGCACCCGTTTCGACGACGAACCCAAACTAACCCTCCAGCTGTTGAATCTAATCCCCTTTTGCCTTCTTCCACACTTAAACCATTACTCATCATCTCTATCCTCACTAAAACCCTATCCCACTCCCTCCTCCACAATAAAAAACCCAAATGCACACAACAACTAGTTACAAAAAACCCTCAAAACCCATTATCTAAACCACAGAATAAAATCCAAAAAACCCAAAAAAAAAACAAATTTTGGCAAATTCCCAGCATGCGGCAAAAACCCAGATGTTAAAAAACCCAGGAAAAAATGTGGAAAAAAAAAAGAATAAACAAAAATAAAGCAAGAAACCACAAGCCCTATACTAAAAACAAGAGAAAAAATCAATGGAAGACAGTAAAAGATCTAATATAGAGTATACAAAAAAAACCAAAAATCATTTATTTTATTTTGATTAAAATTTTGTTCTTTTTTTTTACTTCATCTTCAAGAACAAACCCACAAAAAAAAAAAACCCAGATGAGATTTGATGATGTCGGTTTGTGATATTGTTGTTTGGTGACTCTATGAGTCTTTCAGTGAAGAGGGTTTTTGTCAAAACCCCACCTTTGAGTTTTGAAGATGATGTACTGTGCGAATATTATTAAGTGGGTTATTTTATTTTCTGAACAAAATTGTTAAAAAAGAATAGAAAAGGGGAATTTGCGCAAGTGTGTTGTGGTTCGATCGAACGAGCGTTTTAATGTGGAATATATCTCAAAAACTTCTTGTTTGTTGCCACAGGAGAGAGAGAAGAGAGATGAAAAGAGAGAGGAAGAAAGATAGGAGAGAGATTGGGGGAAGAGAGAGAAAGATACTCTTTTCTTTTTTATGAATTTTTGTTTGTTTTGTTTGGGGGGTTAAGTGAGTGATGAGAGAAGGGTGGAAGAGAAAAAAGTTAGGGGTTGAATGAATGTGATTAAGGGAAAATTTACATCTTAACACATGTCTCTCATGCATGATGGGACCCATGTAGAGAGCATTAAGGGTTTGTTCTGTTCAGTTAAAAACAATTAAATTAGAAAAAATAGTAAAAATATGAAAATAATAGTATTGTGCAATGATAATCTGAACTGAATTGTAAATAACTAAAGTAGATATAGTTGGGGAGAATAGGGGATGTGTCTTCTAATACAAAGGGTCGGTTCTCTATCGCTTATTTTTTATTCAGATTAGTTCAGTTCAGCATAATGCGAGGTATTTGACAATTGAATTGTGGTTGTTGGCTCGCGTCTTTTTGTCGCAAACAGTTCAACCGATTGTCTTCGTCGGCTTATTATACTGGTTGTGTAATTATTAATCATTTATAAATATATTTAATGAAAACGATTGTTAATATTAGTTGTTTAGTGCAAAGCGGAAAAAAAATCAAAAGTCGACACCAACCGCTATTAGAAGCAACTTTTGCATATTGGCTGAAAATTCGACTTTCAAAGACTACAAAAATCATTTGTCATACATCCCCAAAATTTTTCCCACATTTCATTATTCCAATCAATTTTGTTATTTTGACTTAATTTCATTTCAATGCAACTTTTTAACCCAAAAAAAGATCTAAAATCATAAATGGCTTGTTTTTTATTATTTAAATAATGAAAGACAATAAAATTAATGAACATTATTAAACAGTAGCAAAGATATTGTCAGTCGGAGTAATTTGTTCTAGCCATAATAACAGGTATACAATCACCATAAACAGAAAAATATTCTCCAAATATCTTGCAAAGTGAGGTCATAAGCCTCTTACAACCCAAGTCATCATAATAATGAATTTTTGAATGATCGAAAGTAGAAAATAGCAACAAAAAATGGAAGCATAACATAAATATTCTTATATTGCTTTGTAGCCTATTAAAACACCCAAATCATGAGTTTTATTTACGTGCATGTGTGTGCACGCTCGCCCGCGTGTGTGGAGGGAAGTCCGCAATCAACGGGAGTAACTAGTTGTAACACCTCAAAAATTCACTCTGGATTTTTTGCTTTCAACCTTCATTATTTAATTATTATTTTTTCGTCTTATTATTTTTTACTAATAAAATATTCTTTTTAATTGATGATTATCAAAATCATATATAAAATTTATAAACATGTTATATTTAAATTCATAATGCTAAAATAATTTTTGAAGAATCAATTCATCTTCAATTTTGCCCAATTGTTAGAATCGCTACAAAAAGCATATTATTTTAATAAATTTTAAAATATAATATTATTTTTATAAGATTAATTAAAAAATATATATTTTATGTTATTAAAAGCTGATTTTCAACTTTTTAAATATTTCAAAATTTAAATACTACTTAAATTACTTAATTGTATTGCACAAAAACCATAAGACATCATCGGAGTCTATATTCTCATTTCTTCATGAAAAATAGTGTTGGTGCGCTACCTACAAGGTTGGTGCGCCCCTAACCTGCTCGGCCGTCCACCATCTCGGCGCCCCCTTTTTGGTACGTTTATTGATGCTGTTACAAAATTCAGATTTATATTAAATTATGTTGAACCCTAATTCCAAAGTTCTGAATTGAATTTGGGGTTTTTTGAATCACTTGTGGGAATTCTTCCAAATGTTGTCCCAAAGGTATTTGGGCATTCTTAAGTCACTTTTATGGTTTATTTGTGCGTCTCAATAGTCGAAGTGCAGACTTTCAAATGAAGGGTTTTGGGTTTTTTTTAGTTCTAATTGTCGGAAATTATTGAGGGCTTTGTTTTGATAATGAATGTAGCTTTCAAAAATGGTGTTTGAAGAAGTTTGATGGGTTTTTGTTGGGGCTGTTCATTTGTGGAAGTGAGCTGTGAGGTTAATATTTGAGTAATTGATAGGTTAGAGGTGTTTATTGTTGCTGTTTATGATTTCTTGTGTGCTTTGAAGTTACGTATACGCGGTGCACTTTCTTTTACGTGCCTTACATGTTTGTTGTGAAGTTAGATTGTTGACAAGAGTGCGTTACGTAAACATTATGATTAATGAAATGTGATTGAGATATTGGTTGTGCACGAGGATTCATAATTATTATGCATTGTTATTGTTAAGAATTGCTATGATGAGATCAAGGCTAAGTGTAATTAGAAATGGTTTGGTAATGACACCGATAATTTGGTTATTTATTTCTCAGAGGCCTGGATTGAATTAGATCGCTGTGCTGGGTATGATCATATTGTGTTCCAACTTCCAAGTTTGATCAAAACAGGATACTTGGACTGAGGTGTTGCCATCGGGGTTTGGCTGACATGATACATAGTTGCCTCGTGGTCACTTGTCCTTGAGATCATGGTTGAAATCATATTGATATGGGAATAAGAAGAAGATGGTTTATTGATGGCTTGTCGATCATCCTGTTGTCCTTAATGTGATTCTGTTATTGTTCCATTGCTGTATGCACTCAGCTCTTTCACTGATGTGTATTTGTTTTGTTGTTTCTTGACCAATGCTTTTATATGATGGTCCTGCTACGATGCATAAGGGAATGGTCCTTATGTTGAGCAGCAGGGGTATCAGATATCAAGCTGCAGGTTGGAGTTCGCACTACTTTGTGTTGTCATTTTTTTCATTTTCTAAAGATTTCGAATAAATATAAACTCTTAGGAACTTATTTACTCAGCGGTTAGCAGCTCTTTTGTATCACCGGAAATGTTTTAAGTTCGCAAATTCATCTTATTCTTATGTATCCAATCCAGGATAGGGGATCTTAACCTACTAAGTAAAAATCTTCTCTTTGCTGTGATATCATGCATTAACACCCTCTTCATTTGTGTCGTCCTCAGCTATTTAGGAGGTTGTTCACCGACTCTACGACTTTCCAGGGAAGCAGGAGGTTACACCAACATAAAGGCAGCATTATGAACTGGGAATGGAACAAATCATTCCTTAAAAGACTTCGGAAATTCTAGGTTGCGCTATACTGGATTACGCTATGTGACGATTTGCAAAGGACAGGCATGTGCAAGGGACAATTTTGAAGAAGGTTCTAATCTTTAGAATTCTAGTAGCTGAGCTTGAGCTCTCTTAGTTGCTATCCGGGTGAAAATTTATGTCTTGAGCCTGACTTCCGAGCGATTATATGTATTGTGAATTTGCTATCTTCTTCCGATAAATTCTTTCGGTCTCTGAGCGACTGTGTATACTCTAAGAATTTTTAGTTTATTGAGGTTTGTTGATGTTAGAAAAGCAAATAGTAGCCGGCTTCAGGCACTAGATGCCCATAATTTGCTTTGACTTATCTCTTCAACAAAATATACTATACACTTACAAAATTTGATTTGATTTTTTATCTTTTCATTTAATTTCAGATTTTGCATGCTATCCTTTTCCCTTATTTCTTTTCCGTTTTGAAAGCAGCTTTTTTTGCCTATTGGATCCTTTTACTTGAACAGAAAAATCTGTGTTGGGATTAGCTTACATTTATGATATATTATAGGTATTCACCATGAGGCCTTTGATGACTCTTGGTTAAGTGCACAGCTGAGTATTTGGACATCCTCTTCTTGTGTCAGGATCTTCTGAGGACGATTATGGATCAATGAGTTTATGTAGGGCTACCTCTGATATTTAGAGTCCGTAATGGAGACTCTTGGGGGATGATTATGGACTTTCTTGCATGCTGCTCTAGATGCCTGTTCTAGGGCGTTAATAGTCCTATCTACTGAACTATGATGCTTGATATTCCTGCTATAGCCAATGAATTTTGACTTCTTAATTTTTATGCAGGCTGGACATCTTTCAGAAACTCCCACCCAAACATTACAATACTGGCTGGGTGCTGTTCCAGGTAATTTTCGTTGGACATTATTTTTGCTACTCACCATTCTGTTAATTTTGATAATTCTGCTGTTGATTAGCCTTGAAATCACATCTGTGCTTACAAGCATTCATTGTTATTTTAACTCTGCAAACTCTATATAGAGTCTTTGGACAACAGCTAGACTCTGTATCATGTGCCATACAAGACCTAGATTTTGTCAAATCAGTGAAAAAACAAGGCTTGTGGAAAATTTTGGTGGAAAGTCATCTGCTAAATATGATAAAGCAAAATTCTAAAGTTATCTTATTTACTTGAAAATTAATAGATTGAGTGATTGAGCCTGCTCTCTTTTGCTTTTAATGATACTTAAGGATTTGCAATATCATGCTTGTGGTCTTGGTCAATCTTAACACGAAAACTCATCTGGAAGATTTAGGACTGAGATTTGATTGCTCTAAGTATAACACACTACATAACTAGCCTTATTTGCATGTGATACGTGCGCAAGTATGTATAAAGAGATATTAATTGCTAAATGTTAAACATTTGTTTTTTCTGCAACTATTGTAAAACATATGAATTAGTAAGTGTAATGTAATGAAAAGAAATCTAAAATAGTGTTTTTTGCTTTCAGAGCATATGTCTAACCGCATGTACTCTTCCATCCAATCGGTTCGCAACACTTAACTAACAAACAGTATAATAATGTGCTTAGTTGAACTCTCCAATTGGTGCAGGTAATGCCCAATAAAAAGCTGAATATAAAAAAACCGATAATACTTTTTGGATACTCGGGTGTGTCCATTTGTTGCATAAACGTAAACAATTTTCCTTTTTATTTTTATTGCAAAATAGGAGAAAATTTTTATTAAGATTAATTGTAATAGATGGAGAACCTAAAGTACTATTTTTATGTCGGTAGCCGTGCATCCCAAAATTTATAATGTTAATTATGCAATTTTATGAATTCTATAACCATTCCAATGTATTATATTATTGAATGCCAAAGATTTTACAAAATTGATAGATAATCATCGTATTTTATTAACATGTTATTACTTATATTTACCTTATTTGACAAAAGTCGTACTTTAAGAGTGACAATGTTTCATGACATTGCACAACGCGTTTTGGGATGCATGACTACCTTCATAAAATTAGTACTTGGTTATTCATCAATTACAAATAATCTATATTTTTTTTTTCTATTTTGCATTAGAGATAAAAGGAAAATTGTTTATGGAGCCAAATGGACGCACTTGAATATCGGCTAAGTATTATCATTTTGGATATTCATCTTTTTCTTAGGTCTCACCTCCACCTTTGAAGTGTTGAATTCAACACATTATTATACTGTTACTTTATGTGTTGCAAATCAATTGGTGAGAGGAGTGTATGTAGTTAGATAAACTCAATGAAAGTAAAAAACACTATTTTAGATGTTTTATTATTTTCTTTTTACTACATTGTTGTACTATTAGATGTTTTTAGGTATTTGCACAAAAACAAATGTTTTTTAAAACTTTATGAACATTTTTACAATATATTATGTGAAGTTATTGTACTATATCTTGCAATTAATTTCTCTATGTACTTGTGCACACATCGCGTCCATATGATGCTTTTTGACTAAACCAAAGGATTAAAGTTATTTGAAGTGAGGCCGTGCTGAGTTAACACTAACCCAAATGAATTAGGCATAAGGTTACAGACTTATAGGTAAGTCATAACAACAACAACAAAGATTTTTTCATTGGGGTTGCCTAACATAAATCTTTATCAGAAACCGTCGAAAAAAAGAGATGACATCGACTAGTGTTACAAAATTTTAAAAGGAGCAAACACAAAGTCCAACAAACACATTGAAAGTAAACAAATAAATGAGGCGATTACCCCTTCATTACACTCCTTCCTCAAACCTTTTCTTCCACTCAACCCTCTCCAACGACGTGCTCTCATCGATCCCAAGTAAACCCAAATTACTTTCAACATCAAAGTTATCTTAGGTCTTTTCGTGCCCATTATAATTTGATTGCTCCTCCAATCTTTAAGTCTTGTAACCGGCGCAACACTTCACGGAGACCGAACCATCTCAATTGATTTTCCCTCATTTGTTCTTTAATAGATGCAATTCCAACTTTTTCTCGAATGACCTCATTTCTTAATCAGTCTTTTCTTGTGTGGCCAAACATCCACATACACATCTATGCTCATTTGATGAATTGTTTTACCGTCCAAGGGCCTAAGTCATAACAAACAAAAAATAAATAATTCTTAGGCATATTGTTCAGTTCACTTTGGCTACTCTATATACATCCCAAAACGCGTTGTGCAATGTTGTTTTGTATATTAGGGTATACAGTATACTCATTATGTGTTTTAACAACTATTCATGTTTATGTAAGTGATTGACTAAACTACCCTTATCTAGCCTAAAAAACCCCATATAGTGAAAGAGACATTTAGGTTACATCTAACATTGTCACTCGTGAAGGATACATTTAGAATACACTTAGCTGTGCCATTTTTGTGCTAGAAAGGTTCCTTTAGATGTAAAATACATTTCGATACTTCTTGTTATCAACACTATATATGTTAATTCTCACCCAATTGATATGAAAGAGTTTGATAATATGAGCTTGTTTTTGTTTTTGCTTAAAATGAGATTTATTAATTGTTAGACTTGTTTTAGGTGTTTTGGGCTTTAAATAGGTTTCAATTTAGAAGGGTTCGCTATGGTAGTTCTTTATCTAACTCGTTGGGATTGTTTTTGGCTCTTTATTTTGTTAGGTTCATTATTGGAGTAAGGAGCAAGAAAACTCTAACTATAGATGGAGAGATTTATTATTATTTACTTCGGCGTTGTACTTGCTCATTTTCCAAGTGTTCATGTGTGAATACTTACCTTTACTCGTGGGCTTGTGGCTTGTCCTTTTTGATACCCTCTAAACTTGTCCGTTTGGATATATATTCTTTTTGGATCTTTTAGATTCAAATCAATTGGTATTGCAATTACTTACATACCTAAGCTCTCAACCAATTGAAATGAATTGAAAAGATCAAATAAATAAAAAAGGATAGATCCCTAAACCACTAAACGCACAAGAAAAAGTAAGTATTCGCGCAAGGAAACTGTAATGAATCGATATTACTAGGCTAAGGGTATTTTAGGTAGTTTATAATAATTTAGGGTTTGGAGGTTTTTCTGGATAACTTAGCTATAAATAGAGCTAAGTAGAAAGAGAGGGGATCATCATGAAAATTAATGAGAGAATGAATCTTTTGTACTGTAGTACTTAGCTTGTATTATTCTTAGGGTTTATTTAATATATTCATCCTATCAATTCAAGTTCCATTTCAAGTTCTCAAATCACCATTAAAATCACTAATCCTTCCCTTACATTATCATCTACCTTGTCCATCAAATCCGGTCTATAACAGAAACTTGAAAACAACCTAGCTCAAAGCTAAACTCGAAAAAAATTAATCTCAATTGTTCAACCCTACGTCTGTATCTATAGCTAGAGTTGTTTTGCTCCCCACCACAATTATTAACCTAGGAAAATAAAAGCCCAAAAGCATACCTAGAGAAATGATTAAAGTGTAATAGACCGATGGAATGAAAATAGAGTTTGTGATTGATTTAATGGAGAAATACAGAACTTAAAGGTAGATTGTCAAGTATGCGAGTGACTTGGTCACACTCCCAAAATCTAAATAAAACTAAGATAAACTTTGATCAATATTTTTCCTGCCCTTTCACTCTCTATTACCCTCTATATATAAGAAAACTAAGTTGCTAACTTACTCATCAAGCTACTACTTAAGTGCATTTCCTAAAGTACCCCTCCCTCTAAATTGATTCATTACATAAAGAACTAACATAGCCCAATAATTAACCTTTATAACTTGGAACGTATTTAACGCCTAAAAAAGTCCAATAAAATTTATAAAATCTCACTTGAGAAACCCATGTTTAAGAGTAGCTTAAAACCAAGAGTGCCTAAATTAGGCGAATCAGCCTAGACATTGAACTCTAGTTCTTATTCGTATAATTAGACCAACACTGCTTCTGATTCTCTCTGCACCATTTACTTGTCATCAACACTCACCAAAAAGTTTTATGCTCTTCATTCAAGAATCTTGTTTCAGCAACAATAATGATGACTAAATTAACTTTAAAAAACAAGTTCAATGCTTAGCGATTGAATGTTTTTGGCGGAAAGTTGCGTCTTTGTCAAGATTATACTTTAACCCTTTTGTTCATCAAATGTTGTTATCTTCTTCATACCTTCTTCAATGTGCACATCGTCGACCAGTCTTGACCAAATGAGAAAAATATTGTGTTCAAGCTTGCCGGGAATTCCTATATGCCTCTCTAAATCTTAACAAGCCTGAAGTGATTATGAGGCCTTCTCAATATATATGAAAGGCATGGAGACGAGTGTGAATTGGCCTTTGAGGAAAGACAATCGGGCAGTGATATGGGTTTAGGCTTTAGGAACTCTGGGAGATGGTCTTTGGGGGAGAGAAAATTGAGAAGTAAAATGGTTTTGCTTTTGGTTTTAGGAACTTTGTGAGAATCTTACTAAATGGCTTGATCCTCAACCTTTACAAATGATGTTAGTTATTTCATATTGTCTTTTTTGTTGCTTTGTAGAATTGTACTCATATATTCTTCTACTTCTCTGTACTATTCTAATTGTATGATTATATATTCGGTCTTTTCTTTTTCTTAATACTAATTGATTGATTGTATACTCATATATTCTATTTTTCTGTACTATTTGAATGATTCTGCCTGCACATATATTCTAGTTAACTGTATTGATAGAATGATCCTCGGCCATAGTTATTATGTTTAATTACTGACTACCTTCAGCATGTAATAATTTAGGGGGTGTTTGGTTGGAAAAGGGGAAAGAGAAAGAAATCAAGAAAGGGATAGGAGGGGAGTGAAAATCAAAACCCCCAAATTAAAACAAGTGTTTGGTAAAACAAGGGAAAGACTTTAACCTTCCCCCCCAAACTCTTACGTTTGTCTACTGGACGTTTTCTAAGGCAACTCTCTCCCTCTTCTCAGACGCGAATTCCGCATTTGCCGGTGGTTTTAGGGTTTGGAGGGAGGGTAGGTGATGGATTTGGGTTGGGAGGGGGTGGTTTTATGGTTTGGGCTTGTTGTTTCCATTTAGGGCTAGTTGTAAACTGGGCATGAAGGGTGGTGATCGAAGGGGGGCTGGTTTTTTTGGGGTTTGTACGGTATTTTTCGTGAGGTCTCTTTGGTAGGGTGGTTTTCGGGTTTGTTAGGGTGGGTTTTCGGGTCAGGGTTGGTGGTCAGGGAGTGGCTGAGGTAGTTGCTGGTGGCTAGTTACCGGTGGCTGTCGAGTGATGGTGGTGGAGAAATGGTGGTCAAAGAGGGAAATGGGGGAATCCAAAACCTTGTGGGTGGGGAATCAAGGGTAACCAAAAGTGAAAAGTGGGTAAAGGGAATGGAAAAAAACATCAACCAACCACCATATAAAGGTAACCTAGTGTTTTGATCCCTTTCCCTTCTTAAAACCCGCCTCTTAATGTTTATGAATATGCCTTTGGCGTCTAATAATTCTGAATCCAGGAATTCTCGTTTACTGCGTAGAAAAATTCATTTTGATTGAAGTGGTTTTGTTTAATAATGCCTTTGTCATTTCATTTATAATGGTTCCTGGGGAGGCTGTTTGGCCATCTAAGTGCTGTCTATATAAATTTACTCGACAATGTGGATCTATCTTATGTGGCTTTTTTTTGTTATACGAAAGTGAAAATGGTTGAAAAAATTTGCAGTTATAATATTATTTTGGGAAATTCTATATGGTGGCCTCCAATCTTTAAAAATTCTACATGGTGGCAAGTGATGTTTTTTATAATTCATAGTGACCCTTAATTATAAACTAATTTATGGAGTGGCCTTAATTCACTCAACCCAAACACCTCCTAACACCACCAACACTACCAAACCATCAGTGTCACCGCAACTCCTTCTAACCTGCCTCACCATTTCCTCTTGGCCCAACAACCTCGCCTAACTGCTCCGGTCAACTCCTACACTGCAGCGCCCACCATCTCTCCACACCTTCATTGAAGCCGCCGCAGTGACCGCCTTCTCTCCACCCAACACCGCACTAACCTGAAAAGCACTCCCAATTCAGCTCAAATCAATGCATAATTTGTAATTTGCACACCCTAATTACAACTCTTCCCATGATTTTACTCTGCTTCTGGTTGAGTTTGCTGTGCCGTATTTCGCAACATGTTTCCGCAGGTTTTAGGCATTGTTTGGTGTTGGTCTTCTGGTGTTTTGATTAGTGAAAGGGTTGCTGGTTATGGTTAGTTAGTTGGTGGTTATTTTGGAGCGCAAATGGGTGGCGATAAGGTGGTTGTTTGGGCTGGATATGGGCGGTGTTTTATGGTATTTGGCGTGGGCTGTGGTCATGAAAGAGGAGGCAGTGTAGGTGGTGGTGCTACTGTGGTGGTCCAGATGAGGGAGAAGGTTAGCGAAGGCGAGAGAGGCGGTGTAAGTGGTGGTGGTTTCTGGTTAGAGGGGGGTGGTTTGTGGCCTTGTGGGTCATGTAAGTGGTGGGGAGGTTGTTTAAGTGTGGGTGGGGTTTTAAAGGCCACTATGTAGAACTTTTTATAATTTAGAGTCACTTGGTATAGTTTTTTTTGTGGTGCCACCAGATAGAAAAAGTAAAACTTGGAGGCTACCATATAGAATTCCCCTATTAATTTTTGTTCTCTTCCTCCTATGAAATTGGCACAATTTATCTTTGAGACATCCAAAGCTTGCTTTCAATTGGCTTCAATTCATTCTAATTAAGTTCCAATAAATTGTAACTCAATATAAAATGGCCGTAAATAAGTTTCAAGTTCAGGTTAGTTCAAAGGAAAAATAAGGTGAAGAGAACACACCTTTTAATTATTTCGAAGTGGATCGTGCCTTCAGTCAAGGTGTCCTTGTAGTTTAGATGGAATGGATTTGTATTCCACTGATCTCTTTGTGCGTTGTTGTTAGTCTAGTGTTTTCCTTTGGAACTCCCTTGGTTTTTGCTTTCATTCTCAACTTTCATCAAATTACATGAAAATGTTCCAGCATCCTTAATTTTGCAAGCTTTGTCCCTATATGTCCGCTTCCTCTTTTTCTCTCTCAGTTTATACAACAACAACAACTACTATTAAGCCTTGTTCCCAAAAAGATTTGGAGTCGGCTAACATGACTCAACATCTGAAACCGTTGAAAAAGGAGATGGCATCGACAAGTGTGACAAAGTTTTGTTTTATAAAAGTTCTAAACCAAAAAGTTTCTCCCTTAGTTTATAGAGTGGTTTTTTCGGCCCGGGGGTTGCTGAGTGCACTTAGTGAATTTTTTGTCGCAGCATCCAAAGGAAAATACGGAATTGAGTCACCTGGCTCATGAGTTTATATTAATTGAATGTTTGGTTTCTCAAACATGGTATTCTTTGATCTCTCCTTTGCCTGTGAATTAGCTGTTTTGAAATGTGTTTGCTCTGCATTCTGCAGTGGTTAATCTTAATCATCTTATTTATTGTTATTTTAAGCAAGATTGGCATGCACTTTCTACTAAAACATTTCCATGTTATTTATCATTTCTTTAATCATCTTTGATCGGTCTAACATTCATAGGATATTGATATATACAGAGATCCAAAACAGCCAGAGATTTCTACTAAAACATCATTCTCAAAACTAGAACGGCGACACTTGCTTTATTGGTTTGGAGAGAATCTGTTTGGGGCTGCATTTTGGTGCATATTACAACTGTTGCAGCTCTCCTCTCCTATGCTTTCCGAGTGTGTAGTGCTGGCAAAACAAACAAAAATACCTAGATGGATATGGTAATACTGCTAGATATAGGCAAGGTGCTGCTATGGGACAAACTCATGCCCAGCTGTCAAAGGAACGATTCGGCATAGGCGAATGCTGATCAAAGATCAAACTTTATATTGTGATAGAAAGATGTGGGCAAGTCCTCTTAGAAGGTTTCTCTTAGGTAGTTTGCTGTGTGATCTTGAAGAGCTATTTCATTTTATTTAACTTTATGTGAGTATTAGTTGTGTATTCATTTGAATTCAAAATTGGTATGTACAATGCCCATGAAGTTTTATTTTGAATGAATAGAATGTTCAAGGAAATTTAGAAGCATTTATCCGTAACATAATTGATAGCTTTGATGGATAAGTTTTCTTATGTCATGTGTGATCTTAAGTTCAAGTCCTAGCCCTAGTGCATGAGAGAGGTCTCATGTGGATGAATACTTGTTGCTTATTCCCACGCGATGCTCAAGATTGCAATTTAACTTCACTTATAAGTCATTTAGAGTAGAAGAAGAGTGCTGGATAATATGATTTTTGAAGTGGTAGTTTATGAAAGAGAGACGCGAGGAGGAGGAGAAGGATGTGGCATGGAAATTGGTTGTGAAAATAAGGATTATTTGTCGATAGCTTTTAAAATATGAAGAAAAACCTTTTGAATGATTTTTTGGTTTAAGCTACCTAATAAGATGTACATCTGGTCTTGTGGTGCGCTTAATATCAACCCTTAGCTGTAATATCAAAAGATCCTTAAAAAATCCATCTAATCGTAAAAAGTTCGTTTACGACACTTTCGGAGATATTGACCATCTTTGTAAGTTTAGATAAAATAGGCTATTTCCTCGAGAAAAAACACTCCGAATCTCCGTTGTCTCCTTGATCATTATTCTCAATTTCTCATGGCCTCATTGCCTTGTAGTCAAAATGTACGCCCATACGAACAACACACGCAAAGTTGCAAGAGGATCAAAGAGGATAGACATTGATTTAATGACTTAACGATGCCCAATAATACATATTTTACTACAAAGAAATCCTTAAACATTCTTTTCTAGTCAAGTTGACACATGCTTTTCTTTAGCTTAATATTACTATAACTTTGCTCTAATCAACGCCATCAGCGTTCTATATTGTCGTCTATAAGGGTGTCGGCTGATCAATAGTCCTCCTAAAGTGGACTACTGCTTAATTGTATAAATATGCATCAAACTTAAGTCATTTCTCAATCAATTTCATACTATCTAATCACACTTCAAACATACAGTTGACAAATTTCATTTCTAGAGAAAAAACAGATCAAAATGGCTCAGAGATTTAGTTACTGGGTGCCTATAAAAGCCCTTCTTCATGGTATACTCGCTGTCGCTCTTAGTTTTACGGCTTATACGAAAAGGATTAAGGTAAAAACCAAAATATGGTTATCAACCCTTTAATCTTTTGTGTCAGTCACTTAATTTATCCTATGCTATATCTTGTGATAAATGAACAAATAGTACCATTTGTAACTCCTTAAAGTTTGAACAGGCTGAAGATGTTAGCAGCTTTAATGGGTATTGCGCATATCCAAGCAATTATGGGTGGTATTACGGCGTAATTGCTGCAGTAGCTCTGCTGGCTGAGCAAGTTACAATCAGTGTTGGAACAAGATGCTTTTGCTGTCGTGGTGTACGTTGTTCTCCAAAATGTACCTCTATTATCGCTATGATCCTCTTCATTTTTTCCTGGTAAGTTACCCTTCATGCATACTTTTTTAGAGCTATGCTATTCCCTACAATTTAGTTATCTAGAGCTTGTTTAGTATGCGGAAATGGGATTTTGGAGATTAGTAAATGGGGATGGATTGGGAAATCGGGAAATGATAAAAGATTAGTCACTTATAGTATCCGCTTTGGTCCTTCCAATTCCCTCCCCGAGTACTTACCTTCCTAGGAGTTAAATGTTTCTATCCCAATCTCATGATCAATTCTCGTTCTCTCAAAACAAATATGGACAAAGGAGAAATTGGGATAAAAACATTCAATTTCCATGATTCCATGAAGGCCATGATAGGACTGATCAAACTCCGCTAGGTTACTTTTAAGGCGGGATGTCTTTTCCCCTACTTTTGAAGGGTCTAGACTTAATTGGGATCGGAACACTGGATAATAATTTATAGTGTCATTCGAACTAGTATTTGAGGGAGTAAGTATTGTATAATAAGCTTTTCACTTAAAATGCAGGTTATCATTTATCATAGCATTCATGGGATTGATCTACACATCAGTTCTAAACAACCACAAATATCTAGCAAAACATCATTCTAGACACAACAGCGGTGACACATGCTTCATTGGCAAGGAGAATTTGTTCCTTGGGGCTGCATTTTGGTGCATAATTACCACTGTTGCAGGTCTCATTTCTTATGCTTTCTGGGCATGCAGTGTTGATAATGTTGCTAACAATTATGGGCAAGGTGTGGAAATGGGACAACCTCATACCCAACTATCAAAGGAACAATGTTGATTTGATTAATTCATCTTATGTTTTGTTGGTTGGAAATTGGAATGTCGTACAGATGATTATCGATCGAATTAAGATCAAATGTTGTAAGAAAATTTGTTTTAAATTTTCTCTTAGAAGCTTGATTTTTCCTTAGAAGGTTTGCTTGATATTAAAGATTGTTTCATTTTTTGTTTGCTTGTTTTTGTGTAAGAGATGTATACACTTGAACTCAAGATCCAAGTAGTCTTACAGAATATCTTTGCAATAGCTAGCGCCCGTTGACAATTTTCAGTTTTTGGTTTCTATAATACTAGATTCATATAGTAGTAATATAGTTTGTATATTAAACATAAGATTAATCATATTGATACTCCTTTGCTACATATTAACTTTGAACACTATTTACTTTGACACTTTGACTGTCTAAGTTTATATACGTAATGGAAAACATATTGATGTGGATCTTGTTCGATTCGTCTCAATATGTACTTCTCAAATATATAATTTTTGTAATTTTTCCTATACCAAATTTGAGATATTGGTTTTTGAAATCATATCTTGGAGAGTGTGAGAAAGTGGATGTAGCAAATAAATTGGGACGAAAGTCGTAACAATTAAGTTTTTTTTAAAAAAAAAAATTAAATGCTGACAACAAAAACTATATTTTTCAACATACATATTTCACTTTTATTAAAAAAAATAAAAAAAAGATAATAGTAACAAACCCTAACTTAGTGACTCAAAGTTAATTTAATCTAGTGGAGTAGTGAGTTGTTAAGCGTACAATTTAAAACATGACTATTAACAAATAGATGGAGCATATATTGATATAAGATATTGTTATTGCGTTACAATATGAAACGGTTAAAGATCATGTTCTTTTGACTTGCAATGAATTTAAATTAAGTTCAATTCAGTTTCTGCTGAATCATGTGTTGTAAATCAGTTCAGTTAATTGCAATTTAGTTTTTTTATAAGTCAAAAGAACAGTGCCAAATAAATAATTTAATATTATATAGAAAGTAATTAACACATGATATAGGTCAAACTCCAAATTTTCCGAAATCATATTAATTACTCTAACCAATTAAATTATCCCTCGCTTCTATGGGTGGAATTAGATAGTGGAGTACAAGTTTGGCGTTATTGAAGCGAAGCTTCACACATGCAATGCTATGCGTTTGCTATAAATACACTTTAACGCGGTTAGAATACGTTCGATTTCGTCGTCTTATAAACGATGTGTCGGCTGCTTTTTAGTAGTCCCACCACCTAAAGTAGTGGATGAGTGGATATAAATAATTACTAAAATATGCATTTAGAGTCAATTTCATTTCTCAAATACTACTCTTTTCCTCTCAAATCTAACTTCTTTGTATATTCGAGAGAGAGAGGGAGGTCCAAAACGAAGGAAATTAATATGGCGCAAAGAAAAGGTGTTTTCATGCCTATAGTTGCCTTTGTTCTTGGTGTAATTGCTGTTGCTCTCACTTTTCTTGCTCATTCTAAAAGGATTAAGGTGAATTTAACCTCTTCTAATCTTTTTTCTTATATAGTATTTTATGTTGTAGGATTATATATTATGTGATTATATAGGTTAGGTCCACTTATTTTTCATGAAAATCATTTTCTAAAGGAAAACATAATGTTAGATTAGTTCTTTTAATTAGGTTAGAATGGTGAAAGTGTTTAGATTAGTAAGAAATTGGGTCTAGGCAAGAGAATGAGAGTTTGGTCCACTTACATGCCAACGACGTTCTATCCCTAAAGCATACGGTGACAGGAGGAGTAATTCTTAAGTTAATATAGTGGATTTGTCTCTACTTTTTCTCCAACACGGGACACTCTCATGTGTTCAAAAATAAGGTTTAACATAAAGAAAATTAAAATGTAAGGGATAAGGAAGAAGAATGTTTTTCCCTTCAGTAGGTCTTATGTGCTGCGTGCCGCACGGTTAACAAACCGTGTCACACACACTACTTAATCCTCGACTATTTTAGAGGTAGTTACTGATTGTTTTGGGGAGGGTTACTGACTCCATGGGAGAGAAGTTACTGACTGTATTTTTGAGGAAGGGATACTGATTGTTTGGTTGGGTTCTAGGCGTAAAAGAGTAGTACTAATGTTACTAAATAGTCCCATTGAATAATTAGTTAACGGTGTGACCACTCGCATAAATTATGTTTTTCCTTTTTAAAAGGGGGAGAATATTTTCCATTATTAGGAAAAAAAACAATTTTCCGACCTTAAAAAACCAAATAAATGGTTTTTCGAAAAACTTTTTCCTCCCAACAAAACGAGGCCTTGCAACATTGAAAAGGGCTTGAATCAAAGTCGCAACCTCATGACATCCAAATATGGAAAGTCCAAAATACAATTTTTTCAAGAGGAGATGACGAAATTGGGCCAGCTGCCTAATACAAGCTGAAGTTTAAGGCTAGGCTTCTTGTGATGTCCCACACCCATTCAACCAGTTAATATTGAGTCCCAAAATTGATTGACTGGCCGTCATCCGCATTATTTCTCTTGACCCAAACGTGACCCATGAAGCTTTCCCACATGTGGCTTTGTTGTTTGGTACTACTCTCTCCGTTCCCAAAAGTTGTTCGCATTTAGAATATTTGACTTTTTATAAGTAGAGAGAATCTTCTAAATTATCCACAATATATAAGAAAAAGTATAGTCATATGGGATCTTATTTGATTCATCTCAATGAGTACTTTATTAATATTCAATCATTTGAATTTTTACAAATATGCAATTAAAGATATTGATAGTCTAAAGAACGCTTTGGCAAACGTCCAAAGTCAAAGTGGGAACAACTTTTGGGAACAGAGGGAGTACTATTTTTCTTTCTTATTAATGATTTATGGCTTTATCACTTGTGGGAAATGATAATTTTGTTGATCTAGTTTTAATGTTTTATGTCATTGTCGATGATTTGTAAACGATTCGAGTTAAATTTGATATTATGCTTGAACTCGAAAGCAATTGGATCTATCTTACAAATTTGGCGAGTTAGCTATATAAAAGAAATATGAGATATTCTTCACATTTTAATGAGATTGTTATAGATTTCAAATTAATTATAGAAAATGTAATTCTTATGATGTGCCTGAGTCAAATATGATAGTAACGTTGAACACAAGCAACTTCAGTTATATATGATACTCAATGATTAAACATTATTATTTATTGAGTCGAGTTCTAGCTGAGCTCGTACTCAAAATATTCTTATCAGTCTAGATGGAATTAGACTCTTGAGTTCAAGCTAAATTAAGTAAAATCAACTCAAACGAAGCACTCATGTTAGAATTATGGTCGTGTACCCATGACCAATGGGTCATGTAGCTTACTAGCTTCACCCCCTATATATATAGAGGTGTTAAAAAGTTTAGCCTGTTGGCAAGCTGCTCGAGTTCGACTCGAAATTTTCACAAGGCGAGCACAACCATGTTCGGCTCGAGAAGTTCGTGAACAAGCTCGAAATATTTTTTAAATTTTTTTTAACATAGTGACCTCAAATGTTAGTAGAATATTTTAAATAAGTCTAGGAAAAATAAATAAACTTAGTTATAATTTATTATATCTCATAAATATACTTTATTTTGTTATAGTTTTTGAACCCAAGTCGAGTTTTATTTAACTTGGACTTGATAATTTAAACTCGAAAAAGCTCGAGATTCAGCTCGAGCTCGACCAAAGTATAACGAGCCAAACTTGAGAGACCCCAAGCTCGGGTTCGGCTCGGCTCATTAACACCCCTAATATATATTTCTTCCTATATTTTCATCACACAATGTCACCCTCTACAATTAGTTATGACTAAATGGAAAACCATGAAGAAAGAATATGTTTTAGCCTTTAAGGTGGACAACTATCATCGTAGATATTGACATATACGTATCCTTACAAAATTACGTATTAAAATAATTGTCGTTATCATTATTGTATTAGTATCGATTCTCATCTACTACAAAACAAGAAGTGATTTTGCAAACTTTTCATAGGCAGAGAATTCAGTAAGCTCTTATTTTCAGTTTCTCTTTTGGATAAACAGGCTGAAGATGTTGGTCCAAAAGTAAATGGGGCTTGTGTTTATCCAAGTAGTCGAGCATTTACACTGGGTATTATTGCTGCAATATTTCTTTTGGCTGAGCAAATTGTAATAAGTGCTGCTACAAACTGCTTTTGCTGCTGTGGAGTACGCTTTTCTTCAAGTTGTACTGCTGTTACCTCTATCATTCTCTTCGTCGTTTCCTGGTACGTTATAATTTCCGCATTTCTTAAGTTAGCTCTTTAAAAAAAACATTTTTCGTCTAACCAAACAATATCAGTAGCATATGATATTATCGTGATACTAGGAGTCTAGTATTAGCAGATAGAATTATGTCAAGATAATTTATTTCATAAGTGAATTAATCGAAGGAAAATTTGTCAAATGCCACCTACTTTTAATCCAACTTTGTGAACTAGCACCTTGATTTTATTTATTTGTCAAATGACACCTACTTTTAATCTAACTTTGTGAACTAGCACCTTGATTTTATTTATTTGTGAAATGACACCTACTTTTAATCTAACTTTGTGATCTAGCACCTTGATTTTATTTAATTGTTATTTAGCACCTTAATTCAAGTTTGTGATCTAGCACCCTAATTTTAATTTATTGTTGCTTAGCACCTTAAGGCCTAAACTACCCTAAACTAATTTTCTTGGTACCTTACTAATTTGTTTTGGCTAAATAAGTAAAACATTCATGCGGTTATTCTATCTCGTCAACACGAGTTTAATCATCTTATGACTGAAAAATTCATAAAAATTATACATCGTATATATACGTCGTCGTCTAAAAATGGTCTTTCGATTTTTAGGTTGAATGCAACATTCATGGACCGCACCGATACCATCGTTTCATTGAAATTCTCGAAATTTGTGCCCCTTAAGGACCAACACTTAAGTTTGTTTACCCGAAAATGTCGTATTCGACCTAAAGATCGCCGCAAAAGTCACATCGAAGTGTGTGCCCCTGGTACTCGTGTAGTAGAGAGTCTCGAATTTCATGGCATTAAAGTGATCGCGACGATGACATTTCGAAAAATATCGTTTAGGGTCTTAAAACCCTAGTTAAAGACGCCTTAAAGTGTGTTTCCCTTGCCACTTTCAATTTTCAAATCGATTAGGGTAGTTTAGGGTGCTAAGAAACAATAAATTAAAATCAGAGTGCTATTACAAACTTGAATTAAACCTAGGTATCAAAAAAATAGATTAAAGTAGTTTAAGGTGCTAAATAACAATTAAATAAAATCAAGGTGCTAGATCACAAAGTTAGATTAAAAGTAGGTGTCATTTCACAGATAAATAAAATCAAGGTGCTAGTTCACAAAGTTAGATTAAAAGTAGGTGTCATTTGACAAATAAAAAAAATCAAGGTGCTAGTTCACAAAGTTGGATTAAAAGTAGGTGCCATTTGACAAATTTTCCTTAATCGAATTGAGTCATAAGCTTATATTTAAGAACCTAAAAAGGTGAAAATCCAATTACCCACTTGGTCAGGTATCTAGTAAGGTAGAACAACGAAGCTTCTACAGAAGGACAACAACTAAACATTTATCCGTCAAGCTACCGATATGAACTTAGGGAAGTCAATAATCCTAAAATATACGCGATAATGAATACTGCTACCTTGAGTTAAATGGACGGGATCAAATAAGAAGAATTAGACAAACGCAATCACGTATATTGCCTTTTACCAAAAGACACTTTCCTTCCATGCAGGGGTGCTAATCGAGCGAGATAACTCGTGACCTACTTGAGCTCGATTCGATCAAAGCTGGTCAACGCTCGACTCGAGTTAGATCGGATTGAACTCGAGCTCAATCCGAGACACTAATGAGACCGAGTCGAGATACACAAAACTCGACTCGAAGGCTCGCGAGAAACTTGAATGATATAATAGAGGGTTAAAATATTCAATTTTTATGTAAAATCTATCTTATAGGCGTAAAGCACACTGGAAAACTCGCAAATAGCTCGAGATCGACTCGAATCAAACTCGACTCGAGCTTGTTCAAGTTGGTCAAACACTCGATTCGTAACTCGACTCGATGTGACTGACTCGAATCGAGTTCGACTCGAGCTCTTAACGAGTCGAGTTAGTCGAGTTATGCAAGACTCAATCCGACTCGCCTCATTATCACCCCTACTTCCATGTATGGACTATGAAGTTTGCTCCTATATTAGAATTTTTCGCATACAACGGTTGAAAATCCTATATAGTACAAACCCCTCTTAAGAAAGTAAAAAAACATTGAAAGTAAGTTGAAGGTCTTAACTCTTTTAACATCTCATATTTCATATTTCATATTTCATAGTCAAATAAATTAGTTTTGACCTTTTACTATTGGTAACTAATTTGACACATTTTCAAACTACTAAAACTCATATTCAATTATACTTACTGCAGGATAACTTTTGTGATAGCATTCTTAGGATTGATATACACAGCCATCCTCAACAACAGCAGTTATTTATCAAAAGAGCATCCTGGAAATAAGGGTGGTATTTGTAAATTGATGGGAAAAGAGAATTTGTTCCTTGGAGCTGCATTTTGGTGCATAATAAACATTGTTTTAGGTTTGATGTCATATATTTTTTGGGCGTGTGGTGCTTCTAATCGAAACAACAATTACCAAGCAAGATATGGTTATTCTGACCAAGGTATTGCTATGGGACAACCACATACACAACTAGCAAAGGATCAGTATTAACTGGTTGTTATTTTGTATAGACGAAAATCGATCCGTGATCAAGTATTACAAGAAAATTGTGATTTATTGTCTTAGAAGGTTTGTCTTTGCAGTTTACTAGTGTGTTTTAGTATATAGAGCTGGTATGCTGAATAAAGGATGCAAGAGTTGATATGCTGTTTTTATGTTGGAAAAGTTTCACATTGGTTGCATGGTTGATGGTTTTAGTTTATAAGGTGAGAAGAAAAAAGGTGAAAGTCTTTCGAGTTCTAGTAGGGTTGAGTATAAATTAAACATTGAAACCTAATATTGTTTATATCGAATATACATATCAGATTCATCCGATATTTTAAATATTGGAAAAATTGATAAGAATAATCCGACCTTTGGCCGGTCTTCCATCAGTGGTACCACCTTCAATTAATCCAAGTATAATCCGACCTTTGACACCCATATTCTCCTATTGGTATAGGATGATGGCAACCTGTTTGACTAGCCAAATTACCGTTGACTTTTTAAAAAAAACTTTTTAAAAAAAGAAAAATCAACCCACCCCCTCCCTTCCCCCTTCCTCCATTGTTGACACCCCACCCCCTCCCCTTCTCCTCCCCTTCCCCTGCCAGTCTGCCACCCTCCCCCTCCCCGGTAACAAACCTGCCCCACCCTCAAAAACCTCCTCAGTTTGAGGGTGCATAACAACACTGAGCCTGAGATAATGGGGGATGGCTTTCGCTGGAGAAAATATGGCCAGAAGGTAGTGAAAGGAAATTCGTACCCCAGGTTAGTGCTTATGATCATTCTCAACTTCATTCGAACCAAAATGTCTGTTAAGGTGACTTTGATTGCTCGATCAATTTGCTTCAAAGTTGCCTCCAAATGAGTCCAATCAATTGCCTTTTGTTCGCCATGAGCAGTAAATTGCCGCAAGACTCGAAACTATATAGCTCCTTTCTCAATATATAGATATCATGTTGTAATTTGAAGTAGTTGAATAACCAATGTTCGAACTAGTTCAGGCAAAAGTAGAACTGATAATGAATTTTGGAGAGATGCACTCAAACACACGAACTTCGGCCGAAACTCAATCCTAGACATCAACTTCTCTCACAAAACTGCTAAAACTTAACTTTCGACAACTAGTAGCACTGTAGCATCATGAGCGCTTGAAAATATAGCCGGAGAGTGACTTGAGTACGAGGAAGTTAAGATAGGATGGACTTGCTGCTTCTGTTAGAGTATACAGAGGTTGTAGTAGCGAGACAGGATCCAGTTCCTTCCCCTGTCACCATCTTCCCCACTCCCGTCACCCTTCCCAACATCGTCCGTTTCTCCTGCCCACCTCCCCCTCCCCCGTCACGAGCTCCCCTACCCCCAAAAACCCTCCCCTCCCCTAAAACTGCCACCCCACACCTCGAAAACCACAACCTCCTCCTTTCCACCACCCTCGAAATCACCACCCTTCTCTCACCTTCCTCTTATTCTCTTCCCCTTAGCAGTCACCTTCGTCGAAAAATCCCCCCTCTTTGAGCAAAGCAGCCGCCAAGAATTACAGTAGAGTTAGAGTAGACGGCGGGATGTTGTTGTTCATTGTTGTTGTGTAACGCCGGCGTGATGAACGGAGGGGGAGGGGATGGCAGCACCGCTGTGGGGGTAGGGGAGGGGTTGGCTGGGTTTTATTTTTTTCTTAAGTTTTTTTTAATTTATTTGATTTAAAACTTTAATTAAAAATTTAAGTTAAAATATACTTAATTAGCCATTAATCACGTAATTAGGAAGTTTACCCATGATTGTAGGTCACCAACAGGTTAGGGACCAATGAGAGAATATGGGTGTCAAAGGTCGGATTATACCTGGATTAATTGAAGGTGGTACCACTGATGGAAGACCGGCCAAAGGTCGGATTATTCCTATCAATTTTTCTTAAATATTTCATGTCAGATGTTATTGGAGAGTGAAATGTTTTTGTATAATGTTGCAATTTAGCATTAGTTTTAGACGATTACCATAAAATCATATTCTCAAGTTGCATAACATATCAATATGATGTTCTTCCATAATTTTTCAGATTCAGAATAAATTCGAATAATAATTGATTGAATTGATCTATTTTCACTTGTGGAAAATAATGCCATAAATATGTTGGATGCAACCTAACCGGATTTTTGAAATCTTGGAAAATTGTACTCATAACTTAACATCTAACTAGTGTGTGGTCCCGACGATGTCCTAATTTGTACGTTGAGTTTTTATTTGCATTTCTAATTGTTGTAAGTTATTTCTTTCTTTTTTCCATGGAAAATAAAAATATACTACCTCCGTTTTTTAATACCCGCATCATTAGGAGTTTTTACGCATTTCAATGCACATTTTAAACGCTAAATATCTTGTGTTACACATAAGAAAAATTGTGCAAAATAGATAAATAATCTACACACCGAGACGAATATAACAAGGTCCTACATGACTATAGTTTTATAAGTCACAACTTAGATTATAAGGGACTTGTGTCAATAGTGCTACACTTAAAAATGATGCGAGTATTAAAAAACGGAGGAAATATATATTTTCCCTTTTGTTGAGTGATTTAAATATTAATCTGGAGACATATATCGTTACTTATGGCTGGCTAAGATGATAAATGGTGAAATTTTCATTCAAGGAGGTCTATAACAGTATAACAGCAGTGCTTGAGTGAGTGACGTAGTGGGATGATAAAGGGTTAACACTTGCACATAATATAATTTCTTTGAAACGCCTTCTAATAGATATTGTTAAAATTAATATCTTCTTTCACAGACCCAAAAGAAAATGACATTAACACTTCTTACGCAAAAAATACTTAGAGAACCCATATAAAATTATGAATCCTGCCCAATAAGATGACTCTCTAATAGTAGGACCATATGGGGTAAATGTGGTTAGCCACACTGTAGGCCTGGCACCATATCGCAAGTTGTAGACTTGTAGTGAGGTCAAGCATGTAGAATAGAACATTATTGGGCTTTGGGAAACTAAAAGTCCAAAACTGGATTGTTGTGTAATATGGGCAAAAATCTCTTAATTTGTTTTCATGGATTCATGGGATTCACTCTTTGACCTTGTTACATATTAGGAGAAAGATTACCGTCTAAATTAATAGGTTATGTTCGACATGATAGGATATATCACTGGAGAATTATTTATCCTATAATATAAATGTTGCAGCTTTGTGAAGGATTAAATCACAACTGTAAAAAGTATCGCAATAACTAGTGTTTGGTCACATGTACTTTCATATTCAAACACTAAAAAGAAAAATTAAAATTTATCTTTCTTTTCCTGCCGTCAGGTTTAGAAACCTTATGTAGCAAGTAAATTAGGAAATGAGGACACGAAAAGCTTTATGGTTTGACTTTTTTTCATAACATTAGTTTTGTGCTAATCATTTCAAGCGAGTCGTAGATCAGGTTATCAACGAAGAAGAATTTCATTCGTTTTCTCCATGATTATTTTATGACTTATATTTTTATAATCCTGTTTAAGATTGAACATATAATATAAAATATTTCTCCGAGCAACATATATATTACGAATTTAATAGTGTATTGGCTTTTCAATATCGAAGGGTGCTTTCTTTTGAGTGTAACTTTTACAAGAATAAAATAAAACAATACATTTTGAAATTTATGAATCTGATACACTTTGAAACTTTCTTTTTAATAAAGTAGGGAAAAAGATATGTTGCATTAGAGCATCACTAATGGTGAGGAAAAAAAAAATCTCAATCTTTTCTTTCTTCATTTCTCTCTCCTCCACATCACCAATTGAGGTTTATCAATTGAGAATTTTTTCCACTTCTTAACAATGAGCTTTTAAAAATTCTCAATTCTTTTCTCTCTCCTATTTTTTGCCTACCCCCACATTTTCTATCTCTTAACCCAATTTCAATACTACACTATACAATTAATTGGAAATTTTTTAAGGTGTTTAAAATATAGCAAAATGAGTGTCTATTTATAGAGGATGAAAAATCATGAATTTTGATAATTTTTATTTATTTTTTTGATTTTTCATTTGCAAGATATTGGCCGTGTAAATTTTAGATCTACAAAATTAATAAAAATCTTTGGCCCAATCAGTTCACGCCAGTTGGACTGACGCGCGTCAGACCCAGCTGGGTGAATTATTTTTTTTTCGTTTTATTGCCTTGAAACGGCAATCAGAGTGCTTCCTTCATGTGCGTTTTGCTGCTTGCATTAGAGTAGTGGGCCCCTCTCATTGTAACTGAGATTTCTCAAAGAAATCTCGGTTCAGTGAGATTTATCCAAAAATCTCAATTGCTGAGATTTCTCAACTTCACCATTAAGGGCTTTTTTAATCTCAAAAAAATCTCAATTGGATTGAGATTTTTTTGAGACACCCATTAAGGGTGCTCTTAGAGCATCCTTGATGCTGAGATAAAACCAAAATTCTCAATCTTCTTTTTCACATTTCTCTCTCCTCCATATCACCCAATTGAGTTTTTAAAATTGAGAATTGTTTCACTTCTTAACAATGATCTTTTACAAAATTCTCAATTCTCTTATTTCTCTTATTTTGGTATAATTTATCAAAAAATAAAGTGTTCAGATATATGTCAATATGCATATCAATTTGAAGAGTATAAAAAATCGTACATGGTAATATATTTTTTATAATTTTTTAAATTATAATTTTAATGATATTTAGATTTGAAAAATATGAAAAGTTTGTATATTTTATCTATCCTATTTGGCACTCTCTCAATGGCTCTCTCTCCCACCTCACTTTGCTTGAGAATTCTCAAAGAATTCTCGGTTGGTTGAGATTTTTGGGAAAATCTCAATTGTTGAGATTTCTCAATTTACCCATTAAGAAGTTTTTTTAATCTCAACAAAATCTCAACTACCCCATTAAGGATGCTCTTAGTAGCCCCTCCTCATGAATGAAAGTGTGGAGAACACCTGATCCATCTTTACAAGAATAGGATGAATACTAGAGTTAATACAAGGTTTGATATAAAAACAAAATCAACAAAGCAGTTGATATTGACAATGTAATCTACTCTCTTTAGGCTCTCATCAATCAAAACTTGTCTAAAAAATAAGCTACTATGACTTGTAGACGTTTTAGTATTGTCCAAAATAATCTGTATATGGCTATAAACTTGATGCATTTGTGATTTGTCGGTAAGTCTTACATTAACTTCCTCTATTTTTTCAGTTGCATCATTGGAAGCAATTACATATTTCAAATTTTCAATAGCATTTTATAAGTCTAATATTTTGAGTTACACATACAATAAAATTATACAAATTAGATATTAATAATCTATGCAATGAGACGAATCTAAAGAGATCTCACATGACTATAACTTTTCTTATATATAAATCACACTAATCTTTTAAAAGCACGTGAATGAATAGTGCCACAATCTCAATTAATGCGAGTAAAAAAAATGAAGGTAGTAGATATCTATATAGTTATATAGTGATGCTTAGGGGTGAGAAGAAAAGTTGGGTACCCGGTTCCATACCCAGAACCGGTTGGAACTGGTGGTTCCAGAACTGGAACTGGAACTGGAACTGTCAGGACTGAGTCTGGGTATCAAATACTAGGACCCGATTGGAAGTGGGTCCAATTTCGGGTATTGAAATTATAGACCCTGTACCCACTGGGCAACCGGTTCAACCGTTTCCAAGACCGAATTTTTTTAAGATGAATGCATATGAAATGTATGTTTAAGACTTAAAGGTTTTTAAGACTAACTTGTCAACGGAAGTATCAAATATGTTATGTATGATGCTTATATTTAGCTAAACAAAAAAAATATAGCTTTTCAATTCAATTGGGTAGCGGGTACCCGGTATTGGAACCAGTCAAATAGACCAAATAACAATAACTTTTGCAGGACTGGGTACTCGGTCAAGGAACTGGTCCCGATTGGTTCCGGTTCCAATTCCAAAAATTAAGGAACCGGTCCAACCGGTTCCAGTTCCAGGTCTTGGGTACTCGGTCCAATCGATTCCGGTACCGGTTCCGAGCAATATGACCGGGTACCCGATTGTGCTCACCCCTAGTGATGCTATTAAAATAAGGAAGAATTGACCAGATTAATCCCAACTACGTCCGTTCTGCTCAAAATACTCCCAACTATGAGTTATTCTAGAATAATCCAAACTATTAGGGGTACCTTCCCAAAATAATCCAAACTTTTTTTTTCTTGCCTTCAATGATCCATTTTGGGAGTATTATACATAGTAAAATAACGAGTTTGGATTATTTTGAGAAGGCACATCCAATAGTTTGGATTATTCTGGAAAAACCCATAGTTGAGATTATTTTGAGCGGAATGGTCATAGTTGAGATTATTCCAGTCATTTTTTCCTTAAAATAATTGCTTTTAGACTTTAGTATGAGCCACGAAACCATAATTCTTCCATGTTCCATAATAATTAAGAATTTCGATTTCCAAATTCACTTAACCCCAAAAAGGGGAAAATTACAAGAATAAGAAAAATTCCCCTTTATTTATCCATACATCATACCCCATAGGGCTGATACATTTTATAGGGTGCACAAAAATTGCGGATCCCTACAGTGAATGTCAATCCCAATCAATTTCAGTTTTGGCCCACAATCATACATGTATTGTTGGGTCCAATTTTATCCCAATGAAGCCGCTTAATCTTTTTTAAAGAGGCCAAAAAGAGAGAAGAAAAAGGCAAGAATTAAATACAAGGTACAATTGATAATTGTTTATGGATGCAAAAAAAAAATACTTGAATAAAATTGGCAAATTATGGTAGTACAATCTATCATCATTGTATTGATAACAATGTGGTCTTCAAATTTTCAAAAAAAAAAAACAATATCATCTTCAAAAATTTTGTCCCTATGCTAATGGAGTAATGGGTTAATATTGGGTTCATAAAAATAAAAAATGATATATACCATAATTTAGCTTATTGTCGAAAAGTTTAATAAATACTACTACATGTTATGTTTTGCAGAAGGATAGGAATAATTTTATTGGTTAGAACATTTTGCAAGGTTTCAAAAGTCCTTGAAATTAATTCTTATCTTGCCTTTCTAGCTCCCTACACATTATAAATAAAACATTTAGTGAGATGGAAGAAAAAATTAAGACACTCGCTCTATTGTTTAGTATATTATGAATTTTGAAGTCCCTTTACTTTTGGAAGCTTTTTTGAGTAACTTTTGAAAACCCTAATAGATAGCCCTTATCTAAAATATCACTATAAGTTAAACTTTTTTCTTAATATTAACTTTATCCTTAGTTGTGCAAAAATAATACGTCATTCAAATATATTAAAAAAAATATTAAAATTCAAATTATTTAGTTTTTTTTAATAATGCATTCAAGATATAGTTCCTCGATTATTAAGACAAGAGTTTTTCTAAAAATTATTTTCTAATGATTCTAAATGGAAACTCCCGTTGACGGTGACCCTTATGCTATGTGGTTGTTTGGTTGACAAACAAATTCATATGAATTGGAAAATTCTGGGAAATAGAATATTGATAAGCTGTTTGGTTAACCAAAACACAGGAATTTCTACTTCCTGCGATCGAATTTCCAATTCCCATATAATGAGGGAATTTAATTACCAAGTCCCCCCCTTGATAAATAGAAATTCTCATATAATGGGCGAATTTAATTACCAAGTCCCCCCTTGATAAATAGAAATTCCCACATGAATTAAAATTTCCTACATTCAACCAAACAACTTTTCAAACTTCCTAGGAATTGAGAATTTTTGGGAATTGCAAATTCATCGGAAGATTTATTTCCCACATACAACCAAACGACCACATAGTGTTTAATTTTAATATTATTTTAGCAAAATCTTTCGAGAACTACGTATCGAGCATGATCATTATTATTTTGCACAAGTAGGCACATTTTCGTATTACTCAGAGTAGATAGAAAGAAATGTATATGATTGGTGATTGTTCATATTATTGGCCAATTTTCGAATTTAGAAGGTGATTCCAAGCTTTTCCGTGATGATATAACACAAAATTACCTAATCTTTTTTAATATCACAACACCACGACTATTATAAGAGGAATGAAATTCCTTGCAAAACCAATGTTGTTGAAGGTATAAAAGGGAAATTATGTGCTATTGTATATGAAAATCAAACACCTTATAGTCCTTCCCGTTCTAGTAAATTCGAAACCCAAATTTAGATCGAGATGTTTGAGTCTTATGATATGTTATACTAGCCAAATATGCACGCGATGCGTGCTTCGTGTTAAGAATATGGGAGAAACACATTGTAATTTCTCTAGTGAAGTGTATACATATTTTTCATACTTTTAAAAATAATTGTTATTATTTTAATCATTTGGTTTTTTTAGAGGGTATAATTGTAAACTTAAAAGGGTTTAAATAGTTAAACAATTTAAATACATAAAAAGAGCAGATTAGAAAAAGTTTTTTAAAAAAACACCTGAAAAAACAAAAAACTTACAATAGATTAATGAAATATGTCATTAGCATCATCACTCATGAGTAAAAAAATACATCATCCCTCTCCCTCTACCACTTTTTCTCTCATCCTAAAATATTGTAGTATCACGTTTAATGATTAATTTGATCAAATCCACCTTCACTCATGAGCAATCAATTACTCATGTTTTTGAAAATTAAAAAAAATCGAAAGTATATAAATATATAGCAAAGTGGGTGTCAATTTATAGATCTCAAGAAAATATAACAATTGATAATTTTTAAAATTAATTTTACTTTGTAGATTTTTAGATATTTTAGTTTGAAGTTTTAACCATCTTTTGCGAAAAATAGGATAGCTAAATTTGGAATGAAACTTAATTACACTTAATAATTTCCTTGTATCATTTTATTTGTTTTTTTTTTCTTTTCTTAATTTTGGTGTCCACCCCCCTCTTCCCTTATACTCCCTCCGTTTCTCAATAATTGTTACGCTTTCTTTTTTAATACGTTTCGCAAAAATTGTTACACTTTACTTTTACCATTTTGGGATATATGGCCCCACCAATTTTGTATTCTTTATACTCTCTTAAAGTTAATTTTTTATTCTTTATTCTCTCTCCTAAAGTTACTTTTTCCTATCATTGTCATTCTTTTATACCCACTTCCTTGGTTCTTGTGTTTTTACAAGTGTAACGATTTTTAGGAAACGAAGGGAGTAGTATAGAGATGTGTGAGTCCATCTCACATAAAATTTGTTATAAACAACTTGAATTTTACCCTATTCACATGTCTTACTTTGACTATGATTTTTAACTATCATAGTAAAACAAAATGTTAATAAATAAGATATTCTTAGATTTGTCTCAATGTATAAATTTTACATATCAATTTTTCATAATTTTTAGTATTTGATAGTTAGATATATTAATGGTCAAAGTTGTGTATCTGATAAATGTGTCAGTCAAATTGTTGCAACTAATATGGAACGGATGTAGTATTAAACAAAATGAACGCTGACATTCTACAAGTGTCCTATACTCCCAAGGGGAGATCTTGAATTAAAAACTAAGTTTTAGGCTTCATATAGGCATTATGGGATTAATCTATTCCTTTAATTATTAAAATTTGTGTTGCTTTTGCCTAACAAGTTCCCAGCTTTACAGGTCTCACTACCAAAGTTGAATCCTTTTCCTAACATTATTTTTCTCTCTCTCAACTTCTACCTTTGTGTGGGACCATGAAGCCCTTGGTTTCTTAGGTGGATTCATCATGTTGTTGATAATTGTAAATTGAAACTGATGGGTTTTCATTACTTTGATCTTCTTTACTACATAATATGCTCTTCATTGACTGTTTCTGCTTTCTTGGACATTTTACCATGTACACGTTGAACCCTAGATAACTTTTTTCTTTTTGTCAAAAACCAACGTTATGCATATATAGGTACGTGTTCAAGTGTCTGATTCATCCATTTGTTTTTTAATTTTAGCCCAAATTAAAGTATCGTACTTGAGGTAAATGAAGAGTACTAATAATTTACAACTTCTTGATTCAATTGATTTTAACTTTATTGTGCGAGTATTGAGAATAAAATGATTGGCTACCTGTTTAGGTTGCCTGGCATCATATATATAGAGATACAAAATATCTTTACAGAATCTACTAAGAGTCTAATTACCAAATTACCCTAATACACCCCCACAATCTTTACGGGGAGGAATCACGGATAGATTGGAACGATATTTACAAAACAACTCAGAAGAAAGACCCTTAGTAAAAATATCAGCAACCTGCAACTGTGTCGGAACGTGCTTGACCTGAAGTCTACCTTTAGCAACCATCTCGCGAACAAAATGATAATCAACATCAATATGCTTACTACGATCATGATGAACAGGATTGGCAGTAAGATACATAGCAGAAACATTGTCACAATAGAGAATGGTAGGCCGACGATGAAAATACCCTAAATCAGCTAACAATTGACGAATCCAAATTGTTTCAGCCGCAGTGTAGGCAACAGCACGATACTCAGCTTCAGTAGAAGACTTCGAAACAGTAGGTTGCTTCTTAGAACGTCAGGAGATCAAATTCTTCCCTAGGAAGACAACATAGCCAGTAGTAGAACGCCTAGTGTCAGGACACCCGGCCCAATCAGCATCAGAATAGGCAACAGTCACAGTAGGAGAGCCAGTACTATGAAGAAATAGCCCATAATCAGAAGTTCCCTGCAGATACCTGAAAATTCTTTTCACAGCATGAAGGTGAGTAGTACGAGGCGCATGCATAAATTGAGAAACCGAATTAACAGCATAGGCAATATCAGGACGAGTCATAGTCAAATATTGCAAAGCACCAACCATACTACGATAATCTGTGGGATCAGCAAGAAGTTCACCATCTAAAAGAGAAAGAGTGACACGAGAGACAACAGGAGTACGTACGGGTTTGACAGTATGAAGATGAAATTTCTGAAGAAGATCAACTACATATTTGTTTTGAGACAAAAGCAAACCCTGAGGAGTACGTAAAACCTGAATGCCTAAGAAGTAATGCAAATCACCCAAATCCTTCATAGCAAATTGAGCAGAGAGAACACTGATAAATTTCTGAAGCAAAGAGGAACTACTACCTGTAAGCACAATATCATCAACATATGAAACATCATGAAAATTACCCATACCATTAGTGCGGCCTGCATTGCCACGACCACCCTGTCCTCCATTGCCGCGTCCTCCATGGTTACCACGACCACCCTTGTTACGATTGTTGTTCCTGTTTTTGTTCTTACCACCCCCTGGACCTTTAGAATTCGAACCACCTGAAGTAGATGATTGAGACCCTGAAGATCCAGACTGAACTGCAACTAGAGCCTGATGAGTAGGAGAGGTCTCAACATAAGCACGCATAGCTTTAATGCGTTGCTCATGCTGAAGAAGCTTAGGACGAAGATCATCAAACGTCAAGGACGTTTGAAATTGGGACAAAATTGTAACAAGAGCATCATAGTCACGATCCTGATCCAGAGCAGTCAAAGTATACTGAACCAGATCATACTGAGAGACAGGACACTGAATAGCAGCTAAGGAATCAACAATTATCTTAATATCACGTAAAAACACTTCCATGGTCTGCTGATCAGATTTTTTTATATGACTAAGACGACCTTTTAACTCCATAGAACGAGCCATACTAGCATGCAGAAAACGTGTTTGCAACCTAGTCCAAATCTCAACAGCGGTCCGTAACTCATGCACATCCATCATAATATCACCGGAAATCGATGCATATAACCACAATTTAATTTGTTGATCAAGTCTCATATACTCATAAAATTGCGGATTAGGCAAAGATTGACCTAAATTATCAACATAAGTAGGAGAAGGGACGGTAATGGTACCTTCTACAATACCAAGTAATTGATGCGTGGAAAGAAAACATGTCACCTGAGTTTTCCACATAAGATAATCTTCGGGTGATGCTAATTTGATGGTAACAAAACGAGTAATATCCTGATGTGCAAACGAGGCCGCGGACGGGAGAGAAGGAGGAGTATAGGGCACGGGAAACGAGAGTGGGTGGCTGTTGCCCCCACTCGTGTAGGGTCCAAAACCCGGAGGGAAATCAAGAACGGATCTTGACGTGGGCCGCAAGAAGGAAGGGCTTGCATCGTTCGCTGATGAAGAACCGCCAAGGAGGGGCGGTGGTGGCGGATAGGACCACATCTGCGCGGACAAGCCCACCGCACCACTGGTGGCGGCAGCAGTGGTGGTGGCCGCTGTTGAAACAGCAGCAACAGAACCGCTATAAGGGTTGCTGTGGAAGAGAGCAGGGATCGTCGGGGAGGATCTCGCTGCAGCCGTTGACGGAGCAACGGGGGACACACGCTGGTGGAAGGGCGTCCGGGGACTGGCGACGTTGGTGTCGACGGCGGTGGCGTGGTGGGCGGCGGACATGGCTGATGTCGCCGGAAAAAAAAAATCAAATCCAACCGGTGGTTAGGGTTTGAGGAAAAAAACGTAGGTTTAAGTGCGGAATAAAAAATATTAAACCTAGGCTCTTGATACCATGTGCGAGTATTGAGAATAAAATGATTGGCTACCTGTTTAGGTTGCCTGGCATCATATATATAGAGATACAAAATATCTTTACAGAATCTACTAAGAGTCTAATTACCAAATTACCCTAATATTTATGACTAATCTTTCCTCTTTAATGGGATTGAGATTGCTAAGTTGCACTAATTTAGATAAGATGTGAAATTTTATGTATTTTTTAATGCATTTGTGTGTTGAATAGGATGTTGGTGAATTTTTACTGAACTTTGTGGTCCACTTTTTGACTATTTTTGGGCAGACATGCATGGCTTTAATTGGATAATACAGTTATGTAGCGAAGTAGGATGTTTGGTTTTCTAGATATTGGTGGGTGAATGTTACAATCAACCTTCTTTTTACATGAGAAATGCAAATTCTTCCACATGGGCTCGCTTCCAGAAAACTGAAAGAATCAAGAACAAATCTAGCCATCCTCTATCCCATATGTGTTTTTGGGTATTTGAAGGTAGTTTGTGGGATGTATAAGGGCATTTCCAAAACATTAGAAATAATAAGAACAATTCTGATAAAGAAAAGGTGCATAGTCCACTCTCGGAGATAGGGTTAATACTTTATTCCCCTTTCCCAATAAACAACTATATTGTTGCAATCGTGTCTAAAACCCTAAAAGAGGATCTACCAACAATAACAAAAACTCGGAATAAATCCACCCGGGAATTTGTTCCAAAGCCTTTTGTCACTTTGTAAGATTTGTCCACCTCTGAAGTCGTTACCTTAACCGAATAACCGCAAGACTCGTTTGATACAAAACTTAGAGCGATAGCAGGTGTGAACCACGATAAAACGGAGTTTAGGGGAGTCCAAATATACTTTGTTAAGGGGATAAGAGTATAAGATTATAAAAAAGAAACCATTGATTTTGTGGCCATATGTTGTCTATTAGGTTAGGTTAAGAGTTACTCTTATGACACTCTGGAAATGTTCAATATGCTATGCAATTGTTTTGTTTGGCCAGATATGCCCTTTATTTTTTTCTCTTTTCACACCCCATTTTCTTCAATGAAATAATGGTGACAAAAAATCCAGGAATCTAGTGCCTTTTAATGCCTAAAAGCCTAGATTTTTATAGCTGTAGAAGAATGAATATCAAGGTAGGGATCTGAAAAGAAAGTGTGAAAAAAGAAAGCAACAGCAATCAGCAAGTTGGGGGTTATAAAAGTCTCCTACTTTTCACTGAATTCCAGGACAAACTATCATGTTCTTTACCAGTCACTCATTTCTGTTTAGTTCTGTAACTAATTTTTGCAGTACTTACACATGTAAATACTCATGTTATGTCATTTCTCATTAGACTATTCTCTTAGTATTTAATGGCAGCTTATACTTTAAGTACTTTCATGAAGTTTCCTACTGCTTTCTTCATGGTTGTTCTTTTCTGATACCCTTCATTCATTGTAAGTTTTCTTCTAGAGTATCTGTTTATTTCATTTCTGTAACATTCTATTCTTGTGTGTGTTACCTTATTCGCGGTATGAAAATGGGTACAGGAAAGCGATTTGCTAATAGTGTATCAGTAACAGTTTGCAGGGGTTTAGCGAATTAGGTAACACTGGTTCATTATGTTCTTAATCTGTTGTAAAGTTTTTGAGATTATGGTTTGATTGAATTTTCTTTATTTTGGATAATTTTGATAGGTGGGGAAGCAAATTCTTGGAAATGGAAGAAAAGGGTGTATCAAGATCATTTGTGTTTGCTTCTGATGGAAGAGATGATAGCTTATGTGCAATGTACTTTGGTATGTCTTGTGCCTTTTTTGCTCTTAAGAACTTATCAAACCAGCCATTAGATGACCAAAAGTGTTTGGAAACAAGGGATAAAATGCTCCAAGGGAGTGCTCATCTGTTAGGATTGTTAGTGTGGAGGAGAGTACAAGGAGAAGAAGCGAAGAGCATGGAAAAACACGAGCTTGTTCGTAAGCTTGAGGCAGCCGAGAGAGAAATTTTCGAGTTAAAGAGGATGAGAAGTGAAGATGCAAAGGCTAATGAAAGAGTTGCAAGCATCTATGCTGCACAAGAGCAAAGTTGGTTTTCTGAAAGGAGGAAGCTAAGGCATCAAGTCGCGAGTTTGTTGAATGACTTGCGGATTTTTGATAAACGAAAAAATGAAACTATTTCGGAGTTGAATAAGAAACTTGGAGAAATGGAAGTTTTGATTAAGTCTAAGGAAAAAGTATTGGAGGAAGATGAGAAGAGGAGGAAAGAATTAGAAGAGAAAGTGAAGTCTAGTGAAGTGGTTTTGGAAGAATTAAGAGAGGCCAACAAGCGTGAAGCACAAGATCATTCGTCCGAGCTTTTGAAGCATAAGACAGCTTTTATTGAGCTTGTTTCTAACCAAAGGCAGCTTGAAGCTGAGTTGGGTAGAACACTTAGGCAAGTAGAAGCTGCAAAAGAACAACTTGAACATATGTTTGAGGAGAAGGAAGAGGCGATGTTGATGGTAGAAGAGCTGACAGTTGAGATTCAGAAAATGCGCAAAGAATCAGAACAAAAGGATAAGTTTTTTACAGCAGTGATGAAGAAAATTAAGTTAGATTCACCTGAAAAACAGATGATTTTGAAAGAGGTTAAGTTTGTTAAACCCAAAAGGAAGATGAATGAAAGAAAAACAGAAAGATTGGTAAGTTTTCCTGGTTCAAGAAGTGAAAGACACACTTTGAGAAGTTTTTTGTCAAGACAAGCTAGTTCGAGGTTGTTAGAGGCTTTTCCTACTGATGGTAGAGAAGGGAACATGAACTCGGACCAACACGATGCTGGTTTTGATGACATGGGGTGTGAAGTTAGAAAACAGAATGAAGATTATTCTTCACTTGTTGAGCAAGGATTTCCTGAAGAATGTGCTGAGTTTCGTAAGTTTCACACCAATCCTTTCAATTTCAAGAGTTTGTTCAGTTTTATTGTCAGTTCCCAATATTTAGTTTCAAAGATTTTAAAGTCATATGATATAGGTTGTAGAATGAACTATATCTAAGTACCTATCAAATTAATCATGTTTTGGTTTTAGAAAAAATTAAACTGGAAACCACAATTGAGAATGAACAAGCCCTTTTCGTTGTTTTTCTTGCTACTGATTTTTATGATTCTGTTGCTCACAAACTGTCAGATGATCAAGGAACTCGGTTAGATGAATGGGTTCATGCAGAGGCAGAAAAGTACCATAATGCTGTTGAGCAGCGGCACCAGCTGGAGCTAGATGCTTTAGAAGAGCAATTACGAATGAAAGATGATAAACTAGAAGCATCCCGTTGGCAGCTACTAAGTGCAGAAGTAGAGTCGAAGAGGTTGCAGTCGAAACTAGAAGGCCTTAATCAAGAAATGTCCCAACTCCGGGATCATAACTTGAGATTGCAAACATTATTAGTAGACCGAGAAGTTGAACTCAAAACTATGAAAGATCATATTACAATGCAATTGAACAATTTGAGTGCTCAAAAAACTAGAAAACATTCATCTAGAAGGGAACTACTACTAGATGATGACAATGGTTTTAAGATCTCAAAGCGAAAACCAGCTGAGAAAGAGCAGCAACTGAAGAAGAATATGGTGGCAGAAGAGGGTAAGAAAATAAATGAACAAGAATCATTATCGAAACATACTTCTTCAACCTCGTTCTCCTCCATTGAAGACATTGAAGAGAAAGACGGTCTAGAAGGTTGTGAAAGCATTGGAAAGGAAGTAACAGCTAAAATGTGCTTGAACAAGATAAATGCATCAACATGGAAAGTTGATCTTCATGCCTTGGGAGTTACTTACAAGATCAAGCGGCTGAACCAACAGCTACTTATGCTTGAGAGATTAACAGGAAATCCTGAAAATAATGAATTTAAGGGTTTCTGTTTGTTGATTTCTTTGCTCAAAAAGCAAGTTAGCAGGTATCAATCACTTCAAGAGAAGACTGATGATCTTAGCAAGCGGATGGTAAGCTTCACATATATCTTGCTTATAATACAGATTGTCTGAATTTTTTTATAATCTTGATAGTAAGGTTGTGTACTCTTCACCTGAACGTATTTAGACGGAAATTATTACATGATCTGCTCAGAAACTTATTTGTTTAAGGTGAAATGACTTTCACTTGTCTGGACTTATTAGCTCCAAAACTATACTTATCAGAATTGTGCTCTTAATGCTATCTTCAGGGGGAGAATGATATAAATACAAAAGGAGGAGTATCGAGTTCCAAAAGAACAAAGGAGGAGAAAAGAAAACTCGAGCACTTTCTCGAGGAGACATTTCAGCTACAGAGATTTATTGTTGCAACAGGGCAGAAATTGATGGAAGTACAGTCTAAGATTGGTTCAGGATTTATCGGGATTGCAAGTGAGCTTGACGGGCTTGCAAATTTCGACATGAGACGTTTTGGTGATACAATGCAAACTCTCTTTAAGGATGTTCAAAGGGGTCTTGAGGTCAGGATGTCGCGGCTTATTGGTGATCTTGAAGGAACACTAGCTTATGAGGGAATTCACTTTCTGAAGTAGTAACTTCAGAATCTTATAAATCAGGGTGTTTTATCTTATTTTATGTGAAAATCGTTGGATGTACATTCTGTCTTTCAGTCGAATTAATGCAAAAAAAAATGACCTTGTAAATAAACAACCATCCAAAATAATATAATCCATGAATATATATGTTTGTTTTCTACTCCTGAAAATCTGATGTTTGCATTATTTGGTAGTTTTCAGAACATTCTTTTCAGGACCAGAATTGGATTGATCACTTAGATAGGCATATAAAGGTAGTGATCTTCCAAATTGTCGTTTCATTTCGAAAAAAAGAGAAAATATATATGAATGGAGTAGAGCCACATCATGATGCTGTTTGTGTTCTTAAAGAATGTCAGAAATATCACTTTCAAACTGGTTCATGTAATGAAGGAATTATGAATCTAGGTTCAGTACTGATATGGTAGTTCAGGTGTCTGCTTCCCAATCATTATACTATCTCTTTGTGGATGGAATTTAAACAGCAATATAATAGTATGATCAACTTGTTTTCTGGATTGAAAAATATGAAAAACTTTTATGAACTATAAGTTCTCTTGAGACTCTAATGTCAGATTATTTTGTTCTTTTGTTTGAACTTCTTGTATGATAGCGGCTTGCTTAGCATAATATAGAACTTGTCCTGATTTATAACGATGATACTTGAATAATAGCATTATCATATCATAAGCAGTTGTCTAATGTCAGATGGTCTTTTGTTAGACCATTGACGTATTTCACTTTGTTATTTTTTTTTCCGGACTTATAACTATTAACTATTTGAGTCCCTATCTCGTTTTTCTTAGTAGATAGAGATCAACAAAAGACAATAATGCAGATTATTCCGAAATCTATAATATCATCCTCTCACACTTAACCCGCTAAACTAGATGTCAGATTGTCATTCATGTCTCGTTCATTTTTATACTCTGTGTCACCTTAAAAGTAGTATGGTTTGCACCAACATGTTCAACCACAGGCTGCAGCCTGTTGCAGAATTTATTTCCTCTAACAATATGTGGGTATATTTGGAGTTAATTCTTCATAAAAACACTTTATTACCATTATGCATTATATCACATAAATTTTCAGATAGAATCAAGCAACTGGGCCTATATATCTTAAAAAGTTTAGTGTTGGGTCAGGAGAGTTTGTGATTGGTCATTGGATTTGATCTGAATTATTTGTTTGTACACAACCATGAATTGTCTCTATTGGAAACCCTTCACATGGTCGGACCATACAAAATTCATAACAGAATTATGAAACTTGTACTTTGATCAAGAGCAAAAAAAAAAAAAGGGTAGGGAGTCAAGTTTGGTTATGCTTGACCCATGGAAATTTCGAGTTGAACTCAAATTGTTTACAAGATTAGCTTTATTGCACCTTCTAATCTGCGCTTAAACTTAGTAGCATTGTTAAGATGTAGAGCTGGTCACTGGGGGGGTTGGGTCCGTGACGGGGCTGATCGGGTCAGTTATAAAGACGGACAAAAGCGGGTTGGGTTGCGGGTCGATAGTGGTTGGGCGGCTTGGGCCAATGAACGGGCAAGAAAGAAGGTGAACATAGAGAGTCAAAAGTGAGTGCAACTATATATAGATTTGCGCATGTCATTATTTTTACAAGATCTATTGTATTTTTCAAATTTTTTGAGATATTTTATGGGGCCCTATAATGATCTTGTCCAATAATGATCCTTACCATCAAAATCTTGTCCAATAAAAGCCCTTTAAACTTGACCTTGACCTTTTATCTATTGGATTACAATGCCCAATATCCAGGTCAATAAAACCATACCAGGTAGTGGATACTAAGAAGATTTTGCTTATAGATGATAAAACAATCCAGATTTTCATCGAATACATAGACAAAACACATACGTTCATATACTCCATAAAATGATAGCTTTGTTTGAATTAGCTCAGATACACAAAGATGCTTGGCTAGTGGTAAGATTCCGACATATGGCTGGCTATTAAAAACAATCTTATGAAAAAATTTGTTGCTAACTTGAGCTTTGTCAAACCAATTGTCATTTAACATGTTTAAAGTTATGAACTTTGGAACATAGTACCTATTTTTCATTTCTTCTGCTTAGAATCAGGTTTTCTAATGAAGCATACGATTTCTAATCAATAATTCATGATCTAGACTAGGCCCCCCTTAAGGTGAGAAATATACAAGAAACAACTAACTTCAATTTTGTCAAAACCATGTCTCCTTCCACCAATAAAAATATAGAATTCACCAACTACTACAATGTCCAAAAATGTGACCGTTGATAGCCATTCCTAGAAACGCTAGTTTTATGACCAAAAACATTAAATATATGAAACCGTTATTACATTATTGATACTACTATATGCTCCAAATGCCCACTTTTCTTTGCTTTTCTTTTCATCTACCCACCCATTATTTATTGCATGAATTTTGGCATACCTTCATATCCCTCGTGAGTTATAAGCGCTAGGAGCGTTGCCCAACCTCCTCTCTTCACATTCCTCTCATCTAGCAATGTTCTATCATAATTCATGCCCAATCTTTTATATATATCCTTCTCCTCTTTCCCCCCTTCTCTATGATAACACCTGACCTCTCTCAAAGTTTGTATCGTCGAAGATATATCCATGTGCTCTAAGGTCACAAAATCATTTCACATTGGAGAGTTCAAAGTCTTAACTTTGAGGTAACGGTTGTGTTATAGGAAGTGTATATATGATGCACCGATCTTCATTTGAGACCTTTTAGATAAGTTTCTTAAAGTTACTACACTACTTTTTATAGTACTTGTACATCAAATTATGGGCCCCAAGTTGCGCGATGAACTAGCCAGTACACCGCCAAAGCTTGCCCTCTCCTCCCTCCCTAGTCACAAATCACAAGCCCCGGAGTCACCATGGGCTATGACGCCACCGTTGCATCCAATGGTGTCCATTCCCTTTGAGTGGGAAGAGGCACCTGGACGGCCCAGGCCTAATAACATATCAAGCCCATGTAAGCCCAAGATCGTTAAGTGCTTAGAACTTCCTCCTAGGCTGTTGGATGAGGCTAAAGTGGCCCATATCATGCCTCCCTCCCCAACTACCGTTTTAGATGGGCCTCCTCAGGTCCGATCCTTATCTCATAGATTCTGCTTTGAAGGCCCAAGTCCAAAGACTACTCCTGATTTGGGCTTGGTTGGAAATAAAAATGATGGGCTGGATGTAGGGAAGAATAGAAATGATGATGCGAGAACAAACATTGGGCCTTGGAAGAGGTGGGCCAGTGGTAATGGCACAAAGTGGAATCTTGAGTTTAGCAAAGAAAAGTTTGATCTTTCATCTTGGGAAAATAATATTGATGGCGATGGGAGTATAAAATGTGACATGGATGTCGAGGTTAAAGTAACAAGATTTAGAAGGAGATCAAGAGGAAGCCTATACAAGTTGTCACAAACAAGTTCTCGTATGCTAGTAAGTTTTAATCCCCTACTATATTTATCGTTATTACAAATTTTAGGTGAGACGAACTTTTAATATATAAAAGTTACTTTAATATGAAATTTTTTTTTATAAACTCGCCTTGGGTAAGATTTTTGTGTTTATTTATAATTATCATCTTGGTTGTTATTTAACATGTTGTTATCGATTATTTATTTGTAGGAAAATGTACTTGAATGTCTCAAGCAATTAATGGTTCGACGGCGCAAACAAGATAAATCAAGCATTGAAACACCATGATATTTCATAGAGAAGCATTGTATAAATTTTAATCTCAAAAATTATTACTCTTGTTGAGGGCTAAAATATGGTGTGTGGTTACTATTTTACGATGAACTTTTAAAGATTCAGTTCATTTGTTCATAATGGATGGCAACTTAAGCAATGTAATATAATAGGTAGATCCAGATTTTATTCTAATATGTTGAAGTTGTTGTAAATTAACATAATAGTTGGAGGATAATCTATTTATAATTTATTTTAATCAATTTTTTCGATCAATTTTTTCAATCTAAATAGACAGTTAAGATCCTCTAGAGTTTTATTTACAAAGAGTTGTAGTGTTTACTAAATAAAATAATACAAAATAGGAATACAATGATAAAGGCATGATCCTATAGAGTTTATTTACATAGAGTTGTAGAGTTTTCTAAATAAAATAATATAACATAGGAATACAATTATAAATGCATAAAAAAAACTTTTGAATATTATTTATTGTCTTAAGTACTTTTTATATGGTAGAGTTTTTATTTAACGCAAGGGATCTCATCCCCTACGGATAGGAGATGGAAATTTGTAATTTATAATAATACTTAAACGGAAAAATCAAACTCATACTTAAAATTAGAAAAATTTACAAAATTGGATATTCATCAAAGAAATTAAAAAAAGAATCAGAAAATATATAAAGTATCAAATGAAAAAAAGATAAAATATTTTGTAGGAAAACAATCAAAATCCAATTGAAGTAAATTACATCCTAATATGAATAGCAAGGTTATTTCAATCCCTTTGATGAATGATAAGTTTCATTTACAGCATCTCATCCAAAAAACGGAGTATTACAACAGAATCTCCTTTATGCGATCTAATAGCCATCTTGTACATGAAAACAATAAACCTTCCTTCACAAAAAAATTTAATCCTCACATTTGTCTCTCTTCGACAAAGAACCTATTTAAACATCATTATTGTGGATAATAGTATATATGATCTTTTTGGCAAGCAACATGTTGAGCACGAACCAACTCACTTTATTGTTCTTTGGTATAGATAAAATTGGAATAAATAGGTCCAACTTGATATTGACTGGTATTGGGTAAGTAAGTAGTCATACATCCTCACATTTGGCTCTCTTCAACAAATGTGTAGATTTTAACTAAAAATGCACATGAAATACATTTGGAATTAATCATTCCGAACTTGTAGTTGTTCCACGTATATGTTTTAATACGATTTTCTATGTAATTACCTAAAAGTAAGATGTTACTCTAAAAGCACAAGGTCTCATGTGATTTCCTACCAAGTCAGAAAGTGGAAAAAAAAATTAATGAAAATATAGTTGACAATTGGAAGAAGGATGCCATACCAAAGAGAGTGAAACAACTATTTCCAAATACTCTAAAAAAATCGAACAACTATAAAAGTGAATGAATTGTTTATAATGTGATAGTGTTAATTTTCTTTCTTTGCACGTACATATTAACAAGTAGGTTCATCTTCTTACTAAAAAAATCAAAAGCTCAAATGCTCGCGAGTACAAGGAAAAAGAATCTCAGCCACTCAAATTAAAGGAACGTGATTACTATTTACTAGGAGCAAATCAAATAACAAAAAAAATTAGGTATTTCTTTCATATGGTAGTCTATCCACCCAAGAGACGCTATAACCTCCTATAATATAATACTACCTCCATTTCGCAATACATGCAACATATACCTCTTTTGGATATTTTGCAATACATGTAACATTACTTTTAATAGTTAGTCTTTTTAGCTAAAAAGACACTTGTATCCCTACTTTTCCACTCACATGTAAACTATTTTATTCTTTATCACATGGGCAATAAAGGCAATTTGCACTCTCTCTCTTCCCTTCCTTGGTCCACGTGCCAACCTCCAACGTTGCATGTATTGCGCAACGGAGGTAGTAGAAGTTATAAACAAGCAAATTATTTGCACTCGTTAATATGAATACAGCTCCACCCATGTAAACAAGCACATGATTGTTTACCCCTTCCAAACAAATCGTAAAACTTCATTAGAAGAGTAAATTTCTAAAAGTAAGCTTCATAGGATCTCGATTGACTTTCAATTGGAGCCGCTTCTCAACTAATTAGGTAGGTTAGAAAGTTTAAGATTCACCATTTAGAGAAGGATTTACTAATAAAGCTACTTGTAAGTAGTAATGTGAAAATATCATGTACATCATAACTCGTTGGTAACCACATACCAAAATAGAAGTACTAATGAGAGAATTGTTGTAGATCAAGTTCTAGAAATATATTAAACTTTTAACAGGTGAGTTAAAAGACGCTACACTAAAACTATTTTAGCAAAATATACTCCTCCTAAACTAAGGCCCTAAATCTAACAAACTTGTGGTTGTTACTCTAAACAACAAACTCTACGAATATTGATTACATAAAATCACACCCAAAAAATATGTGATGGCCTAGTTAATCATAAATGAGTTAAGGCCAAAGCTCTCCTCTTCTTGTAATTAGCCTTAAAACATGCTTGCCTAAGCTTCTTTGTATCAGCGCTTAATTCCAAGCCTGGCATAAATTGAAGCTTCCTCTTGTACTCTTCCAAGGTCGTCACCATTTCCATCATGCCTTGCTCCTATATACATACAACATAAGCCCGGTTAATCTTTGCATCGTATCGAGGAAAAAGAATTATCAAGACCGTATCGAATAGAAAATTACAACAAAAAAACAGATAATTGTAAACGAGTTATTTTTGAAGTTAAGTTTGATGTGACTCTTTAGTCATTAAAATTCGGACTAAATTAGTTGATATGTGCAATGTTTTATGATTGTTAAATGCATGACCATAAATAAACTCACAAAAATCATCCATAGATGAAATAAAGATCAAAAGGAGAACCCAATTTCTGCAACTTATATACAAAGAATTGGATAATGATTAAAATCTTTGTAATACTTCTCGTAGCTATACTCAATTCACTAGTAGCCGTTGTAGGCTTGCAGCCAAAAAAATTATGGAAATCTCCACACGGAAGTTTAGATGTAGATCCATTAAGCTTTAATAAGGACAAACGTTACATATACACCAATGTGTGTAAATACATTTCATCCGTTGTGTGTAGTTAACTCATTAATGGTTTAGATAATTTCTCAATCTTGTTTTGTGGTTTTGTCCATGTTTAAAGTTACAAGGCAATTGTGTTTCATGCACAACTTAAAATTTGCTCAATTATGATTAAAACTCTTCGATATCTGAATAATCATCAAAAACTCACCGTGTGCATGCTTATCCAAGATCAAATTTAATTTTTAAAATAAAAACATTGTTTCATATTATTCTACTTAAAATAATACCAACTACGAAAATAATATAAGAATAAAAAAAGAGGGAAAAAAGAGGAAATATAGGGACTTGATAATTATAGTCTTAGAGATATGATAGTGTTGAGTACGAATAGTGATTAAACTATATAGTACATGCATTAATAAAAAGGGAAAGGAAATATGTGCACGCATGTTATTTTAAAATTGATTAATGTCATTTACATAATCACTTAATCTGAAATAGAAATATAATTATATAAAATAAAATAAATACTTTTTTATACACAATGAGTAGACATCAAACTTGAGACAATGAAAACGTAAAATTTCAGAAAAAAGTACGTACTAAGTAGTAAGGTACCTTACATAATCAAAAATGGAAAAACAACTTTATACAAAAACAAAAATTGATAAATATATTTCATGAGTAGCCATTAAACTTTATAAAAAAATTAAAATGAACGTACCTTAAGATTGCAAATAAGAGCCTCCAAGCTTTTGATCTTCCTATGAGGCCACCTCTTAATACTTAACTCCCTACATCTCTTCTTCAGAATTGTAAGCCCTACATTCAATTCTTTTGCTGCCCTGGAAATTGGCATGTCAAAATACTTTCTAATTTCTTCATAACTAATCGATTCGATTTTTGTCGCCTTCGAATAATTATTTCCCTTAATTCTCCTAATACCATCATCTTCATCATAGTCTCCATTAACAATACTTTTCTCCTCCATTGATCCTTTACATTGCTTAGGCATATTTAAGCCTTCGGCGACGACCATGCTTAACGATTGATCATCGTTAATATTTGTGTTGGTAAGTAAGAATTCATCGGTGTCAAAAGTATTAAGTTTAGGGTTATCAACGTAAGGAAGAGGAGGAAGTTGTGCAAGAGGTTGCCATGCATCATCTTCACATAATAATGGAGGAAATTCATTCCATAAGTGAAAATCAGCACCAAATTTTTCTAAGTTGTTATGGGATAATTGGTGGGAGCAAAGTGTGGTTGGGTATTCTAATTGGCAATTCTTTGAAAATAATGGAACATCCAATGATCTGCAAATGATAGTTACACAAAAATAATAAGTAGAACATATACGATAAAAAAATTTCTCGTATTGAAATTATTAGTTGTCACGTTAATAATGTAGTGCGACAACTAAATTGCGAATAAATAATAAGAATGTGTTACTTAAAAGAACAAGTTAGTTTACCTTTGTAAATGGAAATTATCTTCTAGAAAAAGCCATTCATGAATAAGCTGGGATTGATTCTCCATTTTTGGGAAGTTAACAGTTTCCATGATGATTGGAGAGAGGAGAGTGATGAGAAGTAAGAGAATATGAGCAGATATGAAATGGGGATGATCTGATACTAGAATATTTATATGAGTAATTAAATATTTTCGTTACTAACTTAATATTTTCTTGTATAAGGTATCTAGTAAATTGATACCAAATTTATTGGGAACAACAAATGAGCAATGAACTAAGAAGGGGGGCTGCATTATAAATGATTATAATTAAAATTTTAATTAATTATTTTTATTTTTCATTATATTTTGTATTTTACGTGTTCACATAGATTAATTCATAGGTATGCATGCATATAGCTAGTTACATTATTATTATAATTATTGTGTTCATATAGTATGGATATGGCCTAGATTCGTTTGTACATTGGTATATATTCGTTTTTCCATGTTTGTACATTGGTATTTAGAAAAATGAATGTACAATGAAATAAAGACTATTACCAAAAATGAAATACCTACATGTCACAAGCTCACAACATTTTGTTTTAATTTTGTGGCAAACTTTGAATATCAACTTCTTAAAAAAATACGTTGGACCATCTAATGCTAATTAATGTTATCATAATATTGGTTATTTGAAAATATATAAGTATAATGTGGATATTAGTTTATGAAATTGTTATAAACTAATTTTCACTAAATTTCATCATCAAAAAAAAGAAACATTAAAAAATTCACAATAAAAACAAACAAATGAAATATAATAATGTTTTAAATAACTAAAAAATACAAGTCGTGTTTTTAAAATACAACTAGTATTTAAGCTCAAGCGATGCTCTAGGGTTTATATGTATTATATTTTAATACTTTAAGACAACTAAAATTTGGTGTAGAAAGATGTTAGTAAAAAATCGTAGATAAGTAGTTTTATTCATAAGTGCAATTAAAATATTGTACCTTAATTATTGTTTTTCATTGAAAACATATAATATCATTATTATTATTGATAAAAGAAGCAACAAAAATATAGTGGCACAATGGTTAGAGCATTTATCTTCCATTGCTTGAGGTCGCGGGTTCGAAACTTCTCATAGACAATTTGCATTTTTTATGAGAGAAACGTTGATAAAATATTATAATGCATCACTTGGCCAGTCACAAATGAGTGTCATAACATTTTCCGATAAACACAGTTCCTTGCTCCGATCGTTGGCAAACATGACGGTTAGGCATGAATTCATTTTGCGCATTCTAACGTGGAAGATGACTACATTACTTCATCCTCTTTGCCCTTTGCTTGAAAAAATAAGCTTGTTTTCCACACGGCTGTTAAAAATCATCGATAATGTGTACTAATGAATTCTCTAACTACAACTATTAGATATAAATAAGAAAAGTTAGTTACAAAGTTGTTAGTGTAGTTACTATAAATAGCTCTTCCTATCTCTGTAATAAGATAAGCCCATTTTTCATTCTGTTTTTCTTCTTCTTCCTGTAACTGATTCTCTCAGCTCTCTCTATAATGAAATGAGTTTATTGGATTCTATATGGTATCAGAGCTGATCTCTCTCATGAGATTGGTTGATTCTACAAATTTTTGATTGTGAAATTTCACTTGTTATTTCTTGCAATCTCATTTGCTCGTAATTTTCGTCTGTAATTGCGAAAATTCATCATTGAATTTTCTTGCAATTGATCTATCTTTCGAATTTGAGTTCTTCTTGAATTTTCTTCATTCAAGTTAGGTTTTCTCAAAATTCTTGAAATGACAACATCTGAATCTAATTCAGCTACACCAATTCGAGTTAATACTACAAATGAAGGTACTGCTGATCCTCTCTTCATCTCTAATTCTGATAATCCGACTTCTGCGCTTGCTGTTGTTCCTTTTAATGGCGTAAATTTCATGAGATGGAGTAGGAATGTACGTAGAGCTTTAGTAGCTAAGGATAAAGAAGTGTTCATCTCTGGCAAGACTAATTCGAGTTTCCCTCAATGGAAACGAGCTGATTACATGGCGATCAGTTGGATTTTGAGTTCAATGACTAGTGATTTGGCTGATGAGTTTGGTTTTGTTGATACTATTGCTGAGTTATGGACTGAATTGCATGAGAGTTTTGGACAATCTAATGGACCTCTCATTTTTCAATTGAAAAAGGAGATAGACAATTTAAAACAGGAAAACATGACTATAATTGCTTACTATGGCAAAATCAAGAAACTATGGGATGAGTTGCAAGGTTTAAGAATGCATCCTGTCTTTTCTTGAGAAGTGTTCTTGCTCTTTTCTTAAGAAGCTTAGTGATCTTGAAGCTGAGGATAAACTAATCCAGTTTCTACTTGGATTAAATAGTGGTTTTGAGACTGCTACTTCAAATCTTCTTTCTATGGATCCTCTTCCTACTATCAACAAAGTTTTTTCTATTGTTCAACAAATAGAAAAGCAAAAAGAAATCACTGGAGCTGCTGAACAATTTACTGAGAGTAGTGCTATGGCTGCTCAACGTTTCTACAAGGGATCTTTACCAACTGGATTTCAGAAAAATGGTTCAAGTAATGGGAGACAAGATTGGAAGAAGGAAAAGATGGACAAGAAATGTACTCACTGTAAAGGCAAAGGTCATACAGCTGATCAATATTTCAAGCTAATAGGTTATCCAGATTGGTATAATGCTATTAAGTCTAGAAATAGTAATACCAAATTAGCTGCTAATGTTCTGTCCAATTATGATCAAACACCTACTGGTGATACTCCTCTTGATAGCAGTGGTGGTGGTTCTCACATAGATCCAGAGTTACTTTCAGCTCTTTGTCAAGAGATGATGAAGTCAATGAAGAGTAAATCTGCAGATGATTCTGGTGCTTTTGCTAGTTTTTCAGGTAATTCCAATTCCATCACTTGTTCTGTTTTTAAGAAACATGATAGACATTGTTGGATCATTGACTCAGGAGCCTGTGATCACATGATTTTTGATGAAACGCTTCTTATGAACAAAGAAAAGTTAGTTAAGTCTATCAAAGTAGGATTACCTGATGGCACTTACAGATTAGTGGAACTTATTGGTGATGTTTTCATAAATAATAGCTTAACTTTGAAAAGAGTTATGTTGGTCAAAGATTTTCAGCATAACTTACTGTCTATTGGTAAGTTGATTGAGCAAACTGGTGCTAGGGTTTGTTTTACTAGAGATGGGTCTCAATTTCAGGACCCTTCTAGTCATGCTGTGATTGGAGTTTGTTACAAGCAGCATGGTTTATACTATCTCAACACTGATAAAGGTTGGAACTACAAGCAGAATGGAAGAATTGTTGAGGTCTCTGTAAGTACAATCTGTAATTCAGTTGATAATACAGATTGTTCCTCAGTTGCTTTGCCTAATAAAACTGCAACTAGTATTAAGAGTAAAGGCAACAATAAGATTTCTTTAGATGTTATTCATGCAAGATTAGGGCATGTTTCATTGTCAAAAATGAAACACATTCATGATTGTGATTGTACTGCTATGACTGAATATAATTGCAGTGTGTATTCATGCTAAATGTCATAGATTGCCATTTACAGTCAGTACTAGTAGAGCTATTGAGTGTTTTGATCTTGTGCATTTGGATTTATGGGGCCCTTATAGAGTTGTTTCTTTAACTGGAGCTTCATACTTCTTGACAATCTTGGATGATCATAGTAGGGTAACTTGGACCTTCCTTTTACATAATAAGATGCAAGTTAAGAAAACTGTGGCTGATTTTCTAGCAATGGTTGAGACTCAATTTCATAAGAAAGTGAAGATGATTAGGTCTGATAATGGCACAGAACTGATTAAAGAGCAATGTTTATCCATGCTTGCTAGTAGAGGAATCATACATCAGAAAAGTGTTCCCTATGTTGCTCAGCAAAATGGCAGAGTTGAGAGAAAACACAGACACCTATTGGAAGTATCTAGGGCTCTTAGGTTTCATGCTAAACTACCTAAGAAGTTTTGGGGAGACTGTATTCTTTCTGCTACACATATCGTTAATAAACTTCCAATCAAGGTGTTAGGGTGGAAAACTCCTTATGAAGTTTTACTTGGTAGAAAACCTTCTTATGAAGAATTGAGGATATTTGGATGCCTTTGCTTTGCCTATAATTCTGCTGTGAAGAAGGACAAATTTGATTCAAGGGCCAAAAGGTGTATTTTCATTGGCTATCCCTATGGCCAAAAAGCTTTTAAGCTTTATGATTTAGATACTCATAAATCTTTTGTTTCAAGAGATGTTATTTTCTTTGAAAATGTATTTCCTTTTTAATTAACAACTAAACCTATTACTCCTCATAAATCTCCTGTGAATTTAGTTGATTTTAGTATTGGTATTACCCCCAATACTGTTGAACCTTCATACATATCATCAACTTCTGCACCTCCCTCCATGTCAAATGCAGATTTTCCTCTTATTCATTCTGATTCTACTTCCTCTTACCATTTTTTTTTCCTATCCCTTCTATTGATCCTATTCCTACTACTCCTACTATTGATCCTATCATTGATCCTATCCCTCTTTCAACTATCAGAACCTCTATCAGAACAGTAAAACCTTCTACTAAACTTCAGCATTTTGTTAATACCTATATCCCTCACAAAACTCAGATTCCTGATTCTACTTCACAATCAGTTTCATTTGCCGTTAATTCATGCAAAGTTGTTGAACCCAAGTACTATCATCAAGCTAAATCTGATCCTAATTGGATCTCTGCTATGCAACAAGAAGTTTTAGCATTGGAGAAGAACAATACATGGGTTTTGACTACACTACCTGAGGGCAAACAAGCTATAGGCTCAAAGTGGGTTTACAAAACTAAATTGCATCCTAATGGTACTATAGACAGACACAAGGCAAGATTGATAGCTATTGGTTACCAACAGGTTGAAGGTCAAGATTTTAACCAAACCTTTTCTCCTGTAGCAAAATTAGCTACTGTCAGAATTGTCATTGCTGTTGCAGCCATCAAGTATTGGCCTCTTTGCCAACTTGATGTCAACAATGCTTTTTTACATGGTTTTTTAGATGAGGAAGTCTATATGAAACCTCCTGCTGGTTACACTAAAGCTAAACCAGGAGAGGTATGCAGATTAAAAAATCATTATATGGTTTGAAGCAAGCTTCTAGACAATGGAACAAGGAGCTCAGCAGATTTCTTCAAACTCTTGGTTTTGTTCAATCCCTGCAAGACTACTCTATGTTCACTAGACAGCATAATGGTGAATTTCTTGTGATTCTAGTGTATGTGGATGATATGTTGATTACTGGCACCTCTTTATCTCAAATAGAGGTAGTAAAACAGGCATTGGATGCTGAGTTCACTATCGAAGATCTAGGGCAACTCAACTATTTTCTGGGAATTGAGGTTATAAGAAATGATCATGGCATTTTTCTTTCTCAAAAGAAATATATCCAAGATATTTTAGTTGATTGTTCTATGGAAGATTGTATTGCTGCACCTGCTCATTTATCTACTGGTCTTAAGTTATCAACTGAAGATGGAGATCTTATTGATGAACGTGATATATACAGAAGACTTATTGGGATATTGCTTTATTTAGGTTTAACTAGGCTTGACATCTCTTATGATGTTCAACACCTTAGCCAATTTATGCATGCTCCAAGAACTCCACATTTGAGAGTTGCTATGCATGTGGTTAGGTATCTTAAAGGTACAGTTGATCAAGGTCTTTTTTATTCAGCTACTTCTTCACTACAACTTCAAGCTTATAGTGATGCAGAGTGGAGTGCTTGTCAATTCAGCAGTAGATCTCTTAGTGCCTGTGCAGTTTTCCTTGGCTCTAATCTTATTTCTTGGAAGACAAAGAAGCAAAGAACTGTCAGTAAATCATCTACTGAAGCTGAGTACAGGAGTATGTCTACAATAAGTAGTGAACTTGTACGGATTCATGGTTTACTTGCAGATTTACAGATTCAGCCTTCTCTTCCTCTCACACTTCATTGTGACAACAAATCTGCTAAACACTTGGCTTTAAATCCCATATTTCATGATAAAACCAAGCACCTTAAAAGAGATATGCATTATGTTAGAGAACAGGTTGCAGCAGGGTTTCTCACCACTTCTCATGCTGCTAGTGTTGATCAATTGGCTGATGTTCTCACTAAACCTCTTCATTCTCATCAGCATTAACTTCTTAGTTGCAAGCTTGGTCTCACTTCTCTGAGCCAGCTTGAAGGGGGTGTATTAGATATAAATAAGAAAAATTAGTTACAAAGTTGTTAGTGTAGTTACTATAAATAGCTCTTCCTATCTCTGTAATAAGATAAGCTCATTTTTCATTCTGTTTTTCTTCTTCTTCCTGTAACTGATTCTCTCAGCTCTCTACTTCATTCAATCTTCGTTAGTGCTTTCAAACACGACTCGAACACATTTAACCCTCGTCCCTCAGCTTTCAGACACATTGATATACTTTAAGATTTTCAATTATTACCATATATCTAATCCCCATATAAGGGCCAATTTCAATTGCTACTATCGATTTCAAAACCTTTCCATTATACTAATTGTGGCTAACCTGATAATTTCATGATATATAATAATGTACTCCCTCCCAGAATAGTCTGAACAATTTCCGTTTATGTTTGTCTCAAATTAGTTTGAACACTTCCATTTTTGACATGTCCTACTATTACTATATTATTTCTTTTACACTCCTTTGGTCGCACACTTTACCTTTACCAATAAAAATTTATCCAACTTTCTCTCTCCTCCAATAAAAAATATCTCACCAACTCTTATCACATCTATTTTTACCTTTATCATCTACTCCCTCCGTTCTATAATGTTACCCATTTTCCGTTTTAGGCAGTTTCAAAAAGATATACCCATATAGAATCTTTTCTATTTATATACATTTTTTCTCCTCATTTTACCCTTCAATATCTAAATATTTACCTACCTTTTACTCATTTGTACTTTAATGGTCCCCACATTTGAATCTCTCTCTTACTTTTCCTAATAAGGACAAAAAAAAGTACATGAAAATTATTAAAATAAACATAAGATTCTTCTATGATTCTATTTGTCTTGGTTTTCCCCCATATTCCAAATGGGTATAACATTTTGGAACGGAGGGAGTATATAATAATATTTGATAATCACACTACTACTTATCACATTAAATTGCGTGTCCCAACAAGTGTTCAGATTTTTTTGGGACAAAGGGAGTACATCTTTAATGTTATTTATGCTTTTAAATTTTTTTTATTTATTTTATATGTATATTCACACTAATTATTACTAGTAAGGCGCACCTAATACGATAATTATTGAAAACTTGTGTTTTTTTGTGCGTATGAGCCATTACGGCAGGTTGAGAATAGTTCTCACGATCTTATCGAATTGGAAAAGATGCTCTAACCAACCCGCGTTGCCCCCACCCCCACAAGGGCGTTTCACCCCTAGACCCACACTCGCTTACCGGGAAGTGAGACCCCGTGTTTGATTTTTCGAATCAACAGATAATTGAAGGCGTATCTAACTGTTTGTTTAGTAATCTTTATTCCAAATAATAATTTATCTCTCCCTCTAGTTTTTCTTAAGTATTTAGATATGAAGTTCAACTGGGGCAAAATTTTGGGACCTAATTGGTCCTAGTATAATTTGTAAAAGCTTATTTCTGATAGGAATGTTAAACAACCCTTAACATATAAAAGGGACACCTATATTCTATAGAGTAATTTTTGAGGTGTTTCAGTTACAATTTTTTTTTAATCGAGTAAATTTTATCCTGAATTGCAGTTACAGTGAGGTTTTTTTTTTGGTGAATAGTTACAGTGAGGTTGTGACAACCAATTTATTGCATGTTTAAAGAGTACTTTAATCCAATTATATTAGAGGTCTAAAATAGAGTGGTGTAGTAGACAATGATATTGGATTTAACGTTTGTAATCATGAGTTATAAGTAGGCATGAACTGCCAGTGGCAGTAACTAATCAATTTATTGCTGGGGGCTATTCTAATTATCCTAATTTATTTCTTGTACACTATGGTTTCGCCCTGCTTTTTAGCTTTTTGTGAGCGGCTTAAAATAATAGCTTTAGCCATTTATATCCAGTTTCCTAGGAGCTGTTAAAAATAATTATTATCTTTGTTCCTCATTAGTTCAAATACTTATGGTTGTACTTTTTTCGTTTCAAATTGGCAAAAGCTACGCATACACTCAGTGTATGTGGGCTATACATACACTGGGGTGTATGTGTTACTATTAAAATTGATATTGTTACTAAAAAATTACAAACTTACAAAATTTCGAAAGATAATTTTAAATTTATGTTTTTTTCTTTATCTTTGTTTAAAAGATCTATTTTATGAAGTTTTTGTTGTTTAGATTTGTATAAATCCTTAATTAAAAACTAAAAAAAGAATTACAACTTTTTTTTTGCAAATTTATTCATATATTAGCTTCATAGTGTCCATGTTCACCATTTTTCTACTATTGATTTCTAGTAAATTTTCCTGTTGTTTTCAATTATTTAATTTGTTTGTAGAAAAATAATATTATATTTTAATCCATACCATGTAATAAAATTCAATTTGAAATATAGTATTTCAATCGTCAATGTATTATGTAAATTCAAATATCGTTAATTAACAAAACAAATTCAAACGATAGTAAGTTTGTAATTCTTTAGTAACAATGTACATTTTAATAGTAACACATACACCTAATAATCATCTCTCACACCTACTTGCTATATTTGTACTTTGGTTACTATTCATAGTTTAGTTTTTGATTGGCGGCTTATCTTTTAGGAAAAACATAGGCATGTCGGGTCTTCTTAAATTCGTCTCATGTGTATATTTTTAATATCAACTTTTTATAATTTATACTTATTGATAATTAAAGATATTAATGTTTTAAAAAGTGCATTGACAAACGTGAAAGTACAAGTGTAGCAAGTATTTTGAAACGAATGAAGTACAAAGTTTTTTTTTTGGGATATCATATTAGCGCCTAGTTGCCTATAATAATCAAGCAACCAGAGTCCATTACAAGTTTATGACACAAGGTCAGACCTTCCTTTGGACAATGACACACTCGTCGTTGCTCAACACCAGACTATACTAACTTTGCAAGGTGGCGGACAACCATATTCATATCCCGAGTCCCTATGCACACGAGAGCAAACAAAAAAAACATACTACTAAGGCCCTGTTCAGTTCACCTTAAAATAATAATATTCAGTAAAAATAAGTTCAGTTCAGTAAAAAAAGTTCAGTTCAGCAAAAATAAGTTCAGTTCAGTAAAAATCAGTAGTACAAAGAAGAAAAAACAACACGAATCAGTAAAAATAAGTTCAGTTCAGTAAAAATAAGTTCAGTTCAGCAAAAATAAGTTCAGTTCAGTAAAAATAAGTTCAGTTCAGCAAAAATAAGTTCAGTTCAGTAAAAATAAGGTGAATTGAACCGGCCCTAAGAAGTAAAGAATCCTCTAAAATAGCATCTAAATTATAAGATAGATTGAACCAAAAGCAAGAAGCTTGACGTTGGTTTGACAATTCGTGTCTATGATCATATGTAGATTCTTCTCTTCACTCGCAATCGTGACACATAGCTTAACGAGATAATAAATTATTAAGTGATTATCAATTGTTATTGTATTAAACACTTAAAATAAGTGATAATAGAGTATCATTTATTGAAAAAAACTAGTTGTATGTGTTTAGTATGGTGGGCCAAACCGCCAAAGTAGGTTAGGTGATTAAAATATTAGTGTGATAATTCTAAACAAAAGAACAAAAATTATTAGAATAGGCGATTTCGTTTGATATAACATAAGACCAATTCAGACCTCCACTTCATCTCATTCTAACCCAACTCTTTTCCTAGACATCTTACAAACAATATAGCTATCCTGTCTCATCTCATTCCTTTCTTTCCCTTTGAAATGGCAACACACAAAAATGTAAAATATAAGATGGCAGACTTACGAAATGGATTTTTTTCGGGTCTTCTCCCACTTAGGCCATGTTTAGTTCACCTGAAAATAATAATATTCAGTAAAAATAAGTTCGGTTTAGTAAAATAAGTTCAGTTCAGCAAAAATAAGTTCAGTTCAGTAAAAATAAGTTCAGTTCACTAAAAATCAGTAGTGCAAGGAAGAAAAAACAACATGAATTGGTAAAAATAAGTTCTCTTCACTCGCAAGAAGCTTGAACCAAAAGCAAGAAGCTTGACGTTGGTTTGACAATTCGTGTCTATGATCATATGTAGATTCTTCTCTTCACTCGCAATCGTGACACATAGCTTAACGAGATAATAAATTATTGAGTGATTATCAATTGTTATTGTATTAAACACTTAAAATAAGTGATAATAGAGTATCATTTATTGAAAAAAACTAGTTGTATGTGTTTAGTATGGTGGGCCAAACCGCCAAAGTAGGTTAGGTGATTAAAATATTAGTGTGATAATTCTAAACAAAAGAACAAAAATTATTAGAATAGGCGATTTCGTTTGATATAACATAAGACCAATTCAGACCTCCACTTCATCTCATTCTAACCCAACTCTTTTCCTAGACATCTTACAAACAATATAGCTATCCTGTCTCATCTCATTCCTTTCTTTCCCTTTGAAATGGCAACACACAAAAATGTAAAATATAAGATGGCAGACTTACGAAATGGATTTTTTTCGGGTCTTCTCCCACTTAGGCCATGTTTAGTTCACCTAAAAATAATAATATTCAGTAAAAATAAGTTCGGTTTAGTAAAATAAGTTCAGTTCAGCAAAAATAAGTTCAGTTCAGTAAAAATAAGTTCAGTTCACTAAAAATCAGTAGTGCAAGGAAGAAAAAACAACATGAATTGGTAAAAATAAGTTCAGTTCAGTAAAAATAAGTTCAGTTCAGTAAAAATAAGTTCAGTTCAGTAAAAATAAGGTGAATTGAACCGGCCCTAAGAAGTAAAGAATCCTCTAAAATAGCATCTAAATTATAAGATAGATTGAACCAAAAGCAAGAAGCTTGACATTGGTTTGACAATTCGTGTCTATGATCATATGTAGATTCTTCTCTTCACTCGCAATCGTGACACATAGCTTAACGAGATAATAAATTATTGAGTGATTATCAATTGTTATTGTATTAAACACTTAAAATAAGTGATAATAGAGTATCATTTATTGAAAAAAACTAGTTGTATGTGTTTAGTATGGTGGGCCAAACCGCCAAAGTAGGTTAGGTGATTAAAATATTAGTGTGATAATTCTAAACAAAAGAACAAAAATTATTAGAATAGGCGATTTCGTTTGATATAACATAAGACCAATTCAGACCTCCACTTCATCTCATTCTAACCCAACTCTTTTCCTAGACATCTTACAAACAATATAGCTATCCTGTCTCATCTCATTCCTTTCTTTCCCTTTGAAATGGCAACACACAAAAATGTAAAATATAAGATGGCAGACTTACGAAATGGATTTTTTTCGGGTCTTCTCCCACTTAGGCCATGTTTAGTTCACCTGAAAATAATAATATTCAGTAAAAATAAGTTCGGTTTAGTAAAATAAGTTCAGTTCAGCAAAAATAAGTTCAGTTCAGTAAAAATAAGTTCAGTTCACTAAAAATCAGTAGTGCAAGGAAGAAAAAACAACATGAATTGGTAAAAATAAGTTCAGTTCAGTAAAAATAAGTTCAGTTCAGTAAAAATAAGTTCAGTTCAGTAAAAATAAGTTCAGTTCAGTAAAATAAGTTGAACTGAACGGGACCTTAGTCACCTAAAAGATTAGAAGGATAAAATATAGTCACTTGATGGATTTTAAAGTGTGATCATTGAACTGATTTGATTGGTCTGTTATTGGACTTGCGCTGTTGAGTAATTTTAGCTTCCTTATAAGCGGTTTCCGATAAGAAAAACCTACTAAAAAAAAGTGTTCAACTATTTAGAACACATGAAAAGAAAATTTTACAAAAATGAAGGGTTGGCTTAAGGGCCTGTTCATTTCAGCTTAATTTCAGTTCAGTTCAGTTCAGCTCTAATCAGTTCAGTTCAGCTCCAATCAGTTCATTTCAGTTCAGTTCAGTTCAGTTCAGTTCTTCTATAACCATTTTGTTAAATATTATTATATTGGTCTAATTTATTTACTAATTACTCTTATTATTATTATTATTATTGTTATATTATTATTGTTATTATTATTTATTTTTATATCATTATTATTGAGTATTATTATTATTATCTGTATATTATTTTGTTTATTATAGCTTTATTCATTATTATTACTATTATCATTAGGGAGGAACATAGTTTAGGTTAAAAGCAAAATAAACCCGCGTTTTTAGCCCATAATCCAATCAAATCACGTCAAAACGGTTTATGACGTAATTTTGCATGGTCCGACCCAATAATTTATTACTAGATATAAATATATAATTAAATCTAATTATTAAAATAGTAATATTAATTTAATTCTTAGATATTATTGTTATTATATAATCATCATTAGGTATTAATATATTAATACAAAGACTATAAAATAATTTTTATTAATTATCATTATAATTATTAATCATTATTATCATTAATTTATGATTATTAATATTATTTATTTATAATTATCATTTAAAAATATCCAAAATACAATTATTATTATTCATTAATAATTATTCATTATTATTACTTATCATTATAATTATTATTTAATATTCATATTATTATTGTTTAAATATTATTTATATATTTATTAAATTCAATTCAATTCAATTCAATTCAATTCAATTCAATTCAGTTCAGTTCAGTTCAGTTCAGCACCAATCAGTTCAGTTCAGTTCAGTTCAACTTCAATCAGTTCAGTTCAGTTCAGTTCAGTTCAGCTGTTTTCAGTAAATCTAAACAGGCCCTTAATGTTACCACAACTTAATCTCAAATCATATATATATATATATGGAAAAATTGCCTAGAATAATGCAACCTTTTGCCCATTCGCAAATAATAATGCAACCTAAGGATTATCCTGGAATAATGTAACCTTTATACCCCATTTATTTTAAATAGGATAAAACCGGATGAAATTGGATATAACCTGAAGAATAGGTTTGGTGGGACACGTGTTGGCTTTTAATTGGTTCTAAAACTTGAGTTATAAAAAAAATTAAAAAAAAAAACCAAAAAAAAACTCACCCCTAACCTCACCCCAAATTCCCGACCCCCACACCAGTTCCCACCCCCACCCCACCTCCAGCCTCGGCCACCAATCTCCCCCGCCAGTCACTGCCACCCTCTCCTTTTCCACCACAAAACCGGCTTCATCCAGCACAATACCCCCTCCCCCCTAAACGGCTTCACCCAGCACGAACTCCCCGTCCATGGTGGTTGTCGCGCCGGTTGATGGGGAGGAGAGAGGAGGATGTATTGAGGGTGGTAAAGATGAAGGAGAGGTGAGATGGCTGCCGGTGGTTTCATGGCCGGAAGGTGCCGGTGGTTTCATGGTGGTTGTGCGTGGGGAAGGGGAGGCTGGTTGTGCGTGGGGAAGGGGGGTTGTGCGTGGGGAAGGGGAGGGTGGGGAGGCTGGTTGTGCGTGGGGAATGGGAGGGGGGAGGAGTTGGCTGTGCGTGGGAAGGGGAAGGTGGGAAAGGTTTTTTTTAATTAATTAAATTAAAAGTTTTAATTGAAAATTTACCTTTTATTCAGGCCACTGGTAATTTATCCTATTTAAAATAAATGGGGTATAAAGGTTGCATTATTCCACAATAATCCTTAGGTTGCATTATTATTTGCGAATGGGCAAAAGGTTGCATTATTCTAGGCAATTTTTCCTATATATATATATATATATATATTAAAAGTATAAGAATTGATGGTTATCCGACACGTGTCACTCTCCCTTCTTTTCAACAATATTTATCTACGTTATTCTCTTAAAAAGTGCAAATTGTCCATGAGAAACTTTGAAGCAGCGACCTTGAGTATGGAAGATAAATGCTTTAACCATTGCACCACTACATTATTGTTGCTTCTTTTATCAATACTAATAATGATATTTGTATATGTTTTCAACGAATAAAACTTTTAATTCATAAGTTTTTACTAATATTTTTCTACACCAAAATTTAAGTTGTCTTAAAATACTAAAGTATAATACAAATAAATTCCAAAGTATCGTCTGAACCTAAATACTAGTATTTCCTGAAACAAGTTCGGATAAAGCGGAGTGCAAATAAACTAATTTTAGGACAAAGGCAGTGGTGAAAAAATTGTGTAACCTAAACTATTTAGGTGATATTCTATGTTGCACACGGACTCATGGTGAGTACCATGACCACAATGAACATCAGTCAGTGAACAATGAACATCACCCAATGAACAATGGACATCATCCAATGAACATTAGTTGGACATCCCCCAATGAACATCACCCAATGATCCACCCAATGAACAATGAACATCACCCAATGAACATCAGTTGGACATCACCCAATGAACACCAATTTGTTCTTTTGATTTACTTTATTGTTCATTTGAGTGAACTTAGTGTTCTTTTAACATAAACTGATGTTCATTGGTTGACATTTTCAAAATTTCAAAATTTTCAAAATTTTCATGTCAAATCAATTTTGGAGTCTTGTTCATTGGAGAACTGATTATTGTTCTTTGTGTGTGAACTTAGTGTTCTTTTAACACAAACTGATGTTCATTAGGCGACGTTCATGGGTAACGTTCATTTGATGATGTGCAACTGATGTTCATTGATGTTCATTGAGTGATGTCCAACTGATGTTCATTTGGTGACATTCATTGTTCATTGGGTGTGTTCATTGGGTGATGTTCATTCGACAGTGGGTGATGTTCATCGTGCGCATGGTGCTCACCATGAGTCCGTGTGTAAAATCGACCAATTGGGAAAAATGAGATTGAATGTGGAACAATGATTAGATATATATTTGTCGCGGATGACTTAACATTAGAAGGATTGTCTTACGTGATTTCATGATTATGGATGGGTTGGGTTGGACTGGTTACAAATTATTAAAAGAGACGGTCTAATTTTAAATAAAATTAGACCAACTTTAGCCCATACATTCTACTTACAAGTTCATTTCATATTTCTCTAACCCAACACTATTCCTATGCATTTTGCTATTAACATTGGTTTGGGCTATTACAAGACTAGTTGTGGGTTGGTTTATTTACTTACTAGCCATACATGCACGCGATGCATGCCTCGTGCGAAAGATTAATATGTAAGGATTTGACCGAAAAACATTGTAATTTCTCCGATGAAGTGTATACATATTTTTCATACTTTTGGTTAATGGAAAATGTCATTAGCATCATCACTCATGAGTAAAAAAAATACATCATCCCTATGCCTCTACCAATTTCTCACTCATCCTAAAATATTCTATCATGTTTCATATTTTTTTTAGGAAGGTAATGTGGTGGACCCGTGGCCAGATCTCAACTAGCACAATATCTTGATCTGGTATTTGCGGGGCCCGACACTTGGAAATAGGGAATGGTAAGGGAATCCCACCCCCAAATGCCCCTAGTGGGATTTGATCCCATGACCTTGAAGTCGTGAGACCAAATCCTTAACCACTAGGCCAAGCCAAGCTTAGTGCTCTATCATGTTTCATGATCAATTTAATTTCACTCATAAATGAGCAATTATATATATATATATATATAGCAAAGTGGGCGTCTATTTATAGATCTAAAGAAATTATAACCATTGATATTTTTTAATTGATTTTACTTTGTGGAATTTTAGATATATTTTAGTTTAAAGTTTTAAACAATTTTTGCTAAAAATCTGATGGCTAAGTTTGGAAAGGAAACTAAATTACTTAATAACTTCCTTGATTTATTTTCTTTGTTTTTTTTCTATTCTTTTTGGTGTCCACCCCCTCTTCCCTTATAGTATAAAGATTGTGCTCAAGCTTAACTAGTATATAGGCTTATATGAGTAGTAGTTAACGATAACTAATAAGTTTGATGAGAAAAATCAAAACTAGTGTGGTTGAGTGATGATCATATCTTATTTTTTTGTACTTGCGGTTGTGAGTTGAAATTTTCACGTTGGCAATATTTGTCATTATAGTAAAACGTAGCAAAAGACAACTCTTACTCACACGTTTGTTAAGCAAAGTTGTTTTAAGGATGGGATAGATTTCGGCCCAAAATCAAAGTGGTTGTTCGAGTCAGAAAGATAGGTTTGGGGCGGATTTTAAAATAAACTTTTAAGTCAGGCGGTGAGCCGGACCTACACTTCTATACCAACCCACTAATACAAATGAGCTACTCAACCCAATGAATACAATCAACTACTAGTTATTAATTAATTCAATTGAATAATAACCATCGTGTTAAAAAAAATTACCAACCTTGGTTCACAGTCCAAGTATATTTACATCGAAACGTGCAACACACCCCTGCCTTATCCGGCAAGCGCACTAGCCTTTGCATTGAAATGAAACTTCAAAGGCTCATAGAAGCACGAGCACCCGAAATCTAAAATGATACCATTGGCTATTTGTGGCAAAAGTACGCCCATTACGAGGCGGGGGTAGATCGGCGCTCGTATGCACAAGCGAGGCCAACAACGGAATGGATTTGCTTTAAGGATGGGTGAACACTTTATAATATGCGACGATACAAGCTCTTAGTTGGCCAACAACAACAAATAATATCATAAAGAAGACAACAACTAATATGAAGCTTAATTTTCAATTATTCACAATCGCCCCCGAAATTGTGAGATTGTACATTTTTTTAGTGAACACTTGGATTTACGATAACGCGAAAATGAAAGCTAAAGACTACGAAGAAGATCTAAAAGTTAAAGGTCATGTTTGGTGCTCAACAGATAGCGGATAACTGATATATTAACTGGTTTTAACTATGTGGTAAAATTAGTTGATTTTAAACTGTTTGCATTAATTATTTTTATCAAAGAGTTTGGTAAGATAAACTGATAGTTGATAGTAGTTGATTTTTAATAAAATGGCATATAAGAACATGATATATAATGACAAAATAGTTTGGAGGCAGATAATTTGAGGGTATAACAGTCTTTTACAATTTGCAACACCATTACTCTAAGCTAACAACTTTTTGGAAATTAGAGTTTTGCGGTTAATCCTCTTTTCCAATCCATTTAGTACCAAATAATCCTAATAGAGGATTGAAAAGTCAAAACTCTACTTTAGGTCCAATCCTCTAATTTTAGCTCAAAACTCTTATGACCAAACAGGGCCCGTTTGATGAGCTTTTAGCGGATTCGAAGCATATTAAAGATCTGACCAACCAAAAAGCTGATTGTAGTGTTTGGTAGCAAACGAATTTCATTAGCGGATTGAGGAGGATGAATCGTTATTGAAAAACCCCCTAATAAAAGCATTTTGGAAGAATTGGTTGAAATTTAACCTTATAATACTGACAATGTTTGGTAGTAAGAGTTTTGAGCTAAATTAGAGTTTTAACTTCCAATCCTCTATTAGGAGGGTATGGTACTAAGAAGATTGTAACTTAGAAGAGAGGATTAACCCCAAAACTCTAATTTTTAAAAAGTTGTAAAAGACTATATTGTACCCTCAAATCATTTGCCTCCTCATTTTATTGGAAATCAGCTATCGGTTTATCTTACCAAACACTTTTATAAAAATAATTAATACAAACAGTTGATCAAATCAACTAATTTTACCAGCTAGTCAAACCAATTAATATATCCGTTATCCGCTGAGCACCAAACATGACCAATGTCTTTTTTTAGTTCGTAAAGACAAACAACTATCAACTATACTCGCTAACAACTAGTAGCTGAACACCAAACATAGCCAAAGTAAAAATACAAAACATAAAATAAAATTATACGATACAAGTAAATACAGATTGAATTATAACAGCATAAACTTACACTGAAATGATGAAATGAAGCGTTGAACAAGCAAAAAAGAATGAAGGGACCCTCTAAAACGGGTTATTATCATGATTGATAGATGGGTTTGGTTTCCTAAACTCTTATTTAAAATACTTACAAAATTGGTCTCCCCTAATAATGTCATTTACCTAAAATAAAGTAGTCAACTTTATGTACTCCTACTAAACAAGTTCAAAACCCCAGTCACTCCGCATTCCATGCTAGAAAGGCTACCAATTCCTCTTCTTCTCTACTGACGACGTGCTCCCCTCTCATTTCCAACTCTTCCCATTATCTCAATTTCACACTTTCCTTTTCTAAATTAGTGGGTACCATCTTATTTTCATTATTTTCCACACCAAACCCAACACAAATACACCCTTGATTTCCATTTTCAGCACTCTTTTTCTGGGTGATTCCTGGGTTTTGGGAGTTTTTTCTACTTCCATTTCAAGTCAGTTGCCAATTTTTGGTGCAAAAAAGGAACAATCTTTGGGTGTTTTTGGTGTCAGGATTCAAAACCCAGGTTTGATTTCCTCTCTAAATTTATATTAGCTTCGATCTTTAGTCTTGGAAAATGGTTTTTTTGGAAGTATTGATTACAATTTGATTTTTTTTTGTAGTTGGGTATGTATTGTTAGTCTATCCGGTGGGCAGATGATTCGCTACTAATAAATAATTTAAAAATCAATTTTGTAGCTTAGTTGGAATCTTTTTATTAATAGTGGGTCGTCTACCTATTGGGTAACGAAGTTTTATTCGTTAGAGTATGGTTTAAATTGATGGACTTTGTTGAAGTTTGAAGGAATTTTGATGAAGAGTGGATTAGTCATGGTGCTGGCCTGCTGGGCATTGTTGTCAATATCATTTTTTTTTGGTTTCTTGTTGAGTAGGATGAAGAGAATGAATGTTGAAGTTTGAGAAATAAATTAATGAAATGGGACACTCTTGTTTAAGGTTTTGCAATTGCAAATTCTTAAAGGTGGGGTCTTTCTGTTGTTTAATGGTTATTAATGAGCTTTAATTTTTTTTCTTTATTTCATTACTACTTGTCCCTAAATTAGTTGGTGAAGGTTGTATATTCCTATTTGTTGCATAAGGAGCCGCAAAGGCGGGATGAGAATCGATAACCGGGGGAGATGCTGTGAGCTATCTCCCTCTCCCTCCTTTAATGTCTGAAAATCTTCTTCTTTTGTGTTTTTAAGGATTGAGGGATTACTTTTGGCGTTTTGTTTCTCTTCAACAATGAGTATTGCTGAAGATTTAGACAAAGTTAGGAGACAAATTGAACTGTTGTGATGTATTTTTAATCTGTAATAATACAGTTTTGCTATGATTTTGTATTGTGGCTAGTACAATTTTTTTGGATAATTATATGTATAATTAGTACTTTTTCTAATTGTCCTGCTGAAATTCAGTGATTGGCTATCATTTTGTTCCCAACACTCCCTAACACATCCAATTTTATATGTTGATCCTGTAAACAAAGTCATTTCCTGAAATTGCTCACTTTATTCCTCTTTTGCCTTTACTAGAATTTGTTGTTGGGTATATTGGGTATTTAAATAGAAAATCTTGCATAACTGTCTATTTTAGGGCACAATTGTTGTTCCTTCTCCTTGTAGCTGTTTTGCCTTTTGCAGAAGTTGAATTGCAATGGGTTCTTTTGAACATAATTTCTAGGTTAAGATGAGAAAAGGTGTTTTTGAATTTTAAAAAACTATTTTTTGGGTCTATTTCGGGTGGTGGGTGGAGTGAGGGAGTTGGAAATTTGGAATCTTTCGCTTTAAGTTCACTAGTAATTTAGTTTCGACAATTGATTGAACATACATGGTTTTGGCTATTGCAGGAAATTGACAGAATTCTGAAGTTCATTGTTCTCCTCCATGGAGACTGTGACTTCCTCCACGGCTCTGCCTCTACATCACCGAGCATCCAACTATGATGAGACGTCTATGCATCAGAGTTTACTCTTTGCCGACAGTCTTAAGGTACAGTATTCAAGTCATGGCACTAGCATATTGTGCTTTTCAACTATATTACTTGGACTCTTCATTACTTTTCAAACTCCGGCATGTTCATGGACACTTTAACACTTCATTACAGGCCAAAACCATTTAAAATTTTCACATAAAAGAAGACTCTGACACTTTGACATGTACTCATGTAGTCATGTCCCAAACAACTAAACAAGTACTTGAGTTTGAGGAATATAGTTCTTTCAATGCTATTTTATGTTTTGCAACTATTTTTATGATTGGTTTTGTGATAGGGTTAATAGTGCTGTCTAAAGCCTGCAGGTTTTCCTGCATTTTTTTATAAATAGATATGATCTTAACGACCAGGTTTGATAGGATAATTTGTAATACGCTCTTTTTTCTTCTTGGTGGTATGTAGGATTTGAAGAATTTGCGAACTCAGCTGTACTCAGCGGCAGAGTATTTTGAATTATCTTACACCAATGATGATCAAAAGCAATTGTAAGGGCCTCGCAAATTGATTAATTGAACTTCAACTAGTTTCCATCTTCTTGTTGTTTCTTACTGATTTGTGCTCCTATGTGGCCAACCATGCAGCGTTATTGAGACGTTAAAGGATTATGCTATTAAAGCTTTGGTAAACACAGTAGACCATTTAGGTTCAGTAACTTACAAGGTTAATGATCTTTTGGAGGAAAAAGTTGAAGAAGTATCCGAGACAGAATTTCATGTTTCATGCATTGAACAGGTAAATCCTGTTTACCATTCATACTTCATACGCTTGCTGTCATGCGTGCTGGTGGTTTTAAAATTTGACCATTATATGGCTTCTGATGTTTGGGAAATCGCTCATATAAGTGCATCTATAAGGAAGTGTACAACTTCATTCTTAATAGAGTTGTATCTCTTTAATTTTGGAATTATGTTGATTCGGAGACATGTGACCATCTGAATGGTATACACTTCAACGTAACACCTTTTCACCTTTGAGAGTGGAATCTCAAGTTAACAGCTACCTGCATTCCGCGTGTCAACCCTTTTTCCTGTAGTATGATTTAGGAGGATGTCACCTGCTGTGTATGGTGTATCATTTTTTACTTGTATTGTACCCATAAAGAATATGAAGTATATTCTAGGATTGAATTGATGAAGGCAGATAATAAGAATCAAATGTAGTTGCATTTCATGTTTCACAAAAACAGCCTCTCCACTGTAGTTGGGGTAATTTGCCGTAATTATGAGACTCTGACCCTTTAATTTTTGCTGTGCTCTATCTCAGAGATTACGCACGTGCCAAGAGTACATTGTACGGGAGGGCATGGCCCAGCAATCATCAATCATAGATACACCAAAATACCATAAACGATATGTCTTACCAGGCAAGACCACAAGTTTCAAGCTATCTAAAAGTCTTCATTTTCCTGATTTGAAAATCACATGACATAGTTGTCGTAATGTTGATATCGGTTTGCTAATTTTGTAACAGCTGGGCAGACAATGAACAGCAGCAATCTTGCTAATTTGAAGTACAAAAGTTGCGCCATTGATGAAGATGACTGGCTTCAGTTCCGAAGCGGTAGGCTCTCACTCTTGTTAATCATGTTATTGCTCTATAATTGTTGGGTTAATCAATTGCCTCCTTAATTGTTCATTTCAGCTGTAAGAGCCACAATTAGAGATACACCATCTTCAATCAGAGAAACACCATCCTCAATTAGGGAGAGACCTTCTTCAGTTAGAGAGACGCATTCTACAATTAAAGAGACAGGTTCCTTTGTCAGGTAAATCTTGCTTACATGAATATGCTGTTCTTTGAAGTTGCCTCCTTCCCGCTTTGTGACTTATGACTAATTCTATGTCACATTTGAAGCAGAAGAGGACGCTCTACTTCACCTGCTCCTCGACCTTCCCGCTCACCTGGATCATTCTCCTTTGCCAGCTCCGCCCCCAGAAAAGAACAAGGTTTGAATACCCCACCCCCTCCCAATTGTATCTTTATTACTCCTATCTAATGCAATTTTTTAATTTTGGTAATGAACTGTGAATACAGAAAAAAGATCAGTTTCACCACATCGGTTTCCTCTGTTGCGTTCTGGGTCTCTTGCTTCGAGACCAACAACACCAAAATCCAGTAGACCAACAACTCCAAATTCTGGCGTCGAAAGACACAGGGTAAGCATGCATACGATTTTGCTGAAAATCACCATCCCAAATTCTTTAAAATGTCAACCAACCGTCATCTGAAAATGATAAATTGTTTGTTCTATGAGCAGTATCTTTCAGATTCATGGAAATCGGTCTCAATGCGAGTCCATGATGAGAAGGAGAAGCCAAAGGAAATCGAACGACACCCCAGCAAAAGCAAGCGTCTGCTCAAGGCGTTGCTTAGCAGGCGAAAATCGAAGAAAGACGAGACATTGTTCACTTATTTGGATGAATACTGAATAAAATTATTGTAACATGCCCAGAAAAAGTTCCAGAAGGCTGGATTAAACAAGGGCAGTTATTTTCTTTTTAGTTTATACATCAGTAAGTAAGTGTAATTTATTTCACATAAGCATATCAGATGTGTTTTGAGCCCTTGTTCAGTAGCAATGTATCATAATATCAGGACTTATGTATTACTGAAGGTTGTTGCCTGTGTTGGTATCAAAACAAGGGTCTTTCGCCCGTCTGATTCCGATATGGTCTTTCACTGAGGTTCTTGTCTTGAGTTTGATAAATTATGTTATGAAAAAAGCCTAACACACAAGTGTTTTTGCATATTCCAAGTTTCAAAATTTGGGTCAAGCAAAGTCAAAATCAGAAGGGTGTAAATCGAAAAATTGAATCTTGGGCAAGCAAAAAATTGTCAATTCTAGAGCGATTGTGTTCTAAAGTTCTTTTATCTTTTTGATTAAGGTGTTCGTGCATCCTGTCTACCATTTTAATAAAATTGCGTAATAAGAAATTTGAAAGTCCAAAACTACAAGTTTTTGTGTTTTGGTCGACATGCATGTACATAGAGTTCGACTTTTTCGCAGTTGTTTGGTGGACAATAATACATCTATTGATCTACACATTCCTAAGAATGTAATACCCACTTAACTATAACACTGTATTCATCTAAGTAGACTATCGGTCTACCACTTAACTAAACCAGCAGATTTGTTTTGAAGTTCCAAAATTTTGAATCACATTACAATCATTATGTAGTAGCGCGCGCCAGTAGCCAATACTTAATGGACTCAATTAAACTAGCCTTATATGCACACAATGTATGCAAAAATTATATCATAGAAGTTTTGGTATTTTGAATCAGTTTTTTTATGTTATTTATTTATTGAGGTTGGGTGAGTGGGTGAGTGGGTGAGTGGGTGGTGGGTAGTTATTTTTTGTGATGTAGTGGGATTGTGGGATGATTATAGGTGATTTATTTATGTAATTTTTCTAATTTATTTTTTATTTATTTTTTATGATTAATTATTTTTTCTGTAAATTATTAATTAAACAGCAAAGGGTAAATTAGGCAATACATCAAGTTTGGTGTCCCACCCATCTTCCCTTACAGTATAGAGATATTAAACCAATTTAACTAGTTAAAAGTTCTATATTAACGTTTAAAAACTTTATATTGAACCTCGTTATAAATGAAAGCTTGTGATTGAGAGCTGGTAAAGGGTCGTATCGTGTCAAGTTTGTTCGGATTCACTGGTTGACTCTGCTTTAATTAAATGGGTTGGGCCAGTCAAAGTCTTGGTCCAAACCGGCTAAATTGGGAACAAACGACATAATAATATAACTGAAACCCGCACAAGTAATACAATATTATTGAAAGAAAACACGAACTCAAAACGACATAATCAGAATCCAACCCATTTACATTAGTTTGTCAAATTATAAAAGTATTTTACATTATTCTTTGATATATAGTCCTCCTGTCCCATATTAGTTGCAACAATTTAACTTTTACACTATTCATATGTCTTACTTTGAACATAATTTTTGATTACCATATAAAATCAAATGTTAGCAAATAAGAATTAGATTTGTTTCAATGTATAATTTCAAAATATCAAATTTTCATAATTTTCAACAATTAATAGTTAAATATATATCAATGGTCAAAGTTGTGTATTGGCAAGTGTGTCAGTCAAACTGTTGCAACTAATATGAAACGGAGGCAGTAATAAACATAACACGAAATTGACATGAAACCAAACACGAACAGACCCGTTCACTCATATTAAAAATTCCCAAAGCTAACTCCACATCAAACATTTTTTCCCACCAAAAAAAAGAACCCAAATTCACCACCTTTGCCTTTGTCCTTGCAAATTGCATTTTGCATATACCAACCGACCTTACTGGGAATAAGTCTACGTGCATTAGGTGTGCCTTAACTACAGATACCAATTACCAAACCAACCACCATTGTTGAAAACGTAAAGCACTCTCTCTTATATTCTTCCTTCATTGACCAATGACTTTATTCCCCTCATAAAACCAATTTCATTGACTCATATAAACACCCATCAAAAACCCTAATCAAATTTCATGTCTTTTTGATCTTCCAACATCTTAAACCGCCAAATTACACCTTTACATCTTCTGGGTATTTCTTAAATCGATTCCATGGATGCAACCATGAGCTCTACCATGTTCTCGCAGATGCGATTATCATCTCCTTCCCTTCGAAATAACAGACCCAAATTCTTCCAGTGAGTTTTTTTTTTTTTTTTTGGATTCATCATTTTATGTCATTTTAATGATAGATCAATTTCGTGTTTGTTTGATGCTTGGATTGTATTCTTTGGTTTTGAATTGATCATGGGTTTGATCCTGTTTTAGGGTCCTTTAATTGGAAATTTGATGATTTTTATATGAGCTTTCTGTATGGAATTGTTGTTGTTCTTGTTGTTAGCTTCATTTTTTTTTGTGGGTTTGGTTGAAAATCATTCTTGTAGCTTAAAGAAATAGTTTTTATGATTCCATTTTGGATGGAGTAGATTCTACTCTTCATCAACTGATTCGTTTCGACATGTTTGATTTTCACATTTGATGCTTGTTGCTGACTTATTGTCCAATATGTTGAAATTCATGAGAATTGCACCATGTCAAATAGCTATATCGGCCCGTTTGGTAGGTGGTATCGAGTGAGAATGAAATTTTGGGAAGAAACGCAACTTTTTGGAGATGTGTTTTCATTACAATGGTAATGCGAGGGGAACTTTCCTCCAAATTGCACTATTATCGGCCCGTTGGGTAGGTGGTATCGAGTGAGAATGAAATTTTGGGAAGAAACTCAACTATTTGGAGATGTGTTTTTATTACCATGGTAATGCAAGGGGATTTCTCCTCCAAATTACACTATTATAGTTACCACCATTTACTACTACCTATCAAACAACCCATTATGGGATTCTTTTTGTAGTTCTGGTTTCTGCTATAACTTGCGATTGCATGCTTTTGCGTTTAGATACTCGTCAAAATGGATTGGCTAGTGCTGTGATTCCTTCATGTGTGAGTATGCAATATTGTGAAATAGAACTATGACCATGTGCTTGTCAAAAAGGTTAGGTTGAGTTCGATCTCATCTAATTCCCGGTTCTTACATCTTGCTATTGCATTGTTCCATTGACAGGTCATGTTCAAAGACCAGAGTTTACATGCCTCGTTGTACATATAATCGTAGGCGTTCTTTGTCTGGCTTGCGATCTGACTCAGTTGACATTCAAAGTAGCAACATCGGTGGAATTTCTTATTGTCAACTAGATAAAAGAAGTAATGGAGTGGGAAAGACGTTTTGTTCTACAGCTATATACACAGGCTTATATGATGAGGACTTGGCAATAGCTCCTTCACATCCTGTAGAGGAAAAGATTGGGGTGCTCCTTTTGAATTTAGGAGGGCCTGACACTCTAAATGATGTTCAGCCGTTCTTGTTTAATCTATTTGCTGATCCGGTATGCGCTTAAATTGGTTTGTTTGTTTTAGCTGTTCTAGGTAGATCGAGCTATTAGATTTATCTGATATGTTTCCTTTAACAATTGTAATAGGACATCATTCGCCTTCCCATGTTGTTTCGTTTTCTGCAAAGGCCATTGGCTCAGTTGATATCTACGCTTAGGGCCCCTAAGAGCAAAGAAGGATATGCTTCAATAGGAGGGGGTTCACCTTTGCGAAAGATAACTGATGAGCAGGTGAGACGAGCTTTCTGTTGTAGACTTGTTTTGTTTTCTATCATATCTTGATAGTGACTGTTTAGAATTATTTTAAAATATGAATGTGTATATCTATTATGTTGCTAAATCTTATTGGTTTGGGCCCTTTTTTGAAGGCAAATGCACTTAAGTTGGCATTAGAAGCCAAGAATAAGAATGTATCTGTCTATGTTGGCATGAGGTACTGGTACCCGTTTACAGAGGAAGCAGTTGAGCAGGTTCGATTCTACTAATGTTCTCTCTAAACATTTTATCAAAAGCCCTTGTTTTAGTAAAGACAGAGTGCTGCTCTTTGAACTTTTTTTGACTAATCTGCTCTATGTAGTTTGTAGAAACTGATATGTTCTCCTTAGATTTACCATATATCTTGCCCGTTTATTTGTTTCTATGAGTCTGTGACATGTGTAGTATCTTACTTATTTTGGTGCTACTATGCCCCTTAGGTTTAGGGCTACATACTGATTGGGTTTCAGCGAATTATTACCACACGAATTCTGACTTATTACAAGGAGGATCTTTCTTCATGTATTATTGACTGTCTGAAACCAAAGGCCAAGTTTTCACTGTGAACACTCGGAATTGGTTTCACTGGTGTTAATCTCAGCTAACATGTAGTCGGAGTTCTTTTCTGTCGTAGAAAACGATGCTAATTTTTTTGTTAAGCATTCCAATTGTTGATATTTCAAATAAGATATCTTAATTTTTCTTCACCTGATGAGAAGTAGTCCTACACATCCTCTACCCTTCCTCTAATGGAAGGCTCTGTTGGTTTATGTTGTTTAGATGGTTCTACGTTTTCGAATGTCTAAGCATTACATAGAACTATAGCCAGAGCTTCTGTTTCCTGACTAAAAACATGTTGAAGCGGCGAAGTTGAACTTTGCGTCATATAATTTTTTTCCAGATTAAGAGGGACAAAATTACAAGGCTTGTTGTCCTTCCTCTCTATCCTCAGTTCTCCATATCTACAACAGGTTCTAGCCTTCGGGTTCTCCAAAGCATGTTCAGGTAAATTTGTATTCAGGATCACGTTGAGAAGTTTATTTTTCCCTACTCTATAGGCTTACCTTAATTCAAACATTATCAGGGAGGACACATATCTATCTCACCTGCCAGTCGCTATCATCCGATCCTGGTACCAGCGAGAAGGTTATGTCAAGTCCATGGCTGACTTGATCGAGAAAGAGTTGCAGTCTTTCTCCACTCCAGATGAGGTATGTTAGGTGCTTTCATTAGCTTTAGTTTCTGGTGCATCTGGTCATTTGTTTTTTAGAAGTTCATTTTTATTTCTGATGTGGATTTAAATGTCATTTCTCGTTAATGCTTAGGTTATGATATTCTTCAGCGCCCACGGCGTGCCAGTTAGTTATGTGGAGGACGCTGGAGATCCATACAAAGATCAAATGGAGGATTGCATCTATTTGATTATGAGAGAATTAAAAGCTAGGGGAGTCAACAACGATCATACACTTGCTTACCAGGTCTGCTATGAGCAAACTTCATTCCTTTCTATCCTTCTTGATCTCAATTACAGCTGGTTGATGTTTATAGCATGGAGTTTGTTGTGTTTTAAGTTGTTTCCTTTGCTAAGTTTATTTCTCATCCATTCCATGGTCAGAGTCGAGTCGGTCCTGTGCAATGGCTGAAACCTTATACTGATGAAGTTCTTGTTGAGCTTGGCAAAAAAGGAGTAAAGAGTTTGCTGGCTGTTCCAGTGAGGTGAGTTGCACTTCGCAAATAATCAAAGAGCTTACTTTACCTACATATTGCTGGCATGTTATGGTGAATGGTGATAATGCTTTCATGCTATTTTGAATGATGAGGGTGCCACTTCTGTTTAATGTTGTAAGGAATCATTTACTACCGTAATATTCTACCCAAATTTCTACCGATATACAAGAACAACCATATCCTTGTAGGCTCTTGTTAGATACGTCTCAATGTTCATTTCAAAATTTAATCTCTTTTTTTGTAAGCTCAGAAAGAAAATGAAGGCTCATTGAAAATACTCCCTCCGTTTCTCAATAATTGTTGCGCTTTCCTTTTTAATACGTTTCAAAAAAATTGTTACACTTTAGTTTTACCATTTTGGGATATATGGCCCCACCAATTTTTTATTCTTTATGCTCTCCTAAAGTTAATTTTTTATTCTTTATTCTCTCTCCTAAAGTTACTTTTTCCTGTCATTGTCATGCTTTTATACTCACTTCCTTGGTTCTTGTGTTTTTGCAAGTGTAACGATTTTTAGGAAACGGAGGGTACTACACTAGACTCTGAATAAAAAATGGACAGAATATTATGAAATGGAGGTGGGTAAAGATTAGAAGGTAGTATAGTTGGGATTTTATGGACTCGGCATTATTTCGGAGAAAGCAAAGTTCATGTCAATATCTGGTCAACATTGAAATATACAATGGAAAACCGTCTGAACTGTGGCTAATAATCAATTTTGATATTGGAGTTCTTCATATCAAATATCTTTTGTAATTGCAGCTTTGTGAGTGAGCACATTGAGACTCTTGAAGAGATTGATATGGAATACAAAGAATTGGCGCTTGAGTCTGGCATCGAGAACTGGGGGCGTGTTCCTGCCCTTAATTGCGCTCCTTCATTCATCAATGATCTAGCAGATGCTGTCACTGAAGCTCTACCGTCAGCAGCTGCAATGTCAACCACCACAGCTGAAGAAGTTGATAGTAATGATCCTGTCAAGTATTTCATTAAGTTGTTTTTCGGTTCACTGTTGGCCTTTGTCCTGCTCTTTTTCCCGAAAATGATCTCGGCGTTTAGGAACAACCTTTTGTAGAAATAGTTGGTAGGATATACGTTTACCAGATTTTGAATCTATACACAAACCTGAGAGCTGCTGATAAAGCATAGTATTAGTGATGGATTTTAGACAATGTTTGTAGTCATCTTTTTGATTTCTTGTTCAATTTCCAGATGATGACAAATTATAGGAAAAATATCTTGTAAAATCCTCTGGTTATTTTCCTCAAATACAGGCCTGTATCTAGTATATGAACACTTTGTAGAAAGGAAAAGAATTCATTACTGTATATTTTTCTTGAAATCATTTACTAGCAGCTTACATTCAAGTCTAGGCACTATGCTCTTAAAAACCACATTCTATCAACAAATACTGGTTTCAAGGCCTTGCTGGGGTGCCGGTTTCCATTATCAAAACATAGTGTTACGCAACTTGTTGCTAGCAAGTGCCCTCTCTAAGGTTAAATAGTGACTCAAAATGCATCAAGTTATTACCAAGTAGAATAAATGAAGGATCAAGAAAAGAGGCTGTTATGTGAAAAATGACATGTATACAGAGTCAATTACACTAGATAGCTAAAAACAGCAACATTTCAAGACTTGACCATCTTCTTGTAAGCAACTCGTGACACAAGGACCATTTCATCACGAGTAGCCATCTGAGGAAAGTTGTCAAAGGATTCCTAAAGCAGGCTTCATTTTTCCATTCCAAGGCTGAATTCTTCGATAGTTCTTGTTGAAAGCGTCAAAACATCCACAAAAGCGCTGAATGATGCACGTAGAAATCTAGCTTCTATTGCTTCAAAATGCCTGTAAGATGAGAAGTTTCATATTAGTGAAAGAGACGGGCAAAAAAGAATAAAATCAAGTTGCATATTCTCTTTACTCTTGCACTTTGTTTGGATAAACAACGGTCTAGCGGGAAAGGAAGGGAAGGGGGAGGAGAGGAAGGTTGCATTTTCCTTCTAAATCTTCCCAACTATTGGAGGATTTGGTTTATACGAGGGGGAGAGGAATTGAAACCTTCCAATTTCCCTTCTCTTCCCCCCCATTGTTGTAACTTGTATCCATGCAAGGGAACAGGTATCCCTCCTTTTCCCTCCAAACCACCTCTCCAAACGAATTGTTAGAGAAAAGCAGAAGCTAAATAGTAACCATATAGTTTCATAGCACTCAAATGGTTAGAATGGTTATTTAACATTGTATTTAGATACCTAAATTTTAGGCAAGACTTTTTCTTACTCTTAAAACGTTAAAGCCTTCATATTTGATGGTAACCTCTATAGTAGCACAAATGTAAAAGTAACACAAGTATATGCCCAGTGAGAATAACGAAATAACTTGAATAGCACAACTAAAGCCAATAAGCAACACGAGAGTAAAATGTGTTTCCAACTTGTAATAGTCGAAAACATAAGAAACATAACCTGGCCTGAAATTACCGAGAGAAAACCGAACTACTCGAAATTTGACCCGATTTGTCATATTTATCATACTTTGCAATTAAAACGAGATTTACATTATTCATGATTTACTTGAGCATATACCTGAATTTGACCCAAACTGCCAAGGCTTGAGTTGTTTTTAAGGTTACACTAAAGGCAAGCAGAATAGATGAAATCAACCCATTTCTTTTTTTAGCGGAAATACACTTACACTACAAGCTTCCCAACGGAGACTGACATCACCCTCTTTACTTTATCTGGTTGCAGCTGTATATGTAAATGATTATACCAAATGAACGTCACATCTAAGGAAACCATTAGAGAATATCATGTTGTGGTTAAACTTTGAAGGATCAAGAAGGCTGACCTCTTTGTCAACATTTAGAGCTTGATATACAATGGAAGCCTTCTCTTCTGATTCAAAATTTACTTCTAAGTCACTGCACAGAAAGTAGAAAAATTCAGGTCTTGTTATAAAACCAAGGGGAAGAAGCTGAACAGAGCCCAACCCTGATCTGCAATCACATACATACTTGATACAAGAACCAGATTCAAGCCAACAAAGTTTTATTTTCCTCCTAAGTTCCCATGATGGATAGCTCTGCAGAATATTAGGAACATTTGGGGTCCCAGATAACCAGACCAAGTTCATTTATTTTTCAAAAGCTCAAGCCCAGAGCATGTACCTTATTTTACAAATCTTTCATTTACTTTTTTTGAAAAAATAGTGATTTTTCACGCAATCACATATTCATGCCAATGTTCGAAATCGCATTTTCACAACAGATGTCAGCATAATTTTAACAACTCTGAATTACATATTCAGTGGTCCATGATCACACCTAATTCACAATCACATAGAAGCACCAAATTTATGGCAATTAAAATTTATTTCCTTCCCAAACTTTCATGGTGCAATACTTCTACTAGCACCTAATATCATCTACGATCGCAGAGCACATTCATTTCGAAAGCAAGTCAAGTCGAAAAATGTATGTAAGAGAAGCATATTGTCGCCTACTAATGTTGAAAGAGAACAGGACTTCCATAAAGTACTTCTCAGTATAAAACATCTTAATGACATCAAATTCAGGGATGCTGCTTCATATTTCTACAAGGGATATTTATCAAACACCACAGGAGAAAAGTTATTGAGATTTGTCCGCACGAAGATCAACCACATAACCATTTGAGTCTGGAGACTTCTTGCATATGGTTAAACCGTCTTTCAAAATGAACGCTTGTCTCTGGTGAAGTAAACTAAATGTTTCTCAATAGAGTAGGTCATCCAAGAACCCAATCTGAGCCTTTCGTGCAATAACTTTGAAGTTGAAGCAACAAACTCCACAATAATTTAATACATATTTTCTTCTTCTGAAGGCTACAAACACTCAACGCGACGACACCGCAGCTTAAAAGCACCCTGATTAAGGAGTATCTTGCATACCAGGCTGACTTTGATTCACACTTTAGATAATCTTCAAACAGTATCATTATTTGTTAACTCTTCCCAATATGAGGGCTCCAATCCATTTCATAATAAGTAACACAATCAGTCACCACTTATAAAAGACTGCACGTCATTGTTTCTTCACCTCTTTTATGGGTCAAAAGAATTTTGAACATTCCACAGTAATACCTCCGGGTAATAAAAATTTAAGCAATATAGTAACAGCATCACATAACTCAACAAACAAGCAAAAAGGAGTTTCCTTTCAGCTTCATGTATATAGCTCCAAGCATGTAATTAGGGGCGCAAAAACTCAAAAACAGTTCAATTTCTTTTCACAAATTTTCTCATATAAATATCACACCCACAAAAAATGTACTAGGAATTACAATTTATGCAATGAAAATGGAAAAAAATCAAACCACCAAGCCTTTTGACATAAGAAAGAGAGAAAAAGACTGACCAGCTGAATTGCCAAGGGGAAGAAACGGTTTGCACTTCCATTATGTTCCTAGGAAAAAGAGATTCGAACCTGATTGAAGGCGAGTATCTAAACAATTAAAAGCCGAGGCTGATGATCAGTAGTGTATCAAAGAATGTTAGCAAGTGGGTTTGGACATATGACATTTAAGTTGATATTGCAGATTAAAAGATAACAATTTACAATCGAACTCAGAAGATTCTTAATATTTCGGAGGCATTCTATTACATATCCATCAAAATATCACAAACTTATATAACCCAAATATATATAAATCCACAATTCACAACTAGCTCAGATAAATGTTTCAAGCAATACAAATATCAAATTGTATAAACTATTAAACCAAAATCATAATTCTACAAATAGCTTAAGAATAATAAACTCAATTCCTCTTCAAGCTATTAAGTTTACCCTAACAGCTACAACAGTGAACAAATATTCCTCTTCAAAGTTGGAAAGCATAATTTTTATTATTTTAACAGTTATAATTGCAATTACTACTTAACAAATTTACAGTTACAACTCTAAAATGTAAATTAAAATTCAACTGACAAATTGAGCTTCACGAAACAAATTAAATGAGGAAGCAACAATACCGAACTGAAGAAAAGTTGTATGGGAGCTATCTGCTTCTTGCGCACCGAATTGCAAATTAGGTCAATGGGGTTAGATTATTAGCATTTTGGGTATTGGAGTTCGCAATTAGGGTTTATCGTTATGAGAATTGGGGGAAATCGGTTGAGATTTTGGTTGGAGACTTTTCGTCTTTTTCTTTCGAAAATCCAAAGGTTTGTAATGTTACCTTTAGCGCGCAAAAGGTTTATAACATTTGTTTATTTATTGGAAAAATTATCATAAACCAGCTTTTAGAGTTAAGATTTTGCGAAAAATTAACTTTTAAATAATTTTTTTATACAAAATTTTCGGCTTTAAAAAAAAATTGTAAAAAGAAACCTAAAGCAAAATTTTGTTTGTGAAAAAAAACCCTCAAGGTCCGACTTTGAATCATTTTCTTATCCATTGACCTACTACTTTTCTTGTCAACCTAAAGCGTACTCTAATTATTTTCTCTCTCCTTTTACATTTCAAACTATCTCTATTCTATAAGTAAAGAGGAGGGGACTCCAAAAATCAACATTATTTTTATTTTTATTTTTTAATTTCTAATTAAATGGGACAATCTTATCCAAAACTAATTGTTTGTACATTTTCAAATTTTGAAAAAAGAAATACAAAATACCTTAAATAGACTTATTTTTATATATTCATGCAGAATTTTACATGATTTCGCACACGTCACGTGCATATATGACTAGTACCTCTAAAACAAAGGTAGGTCAATGCTTAAGGTTTCTTCTCACAAATAAATATTTATTTTAGGTTTCTTTTGACAAAATATATTTTAAAGGTGGTTCCTTGCAAAAGTAAAGTTTTAAAAGGTGATTTCTCGCAATTTTTCCTTTTTTTTATTTAATTGTTAGGTTTTCGATTTTGTATGTTGTGAGAGAAGTAGAACTGAAGACAAAAAATACTAAATAGAATAGAGAAATGTTTAAGGAATCTTGTTACTCGGTGTAAAAATGACTTAATGCACCAATAATAAATTTAATAATGATATATGTGTACTATATGTTTTTTTTGCAGATCGTATGATGGTCAACTTTTGCTCCTATATTCACTCTAGGTTAGTGTATAGTTTGCTTGAAATATTGCAACCTTCAATAAATGTAAGGTATTGTTCTCTCTAGTTTATTTTCAATTCAGTTCAATTCAATTCAGTTCAATTCAATTCAGTTCAGTTTAGCTCTGGACAATACTTTTACTCTCACATATCACTATTTATTTCAGTTCAAATCAGTTCATCAGTTCAGATATTTTATGCAGTGGGGAACACGCCCGTAATACAAATGGACATTCATACATGAAGTGCTTACAATTCATTTCGGTTCAACTTTACTATTATTGTACATAAACTTTATCAAAGTTCGAGTAAGGGTCTTAGTTTCTAAAGAGTCTTTGCAATTCATTGGTTATGATTCATCAATTGAGGTGCCATATCACATGTGTCATATTCAAAAAAAAAATTATTAGTTGAAAATTGGAAGCAAATATAGTGAGGTGAGTTTGTGGGATAAAGTATTATAGTACAAAATTTGAATGAGTATGATATGACTAAATTAGTTAACAGTGTGTTTGGTATTTTTTTAGTAAAGGAAAGGAAAAGAAAGCGAGAGAAAGGAAGAGAAAAGAAAGTAATTGTAGTTTCCAGTATTTGATACTTTTAGGGGATTTGAGAGGAATCACATGTTTGGTTAGTCTTTAGTAAAGGAAAGGAACGGAAAGGAAGAGAAAAAAAGGGCAAAAAGTCTATTAGCTTTCTTTCCTTCTAAATTCCTCCGATTTTGGGAGGAAAGGAAAGGAAGGATTTAAAGGTATTGTTTTCCATCCATTTCCTATCATTTCCAATCAAATTCCTCTTATTTAATTTTACCAAACATAGGAAAATGTCTTTTTTCCTTTCCGTCCAAATCCCTCTTCCAAACACACTGTGAGTGTGGCAAAGTCTGAATATAAGTAAGATCTTAATGATAATCTTACCCTAAACTAGACCTTCCCATTGGGTCATTCAGACCGGTTTCGAATCGGGTTGATTGGCGTCAGCTGAGTGTTCGGATCGGGCCACTCGGGTTTCGCTTCTCAGGCTTCTCAGATCAGGTCGGTTTCGAGTTTGCCTTTTCAGGTCAATACTAGATCGGGTTATCTTATGAACTTATTTTATATTTATAAGGAAATTAAAATAGAGCGTAAATAACATTCATACATCTAATTACGTTCATGGTAGAATAGGATCCAACAATTATACTTTTGAATGTTATCTTTGTTAAAGAGGTTAACATGATTTTAGGTACCGAACAAGCTTAATTGAAAAATGAACACGTATAAGTATAATTTTACATCTTTTTATTATTCTATCCGTGCATATAAGATGATCATTGTATAGAATTGGGAAACATAAGGTCCCAAACTCCCCATCCACAAATTAAAGAGCTACACAAGCGTAGAACCATGAACATAATAACAAGGCATTTTCGAGAATAAAAAAGGAAGGCATAGAATATTAGCATATTATTAGTATATTCTAAAAGCATCTTACATAGTCACCAATACCAATATACCATATCCTAAAAATATGTTATGAGATTGGACATCATTTTTATCTTCCCATCTTCTCTTTCTCGCTCACCCTCTCTTTTCCAAAACACTTCTGCATGAAATTTATCTAAGATCTTCAGTTGCAACTCATCATAATATGTTGGGTTTTGCTTAGCTTCTCCTCAAGATCAACGTCTAAGAACTCGAGGTAAGTTTTCTGAAATTTCTTACTAATAGTCTAATATAATGATTATTTTGCATGGTTAATTAAGTGTGTGTTTCAAGTCTAATTCATCTTTGTAAATAAGGTCTCATAGATAATAAGCAAAATAGTAGATGCATGATTAATTAAATATGTTTCAAGTTTAATTGATTGTAAATAAGATATCTCATAAGTAATATTTTATGCACAAGTTACTTAATAATTAGGTTTTTTTAAGAAGACATCTATGATATATAATCATGCATGTATTTCTTGTTGAGTATTTGAAACGTACCATTTTTTTATTTATTTTGCAAGCTTTCCTTATTGTTTATAACTGCATGTTTTAATTTGTGAATGAATTATTAAATGTATTTTTATTGCTATTCCCTTTTATTAATTTTAGAGCCCTTTTCCTTTAGTGTTGTTAGATTAAGATTTTAAAACTAGTTGTTGGTTCAGGATGTATTCAAAGCATTATTAAAAAAATTATGTTAGTTGGTTAAATGTTATTCAAAGCATTATTAAATAAAGTTATGTTATTAATCAAATTTTAGCTCAAAAATTGGTTAAACGACAATCAAGCAAAGTAACTTTTAAAGTAATTTTCTTGATTGTCCCGAAAAATAGGAGAGTACATCAAATCCGTGTTACATTCATAATTACAATTAATTCCCGTGAAAAGTAAGTTATAAGTTAATATGAGATTTACATTTACCCTTAAGCTGTGCTGAGGGTGTTAAAAGAAGGCCTCATAACAAAAAAACGAAAGGGGACACAAAATACTCCCCTTTTTTTTTACAATTTCCTCTAGGCAGACAAGTTGCCTTCCCTTTCCAACTTGGCAGTCTTGCTGCACGTAAAATTTTACTGCACAAAATTATGACAATCTTCTGAGCCGTATCAGAGCTTCCGGGAAGAGTTTCGTCACATCTCATCCATTTTCGAGCTTCACTTTTGCCTAGAAACCATAAGCTTGGGACATCAGAGCATCAAGTGACGAGCAACGGTTCAAAGAGTTAGCTCATGTGAGAGAGGCCCCTATTCGGACAGGCTTGAACCTTCCCACTACTCTTCGTACGTACTCGTATACAAGCACAAAAATACCGAAGAGGTATATCAAGAAACCGTGCAATCTTTCCAATACTCTATACATGGACGATAGACTGTTCCTTGTGGCTGATTTTGTTGTGTTTAACATCATCAAGGGTCCAATCCAATCTGTAAAGGAAGCAAAGATAAGATATGAATGTAATTGTTCCTTCCATACAGATAGGGATGATTTCTCTTAACCTGAAATAATGTTATCTGATCTGAATTTTTAAACTAGGGTCTGGTGTCTCATCGAGTTTGGTGTCGTAATCTGATCTGAAGTTATTAAAATCTGGTCTGGTCTTGTCTAGTCTGATTGCTTCTGGTGTGGTAATCTGATCTGAATTTATTAAAATCCGGTCTGGTCTAGTCTGACTGCGTCTGGTATGATAATCTGATCTGGATGTACTTTGACCATTTTTTTCACTAAGAAAAAACATATTCATGTACAATTGTTAGATTCGTCCGAACGAGCATTTTTCCAAAATCTGATTTTCATGATCTTTACTGATAGAAAATAAATATATCTGCTGATAAGGTAAAAGGCCTGGTAAGTCTCGTATGAATTTTTTCTGTATGCTCTGACCTGATTCGACCAAGCATAAGTAATAAGTTCTTGAAATAAGGTGAAGACCAGAAAACTAGGTTAAGAAATGGGTATAATGCATCATGTTAAATGCTCTCATAGCACCTCATGCTACAACAGAAGGCAGCAGAACTCAGAGCTTTTAAGTGTGGTGAGTGCATACCTGAGCTCATTTTATCAGGCAAATTTGTCCAATCATGCGGGCTTGTCTTGCATTCTGATGCCTTCAGTAAATCAAGAAGCGCTTCGTTGACCTGAAATTTCACAACAGATAAGTTTGTTGGTGAAACTACCACATGAAATACGGCAAAAACTACCATCATGGTGCCTAGCAGCAAGGTCTGGGGAGGTCCATATTTTAGTCTTACACCAAATCAATTAAAACTAGCAGGGTAATTGTTTCCTGGAGAAGACTTACAAAAGAAAAACATCCATACCTCATTCGTCCTCTCATGGCTCACTAGATGGCCTCCGTGTAGATCTACCATTCTTGCGAAAGGATGCAACTTCTCAGCCAGTCGTTTTGCATGACTGATTTGAGCTACAATGTCATGCCTCCCATGAATAACAGAGATGAGGAATCCAGCGGAAAGGATTCGTTCTATTTCTGTTTTAGTCAACTTATGTGTCCAGCAAGCATTAATCTGACCTTCAAGGCCATGATTAGACTGCATCCCAGTTTTCGATATACCTTTGACATATTCCTGTAATAGTAAGAGAAATGTGAATTTAACCATTACTGTGGTCATCATAAACCTGAAGTAGACATCCATTGGCAAAATAAGCCTCAACATTATTGAAAAGAATATCACTGATGCATATATTTGTGAAGAATAAGAATGGGTGAATAGGGGAAATATAGAAAAACCTACTGAACACAAACTTTGACTCTACGGGGGTGCTACCCATTTACAAAAAGAGAGCAAATGACAAAAGGGTCAAGCCCTCAAGCTATCATAGAGCAATTTATCTACAATATCAAGGAAAGTCGTGTGATTGCTTAGTTAATAGAACTTGACTCCAGCTATACAAAAGTCTAGAAGATCAGTTGTTGTAGATAGAAACAGGGGAAACAATAACTTAGACGATGGTTTAGTGCCGTATAATGAATAGAAACATGGATATAAGTCATATAGTTTATTCATGCATCCATGGAGGAGAATTAACCAAAAGACAACCATGGATTGAGAGATATACTCCTAGATACATCCCTTGGCTAAAAGAAAATCTCAAATTGAACAACCTCAATTTAATTGGTTAGCTAAAAAATGTATGTGATAGTAACAGGCCCTCAGAAATTTTTCTTAATCTTCCTTGTATTAACACATTATGGAAGTCCAATCGAACCCCTCCCCCCCCCCGAAACAAAAAACCTTAGTTATCTAAAATATGTTTTAAAAAGGAGAGATTAGAGAGATACAAAATGTAAGTTAGAAATCTTTTAAGAAATGTTTTCTACATCATTACATTCAGACTGTTCATAATGTAGTAGTTTTTATAATGCTAACCTGATATAAAATTGCTCGTCTTGTTTTCTCTCCAACGCATTCAGCAAGATAATCCTGTTCCATTAACACATTTGCGAATGAGTATATGCCATCACTTGGACATTTAATATGCCGATACATGACAAAAAAGCAAAGCTAACTCATTTTAATTTCCTCCTCGCGTTGCTACTTGCTAACTACGTTGATTTAAATCTTGCAGGCTTGCAGCATAATAGAAGGTGGTTAATTTTACCTGGCTGTAATGTGTGTCCAAGTCAACAGCAGCCCTTTCCTCAGCTGTTTTGGCCAACAAGAAGCGCACAACTACTGATATGGTTAACCGGTCAAGCTGAAATTGAGAAGTAACAGGGTCATTTAGCATACATAATTTGAACTTACTATATTGTATTGTTGTTTATATTTATGAAATTTGTTGCTATCTATCAGATCTAGTTGTCACATTAATACCTAATGGTTTAAATTACACTACCAACTTGACAATTTATATTCTGGAAGAAATGAGTAAGGTACATCAGTGAGCTTGTACCAGCCCACCTAGGGCTAGGCTCTCACTTCTGTTGAGGTTCATGAAAACATAACATCTAATGTTCGTTGTAGCATGATCACAGTACATATTGAAAAACAAGGCGTCTTGCAGGATAATGGACTCTGCAGCACATGAACCCCGTGCAAAGGGAGTCATGACTCAGAAGTTAATCGGGTTTCTGATTTGTATAGCTCCTCTCTAATTCTGCCCAAATCTATTCAGAAATGATTTTCTAGAGCGATGCCTGGACACACATACCCCCACCATCAAATAAGCCGCAACCCGTCTTAACAAGTAGAATGACAAATATACAAAAGCTTCACCGTCCCAGAATTTCAGGGTAATAAATCAGAAGTTCAGTGTAGTAAGTTAAGATTTTTGAGTCAATCATTCTATTTGAGTTAAGACTCCTTCAAGTCTTTCAACATATAGAAGTCAAACACAAGTATGCAGAGGGGCTACTTGACCGTGACTAATTAGGCTTGCCCGTCCAAAGGGAAGTTATAGTAAACAATGGACTCAAGTGCCATGAAGGACCATTACACTTGTGATTTTTGCTTTTTCTACAGAACAAAATCATCATAAGATGATAAACATGACAGTTCTAACTTCTAACTGACAAAGCAGCGATCAATGAACACCAATCGATCTTCATAACAGTGAACTAGTGATAACTAATATCCATTCGAAGATGCCGAAGTTCAGTAAAACAATTTAACAGGGATGTATCATGATGATAAGTTGATTGACACATAATTGCTAGGTGAGAACTGTTATCATCCATACCTTTGGAAGACATTGAAATCCTCCTCCGGTCACATTAAGTAAAGCTAAGGATAAAACTCTATCAGGCACTAAAGCTGCCAATTTGCAAGCTATCATACCACCTGTTACAAGACAAAGTAGGTGTCAACGCTTGATCTTCCAAATGGCCAAATAGAAAGAAAGACACTAGTTCAAATTTTAATCACACAAAATCCTCCCCAAAGAAGTCATGAACTCACCCATTGAATGACCAAAAACATGTGCTTTCTTCCAACCCAAATGATTCATAAGAGCTATTGCATCTTTCGCCATTATTGTCGTTCTGCACCAAACAATGGCGTGTCACATACCACCAATAGTAAAAAGTTCATGAGTTAAAACCATACATTAAACCCAATAAATAATCATCTTGTTACAGTTGATACAATCAGAGGACTAATTCAAGTTATTGTCAACTTCCTGAGCTTTAAAAACCAACATAGCCATCTTTCCTGACTAGTTCATCCCCACCAGCAAACATTTGTCAAAGCAATGAATTTTCTACTCCCATGTTGCAACTAAGGGTCAACACAAAGTTTACCAATTCAAAATCATATACTCCTAACTAGATACCAAATAAAAGTGGGAATCAGATATTTTTATATCTCTTCAAGATCTCATAACAAACCAAAAAAGAGTGGCAGATAAAAATTGAGCTTTCAATGCCACACAATTGCAATCACAAACAATCTAAGCCAATTCGGGCGCAACCAAAAAATTGTTCAAGCAACTAGTATAGCTATAAAGCCTACTAAGCCAAGAATTGACTATCATCAGCTGAGTAATCTGAAGTTGTTCAATCGCTTTTCAAGTTTTTCAGACGGGGCCAAGTTAACAATTTAGCCTATTCCGAAATATATAAAAAAATCAGTATACTTTCACATTAAATTTAAAAAAAGATCAGAACTTGGGGGGAGCCCCCATGAGGTTCCGCCTCTGGCTGTCCCGGATTCGAATCCGGGTTTACATTGATACTTTTGTGTCTCCTCATCAACAAGAATTACAATCACCCACAATAATCAATTTACCAAAAGTAGCATAACATTTCAATTCAATCAACAAACAGTAATCAACAGTGATCAACAATTGAGCAACAATCAAATAAAGCAAAAAGAATTACATGCTCCACAAAGAACAGGTCAAATTAAACAGAATTATCAATGTGGGATCCTTTCATCATTCAAACAGTTCAACAACCCAAAAAAAGAAACACCAAATTGAATTTTAAAAAAAGTTCACTTTTTTCCTTTTTCCATCAAACAAACCCACAAATTGACTACATAACAACATAACATAATCATAACATAAACCATTATATTAATTCAAACTCACGTATATTCAGACTTTTTAGTGGGTACAAAACTCCGACCCACACCCCGATTATCAAATGAGCAAACCTCCATAGTACCATTCCCTGCACCCGCATCATCCACCGTTGAAATCTCATCATTGGGTGTATTAGTCCCTGCTAATCCTCTGATTTGAGGCCCCCATGAATCGTGGGTCCCAGCTAAACCTGATCAATTCAACATCAAATTCATCAAAAATTCAAAATTTTGATATAAACCCAGATAAATTAAATGAAAACCCAGTTCAAAAATGTCATGAAATTGAAGAAATTAATCACCGATTATTAGAAGGATTTTGACAGGTCCATTGCCGTATGTTCTGTAGAAAATTCGAGACCCAGTTTTTCCGGTGGATTGTTCACCGGAAATATTGCAATACGGCATCGTATTATTGTTGATATATGATGTTGTTGCCAATTCAATGGAAAAGAAAAAGGAAAGAAATTTCAGATTATTTTAATTTTGGAAAGAATGAATGAAAGAGAGAAAGGAGAGTAATGAGCGATGAAGAAGAAGATATATATAGACAACGGGGAGTAGGCTGCAATGCTGCATTATGGGGTAAAAAACTCGTGTCTCGTGGACCTTCTTGGGAATTTACTGCACCTAATCCACTTATTAATTTCTAGATTGAATCTTTTTATTTTTATTTTGACAATTTTTTTTATTGGAAGGTAATTAATGTGGTGGATTTCTTGATCTGGTATTTGTAGGGTCCGATATTTGAGAGTAGGGGAACCATAAGGGAATCCCCACATCGAAATGCCTCTGGGATTTGATCTCATTAGGCCAAATTCTTAACCACTAGGTTAAGCCTTACTTAGTTTTATTTTGACATTAGCTGAATTGATATTTAGGTGTGTAAAAAAGTTACCAAAATATGATGAAAATCAATATTTTTTTTTCTTGAATAATGTTTATTTAAGGAAAAATTCGCACTATATTTTTTTACGATAAATTACTAGTTAATTTATTTGTAGCTATATCTATATTTATCTACTCCGTCCATTTCTTTTTGTTTGTCCTACTTTTTGTTTTTGTCCGTTTTTTTTGTTTGTCTAACTTTTTCATCTTCGTCTGTATGGAAAAACTATATTACCCATTTGTCCCTACTTTATCACTTTTCCGGTCCCACATGTACCTTACAATTTTCTCTCACCAACTTTAATCACCACATTTACTATAAATAAGTAGACTGTTTAATTGTTGTTGTCACTCACATGCCTATGGCATCATCTTCCTTGACATTTGGAGTTACAGTAAATGGACAAACAAAAAGAAACTGAAAGAGTACATCTATATCTATATCTATATCTATCTATATTATTGAAACAGAGCACTTGGAGGCCAGGCTAGAATCGCTTCGTTTACCTTTTTCTATTTTTTCATTAAATCCCACCAATAGCTTCATAATATATTCCCATCTTCTTCATAATTTTCACATCTTCCTCTTCCAATCAATAATGTATCGATTAATTTTGTCTTCCATGTATAATTTATGATCTCATGCATAACTTATTGGTTAACTTCTCATCTACTTAATGTCATGTATAATTTACAATCTGAAGAATTTGTTGAATTTGAACTATAAAATTTAGAACTTATGAATTAAATTGCTTAAAAATTAAACGTATCTAATTTTTGATAAACCAATTTATATGCTAAATTTTCATTAAAATATCAAAATTTTAATGGTACATTACATAAAAGTTAAAAATAAAAATAAAAAAAATCACTCATATTATGTAAAATAAAATTACATCTAAAACGTTAATATCAACTTACACATCATGACCCGGGGCAACAACCAGGGATTTTTTTTTTATCATTTTTCAATATTCTAAATACCTCGTGCATTAGTACGGGAAAAGACCATTATATACTACATCCGCTTTTTAATACTTCAATCATTGAGAGCTTTATGCTTTCCAATGCACGATTTAAACATTACATATCTTTCGTTATACTTGCGAAAAAATTAAACAAATGGATATTAATAATCAACATATCGAGATAAATCTAACTAGGTCCCACATGACTATAATTTTCTGTACATATAAGTCACAACTTTGATTATAAGAGACGTATGTGAATAGTATCACAATGAGAAATTATGTGATTATAGGAAAACGGAGGAAGTATATTAAAATATGGGGTAAGAATTGTAGCTCCTATGTCCTATCTATCATTTTCACCCTTCAATAACATTAGATACACATCATTGTCATAAACAAATACAAAATTACAAATATCGTTGATGTGAAGTTTTGATTATATCACTTCAAATATTGAAAAAAAACATCTAACTATTACTCTACCTCACTAAATTGCTATTTTTATCAAGATTGATGATATTAATTCAATTTCCAATAGAAACCAAGATTTAAGGACTTTGGCTCACCTATTATATCCTTCTCTTCTAGAAAAAGGATGGTTGCTTAAGCCCTGTTATTACACGTCTAGTCATCTCTTTGTGGAGTCTGGCTCCATAGGAATGAGAGGATTTTCCGAGGAACATATGCAAATGTTCACTCTAACCATGCTCTGGTGGATGATGCGTCTACTCAGCTTCAGAGAACTTTGACTTTGGCTTGTCACCAACTTTAGTTTCTTCACCCACCAGAGTTCAATTGTGATCTCTCTCCAAGTTTTAATGTCGCCAACATTGTGTGTCAAAAAACAGGACAACCGATGGTAACAATACAGTGTGATGCGGCTTGGAATAAGCAATCTAGCCATGCTGGCCTTGGTTGGGTGGTTTGCACTCAACAATTGCCTACTCCTGGTGGTGGTCTATATTGCTTTGCTTCTACTACGCTTCATGCGAAGGCATTGGCGCTTCTTCATTGCTTACGCTGGGTCGCGGAATGTGACATCTATCATGTTTTGGTGTTTTCGGATTCTGCTAATCTTGTTACCATGTTACAGGGCTCTATCCAGCCGGATGCTGATCTTCACTGAACTATTTATGCAATTCTACAACTGGCTCTTGGATTCACTGTTTTGTCACATCCGCCAAGTTTCGCGGATGCAGTTTATTTAGCTTCTCTATTGCTATGTAACTTTTGTTTGGTTTATTGATATCAAAAAAAAGATTTAAGGACCATATTCCAAAAAACTATTATGAATATGGATATACGATGACTTTTGTAACTTTTTACACCAAATGAACGTTAGTGTTGAACTACAAAATGTAAAGCACAAACACCCAGAAATCATTATCATTATTTATTTATTTGATAAAAGTGTTTTAAAGTAGAATCTATAAAAAGAACAAAATGAGAAATTTGTGGTAGCCAAATAAAATGATGATAATACATGATAAAACCGTGTTGGAATTTTCTGATGCGTGGTTCCACGTGGATGTGGATAGGTGGATTAGTGTCACACCGTCACGTATGTCGTATGGTGGTCGGTCAAATTTGATTAGCTGCCCGCCTGCCCCTCTAAATCTGTGGGGCCCGCTTTGTTGCTCACCAGAAAAATAAATAAATACTGTAACTACTTAATTTTCCAAAAAAAAATTAGCCAAGCAATTAGACCAACTTGATTAATCGTCTATTCTTATTGATTATTTCGTGATTAGCAATTTGCATGCATAACCAAGGCCCTTTTCCACACGTGGTTATTGATGCATTGTACTAATGGTCAAATAGTACAACTATTACCAGTAATCAGTAATTCAGTATTACCTATTTATATGAACAAGTCAATAACTTAAATAGGTAAGTCGATGAAAGACTAGGTGACCATTTAGTTGTACAACAAAAATATGTATTTGCCTTTCTTTTTTTCTCTCTCCTCTTCCACCAAACCATAATCTAATCTTAGGGGCTCTATAGTTGAAATATTTAGAATGGTATGGATTGAAATCTCATACCATAGAGGTATGGATTGGAAACCCCGTATCAAGCTCAAGTGGTTTGGTTCAATGTTGGAATGGATTCGAAGTCTCATTTTAGTGTTTGGTTCACTTTATAAAATATAATGGATTATATTGATTTTTATAATAAAAAAATATAAAGCATCATAGTTGCTACATCTCCGATCGCCCCACCTCCCTCTCACCAGTCATCGGAGATTCTTGCCATCATCACCGGATCTCCCTTCGTCTTCCTCCCTGGTTCTCTTTTCTTCTCTTCCTCCTCGAGACCTTAGAGTGTTCGTCCGGGTATTCAAAAATTAGTTGGGATTATTCTCGTTAATTGCAAGATAGGTTCTCTGAATATTTATTCGACGCATTTCATATATACAAATGTAAAAGGAAAAATTGTCAGCAAAATTCCTACCTTTGGTCAGTCTTCCACCACTGGTACCACCTTCAATTAATGAAGCAATAATCCCACTTTTGTCCCCCCATATTCTCCTTTTGGGCCGTCACCTGTTGGTGACCTACAATTATGGATAATCTTTTCTAATTACGTGATTAACAGCTAATTAAGTATATTTTAAACTTAAATTCTTAATTAAAGTTTTAATTCAAATATATATATATATATATTTATTTATTTAAAAATAAAAACCCTCCCTCCCCATCCCCCACTGCTGCCACACCTCTACCACCCCTCCATCACCACCTTCGCCATCCTAAAACCACCCCTTCCAGCCAACTGCCACCCCCTCCCTCGAAGCACTTTCGCCGGCGCATTCCCCCTCCCCTTAGCAGTAAAGTCGTTCCCCTCGCCCCCTAATACCGTGTACTCTCGTCGGCGGTTTTTTGAGGTGCCACCCCCTCCCCTCCCCTCGCCGGTAATGGTGAACTGGCAAGTTTCCACCCCCCTTCCCCTCGTCGGCGATTATGAGTTGGTGGGTTTTGAAGGTGGGGATTAGGGTTTTCAAAGGTGGTGGGTTAGGCTTTAGTGGGTTTTTGAAGGTGGTGGGTTAGGGTTGTAACGTTGTTTTCAGCGGTGGTTGTGCGGTGAGGTAGGGGCAGCAGGGGTAGGGGAAGGGAGGGGGAGGGGTGGCTGCAGTGGGGAAAGCGAGGTTTTTTATAACTTATTTTTTTTTATAAATTCAACGTAATTTATACCGATCAAACAAGTCACAGGCCACAAGTACCAATAGGAGAAGATGGGGTAAAAGGTGAGATTATTGCTGGATTAATTGAAAGTGGTACTAGTGATGAAAGACTGGCCAAAGGTGGAATTTTTTTTATCAATTTTTCCAATGTAAAATACAGACTCTAAGGCCCCGTTCAGTTCAACTTATTTTTACTGAACTGAACTTATTTTTGCTGAACTGAACTTATTTTTACTTAACTGATTTATTTTTGCTGAACTAAACTTATTTTTACTGAACTGAACTTATTTTTGCTGAACTGAACTTATTTTTACTGAACTGAACTTATTTTTACTGATTCATGTTGTTTTTTTCTTCTTTGCACTACTGATTTTTACTGAACTGAACTTATTTTTATTGAACTGAACTTATTTTTCCTGAACTAAACTTATTTTTACTGAATATTATTATTTTAAGGTGAACTGAACATGGCCTAAATTACAATTCAAATAGACCGGAATCGGATCAGATACATATGAACACTAGCCTCTACCATACGGCAATACACACATGATGTACACGATTCTCGCCCTTTCTTTTACCATTTTTTCCACTCCATCATCTTCCTTCAAAAGTTCAGTTCCTTCTTCAGAACTTCATCCCCAAAAACCTCTTCAAATCACCAGAAAAACCTAATTTATTCAATCTTAACCTAATTTTCGCGCGCTTTCTCTCTCCTAAACTCAGAAATGGGGGAATTGAAGATGTCGGAGTTGACGTTACCATCTCTCTTCGAACAAGGTCGTAAGATTCACGAATTCGCCTCCGATTCATCCATTGATCAGGTAATTTCATTGAATATCGCTGCACTTTTGTTTTAATTTGCTATTATTATTGCTGTGGATGAGAAATTTATTCATGTTGATGTCAATTTTCAGGAGAGTATACGAAAAGGGTGTGAAATGTTGGAGAAATGCGAAGATATGATAAGCAAATTAGGGTTGTTTTCGACTAATGAAACTAAAGATGATATCAGTACTGCTAATCTCAAGTATATTATGGTTAGTTTGCTTTTCATCTTGTTTTATCGATTTCGGCGAATTTAGCTAGCTTATTTGTAGCGTAAGCAACAATTTGATACTTTATGTTGTCAACAATGATATATTGATGTTTCTATCAGCTCTATACTATGTCATACTATACAGATAGAAACTTTAGGGTATGATCTTGAAGTGTTGGAGTTGCTGATATTGAGTGCATTTGTTAGAAGATACGCTTGTTGAGGGTAGTATGAGGGAATTGCAAGCATTTAGTTCTGCTTAGTGAAAGTGGCGTGTTGTCTACCTCTCTTCTTACTATGACATTATGTGTTGAAGCGGGGGATTTCGGATTTCAAGATTGGATAATTTAAGATTCATAAGCTATTTTGTGTTGTCTACCTCTCTCGTTTACGACGAATCTTACGTTGCATTTTTTAACAGTTTTGATAAATATGTTCATGTCATCACGTGCCAATAGATAATCTCCATGAGGGAAAATGATATAACGAAACTTCATTCTTGAAGTAGGGAGGATTGACCTAACAGCAATATTACAAAAAAACAAATGATGGTGATGGGAGCAGGAAAAAAAAACTAATTCGTATGAGAGGAAATGAATTGATAAGGTGAAGGTTGTGGTAGACATGGTCATATGAAATGGCCAATGGGGGATGAATGTCAAAAGAGTAAGAAGAGAAAAATAAAGATTTGTGCTTTGTGGCTTTTGATCTTGCAATATTATTGTAACTAAGATGTGATTTCTTTGTCCATGATTCACCATTGTGCCAACTATGTTTAATGATGCCAAATTACATCAACAAGAAGTTCTATAGAATATTAGGGTTTGTACTTGCTAGTTGCTACCGCTGAAGAGTGTATGTCCACCCATGAAAGAATGACTAGTGTTTTCCAAAATCCACTAGTATCTGATAATATGATCCGCATAAGATGGATTGTTTGGGCCTGTGCTATGCGGATTGAGTGTTTGTTTTTAAAGAACTGTTTGTTGTAGGTAATATGAGAGATTAAAAAAGCGCATCAGTGACTCAGCGTTAGTTAGTATAAGTAACATTCTTTTGTCAGCTTTCATATGGAAGCGGTGACACACTTCTTGGAACAAGTGATGATACAAGTTTTGGAAGAAGCTTTATTGTTCTTTCGCTTCCCCCAGGAGGATCTCACTACTTTTGTTTGCGTCATTTACAATTGCTGCCATGTTTCTTTGTGTAGTAACATTTCCTCTTCCCTATCCTATGTTATGCTTCCATAGAGGCTTGCTCATAGGGTCCATGTTATTTGGAGTTGGTGCATACAATGTGGAGTTGAGCGAATGGTACTGTTTGTGTGAATCTGATTGGCTGGTGGTTTTTTCCATTCAAGTACCCAGCAGTAGGTCAAGGTGAATGGGCAGTCCAAGGTCCCCTAGGTTGGTCATTGCCTCCACTAATATGTGTTCCTTTTATCTATTTGATCGAAGACTGTATAGAGGTGGCGAATGTATTATTTAAGGTTTGGTCTTGCGTTGAGATCATAATCAGGTCTATTGTCAATTGGCTTACTGTGATATATCTATCACCTGTCATATGAAGTTTCAAGTAAATCAAGCCATGTGAATATTAGTTAGGACAAAAACCCTTTTTTTGTTGATTTGGCATAAACATATTGGTTTGCATCCGGTAGTTCTGATATGAGGTGATTGGGTGTATGTCGGAGCGGGACTGTTTCTGATCCATTATGTTAAGAATAAAATTCAATACTTTGCTGTTTTTAATCTGCTATTTGTCTGATTTTATTTCTGAACAAGTGAAAATTTAGGTGCTCTTTGACCTTCTTCTTGTACCTTTATTTTCTGCCATAGTTGATATTGCTGTTGGACAGCATCATGAACTGCTTAGAGGCACATGTTTTCATTTTGAAATGACACAAGGGCCAATTGTTCTTGAGGGTTTAATTACGATGTGTAAACAACTTGGTTTCATGCTTGCTCCTGTAGATGTTGGCTGGTTAAACTGACATTATATATTCATTTAACTTTGCAGGTACCATACTACCTAGGTGAGCTAACTGAAAAAATTTCACAGGAAGATAGACTACAGATAATTAAGACCTCACAAGCAAAGCTGAAGGTAAATTATCTCGACTCTGAAAAACAGTGAACCCTAAATGAGCAAAGTCTTCAATGAAGTGGGAAGTTAATATTTTAGAGGTGCTAAAAAAATTACTTGCTTAACCGAATATTGTTGAATCGAATATCTTCTAATTCGGTATCTAAGAAAAGAAGGTTATCTCTCAATATTTGGTTACATTTTGCGACGTTAGTGTATCTTTCTTATTTTCCTTTTTCATTTATTTTGGTTCTGTATTTGGGATTATATTATGTTTTAAGCGATACAAAATGGAACAAGAGCATAATGGATCAGACATTTTGACTCGTGATGACCCTTTTATCCGGAAGCCTAATTTGAAGAGATTCTATTTCAGTAAAGCCTAGTATTTTAGCATCTTTATTTGTTTGGCAATTCAATTTACTGAATTCAGTGCCAAAAGAATAGATTTTTCTGCATAGTAGTCAAAGCTACAAGGCAACCCTAAGCACATTGATACAACTAAGAGTCTGAGCAGCAGCATCAGTATTCTATAACTCAACTCTCATCGTCCAGGAATGGTATTTTAGGAAAGTAGATTTTTGCCCTATTAGTATGAGAATAGAGTATTTGCATTCATTTTATTTCATATGCGCAAATTTATGATGCATATACCATGACCTTTAGTCTGAATGTCTCAACATGTTTGTTCTCCATTTAGGAATTTGTTTCGTTTTGTGAAGCCATGGAGCTCGTACCTGAAGGAGAGTTGGAATCTTCCAAGCAAGGTGGCTCTAACACCTTTGCTGATAAGAGGGCCAGAAAGGTCGGTCTAGGATGTACCATTAAGATTATTTACGTTGAAATCATGTTTAATTTCCCTTTTTGATTAATGCTTTTTGCTCAAAGTTTACTTCATATGAATTTGCGTTGGTGTTTCCCTACGTGTTTTCCTTCTAGATAGCTCGGTTTAAACGACAAAAGGCTGCAGAGTCAAAGTTACTGGAAATCAAGGAGCGTAGGGAACGACGTGGACGTTCAACAAGAGCTGCAGCCTTATCCACTCCAGTTGAGGCAGGGGAGGAAGATGTGTTGGATGATGATGGGGAGGAAGAGAGGGAGGTTAGTTAATCTTCTATCCATTATGCACAATAAATTCTATATCCACCAATTTGGATCCTTCAGATATGGAGGAAGAGCAAGATTCTGTAGGGATTCAGATTTATAAATCTTATATGTAGGTGTATCTTAGTTGTGCAATAATTGTCTTCGGCTGCGTACTTGTGGGAAGGTTCTGTAGACTTTAGCATCTTATGCTTGGTGGTTGCGCCTTTTGGATGTTGAAGTTTATGAGGATAATTGTTGGAAATCCGAGGACATCTTGCCAAGGATATACTAGTCATACATTGAATTTAACGCATTTGATCTGATTGAATATATTGGAAGGAGCGTAGCTCATCAGGTCCATTCCGAGACTGTTCAGCTACTATGCTCATTTTATGCTCTTCACTTGTTTAGCCTATTTGTTTAGAGTTGTCATCATGCAGGGATGCGATCCGCCAAGCTAAAGCTGCCCGGCGCTGTCGAATTAGGAATGCAAAGGCCTTTCCTTAGAAAATTCTTTTTTCTTTTCTATTCTTCTCAATGTTATAATAAAACAGTCTTCCTTTGTGGGCTTTAGGTTTTTTGGAGGGTTATAATTTTAATGGTCCCATCACAGTACTACTATTTTATTATAGAAGGTAGCCATGCTTTGCTAGGTCGAACTTTGACAATTTTGTTTAAATTATATTGATCTAAACTATAAACCTATGTTATTAGTTAATGAGATTTTAGAATTTAGTGGATGGAATATCGGAGTTCTTCCACTATACTGTTTATTTTGACTTGGAAAGCTTTTACTATTATTCATCTCTCCAATCAAAGAGGAGATTATATCTTTTTAGTATAGAGCTTGACTAGAAGAGGAACAAAGTATCTATGACAAAGGTATTTTACAGAATTTGCTTATCAGGCATTTCATAATAAATTTTGTGTTTCGGCCGCCTTGATGTGTCTGGACTCTTGAGAATGTTGAGTGCTGAGAGTACTCTTATATCCAAATATATTGAAGATCTTTAAAAAAAATTTGGGTCAAAAGTCATCGTAAAGACCGTGGTGCAACAAGTCAAATCAGTATGGGGCTAGAAACGTGTGGTGGGATTCGAGATTTGATCATGGTAAAGCTTGCAGCTGGAGGCAAAGCTAGGAGCAATCCGCAAATAAAAGTGTCCACTCAAACTGATGAAGGGAGGCAGAGAGCAGGGAGGGACGCTCCTTGCTTTCTCTGGCACAGTTTTGACAGTTTATGCTTTATTGCTTCTATGTTGCGTAGCTTCCTTATTTTCATTGTGTTAGGATTCTGGTATATTTTCATATCTAATTGCTATTAGTTTAGGGGTAGTATCATTAGTTTCCTGATCATTGTAATATATTTGATCTCGGCAAATGCTAGAGTTGTTTCTTAGTTCAACTAAGGGTAAGATTCCATCTTCTATAAGGGGGTTTTTGATCATTAATTTGTAGGGGCACAACGATAAAGGTGAGAGATTACAGACACTTTTAGAAGATTTGCTAGTGTTCTTCAGAGGCGGGAGTTGTAATTCACAAAGGTGTCGGGCTTTGTTGCTAATATTCATTAGCATTGCCACATTGGTATTTTCTTTGTTAGGGAGGGATGTTTTCCAGATAGATACTTGGCCATTGTCTCCAATTTTCGCACCTTAACTTGTTCATATATTGTTTACGCTTCTGCTCCTATCCTACTCCTTATTCCTAACATAATGTAGCTGCCTGCACTATGGGGTGATGCTTCACCGGTATTATTCTCTTTTCTTGCCTTCTTTTTAGTTCTCATAGTCAATGGTGAGGCTTTTGAACACTGTAAATGTACCTCCATTTTATCTAGTAGCGTTATCTGCAATATGTGGTCGGCAGGTCGGGAATTGAGGGATGCATAATTAAGGAAAACTCACATCCCAATGTATCTGTTATTTTGGACTTCGGTTGGAGTATTTATTGTTTTTCAATGGGATAAAATCTCCCCTTCCTATTGGTACCTAAAGCTTTAGCAGTGTTATTGCTGTTACAAAGCGATAAATTCTACCTTGAAAGGGAATCCTCTAATAAACTGCATTTTGTTTGCAGGCATGGCTTACTTCTATTTCTTTGGCAATCTGCAAGGTATAATCGCGCTAATTGCAAAGTAAATCTGCATTCCGCTCTCTTTTTTGTAATTTTGTTCACTTGCTGTTTTATGTTTCTTTAGGCCTTGGATTTGCTAGAAATGTTGGGGAAAGAAGAAGAAATGCTTTCTGCTGTAAAAGAGAGACAAATGCAGGTATAAATTGACACATTTGCTGTTTCGGAAACAGTATCATTGTAGTTGTAGAGGTTATTATATATTTGTCTCCACCATCATCCCACATTCCCTGTATAGGTAGGAGCTTCTTATGGCTCCAGTCAAGGTACTCATATCATTGATGTAGTGGTGGTTTTTGGTGTATGAAAATAGCATACAGTATACTCCCTCCGTTTCTCAAATATTGTTACACTTTGACATTTTATACTATTAACATATTTCACTCTAACCATCGTTTGTGACTTGTACGTAAGAAAAAATATAGTCATGTGGGATCTTGTTAGATTCCTCTTGATAAGTAATATATTAATATCTAACTTTTATAATTTTTACAAATACATACTTAGAGATTTAAACGCTCAAAGTTCTGCATTGGCATGCGTGAAAAGTACAAGTGTAACAATCTTTGAGAACGGAGGGAGTATTAGGTAGTGTATGAGATGCCATGAAGAAGACATTGGCTTTTGTTTGAATGTCTGTTTTCTTCTATTTATATTCTTGATCTCCTGCTTATCTTTGCAGGACGGGGGTAAGGAATTTGCTGAATCTATTTTAGATGAACGGACAAGGAAGGCAGAATCATGGCATCGTGATGCATCAGTTCGAGCTCAATACACAAAACCAGCACAGCCTATAACGTGTGCTACCTTTGCTCAAGATGTACTAGAAGGGAGAGCAAGTGTGTCGCAGGCACATGACCACAAGCATCAACCCCTCATATTTGGGCCAGCTAGTCTTAAGGGTGGAAACCTTACCTCTGAAAGAGAAAGAATGATGGCACAGGTTTTTCAACCTAACCACAGGTACACTTGGCTTCATAAACCTTAATTGTCGAATTCCTGATTACTCATTATTTTGCTGCACATGAACTTTTGGGTGTATTTTTTCTGAGCTAACAGAAAAATGGATGGTGGTGGGGAAAAAGTATCGGAAGTTACATTTCAGTAATCTAGCTATAAATTTTTGAAAGTTTAGTACCCTAATTAAGACGTTTTGGCAAAGTTTAGTACCCATTAGTATGCGTAAACTCGTATCTTTCTTAGTCAATTGGGTTTTGTGGAGGGAATTTCACCAGGATTAGAGGCGGGTTCCTAGACGATAATGAATGCCCTGGTTTTCAAATATGTTCGAAGAAAATCTTCAAAATAGCAGTATCCCGTGGGAAGAAGAGCAGAGAGAAATTGCCAGGCCATTTTGTTCATTTTGTCTAGGGATGTATTGTGGATCTGTGTTCAAATTCTGCTTATGCTCTAGTTCATCAGGCCTTAGAAGTCTTGGTTTGGAGTTTAGCTCAGCCTTGGCTTATTTTGGTCAGAACGTTTTTTTTTTCTTTTTCGAAATTCTTTTGAAAAGAAGCTTGGAAACACAGTAAACCAAAACAATAATCACATTGCTGAGTATAGAAGATAGAATATAGAATATTGTTTCGGGAAAAAAGCCTCCCAGCTACCTAACCAACTCAGCTCAGTACTGACTGACTTGTTGCGAATGAGAATTTAACTACATTTTCCTTTTGGATCTTAGGTTACCAACTATGAGTATAGAGGAAGCTGGTGAGAGGGAGATGGACATGATGAATAAATGGCAGGAGAGAACCAAAAAGTACATAGAGGAAGCAAATTCCTCGTGGTATAAGGATCCTTTTAAACCAGGGCCTCCCGAGGAGGATGAATACGATGATGCTGCAGTGGAGAGAGCCAGAGCAGAAGACGATTGGAAAGATGAGAATCCTCGTGGTGCTGGAAACAAAAAGCTTACGCCCTGTGGTTGAAGCTGAACGAAATACCTTTGCTTTTTTATTAGAGTCCAAATATAAATGTCAAGGTGTTGCAGATGAGTTAGCTTTCTTTTGTGTCATCGAAATTTTGGCGTATTATTATTTATGATTGTATGAACTAATTAATATATGTGTAAATTAGAAAGGTGTTTTTAGGTGGGTGGCATGCGGGTTATGAGCCATACCGTTGTAGCTGTACTTTGATTTGCTTGAGAATAATGTTCATTTATAATACTAAATGGGATCTTGTTAATACATGCCAACGTTCTTTATTATTATCCTCGTGGCGGACCTTGATCAAACTTATGGGCATATAATTATGGTGCTACATACTTCTCTTTTTTTTAAAAAAAAAAGCAAAAGAAAATATTGGTGCTATGAGATCATTCGTTTTATTTAATGTCTTGACTTGAGGTTTGTACTTGTGTTCCACTTTCTTTTAATCTTGCCACTTCGTTAATCTTTAAAACGTCTGTTTCATAGTGTGTATTCCAATAACTTTAGAAAGTTTCAATAAATTCTAATAAGTTCCGCTAAGTATTAATTTAGCGAAAACAAGGTTAAGAGATAATATCCGTAATAACTTCATATAAGTGGGTGAAGTTGCATGCTAAGAATTATTTGAGACGCTAAGTGAGGTACCATGTGGGACAAGAGATTTCTATTCATGTAGAACGCTGAGAATAGGATCACCACTAACGCATCTGAATTACACGAGGTGCGTTTGGCATGCCAAACTTCACATACATTGAATATCGTAGCTTAAATCCCTTCGCACAGGAGTGAGGATGGGTAGGGCTTGTAATATACAGGATGGACGAGCATTTCAGCATTCAACTAGAGCAGAAACAAGGGATAAATGAAGGTCTAGTTGCATCTTGCATGAACACTGTGACATGGTAGGGCCAACTTACATGCTGATGGCACAATGGACGAGCAAACATGAATAAGTAAGATGTGTAATTACAAGTCATACTCACGCAACATGAGTTGGAGAAAGGCAATATGGCACAGCTGCCCAAACTGCCCAAGGCATATGCTACATTGCAGCCTTGCCGGGAATACGCATGAAAATTTTGTAGTTAACTATAGGGTATGTGCTCGCTCAAGCATGAATCATGATACATGCTTTTGCTAAGTGAACACCTTAATTTGATGTTATTCGTCACTCTAAAGCATCATTGCACTAAGCAATTTAGCATTATGAATTGCCTGATTCATGCTTTTGTTAAGTGACCACTTTAAAGTTTAAACCTTCTTAATTCAATGTTATTTGTCACTTTAAAGCATCATTGCACTAAGCAATTTAGCATTATGATTTGCCAAGTTCAAAATTCAAACATATTTTCTTCAAAAAACCATGTCTAACATGATTGTACATAGCTATTGAATAAATTGAGATATTGTCATAGACTTCCGATACCTTTCACGAAAGTACATGTATATTGATTGATGATTGTAAGACCAGTAATCTACGTGAAAGACACTAATGTGGGGACCGAAGGAGTGAACGTATCAAATTTTTAGAAGTCTTGTTGACAAGATATAAGAGATGCCAAAATTGAAACTATTGGTGATAAGACTAGAAGGCTCGATGCTGATCCATGGCCAATGGGAAGAAAACGATTGCTCAACCAAAAAAAGGCAAAACGCCAAATACAAAGCCAAAAAATTTCATTAATTCATCATATCAGAAATGAAAGAACACAGTAAACATTGATGGAAAGACTAAAATGATAGTATCCATTAGAACAGCCTGCACAAGTAACATATTGGTGTTTTCCTTCTATACACAAGTTGAAAGAATTACAGAGAAATAGATCAACCAAGGGGATGATTTAACAAAAGCTAATTGGTCTTAACTAATAGAAATTAAGGGGTTTCCAAAAAGATTCACCCCAAAACATCTTAATTAAACCCAAAAAGCTCAAAAAACATGAACTATCCCCTTCTTGATTCCACACAAAAGTAGCTCCTACTCTTTGGACATAAAACTGAATCAACTTAATAGTACAAGATTAGATGCAAACACTAGTTGAATAGTCTTCAACATCAAATCTACAAAACCCAAGATCAACCAAGGACCTTGAATTTCAAAAAGAACATCCAAGACGAACGAATTCAATTCGCCTGAAGACAGGCAAATGCCGAGAATTTGATCATAGAACTACCCTTCAATGCATTGGAATCCACGGCAAACAAACAACCAAATCCCAAACAAGATCAAACAAACAGCCAAATCCAACATCAACACTATCCAAACATGTCTTCTCCATATTTTCTTAGCTTTGTGCCTACCAACACCACCATCCATTATATAATTCCCATTGGAGTGAAGAATTTCCCTACTTTTAACCTCACCAACATTATAATTCTCATCATGTAACATATCAACTTTACCATCAACCAAAGGTTCTCTACTATTTATCAAACTCTCCCCAGACAATTTCTTTTTCTTCAATCCTTTCCCTATCTTGGAGGAAGTTAGCAATGACACAGACAAAATCTTCTTGGTTTTGCTCGAAACCGGAACCGGCACATTATTGTTATCAACACCATTTGGGACCAAATGTAAGGCATCAAAATCAAAACTTTTTGACATCAATTTGTGGAAAATTGGGTGAAGCTCACCTTGAAGGCAATAAGATGAGAAATTGAAATTTGATTTCCCATTGATTAAATGAGCAATAGTTTCCTTCAAACGACCCAAGAAACGAATTTGATCAGATTTAACCATTTTGGTATTAAAAATCCCAAAATAAACAAACCCATCATGGAGCAAAAAGGTGTAAGTTTGATTGCGGTAAGAGTGAGTGAAAATGCTGTGATTTGGTGGTACAAGAAGTAGACATTGATGGGCAAGTTCTTGAAGGGACGAGTCAACTGAGTTGTACTCAGCCAGAATCGTTGATGTTTCCGATGAACGGTTATGAGCTATGCAGGCATAGCGCACAAAATCTGGGTCTGAAATCATCTCCCAAAAAAAAAACCAGATCAAATTTGGGGAAGATTGATCGGAAAATGAAATACCCACCAAGAAATTGGGGGAATTAAGGTGGGAAATTGGGAATTGATCCAAATCACAAACCCACTAATAAAATCAGCTGAATTGAAATGGGCAGTCAATCAAATCCAGAAAAACCCACAAAAATTATGAGTTGATCAAGAAGATGAATTGATTAGAAAATGAGATACCCACCAAGAAAATTAGGGTAATTAAGGTGGGAAATTTCCAAAATCGAAGACCCACTAATAAAATCAGCTGAATTGAAATGGGTAATCAATAAAAATACAAAAAAAAAAACCCAATAAAATTATGACAAGAACATGGGTGAGAAATCGATAAAGAAGATGAATTGATCGATGAAATTAGGGTAATTAAGGTGAAAAATTAGAAAAAGATCCAAAATCACAAACCCACAAAGGAAATAAGCTGAATTGAAATGGGTAATCAATAGAAATGCAAAAAAAACAGTAAATTCATCGATTAAGAAGATGAATTGATTGATGAAATTACTCTGTTTTTGTGGGAAATTTGAATGTACATTAGGATGAAGTTGAGTATGTATGTAATAACCTCACCTCTCAATCTTTCTTTCTTGTTTAGAGTGATGAATTTGAGATTGAAGAAGGGGAGAGAGAGAGAGGGAGAAGAAGATTAGGACAAAAACAAAAGGGGTGTTGTGAGTTTAGGGGAAGGAGACAGAAATCTAGGGTTTGGAATCAAAAAAAATGGAATTTTTAATATTTACAGCGAAAACAGAGGAGGATCCATCAAAGGTGGAGGCAGGCAAGAGAGGAGGTGGGAATTGGGGATGGATAAAAAGGGTATTTTGACAAAATTGACCTTAGCGGGAGATACAAATGAAGGAATTATTGAGGAATTAATAGAGAAAGCTCTACAATACAAGGGAGGGGAGGACTTGGTATCCACTTAGAATTTTATCATTTCCTTTTGCTAAATTTCTATTCTATGAAGAAAGAGGGTAAACCATAATTTTTTTAAAAAAAATCAAGACTTTCTTGAAAAGAAAGAAAAATAAGATAGACTAGACTAGTTATTTTACTTTCAACTGTAGGTGCATATAAATTACAAATTACGGGCTAATTTATAATTTTTGTTCGGCACCGGAAACACTGATCTACCCGAAAAGTTTGACACGCATCGCGTGCATAAAAGGCTAGTTGATGATTGGGCTAAGGGTAGGGTTTACCCAATTTGAAACTTTCCTTGTTAAGATTCCAATTTCCATATTTACACCTATAACATTTTTAAGACTTGAATTGATATTTGAGCATTTGTATGAAAAGTTTTGATACAAAATTAATCTAATTGTATGTATGTACCAAGAAAATAGGGGTTTTGGGATAGAAAAAAAGTTCAAGAATGTAAAATTATGTGATTTTAATCATGTGCGGGTTTCATTAGCAGTGAAACGAATAGAATTTTGGAACTAGAAAAATCGATAAGTCACCCACAAGTTTTTGTGCTTCTTTTGTTAGGATTAAGGTGGTGGTGTCTTGTAAAGAAAGAATTGGTTGTTAGATGATAGGATTGTTAAACTTGTATTTACACCTTAATGTTATGCTGGTAATTTTAGATAGTTGGCAACGAAGTGTAATAGTATAGATGATCGAGTTGATATTTGCATTTACTTCACTTGCCTTGAGCAACTCAAGGTTTTGAAGGTTATTCATGTGCACTATGCGCGTGAGCTTTAGTTAGCCTCTTCCCCATCCTCACGCCTTAAGATGCTAATTTTATCAGGGTTGGTATCCAATAGTGATGAAATTTTTAAAGAACTTGACTACTAGCCAAATGAGCTAGTGTTTTGGAAATTCCTCTCGTTCTATTGCATGGAGTAATAAGTATATAGAGAAAATAGAAATACCATCTAGGTTATTGGCCAAGAGCATATTCGTTATACATATATGACGCTTCAAATAAAGTATTAGATCTCTCATAGATATATTCGGAAGCAAGATAATAGATGACTATTCAATATTTCTAAGTTCACCCCTACGTTAACAATCATGACTATAATCGAGGAATAAGTTTTTCATTATCATATGTCGTCTAATAATGCGAATTCTTATGTCTCCTACTATCCTACATACTTTAAGGCTCCAAAATAAACTAAACTTGTCTATTTTAGGCACTATTTTTGTAGACTGGAGTAATGTAAATTGATTTCGGTTCTGTTAAGTTTTTGCCTGAGTCAGGAATTTCAGGTCATTCCGGTTACTGGCTAAGTCAGGAAGTTCAATTCAGTTCAGTCCAAAAAACAGAGACAATCATGAATAATATAAGCTATTGTAAGAAAGCTCAATTTCTTCACTGAAAATTAAATAAACTTGTCGTTTCCGACAAGGGTTTGAGCATACACTTTCTTATAGCACTGTGCCGATTCTTCTCCACATCTAGCGGTTAAAACTAGATTCCAAGAGTGGAGATAGCTAATCACTTAGTTGTAATCAACCTTTAAGCACGCTATATAAGAAATATATTTTCTTAACGTAAGTCTTAAAACGCTAAAAGATAACTTTTATTTAACAAAAATTTACCCTTTTAACTCATGATCAATTAGTTAATTTAACTAATATGATCAACTAATATGATCAGCTAATTAGACGTCCTAATTACAATGAACTCTCCTCAGTCACTAATCTTATTTTTTAGTATGGGAAAACTTCAAATTGTTTACTAACAACAAAAGAAATAACTCCTATATCCTTTTGAAAATTGTAAAATGCCCAACTAGAAGTGGAAAACAAAAGTGATAGTGAAAGAATTGTTTGTTGGTACATTATAGTTGATATACTGGCTTAAACAAGTTACAAGTGGTATGTCACTCTATGTCCAGTCACTAAGATAGGAAAGTCCATGAATACGATGGTTCGAACATCTTAAAATAAAGATAATGATAAGTGTAATGTCCTTTAATTAGCATGTCGGCATAGGTCTTACTACGTTGTCACTAATTTTTTTCTAAGCCTAAAGTTTGTCATTAAATAATACTAGAAGATACTTTGCACCGCAAAATAAATAAAAAAGATAGTAGATACATAATGAATTAATAATGATCATGATAAATGTAACGTCTCTTGATTGGCATGTCGGCATCGGCAAGGGTCCTACTATGGTTTTATTTCAGTCTAAAATTAGTAGAAATGTAGAATAGTTTAAAATTTATACCAGAGGTGAAATCAAACATGGTTGAGAAGGATGGTCGATTTAATAGATTTGGGGTATATGCTTAGTAGGGTTGATGTGATTGATCTAAGGCCGCTATATTGGTATATATGTGGTGGTTTAGTTTACGTGGACAATCAAAATTTCCATGAAATTGCAATTCATAGGAAAAAAGTTCCTTAATGAAATTCATGAGAATTTGGTTAAAGTATTTGGTTGATAATGAAGGAATTAAATTCACATGAAAATTTTCATTTACATGGTAAATAAATTCCTCCATTTTGTAGGAAGTTGAAATTCCTCCATTTTTTCATTTTATTATCAATCAAACAACTGACCTATTTTCCAATTCCTAGGAATTTCTATTTCCCATGTTTTTTCATGTCAATCAACCAACTACTATGTATAACCTTCTTTTATATTTCCCATGTTTTTTCATGTCAATCAACCAACTACTATGTATAACCTTCTTTTATTTGAACCGTTTATAACATGGATCATGGCCCTCTTAGACCCCTTGAGTTATATCATTACTAGCCTAATAGGCATGCGAAACAGAAATATGTAATGATTAATTTCTCTAGCAAAGTGTATACATATTTTTCATATTATTTTGTATTGTAGAGGGTGTAATTGTAATCTCAACAGAATTTAAATGGTGAAGATTATAAAAAATGCATAAAAATAGTAATAAATATTAGAAGAAATACCTATTAGACTTGCTTCTTTGTAACTAAACACCCTGATAGAAAACTATTAGAGATATGTTAGGATACTAAAGATATGGTAAATATTTTTAGGATAATATCTTTAGTATCCTAACATATCTCTAATAAAAACTCTTCAAGATCCACTAATAAATAGAAAATATATTACAAGACGGAGAGAAAAATGGGAAGAATACCTTTTTTTATAAAAAAATTACCTCAATTATGAACCTTTTGTGAGTTAAAGTCTGAATAGAGCAATTTTTAAATAAAGGATAAAGTAATAGTGCGTAATTAAAACTAGATTCAGAATTCATCCGCATCTGATTAGCCATAACAAATCCTTTGTACCCAGATATTGAAAAGAAATAAAGAATAATAATTGACTATATTACCAGTATAAGGTTGGTACCACATTCCTACCAACAATCACTCTCATTTGTTTTGGGACCAACCAATCAAAGCTGTATTTGTTCCTTTTAATTCATACTATTCATTCTTCCCTCTTCATTATTGTCCCGTTCTTCTTCCTTAATTAGACTATGTACTACTCATTACATACACAGGGCATAGAAAGACTCTTCTTGCTTATCTGATCCAAACATAAGCAACCTACAAAAATTATAGAACGAAAAGAAAAGCGCCGATTTTGTGCCGTTGGTTCAGAAAGTATGGCTTCCTGCATTGCTTCAACATCGTGTGAGAATAATTTGTTACTACCCACCTATGGTAGACGGAAGTCGGAACGTGAGTTGGGTTTGCTTCAACATCATCAGCGAACCAAAAGGAGATTGATCTTTTGAATTATAAGTATAATATACTAAAATATGGTATGTTCATTGGTACCTTGGGCATGTAGGATTCATGTTCCTGCTCCATTCTTGGTTGATTTTGCTCATTTTTCAATCTCGCGCTCTCTCTCTTATCTCACTATCTCAGCAGTATGGAGGATCAGTGAATGCCCAGTCAAACACCTGCTCATACAGAGCAGCAGCACTGTCCCATGTGAAATCCTGTTTCATGCCTCTCTTCATCAACCCTACCCATGACTCTTTGTATTCCCGGTATGTTGTGATTGCATTTCTCAGACCCTGCCGGAGGAACATGCACAAAAATATAGTTGACATTTAAGAATCAGGGAAGAAATGAACACAATTTTGTAAAAATCTTGTAACCATGGCCTACATGGCTAAATTTACCCGCGTCCAATATACCGCCAAAAATATGGGATTTGATCTCAGGGATCAACTAGAATTTCTAGTGTACTAAAGATGGCTAAGTGATTTGAAATCTAGTAACAAGTCACCACCATTTTTAACATACACCTGTCTCTAAAGCAAGGCCTTTTCTAGGAGAGTAGAGTTCGTATTTGACAAAGCTGGAGTAAATCTTTTTCCTTACCTACCTTAGCAGGATAAGAAATGTAGCATGTAAAGACTCATCTTATTCTAAATTCTTTACCTATTTCAAGCAGGATAAGAAATCTACCATGTAAAGTCTATACTTCATATGAATAGGTCATGATTCTTCCTTCTAAAGAAAGAAGAAACCAGAAAAAAAAAACGAGACAGAAGATATTGAACAACCAGAGAATGCCATCAAAAGCATAAAACTCACCCTTAACATAGCATCCTTTTCCAATGGAGCAAATGCCCACCTGCCAATTAATTGTAACCAAATATAAAAAGGAAAGTTGAGTTTTTCAACAAAAAATGAATAAGAAGCTCGAGACCGACAAATTATTGAGGATACATTTCTCAAAATAAACATACCCAGTTCCAGTACCACTGCCATCAGGTCCCACTGAGAATGGATTGTAAGTTTCGACGGTATCCTACAGTGCATAACATACTGTAAGTAACAGCAGTCTACTAGAGAGTAAAAACCTTGAAAAAGCTTGCTTAATACTCACTCGAAGTCCTCCTGTGGCGTGAACTACTGGTATAGTTCCATATCTCATTGCATATAGTTGATTTAGTCCACACGGTTCAAATCTTGATGGCATCAAAAGGATATCACAACTGTTTCATGGAACCCTTGTGAGCAAACATGATACTTCACGTCTAGTAAAGTTAAGGTTTTCATTCACTTTACCCTGCAGTTATCCGATGAGATATTGGCACACTAAATCCAACCCAGCCACGGAATTTGTTTTTGCATGCCCCCTCTGTTGCTCTCATCCAACTTTCATACTTGGAGTCCCCTGTCCCTAACATAACCTGGTGCAGATTGTATAGTGATAACACTAATCACACACAAGTTTCTCAATATTACTGCATCAGTCCCATAACGGGTCACATTTCTTTTTCAAACTGTCCCTCAACAGTAAGTCACTTTCTTAAATTAAACTATAGGCTCTCCCATTCCACCCTATACCATTAACTAATTTTTTACAGATGACTTAACATATCTTATGGTTGACACATAAATCACTAAATGGTGAAGAATAGATTATTTAAAGAAATTGACACCATTTCTAAAAAATGACCTCAACCCAAATGTGGCCTAGTATTTACAGACTGAGGGAGTACATGTTTAAGATTAGAGAAGCAGGCTCTACACCCTGCACTTCAGAGACATTTTAGGAAGTACTCTCTACTATTATCACTCTAGAACAAGGAATGAAGTCAGGAAAGTATACTTACAAATTGCACATCATCTCCCATAAGCTCCGGCATGGCTGCCTGGATTATATCGATACCTTTCTGGTAGTCTAGCCTCCCAATAAAACCAATCTACAAGAACTCAAGTTAGTTCTATCATCTATGTAAGCAAAAAATACATGCAACAGTCTAATGTAGAACTAGAATGCTTCTTCTCACCAACGGGCAATCAGGCTTGATGGGAAGACCAAGCTCCTTCTGCAGGGCAGCCTTGCATTGAGCCTAAACATACCAGTGAATTAAAAAAAAAACACACTAAGATATATGATATACAGCTTTTTTGCTATTATAAGATTAGCAATTCAATGAAAGAACAAACTGGGTACCTTTCCAGAGAGATCGTCAACAGAGTATGGGGCTGCAATATGCGCATCATTGGATGGGTCCCATTCCATAACATTGATGCCATTTACAATCCCTAAAAAAACAATACAAGAATACAAAGCATGAATTACTAGACACATACAAGTACATACATGAGCAGAAATATCAAGCATGGTGCAGAAATGATAAATTACCATTCAATACGAACTTCCTGCTGGTTAGTAATTCATGCAAACCATAGCCGCCCTCCACAGTTGTTATTTCCCATGAATATCCCTGTTAACATTTGATAAAGCATTATCATTAAGAGTGGTCTCATATGCAATATAGTTCTTATGAAGATAAACAAGAAAGTCGTCGCAAGTGTAAATGTCTCCTATTCCTGTCCAATGGATCGTCTAGTAAACGGAGACACAGAGGTGCTCTGATTTCTACTTCATGTCAAGCAAAACAAGCATTGTAAAAGAGCTTAAATTACCTGGCTAACAGTAAGTATTCTATCAGAAGTCACAATGGCACCCTTTAATATATTGACTGCTTCACCTTTATCAAGCTCGTGTGCTCTTGCCCACTCAGGAAACACCCATTCTAGTGCTCCATACCACTGTGGAGGAACTCCTAAATTATCGTATGTTACCGCGGGCTCCACACCCTGGAAAGATTGAAAATATCGATTACCATTGTTTCTCCAACAGGATATATTTCCCTCTAGCATGTAACAATTATGCATCAGAGCATGACGCCTAATTTTGTGCTCTCTCAATGATTGAATATCTACTAAATTTTACCCATTGGATCAATAAGATTGATGTGTAGCAGAAAAATTGTTCAAACAAAAAATACAAAGTAAGAAAATTGTATACAAGAACATAAACTGGTAGGATCAAGATTCAAGGATAATAGGATATGTTTTGTTAAGAGATAGAAGAAAAGTGAAAGTCTGGAAGATAGGCAAATCTTTCAGATGAGTTCGATTTGCTGTTTGGTAGATATGTAATTTTGCATCTCAACCAGATGCCTCCTAAAGATAAAGGGAGGCGTGGAAGCCGAAGGACTACATGCGGGCATTGCACAAAGTTAGATTCTGAATTACTGCATTATCTCCTGAGGCACCATAGTGTGTGCACCGTGCGGTATAACCTTAATGAAATGATGGTAGCAGGACACGCAAATCATGTCTAACATAAAAGAGACACCTACTTGATGAGAAAGGTTGTGTATAACGAGTACACTGCGTGCATCCTTGTAAACTCCATAAGGACGATATTTAGCAGCAAGAAGTCTATAAAAAACAAAGACACAATAAATCATTTGTGGTTCATCAATAATATATACTATCAGAAATTGACAAGCAAACAACGGAAAGACAAAAGTCTAAGATACTCGTACTGGAAGGCAGTTAGCTTATTTTCGTGTTGGGCAATATTTAGTTCTTGTATCATTCAAGAAAAACCATTGTGTCATAACATTGAGATAGATTAGGATCGTTAAACCTATCTAAAATGACGTTTCTCCGTAACAGCAATAAACTCATCTGGCAAATACTGACTATCAATTATGACAACCAGAGTAGGCTGCTTCTGATCTTGATACAGTTTTCTATTCTCATCTTAAGAAAGAGCTAGCATATAAGTACCCAGAGGTTTGCCAGAAGGAGGGAGAAAAAGAAAACCAAACAGAAGAGTTGATGTCCAGTGAATGTCTTCATTCAGAATTACCAAAACAATTGCAAAATACTTGCATATGCCAGATACTAAATGACCACTCTACCTTGATGCATCTGATTTTGATCATAAAATTGGTAATTTTTTGCTTGGAAGCAAAAGCATCACCTTTCACTTTCTCATTTTGACATTTATTATGGGTATATTCCCCTCATCATATTTGCTTTGTCCGCTATACTTAACTTACTCTTATATTCAAAAGCAGACGGATACAGCCAAAGCCCAAGTGACATTGCGACAATAAAAATAGTACACCAAGGCTACTGTCTAAAACTGTAAGTGAGAACTTGAGAAGCAAGCCAAAGAAAGATGCTAATGAGTTGGAACAAAATTAGTATTGTTACTTTAATGCCCTCCATATTATTTACTATTAGTCTTGTATTTCTTATGTTTCATGCTACACCATTCTACTCATCACCTGATACTTCAAACTTCCATCTAAGTGTTCCATTAGGCTCCACTTCCCCTGACAGTGAGATTAAGAGTAGTAAATCAAAAGGCAACTCAAATAGTGTAAAATGCCCCCCATTGCTACTGAGAAGATACTTAACTAAAAACTAATGACTCAAAGACATGCGTAACCTTCATAGAGTCGATACAGAAGTAAATGACAAGGAAACACATACACTGGTACAAGGCCTGCATGCCAATCGTTAACAAGGAACAAACACTTCTGCCCATAAGTGTACCCTCCTAGTGGAAGGACAAGAGGGGCTTCACATGCTGCATGACAAAGCAAGGTGAACCGGAACTGTCCAGCCAAAGATAAAATGTGTTACTCTTTCTAGCTAAAAGCACAACCGTCTGAAGTTACCAGGAAGGAAATAAATATTCTATATCCATGAAATGGTTCAACACATACCTGATTGTCACCAAAAGCACCAAAAGTGTCACCATATGGATTTCCAGGTCGATGATATGAAGGATGATCAACAAAGACCTACAACATAGAATAAAAAGGTTACTACATCTTAAGGCATTAAAAAAAAGAACTTCAATATCTTTATTTTAAGATAAGCAATCTCCTATACGATCCACAAAAGAGACTATAACAGCGCTGTAAAACTAGCAAGCCATCAATTCAAACCTTTAGTAATAGAAGATTGATATTTCCTTACCCAATCAACTCCATTTTTGTACTCGTGGAAAAAGGCAACTTCTTGTGCCCCTCCAAAGCAATTGACCTTGATGCGACAATCAGCATCAAATGCCCCAGCATAAACTTTATCTGCAGCAGTACCATGTATATACCGAGGGGAAACTACCATTACACGATGCCCGCGTTCGGCCAAAGATATAGGCAAAGAACCACAAACGTCTCCTAAACCCCCTGTCTTGGAATATGGTGCTGCCTCTGAAGTAACAAAAACAATACTCAACTTTACTTTGACGAGGTTTTTCTCATCTCCCTCCACAACAGTTTCTTCTTCTACTTTTTCTTGTATTTCTTCTTCAACCTCTCTTTCTTTGGTTACTGCTTGTGCAGACATAACACTAGAAGGTACTCCACCAGAGAATTTATCCTCTCCTTCACTGTCAGTTGCTTCCCTAACTCTCCACACATCCTCCTCAACACCATTGTCTTCCTGCAATTCCTGCTCTTCATCTTGTTTAACCAGGGCAACAGTTCTGTTAACATTTGAGTAACTATCATCTGTGCAGAATGGGAAAACATACTCCGAATTCAGAATTTGATGATTAAGTACACATCAACTACATGAGATGAGACATCAAACAGAAAGAAGACAATGGATGGTTTTTAATGATCCTAGGGTTGCATTAGTGATATTAGCCACTATCCCAAAAAATTCATTTCAATGAATCGAGGGCACAAGAGGAAAAGAGTAGATACCGGGTACGTCCTATCTTATACAATAAGCTTGCAGCTTGCACATCATTATGGAATTAAAAGACTTAGCCAGCCCTCCAGGCAGAAGATAATGCACCTACCTGAATAAGACTGTTTATAATTCATTGAACTTCATCATAAATAACTAGATGATGGCAAACTAATTTATGCACATATCTACCTCTTTTCTCTCATCTCTCTCTTCTTCCTCCAAAACCCTAATAAAACTTTGGTTGATCTAGGGGCTACCTTCAACCTTTTGGTTGATGGTAAGCCCCTATTTTTCTTTCTTACTACTAGATTTTAAATTTCATGGTGAATAAACATCCATTCTCTCTCAATTTGAGAGTTCTTCTACCCAATTATTGGGTTTTATCTACCCATATATTGGGTTTTGTCTCTCTCCTTGTGAGAATTTTGGTGACGTTCTTTAGTTTTGCAGACATTGATTTGTTGATGAAGATTTATGCGGAATCGTAACGAAGGTCAGTTCTACATCTACAAACAATTTTATCAGATTCAGTACAATTTCAAGACTACAACGAATCGGAAGACCCCCTCGTAGAAGGCTGTATGAAACAGCGATGTAAAAGAGGGTATTCATCAGTGTCTAATCTCATCTACAACGATCGTGGTTTTGTCAAATTAGAATTTTATTTGATTCAAATTGTTTTGTATTTGTTAGTTCCAATTTCTATTGTAGATGCCGTATGACTCTTTTATTAAAAAAAAAACTAGATGATGGCACAGTAGGTCCTTACAAAACAGAGGTAGAACTTTAGAAATTACTTGAAACAGCATATCAATCAGTTGTCACAATCAAAGTTTGGTCGAAGAACTGCCGGCTACCAAGAGCCGGCAATACATGACGGTAGTAAACTTAGAGGAATATATGGATAATGTTATCATATGACAATGCTCATGATTTTATCCCAAACATTGTTTTTTTCTTCATAAGTGTGCTTTGACGCTTAATTAGGAATGGCAATGGGCCGGGTCTGGGTCTGGGTCTGGTCGGTAGACCCAGAAGGATTTGATGGGTCTACGGGTCCTAACAGGGTCCTTAATGGGCCCTTTGCAATTTAAAATTTAATTATATTTTTTAATCAAATAAATTCGTTTCGCCTACTTTATAGGTCCGTGTGACCATAACTAAGGTTTATATCAAAATAATTAATAAAATATAACTCATAAAATCTAAAAAAAAAGTTTCAAATTACACCATTAAAAGTGATAAAGTAGTCACTAACTCACTCATTAAACAAGTCAAAAAGATTACAACAACATACTCATACACATTATGGAATCCTATTCACTACAACTTGGTAAATTATGAAAAACATAGCAAGATAAATCAAGTCAGCAACTTATACGAAAATGTAAGTGACGAAAATGTAACAATTATTTTGACAATGGATTAGGTATGAATGTATGATATATAAACTAATCTCTTGTGGGGCTGAAGAGTGACTGAGGAGTGGAGTAGAGAAAATGTGAAGAGTGAGGCTGAACTGCTGAAGACCGTGAAGACTAAGAGTGAGGTTGAGCGGCTGCGTGCGTTGAGTGACAGATTGAGGGTTAAAATCTTAGGGTTTTAAATTTAAACTTTTAAGAAGTTTAAGATAATTTTTAATATATATATATATATATATGGGTCCAAGGGTCGGGTCTGGACCGGGTCTGAGTCTGATGATTTTGGACCCAGAACCAGACCCGCTAACAAGCCTCTAGACCGAGACCCATTGGGTTTAAAAATTTTGGACCCAGACCCTAATGGGTCTGTGGGTCTGGATTTGGGTCGGGTCCTGGACCCATTGCCATCCCTACGCTTAATACAAACTCTAGAATGGCAATGTATGGTAATGAAAACTAAGAAGAAAAAAGTTATTTTGAGATGGACAAGCATTACCATTGACATTATCTACATCAAAGAAAAAAACTTATAAAATCTTTATCATTTACATACTAAACGGGACGTGAAGGAACAATATGTAGTCATCTACTCAATTGTACATATATTACCTCCAACATAATGTAGCAAGCCTACCAAAACCTTATAATTAGCCCACAACCATCACTAGTCAAAAAAAAATCACATGAAAATATTATCACTCGCAATCACATGGGCAGTTGCCAGGATGTTCAAACTGCAAATTCAACGCCAAGTCGCCAATGAAATGACAGGTTCTAGCTCATGTATGAACATGATCCTATGACATGATTCAAGTGATAGCCTCACATTGATCCTACAATCTTACATCTTGAATCATGGTTGATATATCTACTACTATATTTCCTTCTCAAGGCCAATCCTTCTTTAAAGTCCCACCATTTCTACATATTCTGAATTACTCCTGCTAATTACTAAAACTATTGAACTAAGATGGTTTATCAAAGCTATAATCGAAAGTGACATCTTTTCACTGTGAATCCTGATAGGGAACACAAAATTGCCAAGGGAAATGAATAGCAATGTTCTTCCCTATGTTACTCGGACTCTTCCTTTCACCTCAAGTACCTGTGTGGCCGTGTTGGATCCTCGACACTGAGACATGGGTATAAATACTTCGACACTTCAATTTGGGCCAAAATCAAGAAAAAGCTTCTAACAAATGGACGAGTTGGACACTTGGACACGTACCTATATCCGACATGTGTACCCGAGTCCGAGTAACATAGGTTCATCCACATAGATATACAGTAATTAAAGCCAAACTCTTTCCCCTTCCCCCTCCAAAGAAAAACAAAACCTAAAATATTTCAGTACTTCACATTGACTAAAAATTGTTAATAATTCACTCATTTGTTAAACATGAAAAATGTTGATGAAATTAACATGCAAAACCCAGAAATTCAACAAAAACAAGAGAAAGTGAGTACAAACCAGATTGAGGATACAAGTTAATCCTAACAATGGAGCCAGAAGCATCAGTAACAGGACCAATCAAATGACCTTTTTGCCCTTCATCAAACTCTTGTTGTCTAACAGCAGAAGACCCATCTTTAGAACTTGAAACCCCACCTCCATTTTCATCAAAAGACTGACATTTTATAGAAAAAGAACATCTTTTACACCTCTGTTTCCATAAATAAGCAAAACCCACTTGCTTAATTGCTCTAAACTCTGATGGGTAGTTTAAAAAACTAAGTTTGGATTGATTTAAACGTTTAATATGGAAAGATTGGAGTGATAAAGACTCCATTGATGGAAGATGGAGGTGGTGGTGAAGTTGGAGGGAAAGAAAGAGATGATGAATATGATGGTGCAAAAATCAATGATGAGAAGGAAAGAAAAGAATATAATTATGTGGTTTATGTGCAAGTTTTAATTTTAGTAAAGTATATGCGTTTGTTTTGATGAATCTTTTTGTTATTTTTCAAGAGTATTTTTGTGAAAAAGGTCAGATATTTGAGGACGGATCTTGTGGACTACCATGACCGTATGTGACCTGACTACCTGACATGACTTGGGATGGTGAATGGCACTGACTTCTAAGTTTCAATCTATTTCTCCTTTGGTTAATAAAACTGGTTGTAATCATATTTTAGGACCAAAGAGAGCATGCAAGTGATATAAGATTAATATTAAAGCATGTTTATGTTCGAGTGAGTTGAATTGAACTGTATCGAGTTGAATTGAATTGAACTGTATCGAGTTGAATTGAAGCTAATAAGCGAAGCCGAATAGATTGGAACTAAAGCGTGGTCAACTTAAGTGATTGAAACTAAGCTGAATATAGATGTCGAAAACAGGCACTTAGAAGTAGTGTATATAGAGGAAGTAATATTTTTAATTTGAGAAATGAGCAGGTAAATATCAATTTGAAATCTCTAAGCTCGATTCTACTTTTGAGAAAATACAATTGTTGTCACTCATTTCCTTTGCATTTCCTCTTTCTATTTTGCACTCTCTTAATCTTACAAATACTACTTTTCTTGCCATAAAATATTAAACGGAAAATTACCATAATAATCGTTTACCTTTAAGAGAAATTTGCATTCGAGTTTTTTATTTTTATTTTTATAGTAACACGTAAAAACACGTTTATATCAAGGTGATCGAAGACGTGTGAATCAGATGTCTAACAATGTATAATATATGTGTGGCCTATATGTCCTAGTGCACAGTGTTATTCACATGTCCAAACCTTATTTTGACAACGATTATGATTCACATGTCTACACCAAGGTCGAGGTGTGTGATTCGCATGTCTACACTGAGTTTCAAGAGTGTGGATCACATGTTTGTACCTTAGTTCATTGTGTGAATCACACGCCTATCCAAGGTCCGTATATTTTTTAAACTCTTTTACAGGCACGTTTTCTTCTAGTGAAAACTACTAAATTGAATATTAAAATAATCTGAATTGAAAAAACAGAAAACAACTATGAACTAATTTAAATTGAATTAAACTGAGCTGAAAGGAATAGTTTTTGTGTGCGTATGAGCTAATAGGGAGGGATGAGAGTCGAGTCTAGGACCTCCTGAAATCGGGAGAGATGCTCTAACTAAATGAGCTATCCCTCACTCTCTAGACAAATAACGAAATGTGTGTGTAAAAGTATAATGCAAAGTTGAACTGAATTAAATTGAATCTAAATTTAAGTTGGAAAAAAATAGACCCTATATTACAGATACTTAATCAACTCTTTTTAACATGGGTATATAATAAAACTAATCTTGTTCTTTAACTACCAACAACAATACAGTCTTTTACAATATTGTAATTCCTATAATTCCAAAGTAGGGCATGACAAAAAAAGGATACAAGTCTAGAACCGGTGAAACATATAAATACAATAATGTACGTACACCATATACCAAATGCATGATACTTCTCAAAACTCAAACACATTACTTAACAAATGTTATTTCCATTGCATACCAATAGTCACATTGTTAGTTTATCTCAAGTGAACCCTATTTATTTAATAAATTCTCATCTAATATTGACTTGATACAAAATAATTATATTTTCATGTGACAAAATAAATACTTCATAACAATACCAATAAAGTTGAAGAAGAAGTCTTGTATTTCCATGGGGAACATCTTATCTCCAACCATTGCTAAACAATCGATCATTACTACTAGCAGAATCTGGGCTATAGCACACAGTCTTTCGAGTATGGGCTCTAGCCCGGTTATTATTTGGGCTTGGAATATGGGCATATTGATTATGGACCGATCCACCACCAGAGCTAGAAGAGTCCCCACCACTTGGGCCCATAGGCGATCTTTTGGATGGAGAAGGATGGTTCCAAGGGGACAGAGATTGGGCCCGTGGTTTAGATGGGCCTTGGGCTCGAACTTTGGCTTTTGCAGATTGTGTTGGGGCCATGTAGCTTGGAACTCCATCAAAACTTGATTGCCTGCTCTCCCTCCCTGACCTGCTCAAATCAAATAATAATGAAAATAAATGAATAGGTTATAAACTTATGCACTCATCCAATGTAAATGATCTACATTATCAACGTATTTGATCTTATTAATGTTACAAGCTTATCTAGGTAGATGAGGTATAGGTAGGACTCGTTACCATCCCTAAACAAACCTCACTCGAACAATAAATAATAACCACACGACGATCTTCTATTATCTTGACAAACTGCAATGACTCTAAATCCTTTGCCTACTGTAATTCAACTGAGGGCGAAAAATATTTTACATTTTAGTTAAAAAGGATGTAATCGTCTTTTCACTCTCTTGTTTCTTACCAAATTGTTTGATACTCTTTATTAGTAAGAGAAGATAAAAAAAAAGTGTAGGTAAATGAAAAAAATGTGACCGAAAAAGTGAAAATTATGAGAGTCCACACCCCCACATATTTAAAAAAAAGGAAATATAGCAAGTAAAGAAAGATGTCATTTATATAAGAAAGTAAGAAACTTAGCAAGTAAATGGAGATAGAGGGAGTAGTATTTGACTATACGCATTATTACGCTATTTACGTACCTATGCATGATATTAGTAGTGTCCCTATGTTGAGGTGGGCTAACCATGTCCATCTCAACAGTCCTCTCAGAGACATCATCAGTGCTAAGGGCTGTCACAAATGTGCTTTCATTTGGACCAGATTTCATATTAGCCACTTCAGAAGGTTTTTGGGAGGCCATCCATCTCTCCAACCAATTCCATCCCCAAGGAGGTTTGTCCATTCCATTGCCATAAATTGAGAACATTGCTTCATTTATTGCTGGATTTGATTGCATTAAATAGTGTTGTTGCTGTTGCTGTTGCTGCTGCGGTTATTCGGGCAAGAAGCGAAACGTTAATATAAAAGTAAATTACTAATAGAGATAAAAGCCTAAAATTTTAGACTTAATTTTTAAAATTTTCACTTCAGCTTAGGCAGTATAGGCTCACAAATTCAGCTAAGTTCGATTCAGATCACACTAGTTCATTTCAAATTCATTCACTATTAAAAAAATAAAACAAAGACATTAATGTGGTTTTCAGTTTTTTGATTTTTTGTATTTGAAAGTCATATGATATATGGCCTCTAATGAATCAAAAACTGTCAAACTTTTGGAAACATAATGATTTTGAAAACTGACAACTAAAAAGTGAAAATCACTTTTTGTGGTTTCCTTTTTTAGTTTTCAAAAACACTGAAAACTGAAAATAAAAAATGATAACGAACGGTTAGTTTTAAACTCCTACTTAGTAAATCTCAAGGTATTATTGATTACTTCGATATTTATTCATTTATTTTCTCATCCTCAGATTTGAGCTTGCAATTTATCGATTATAACATTTCAGTTTAGTACTCAAATTAAGGAGTTACCATAAGTCTTCGACTCTTACCAAACACTAAGCTAGAAAACTTAGAGCATATAGTTTTGCATATATAGCGTACTTATATTAAACAAGAATCACATGATGTATTTTAAAGTTACAAGGTGTATTATAAGTAGCTTTGGACAAAATACTCGTGTTTAAAATCAAAAACACAAATAGTGACACCAAACGATCCCTTAGAACGGAATAAATGAGATACTAGATCAAACAATTAAAAAGGAACCAACCTGATAATTATACGCATAAGCAAGAGCTCTTTCCCTCCTCACGGCAGCATCATGCTTCTTTTGAGAACTCTCCCTAATATGCTCAAAACTATGGTGCCTTCCATCCCACATATCAACATTACTACTACTGCTATAATTAATCTTTGTTGGGCTCTTAATTGCTGTAATTAGTTCATCTTGCAATGTTGTCCCATAATATTGACCTCTTTTTCCATAATCATCATTAGTTTCATTATTAACAACATGATTATCTGTATGAATCTTGTGAGCCAAGTGAAGTCTTCGGGCTCGGACTCGGGCCTGAACTCGTACTAGAGCTTGCATACACCTCATTGTCATTTGGGCCTGCTTTCTCACATTGTGACCCCTCACTAATGCTTGTAGTCTCACCAACCCTTTTAATGCACGCAAAGCCCTTCGAGCCTTCAAAACAAATTAATGAACATATCATGGAATATAATGTAATTGCTCCATCATAATCAAATATGGTATTATATAATATGGTGCATTGCATAGAAAAGTTTGTCACGTGAAACTTAACTTTCATTATTCTGTAGGATCCATTTTTTACTAATTCCAAGTCTATTCCGTGATTTATATTACAACTATGAGTGCGTAAATGTTTTTTAGAAACGAAAGAAACATTAATTAACCATTTTATACAAAAAAAAAAGAAATCTAAAATATGAACATGTATATGTAAGACAAATCGATATTATAATATTCCAAGACAAATAAAAGAATACCTAATTTATAAGACATGCATAATGCTTATAAACCGTAATACGTTGATTTTACGTTTGCCAAAATATTAATATGATCACTGATATCTTTAATTTGTGTTGCGTAAAAAAAAGGTATTGAGAATTTTCAATTAAAGATGTGTTACCAAGTATCCTCTATACTGTGATTGTATCAAAGTGGCTGCCCTTTCCTCTCTAGACTGACGCCCATAACCAGCTAACCGGACCACTCTAGCGGCAGCTTGAGCAGCTGCCACAGCCGCCTCGGCCGCTGCTGCTGTGGCTGTAGCAACCGCTATTGCGTGTGTGCGTTCTTCCCTCGCCGGAGATGTTGCACCACTCTCATCATTGGTGTAATCAGGTGAGCTTTCAGTTGGGAAGTGCTCCACGGATACAACTTCTAATGCATCATTGTTCCATTTTTGGGCACTTTTTTCCTGAAAAGAAATTAAATTTAGTGCAAAAAGATATTAAACTACTCCCTCCGTAACTAATTGTTTGCAACAAATTGGCATTACTTGTGAGAGGTAAAATATTTCATTGTTGCAACTAATTTGTCACGAAGGGAGTACTATACATCTTTGACTAGTTGATTATTACATCATAGTTCACGAGTCATAAATTATGTGGACTCATTCAATCTGGTTAGACTCGGGCAATGACATGCAAGCCAAGTAGACTCTTTCACTCTTCAACAAATTCGCAAACTAGATTCGGAGTTTTAATTGCACAAGGTCCGTTGTGGATATACATATATAACAAAGCTCAACATGCTTAGAATGTAATGTACATTTTTCTTACACTGTGGTGTAATTTACACTTGTTTAAATTCTTTTTCGTCATGTATTGTGTACATGACTACATGCATGAGTACGAAAAGATAATATATCAGAGATTATAAAATTACACTCGACCACCCAAGGTGTAGGATAGATATTCTAGGCTCATGATCATAATGGACCTCAACATGCTCAGGATGCGATGTACATTTTTCTTAGACTGTAGTGTAATTTACATGAGTAAAAAAGTTAGTTTATTATGAGAAATTATAAAATTACACTTGACCACTCGAAGTGTAGGATAAATATTCTAGGCTCATGATCGGAAGTTTACTTCTTGTACAGTTGTACTAGAAAGTCTACTAGTTTAGTTTCTTTTTTTGATGCTATGTAGGTTAATGTTTGTGTAGCTCTTAGCCAGCAAAAATAGAAATTTTTTGCATGGTGTATGTTTGATTTCCGGATTTGGTTGAGCCAAATTGCTAAAAGATATATTCCACATTCATTTTTTACCTCATAATAGCTATTCTTGTGACTTTCCACACTCTATTTGGTTCCTATATTGTCCTACAAGTTTTTCGAATAACTTTTCTTGTAGTTAATTTGCTTCTTCAATTACTCCACGAGAGTACATTGTTAAATTATAAGGAATTATTTTTCTAGAGCCTCGTCATACTCATATGACACTCACTACTTGGTATTGACATAACATCATCCAACCATGAAAAAAAATACACCTTAAAATTTAGATTAAAAGATCATCATCCACTTCAACACTTGCACTTCAAACTCCAATTTATTAATAAGTTAAGTAATACTTCCTCTACTTTGATTTCTTTTTTTAATAACCTTTTTATATTTCTTACTATAGAAAGAAAATGCATATCTTTCATCATTAATTGATCAGGTCAAGCCCGTAATCAGACCACGCCCTGGGACAACTTTCCAACCCAACCCACCCACCATCATACCCTAATCTGCATTGGCACAAATCCATTCAACACATTTTGGCCCAAACCAACCTCTCCACACGACATCACTAGATAGAATATATAACTTGCTCTCTTTGTACCTCAAAGAATAAATTAGAGGTGATCAAAGTTGTTCAACCTGTAGGCTATGTTCGACATAAAACGAATTTGGCCCAGAAGGCCCAAAATTTGTGTCTTTATACGTTGTTTGTCCAAGACCTGCCCAAAAATCCCGTCTCAAAACCTCATTCATTCCAATCCCCCCTCTAAAAAGACTAAAGCTCTAATATAAATTACTACACTAGAATCTCTATTCTATAAGTGAAGAGGTGGGGGACACCAAAAATCACTATTAATTTTTTTTTTTAATTCCTATTTTAGAGGAATAACTCTTTCTCTTTATAACTGACTATTCAAATTTTTTTTTTTGAAAAAAAAATTGCAAAACACACTAAACAAACAAAATTTATATTTTTATATAAAATTTTACATGACTCCGCACGCATCGCGTGCATATAGGGCTAGATCTCTATACTGTAAGGGAAGAGGGATGGGACACCAAACTTAATGTATTGCCTAATTTACCCTTTGTTGTTTAATTAATAATTTACATAAAAAATAAATAAAAAATTAATGAGAACAATTGCATAAATAAACCATCTATAATCATCCCACAATCCCACTACATCACAAAAAATAATTACCCACTCACCCAACCTTAATAAATAAATAACATAAAAAAACTGATTCAAAATACCAAAACTACTATGATATAATTTTTGCACACATTGTGTGCATATAAGGCTAGTATATCATGGTTGGAAGATGGAGATATGACATTTCTAATACACATGATAATCACCAAGGTTGATGTTGATAGCCTAATCTCCATGCTCTACGGGTTCTATCATGGATTGCAACTTGTGAACTGGGACCATTGAATACAAGTATCATATGCGTTTCAATGAGGGATTCATGGTCCAATTAAAGTAGGTTCCCCATTATAAAGGGCTCATCAATATCTATCTAACAACTGTGGTTAGATGAAAATTGCATAAAGTTACTCTAAAATAAAGCTAAATGATGAATAAGATCAACTTGCCATTTAAGTTAAGACTAGGAAAATTAGTACATTGTACTCCCTTAAACATTAAGGAATTTAATCTATTTGACTTATAATCTCGTGTCGTTGTAAATGGAGTAGCTAAACCTAACTTTTTTTTTTGTTTTGGGTGTGTTCACAGGAATGAATGGTCCTTAATACAAATGAAACTCAATCCTAGATTCTAAGGATATATCAAGTAAAAAAAAAGGGAAATCTCTCGAAATTAACTAAATATGGTAGTATGTACTGTTGTGGATATTATCAAGATAAATCCCCAAATGCTCGTCCTGATTAACTTATCTAAACTTATAAAATTTTAACCGTGCTTTCTTACCATTATAAATACTACTGTAAAATCTTATGACTTGAGTCATACCCCGTTCATTTATAACTGGAATTTATCAGAATTTTAATAGTTTTACTAATACTATATGATAACACTACTAAAGGTTAAAGTACTGCACTATATAAGAAAAAATGGCGTATATAGAACATTAACCGAATTCATCCAACACTATATTCACATTATTTATCTGATTAGCTCACACATTGTTAATGCAAATCACACTGCCATATTTTGTTGATTAATGAGAGTACATTCTTATACTTAACCACATATGCTAGAAGTTCATGATGTCCCTCCGTAACATATTACTTGCAACGATTTGACATAAAATGTGAGTAGAAACTGTCTAATCGTGCAAGTAATCCATTACGAAGGGAGTACTATATATAGCTAATAGTTTACCAAAACCTAGATTTCTTGTCAACTCTTTGAAGTATCATTGTTTAACCATTTTAGTTTTGGAAAGTCAAGATTAATGATATATAGAAAAATCTTCATAACACGACACGAGGAAGAGGTAGTAGCTCAGTAGAGTACCACTCGGATTCCCAGACCTTTTCTAGGACTTGAATCCTCGTCCTAGGACCAATTATCTTACCTAATCAATAAATAAATAAGTTCACAAACATACCTTATTATTTTTCTCAGAGGAGTCATTAGAAGAAGACTTGAAAACCTTCTTCACAGAAGAGAACCAACCTCTTCCTTTCTTCCCCATTTTAGCAACACAAACCTTCAAAACCAACCAACAAATAAAAAATCAAAATCCCAGAAAAATTAAATAAATGTAGTGATGTATTATGTTGTAAAGAATAAAGATCATACCTTATGATAATATTCTCGAAGGTAATATCACTGAATTTTAGTGCATAGTTGTTCATGAAAGAAAACATATCCCATTAAAAAACCCAGATTCTCGAAAGTAAGGTGTAAAAACAGAGGAAGGAGAGAGAGAAGAAAGACAGAGGAGAAGAGTGAAGAAGAGTAACTGACGAACCGCGGAATTGCCGTTAAGCATTTATCTCTCTCACGGATTTTCCTTAACTCTTGCTTTTAATTTGCTACATGGACTACTTGACTTATAAGTAGTTGGCATTGTAATGTCAAATGGGATTTTGCCACGTATGTATTTGCATAATATTTTGGGGAAAATGCTTGCATGGAAATTAAATAAATGCATAATTGGATATTTGGGAAATTTCCTGAGGTACCCCCGGGGTTAGGGCTAATTCCTCGGGTACCCTCCTCGTTTTCGAGCTAGCTGAGATGCCACCAGAGTCAGTGTTTGCTGCTTAAATGTCATTAATGGTAACGCCGTTAGTTTTTCTGTTAACTTTCTCAATTTTATTTCAATTTTCATTTAAAAAAAATAGAAAAAAAGAAAAACTAAAATTAAAACCCAAAACCCTCCCCCCTCTCTCCTCCCCCCCCCTCTCTCCTCAGTCCTCCCCAACCCCAACCCCAACCCCAACCCAACCTCTCACCCCCACCCCTGTCCACCACTTCCCCCCACCCCTACCCCCGTACCTCCCCTTCCCCCTTCCCTGAATCTGCCGCCCCTCCCACTCTCCTCTCCCTCCCTCCCACTGCCTAAAGTAAAAACCCCCACCCTACCACTCTCCTCCTCAGACACCACCGTCGTCGACCCGGTGGGTGGCTTCGTTGATGGTGGTCGCATGGCTTCGTTGATGGTGGTTGCAAATCGAACTTAGGTGGTGGAGGTTTCGTTTGATGGTGGTCGCGATTTAGGTTGGGTTCGACGGCGAGGGAGGTTGAGGGTGGCGGTTTCAGGGTGGGCTGGGGTGAGGGAGGTTGAGGGTGGCGGTTTCGGGGTGGGCTGGGGTGAGGGAGGTTGAGGCTGGCGGTTTTAGGGTGGCCTGGGGGTGAGGGGTAGAAGAAGGCTGGGCAGGGGGTGGTTCGTGGGTTTGGGGAGGGGAGGAGAGAGAGTCGGAGGGGGGGGGAGAGAGTGTGGGAGGGTGGGGGGGAGATGGTGGCTGGGTGAGGGTGGGGAGGAGAGAGAGTGGCTGGGTGAGTGTGTGGAGGAGAGAGAGTGGTAGGGGTGGGGTTTTCTTTAGTTTTTTTTTCTTTCTTTTTTTCTTAGTTTAAATGAAAATTAACTTTAAAATTGAGAAAGTTAACAGAAAAACTAACGGCGTTACCATTAATGGCATTTAAGTAGCAAACACTGACTCTGGTGGCATCTCAACTAGCTCGAAAACGAGGAGGGTACCCGAGGAATTAGCCCTAACCCCGGGGGTACCTCAGAAAATTTCCCTTTTTTTTTTTAATCCATATATTTATATATATACGAGCTTTTAAAGTTTAAGAGATTGAGGTTTGTTTTTTTTTAGAAAAAAGTCAACTCTAAATGTATCCTCCATTTTTTGGCTCTACATGTCAAGATAGATTAATAATTTGTTGGGTTGCGAAAATTCTATAGTGAATGTTGAACACTTAAACGCGACTATATACTACTAATATTATCATATTTAAATATATAAATATACAATACTGTTTTTTTAAAAATAAATTAAAATCTTGTATTAACATTCCATAATCACGAGAATGAGTAGGGATGAACAGAATTTGGGTCGGACTGCACTAAACAGCATCCCATGCGTTTTGGTGCAATTTGAGTGGGTTTATGGACTAAAAAATTAGGTTGGTTTGTCCTTTTGACCAAATGGTTTGCGGTTTAAGGTTGGTCTATTATATTTATAAACCAAATCGTAAAAGTGTCATTAGTATTCAACGTAAGAACAACTTCGTACTTTAAATAGTAATTTTTTGCAACTTTGTAATATTTTCAATATCGTTTAGCTTTTTCCTAGTCTATCTATATGTTTTTACTAGCATTATATGCACGCGATGTGTGCCTCGTACGAAATAGTAATATGTAAGGATTTTGGAGAAATTACATTTCTCCAGTGAAGTGTATACATATTTTTCATACATTTAAAAATAATCGTTAAGTTTTAATTATTTTATTGTTTAGAGAGTGTAATTGTAATTTCCAAAAAGTTTAAATAGCGAAACAGTATAAATGCATTAAAAAAGAGTAATAAATATTAAAGAGTAGATTAGTAATAATGATTTAAAACAAAACGCCAAAAAGGCAAAAGCCAAAGATTAATAGAAGATGTCATTTAGAGCATCATCAATTCACCACTCATGAGTAAAAAAAATACATCATCCCCCATCTCTACCACTTTCTCCGTTGATATTTTTTAAAGCTGTTTTTACTTTATAGATTTTCAGATATTTTTGTTTGAAGTTTTTAAACATTTTTTGCTAAAAATCTGATGTGTAAAATTGAAAATAAAACTTAATTAATTCATTAATTATTGAATTTGTGAACTTACCTGATTAATATAATTTATTTTATCTTTTCTTTAATTGTATGTATCAATTGTAAACTTCTATTTAACTTCTCAACCTTTGGGCTTGCTGGTTGTTTTGGGATGATTAGATAATAATGTAAATGAGATTTGATCCACAAAATTGATGAATGATTTTATTTGTTAAATGTTAATTGTTAATTGTTAAATATAGCGAGTGGAGGTTAGTGTTGGTGTAACAAAATAGTTGTATTAAGACAACAAGGGTAGATAATCCTCATTGTATTAAAGGACTATATTTGTTATTAAAATTCTATAGAGTTTCGTTGTATTACGGACCACCTAAAACTTAATTTATGACTCTCGTCTGATTTATTAACTTGTATTTATTTCATTTTCAATAGCCAACAACCATTACCAATTTGACTTTACAAAAAGCAAATCTTTTAAATTAAATACAATTTAACTATGAACTTATATGTTTTAAAGTCAATTGTCCTCGCCGTGATACAAATGATATAAAGAACACAATCAACTTCTAACATTGAACCTTCTTCAATATAATACATTAGTTTCTTGTACCTGCATATATCAGGCACTTAGTGTCAGACAAAAAAATTATATTGTAAAGTCAAACACATATGCAGGTAGGATTATTCATCATAGCCTACAAATCATATTTCTTTTGAAACAAAAATAATATATAACAAACTTTATAAAACTTTTTTCTATATTTCTTTTCTAAAAAAAAAAATTCTTTCTTTCTTTTTCCCTTTTATAAAACAAATCATTTATTTATTATCTTTTCACAAAAGAAGAATAATAAACATGTGGAATGGACCAAACTTTCCTCGGGATAACAACTAAGACAGAGATCCTAGTGTGCACACTCCACAAAACAACGTAATCGTAGAAAAAGATCAACGTACTCCAATAACTATACTATACAGTTGAGCGAACCCCGATGAAGTTCCATTTTTTAGATACCACATAGGCAATTCCAACAATTTTGAAATACAAAACAATTCTTAGAGATACCAAATAGGCGGCAATCCCAAAAACTTTGCAAACATAAAACTATCTACAAATCTTTTGGTAGCCTTTTACCTTTTCTATAACATATTGAACTGTGGTTTGGGAACCAAAATTTTATAATTGGAGGAACATCTTCCCATTTAAACCAATCTCAACAAAAATGAGGTACAAACTCTTCTTGTAACCTACTTCTATAAAAGTTTATTTCAAACGGAACTTCTATTTATGGAGGAACATCCTCCCCTTCAAACCAAATCTCAACTTTAAGAACTTTGCTTGTAGACTATAAAAAGTTCAATAAGAAATATTACATTTTCGGAACACACAAAACAAATATCAAAGTCAATAGCGCTCCCGATTAAAATTGGAATCTCCCGACCCTAATTTTCATACCTAAAGTTTGTAGTTTTGAAAACCCTAAAAGTCATTAATTTAACATTAAAATTTCAATTACAATTTAAATCATTAACCAGGAAATTATATTCATAAATTATAATAATTGTTTGTGTATGAAACAATAACTGAGTGTGGTGGTGAGAACTTGGTGGAAAACGTGGCGTTCAAACTTCTTCGTGATGCCAACCTACAAAGCAAACACTGGCCTTAGGGGTTGATCTGATGAACGCCCCCTTCGATGCCTAAGTAAGCTATGTGAATACAATAACAAATCTTCAAGAGAGATCATGTGCTAAGTGTATGGAATTCGGAGCATAGAAATGAAAGTACATTTTCCATGTATGGGCATGCATATTTATATAGAGTACTTGGAATTATGTTGACCTATGCTTTTTGTTGGGCTTTTGAACTAATGTGGGCCTAAACGTTCGATATTGGAACTTTTTTTAATTGAATATTATCATTTGAAACTCAACAATGTCTAAAGTCTAATCGACTAAAGGCTATGTTATTTTCAAATAATATTTGCTTATTCAAACTTATTAGACTTTATTAGACCTTATGGTTTGTTCTTTTCAACTTATTTTCATTCCTTACAAATCCAAATAAATCCCGATAAGACCCAATAAGGTCGAATAATGTCGATTATTAAAAGGTCTAATAAAGTCAAATAAAGCCTGATAATTTCATCTAATACGATCAAATAAAGTTTAATACGGTCGAATAAGGTGTAAAGGTCTACTAAGATGTAATAAGTTTAGATAAGTTCATATAAGTAAAAATAAGTTAAAAAGCACCTTATCAGATGATACTTTATTATACTTTATTAAATCTTACTCCCTCCGTCCCATAATATAGTGTTTGTATTCCATTTTTGGTGTCCCAAAATGTTCTTCTTGTTTCCATTTTTGAAAGGTACTAAATTCCTAACATACCCTCATAAAGTACTTGAAAAATGGTCTCCCCCAAAGTATTTTATTCTAAAATATTCCTTTTCTATGTACTTGTCATTATTATATTAGTCTTTTCTCCCTACTTTACCTCATTTAAATTTGTTGTTTTGTTGTCAAAAGTACTTCAATCATTGATGTTTTGTCTAACCTTAATTTTTGTGAAAAATGAAAAACAAGCACTATATTATGGGACGGAGGGAGTATTTTTAACTTATTTTAAAGTTGTATAAATTCATAACTAATAAAAATAAGTCAAAAAAACAGATCCATAAATTTCCTAATATCATGAGAAGGTCCAATACAATTCCATTCCTTGCTCTACAATCTTCAAACAATAGAAAAGTTAAACTATTTTGTCATATCACCACATCAGCATACACCAATCACATTTCACCCAAATTTTTCTAGAACGCTCCTCGTGGAACTCGAAAAGACATCTAACTCCATCCACACTACGCGCATTTTAGCCAAAACATCCAAATAACTCTTAACATACGCTTATATCAGTGCGATCGTCGTTGCATTGGACCCACCATAACATCATTCAGTACACTTTACAACCTTTACATGTATAAACTCACACAAACGCTCTCAAAGTTGCCATTTTTGCACATACAAACTTTCTGGGTTTTCTGGGTTTGATGTTCTTTTGAAAATGAGTGAAAAAAAGAGGAAATTTCAGAGCATTAAGAAAGTTTATGATAATTTCAAAAAAAAAAAAAAGAAAGTTTATGATGATGATGATGATGATAATGATGCAGGAGATAAAGTTTATAAATTTCAAGTTTTACTACCAAATGGGATAAGTGTTGCTGTGATTAAACGTAACCCAAAAGATAAAAGTGTTGATTTGGATGTTTTTGTGGGAAATGTGAAGGAGAAATGCTGTGTGATTATGAAGCAAACAGAGGGTTTTAAAGCTAAAAGGAAGGTTTTTTGGAATAGTAAAGAGTTGTATTTGGAAGATAGTAAAGGGGTTAAAATTGGGAGTGAAGTGTGTTTTGATAACTTCAAGCCTAACAAACTTCATTATTTGAGGCTTTTTGTGAGTTTCCTTTTTTTTAATACCTTTATTGTTGTTTTTTGTTTATGTTTTTTGGTGGGTTTATTGGGTTTTGAATGATTTTGGTATTTGTGTGAGTTTTGTCTTACGTTATGTTGCATGGCAAAGGATACGAAATGGAAAATGAGTGTTTAAGATGATGTACTGCTCGTGAAGATGTTTCTGTGTCAGGTCTAAAATTAAGACGATATTGGTACGCATTTGTGTACGAAGTGTCCGTGCAACATAATAATGTAAGGGGTTAAAATAAGGAGTAAAGTGTGTTTTGATTAGTTCAAGCCTAACAAAATTCATTATTTAAGGCTTTTTGTGAGTTTTTTTTTATACCTTTATTTTTTTTTTGTTTATGTTTTTTGGTGGGTTTATTATTAGTCAAAAGGGTTTTGAATGATTTTGGTCTTTGCGTGAGTTTTGTCTTACACTATGTTGCACGGCAAAGGATACGAAATGAGAAATGGGTGTTTAAGATGACGTACTGCTCATGAAGATGTTTTCGTGTCTTGTCCAAAATTAACACGACACTTGTACGAAGTGTCTGTGCGACATAGGTTGTGAGTAGCAGTTCATCTATGTCTTGTGAATTTGTGATCAATGATTTGGGTCGATGAACTTAGGTGGGTGGTTTTTGATGTTGATGTTTCTAGGAATGCTGCTTGCTTTTTTTTGGTTTTGTTGGGGTTTTTGTATGATCATCTAGGAATGCTCTCATATAGTTTGTGTCTAAGAGGAAGAGTTGGTAGCCCAGTACCACCTCGAATTTCAGGGCCCACGTTTTGAATTCTCGTCCTAATAATATGTTAAAATAATTACTCCATCAACGTATTAGGGGTGCGGGCTAGTAGCCTAGTAAGGTTGGCTTTGGTTTTTTCAACTTACCTAATCTGGAAAAAATTGTAATTTGTGTGCTATGGCGGACACATGCTTCTACTAATGGGGTGTTGATTATGGATTTCGAGATTTGTAACTTGGGTTGCAAATCGAAAAGTAACCCAATACTTTAAATTTTAGTAGTCTAATGAATAGAAGATTAAATTATAATTTTAAATCGGGGGTGTCAACTGCAACCCCTTACCTCAATGTAGTTCCTCCAATATGTGTGCAATCTGTGCACTATCACTCTTATCTATGTTTGGTCGACGTGTGGGTTTTTGTACGTGCTTCATGTTTGGATGAATTGTGTTTTTTGATTTAGTTGTTTTTTCTGTTTGTGATGCCATTTCAAGTGGTAGTTGTCAGTGATGCTCAAACCTTTTGGATTAGTGGGAATGTTTGCTCAGAATTCATGTATCTATTATTGAGTATTAGAAGTATTGCATTGATGATTTGTGTTCCCTATTATGGTGCTAATTTGTAGTAGTTTGCCTGAATGTATTCATGTGTTGGTCATTTGTAGTATATGTTAGAAGGGTACTCAGTACTTAACAGTATCATACTTTGTTTACTGATTATGCTCGTTGTCTGGCTAAGTGGTTTGTTTTATGGCAATGACTCATTCCATGATTCAAGAATTGAATGGTAAATCTAGATGCTATATTTTGGTATTTCATTCTACCATGAGTGATGAGCTATGATATAATGTGATTATTATTGATTTAGCTGCGACTTTTGGCTAAACAAGCATTGTTACTTATCTGCTGATGTTTCTTTGCTATAGGATGGTGCTGCTCAGACTGTTGATACCTTTGAGGTTTGTGGACTATACACACTGGATTTTTATTTTGTTTGGGACTTATTTCATCGCGTACCGGGTGATCTTAATGCCTTTCTCGTTTTTCTTTTTGTGTTGTGGGCTTCACAGAATATGTGGGACTTGACACCAGACACAGATTTGTTGACAGAGCTTCCAGATGATTATACATTTGAGACGGCATTGGCAGATTTAATCGTAAGTGTTTGAACTTTGCATTTGGAAAAACCAATTCAATTTTGTGGTTCAGTGTGGGTGTTTGTTTTTAGTTGCATGACTGCTTTCATTTTCCCAGGACAATTCCTTGCAGGCAGTGTGGTCTAATGGCAATGGTGAAAGGAAACTGATAAGGTAAATAGTTTTGCTTAGCTACATCTGTTTTAGGAACAGTATATCTGAATATACTTGTGAGTAATTTTTTTGTTAAGTTGTTCATGAAGGGCATTATCCTATGGTGGTCGAACATGTTATGAGTTTAACTTGTTCTACATGGGCCGAGGCTAACAATATGGTCAATGCTTAATTGTATTTTTTGCTTTTTGTTTATTTTTGTATTTCTCATGGAAAGATTTTAACATACCATTGGTTCATGGATGCCTCTTATTGAACTAAAAGAACAATTTAGTTAGGTTTCCTTGTGCTATGATGAGTGCTTTTTTTTTTTTTTTTTTTGCTGGCTGAAGGAGCATATAGGCAGTAATATCTGTAATAAACTGCATCTTCTTGAATTTTAGGGCTTTGAAACTTTTCTTTTTCCTAGGAAACAGAAAAGTATGGCATAATCTTAAGATTGAAATATGTCATTGTTAATTTTCACTTACTTCACTTGTCTCTTTTCACTTTTCAGCCTAGACGTTAAGAGTGTAGTTCCTTCCTCCTTAGGTCGGATCCATCCTAGATAAAGTAAACTGTGAAGCATTGATTGAAAAGGAGACACTTAAGAAATTGTGTTTTGTCAATATAGTGCTGTGATTAGCTGGTCTTTCTACCTAATATCTGAGTTGGTGATCTTGATTGTTTTTCTTCTGTGTTCTGTTACTTTCATGCATGGAAATTAAATGTGTGTACTACTTGTTCTTTATTTGCAAGTTCATGAATCAGGTTGCTAATTCTTTCTTCAAGCCTCTCCACCTGCTGGTATAGGCCTAGCTCTTTAAGGGTCTATGGCATTTTTGTATTGGAGATATAGTATCATTTTCCGTGTTAGGAGATCTCATTTAGATCTTACTCTACCACTCTTAACTCGTTGCTGCCTAGCCTTCCTGCAACATAGATTACTGGCTATGTATGTGAATTGGTTAACTAAGGGTTTATGGGCATGATGGAATTTTCATCTTCAACTTATTCGGCTAACTAAGACTCCAAGAGATAAATTTGTTTTGCAGTGTTGAGGTTTATGAGGATAAAGTTTCAGTATTTGATACTGGCCCTGGAATGGATGGAAGCGATGCGAATTCAATAGTGAAGTGGTATTTTCAAGTTATCTTTTTGATTGGTCTTCAATGGCTTTATCATCTGGTTATAAATATCAAATCTTTCACTATTTCTGTTCTTTTTCTTCTCCATGTTTCATATCACTTGAGCTAGTTTTCATGGATTTTCATTCTTTTTTATTTGTCAGGGGAAAAATGGGTGCTTCGGTTCACAGAACTTCCAAAAAGCTTGCAATTGGCGGAAAACCTCCATATCTTACGGTAATGTCAAAAGTTATATCCAATCAAGTAGCTATCATATGCAGAGACTCACATATTCTGCCGTAAACAGAGCTTTCTTTAAAAAGTAGTTATATGTGTACTATGGCAATTGACTTCTGTTGGAGAATATTTTGCTTTTCTGTGCAGCCTTTCTTTGGGATGTTTGGATATGGTGGAACAATTGCCTCTATGCATTTAGGGAGGTAAACTAATGAATTCTCTTAATCAATTAGCCTGAAGCGTTAAACATGCAACATGCTTGTTGGCGTTGTTTCTGATTGATGTGTACTGTGCTAGGCATGCTGTGGTTTCTGCAAAGACCAAAGTGTCTAAGAAAGTTTACTGGCTTCGTTTAGAGAGGGATGCTCTATTAAGGCGGTCCGGTTCTGAGCTGAACTGGAAGGTATAAGGTTTTCATGAGTTTCTTGAACTCTATGGATGAGTCCTTTTTTTTAGACCATGCTATGATTGCTGGCACTACAAGTTATCTTCAATGTCAGTCACATGAATGGTTAACTAATTTTCAGGCTCCTGGTGGCATTCGAGATCCATCACACAGGGAGATTAAATTGTCACCTCATGGAAGTTTCACTGAGGTACACTTTTCTGCATGTTTATCACCTTAGTATATTTTGAGTACTTACAAATTTGTGTATCAGCAAAGAAAATTTAATTGAGTAATAGATATACTTCAGGCATTCTTGCTTTTTCTGGGAAGACTTCAGTTTATGCCTTTCCTTGGATCTTGTTTATAGATGATGTGTTTACAGTTTAAGAAGCATATGATCTCTCACGGCGTGGTTGGACTGGGGTAATATAGTTAAGGGGGGAATAAGGTAAATAGAGAGAAGGGAGATGGGTGGAGGTGGGGGTTGTCGACTGGTGGTCGAGGAAGAAGGAGTAGGGGTGAGGGAAATGATATTCTTCAAATTCTAGGCCCTAGGGTGACCTATGACCCCCAAACCCATCCCGCCTATTGACCGGGCTTTGACCAAGTCTCGCTCGAGTAGCTCACGAGCTGTCTCGCTCGATTAGCACCCCTAGTGTGATAAATATTAAGAAACATCCTCTCGTATCACCTCTGGTGGAATAAATAGTTATGAAGTAAATAACAAAATTGTTGTATAACTATTGTTGTTGATGCCTTTTTTGCTTCATTATTATGAATCACGATTCCCACTTCTGTTATGGACTGATCCCAGGGAAAGGATTCCTAACCAGCCAGCCGTGACCAACGAGGCCGTTTGTCCTTATGGGGGGCGAATTTTATGGACTGTTCCCAGGGAAAGGATCCCACATCGACCGTATGGGAGGTTGGTGTGGGGTTTATATAGGAAAATGGGCTCTCCTCCCCTTGAGCTAGCTTTTGGGAAGTGCATCCCTATTGTTCTATAACAACTTCCCAAACCCGTTGCTTTTTAAAGGCCTAGATATTCCCCATAATCTTGCTGAATTTAGTAATTTTCTTCATTGACCACTGTGGTACAGTGTAGTACTTTCTTGTTGATTTTCATAAAGCACAAATGAATTCGAGACTGCCACACCCGGTCAGACTGCTACCTTGTTCAAGACAAAATATATTTATTGATGTAAATGTTTGGTGAATATTTGTGAGTTGGGGGCATCTTCTCTTGAATGTTCACTGATCTAATACATTCATATTGCTCGTTGTTAACCCCTTTGTATTCTGGAATTAGTTATAGATATGGTGCATTGCTGCTCACTTTGTGCTGTTCTGACTTCTGATCCTAAATTCTTGACCTTTGTTCTATAGATTGTTATGCAGCCTAAGTTGGAACTCCCTGATATATATCAACTCCAGTGCAAGCTCAAGGATATTTATTTCCCTTACATTCAGGTAAGCTTTTGTATCAGATTGTCCTAACGTGCTTTCCTTTATCGATGGAGACTCGAGAATTGATGATTGTTTTTTTTTCAATTTTCTTTTATATTTTGAATGTATGAGCTTTTTATCCTTTTATTTGCACAAGGATGATTCCAGTTATTGGTATACCTATTTTCTAATTTTTTATTTTAAATTTTGAACTCTGGTTGGTCTCTCCAGAGGGAAATGTTGAAGCTGATATAGTAGTTTTTGGCTTGCTTCACAAAGTTCCATCCTGTAGAACATATTTCATGTTATTTCAGGAGTGAAGAGGTTTCTTGAAAACTTTCCTCTTTCTCTCGACTTTTGAAGCTCTTTTCTAATCCACTACTGATTATGAATAGCAAGCTAGCAACTATAAAAGGAGCTTTAGTCTTTTCATGTTGGTTTTTGGCATTATATGACAATCCTTTTAGATTATAAGCTGCTCCCTTCTCTAGAAATATAAGCGTCTTAAATTGAAATTTGCATCTTGACGACTACCTCCGGACAATGGTAGTATAGCTTAACTGCACTCTTGTTTCAGTTATATGTACATATACTTACTGATTATACTATGGAGTACAAGGTAAAAGATGAATTTATGACCAGAGTAAGTCTTTTAATGTAGTAATTTAGAAACCCTCACTCGTAGTTTTCTAATCACTGATATTCTAGTCTGGATTCTTGCGGTTCAGAAATGTTTTTAGATTGTTAGCTTGTCAAGTCTGAAGACTAATTATATGATTTGGGTGGTCCATGAAAGGAGAAAATACAAGTTATTGCTGTTCACCTGAATGTTTTTGCACTCTGCAGAACTAAGACTTGCGTTGTTAGTGTTACTTCCATTTGATAATTATTATAAGCATCAGTCCCTTCTGACTATTTATTACCTCTAAAATTTACAAATCTACTCCTAGTTGCTTCTATTCTCTGAGATAGGATGAGAATATTATACTCTGGATTGATATTGTTGAGCATTTTTTGTGCAGTGCGATGAGTTATCCAAGAAAGGGAGGACTACAATATCGGTGGATTTCCAGGTTCTCTAATATGGGTTCTTCATTTCTTTGATATTTTGCGTGCAGAAAGTCCTACTTTCTTGTAGGAGTTACCAGAGCCTTAAATAGGAAGTTCATAATCAATTTTACTAGGAGCTCATAATCAATTAGATGAGAAGCTCTTGCTTTATTAATTTTTTAAAACATTGTTTGTTGATACTGAATGATATCTGTCTGCTGAGATTTTGAAGGCTGCTGCATACTATTAGAGTGTAATGGCATCTGGCCCAGTTGTTTCATGATGTTCATAATGAGCCTATATTTTGGTTATGTTTTAGGCTTACCAGATGCTTACTGGTGTATCTCATGGTGTGAGTTTTGTAGATCAACGGCATTAATTTAGCTGAAGTTGAAGGTGGTGAAGTTGCAGTGACGAATGTGCATTCTTGTAATGGCCCAGACTTTGTACTGAGTCTTTATTTTTCGACGGAAGTGGACAAGGCTGGGTCTAAATCTCCAGGTGAGACCAAAATCCTTTTCCTTCATCCGTATTTTGAACTATCCTCTTTAGATAGTGTGAACTATAACAATGAACATCTCCCCCCCTCCCCCTAGTATCTGGCTCTCATAGTAGATCTTCCCCTCTTTCTTATGACTAGCTTTGTAGGGATTTGACCTCTTTTATGTTGTTTACTAACTTCTTCTAAGTTCTGACGTTGCTTTTAGGTGTGAAGGAAGTCCGTGAAGGAAATGCGCGCCTGAAGTGTGTTTACTTTCCTGTTGTTGAGGTATATAAATTTTATTACAACTACGTGTTCTTATGAATTCCAAGTCCATTGATGCTTAATCTTTTCTGCAGGGCAAGGAGAGTATTGAGAAAATTTTGGGAAGATTAAATTCTGATGGCTATGGAATTCAAGAAGACTATGAATCTTTTAGTCGTATTTCCATCAGAAGGCTGGGTCGCCTTCTTCCTGAAGCTCGCTGGGTTAGTTGGTCATAAGTGAAATAGTTTGTGCTTTACTGTGTATGCTTCAAATGTTAGCTGGTTGTGTTCGATAGTTCCTTGATCAAGTAGATTTCTTACTGACATATATTCTTCTCTTTCGTACATCTTTTGGTCTTTTTTCTGATAACCACAGAATTTTATCACGTACTTTGTCATCTTTTCCTCAATATGCTCTCTTGATATAGCATGTGATATGACTTGGCCTTATCTGTTATGTGCCTATAGGAGCCGTTACCTTTCATGATACCCAAACAGACAAGGGGGAGCAGAGTTCAAAATTTGAAGAGGTGCTGCTCAAGAGTTAAGTGTTTCATTGGTAAGATTGCTTGCTCTGCCAAAATAATGTTCATCTCTCGTACTTTTTTGTCTCTCTATCTGCTTTCTCTTGTTTTTATCTACCCACTTAAGAACTGCCATTAATCTCTGGGCCAACCCAAGATATGCAGATCAGTGAGGAACGGATGGAGTATGTGTTTGTCCACTCATTTAGTCACTTTTCTGTTTTTGTTCTGACAAAAAACTTCTTTTCTTTTCTTTTGCAGACACAGATGCCGGTTTCAATCCAGTGCTGTCGAAGGTATCAAATTGCTTTTACTGCAGTAGAATGTTTGTTGTCATATCTGGTGATTCTTAATACCAAGTGCTATCTTATGTTCATATCATCTGCTCGAGTGGTATCTCTCTATTGTGCCCTCCTGTTGTCTTCCAGTTGAATGTGTCTTTCAATTATGTTCTTATCCTGTTGTCTTTAGTCTTCCAATTGAATAAGTCTCCTTCCAAACCGACCAACGACAATTGGATACCCTTGGGATGCAAGTGATGCTTATGTGAGTGTTTAGAAATTAGATGTCAGCTCCTTTGCATCCTTGCATTGGCTTGGGTGGGCTTTATTTACAAAGAAAATTGCTCTAGCAAAAGTTGAATTTTTTTCCAAGAATAAGTTGAAAACAAGAGTTATTTGACTTGAATATTTGTTTCTCGAATCTGTGAAATAAGAAGCTTTCTTTGTCAAACCAGGTTACATTTTGTAAGTAGTGAAGAGTTCTTTTTCTTGTGCTCGATGCTTCTTTTACCATATGTTTGAACTTTACACTCTTGTTTGCTAAGAATCAAGATGAGAAGCTAGCAAGAACAGTAAGAATATTCAAGTAGGGTGAAGGTAGTAGGTTTTGTTGATCAAGTTAGGATAATCTAATCAATTACAGCCGCTCATACTTTCCAGAGGATGAGGGCTTTCCCAAGATATTAACCAGTAAACAATTTTCATGATGATTCTATTACAATTTCTTCCCCCTTTTATTCTAAGCTAGGTGACTTCCCCTTTATTACTCATAATTAATTTCCTGATACAAAAATAACCAACTTTGAACTAAATTATTCCCTCGCCGATTTGGCATTTGCTAGCTGGTTCATTCTAATTGGCATTAGCAGTCCTTCTTGCATAGGTGAATAATGTAAGAGGCCTAGATTAATTCGTTGCATTGTCATGATGATAAGATTCTGATGAAGCGTTGTCAAATACTATCCCTGGAATTTTTGATACCTGGCTGGCTGCCACTGAAACGCACTAAACTAGATAGGTAAATAATGATATGAAGCCAAGATTCTGATGGTTTTAAGTCTGTTTCTGATTTTAGCAAAATCATAATCGAGAACCGAGTAATATTCTGTAAATAATACAGTTTCCTAAACACAAAGATGAGAAGTTGCTGATATGATGTCTTTTCGGAGTGAAGACGAAACGTCAAATGTTTTTGCTGCCCTTCAAATAAGAACACTGTATTTCCTGGTTCGCTGGAAATAAGAAAATGGAACAAATAGGAAAGGGTGTCAGTGTCATATTGGATAGTTAAGTTGATTTTTGCCCTTGACCTTGTATCTTTAGCTTTCTTTGGTGCTTATTCTTTCTAGCACTGCTAATTTTTGTACCCTGGATGGTTTCAAGCCTCATTTTTTGATGGATGGTCACTGTTTCAGACTGATCTAGCACCTCATCATATTTTTACTAAAGCATTGAAGGGTCTGGGAAGTGACACTCTTCAGAAAGAGAAAGGTGACTTGCTCTTCGTTATTTCTGTTTGACTGAAACAGATGTCATAGGTCTTAGTATACATCTTTACTAATAGTTTCTTGTAGCAGTGGACGTCCAAATTTATAGAGGCGAAAAGCAATTGACATTGCAACAAGTGGAGAGAGAGTATCAAGATTGGGTTCTCCAAATGCATAGTCAGTATGATGATGAATTCAACTGTGGTGATGATGAACCTGTTTATCTTGTTAATGCTTCAAATAGAGAAAAACTTGGTATTACATGTGAAGGTAAAGTTGATGTCTGGATGTTACATTCTTGTTTTTTTGGGGGGATCGTTTCTCTTATCTAGCAACTACGCGGAATAAGCCCCTGGGATCTGAAAAATGCTTGTTGCCTTGAAGGTGTTTGCCACCAGCTTAAAAACTAAACTTAGATCAGTTATTTTCACCAGGAAAACTTCATGGTTATCTGAACTTATCTGTTTGAAGTTTCCTGCACTTTTCTGAACTTACAAGAACTAATAAGAGATATTCTCTGAACTATCCCAAATTCTTCGAACTAAATTGAGTGATTTAGGAGTATACTTGTATAGACGAATGATCTAGGAGTTTACTTGTCACCACAGCACGAGACTCAACCATAGCTTTACTTATTTTGTTAATGTTTCAATGGCTTAATTTACAATTTTGTAGTTGTGAGGGTTCATCAAGCTATTAGTTGGAAGGGAAGATCCTGGAATAGGGGGCAGAAAGTCAAGATTCTCAAAGGGGCCTGTACTGGTTGTCATAAGAACAACCTTTTTGCCACTCTAGAGTACTTTTTGCTTGAAGGCTTCGAAAAGGATGCAGGTGGTAAGTTACATTAGGCAGTAATTCATGTATTATTATGTAATATAATTCTGTTAAATAGGGTGCACATCAAAATTGCCCTATATGTTCTGGATTACTCTTGCTCTGTCACTTGCTGCTTCCTAACAGTAAATAATATATTCTAAACAGGAGATGGGCGGATAATTTGCAGGTATATATGAAAACTTAATATTCTGTTAGTCTTCTGCTCGTTATTTTTGTTGTGAGTATCTTTCCTGATATATTGGTTTGTAAAGGCCATTAGGCGTTGAGGACGAAGATGGTAGTGAACTTAGAGTTGACAATACCGGCACATTGGAACTTCACAGTTCGATATCTCTGCCTATCATTGTATTAGACTCGGGAAAGGTTGGGATACTTTTCCATTTGTAAAGAAATTTCTTCTTTGTTATTGGTGCATCAGAGCATTTTTACTGGCAGAAGGATGTGAAAGAGTCCTGTTGCTTGCATGATTGTTTTTTAAATCTCTAGAGCATATTCAAATATTACTGGGGTGTTCTTGTCTGCAGTGTATTGCTGCGAACGAGAAGGAATGGAATTGCCAAGCTGAAAAGCTAAATCTGAAAATGCCTTCTACAATTGATGTACTGGAACCAATTCAATGCAAAGCATTAGATATTGACGGGGTGAGTAAACATTTAAATTTTTATTTATGCACGAAAAAAAAGAAACATAGTGAGTAATTAAGAGGAGCTATCTAATAATACAACAATGTTCAATACCAAAGGGAACATGTGGACATTATCTAGAAAGTGGGCCTAGTTTCCTGAATATGAACTGGATCATCAAGTGATATCTATACTTTGTAGTTCACTGCTTAAGTCAGTTAAGTTTTTCATTATTACCCATACTGCAACGCCTATTCTGGGTTCTGTTTAATTTCTCCTGAATGCAATTATTTCTATGGAATGATGAAAGATCACGACCTGTGTCAAGTCTAAACCATTTTCGTGTGTTTGCTAATGTTGTATCTCACTTCAGGGATTACTCACAGATGCTTTTGTTTCTGCTGGAACATTACCTCCTAAAGAAGTTGTTGCTGTACTGCGGCCTTCGAATTTTACTCGAAATAGTACTCCTAACAATCTAGATCAAAAATACATTTTAAGGGATGGCTATGAGATGTGCCTGGATATTAAATTTGAGGCTGAAGCTGCAAAATGCTCCAAGATGGACCAAATTTTTTCAGGAACTGTTACAAATACATCACGTAGCGGATGTCAGGGTTTATATATCTTTTCGGTTGGCTCCATCCCAAGTTTATTTAAAAAAGCTGGGGTTTATTCATTCTCGTTCTTTCTTGTAAGTATCAGCTACCATCTCTAGTCATGCAGCATTCTGTGTTTGTTAAGGTTACAATTAGGATTTGTTTCTTTACAGAAAAATTCAGCCATTGCAAGTTCTGAAAGGATTGTGAGGGTCAAAGCATCATCTAAGATCAAACGCTGGGAACTCGTAAAAGGTTACCAGATACAACCATTGAGCGTGCGGTATGTTACCAATCATGTGTATTCCCTCGGTAATTCCAGCTTTGTTCATTGGAACCATGAAATGTCATGGCACCTATACACTAATTTGGGTCTCCCTTACCGGAATAAAGGAAGAAAATCTGTTCCTAGCTGCATTGAAGCTTTCTAATCGAAATAAGTTACAGTATGTAGAACAAACTTTTTTTTGACATATTGGATTCCCATATCAATCACACATTTGAAGAATTGTAGGTGTACTTCTGGGTTTAATCTAGTCGCTGGCCTATATTGGTTTGATAGACAGCTGCAGCAAGATATTAATATTAGTCCGTTGTCTCTTCTTTTGGGGGTAGGGTGGGTGACATGAAGGGGGTTTTTGTAAGTAGGAGGTATTATTCTCCATAACTTTGCTGCTATTCTTTAAGCTTTCCATAATCATAATACACCTTTATCATAGTTGTTACTTTCCTTTCTGTAAAAGGAGCTCTCTTGAGAGGAAAATAGGTATGCTTCATTCTCATTACCTGTTTTTTTTATTTTATTTTCTGCTCTGATAGATGATATCTTTTGTGTTGTGATCCCCATGCAGACAATCCCCCCGAGAAAGTCATTTAGCTTGTGCTTAAACTGTTAGAAGTTTCTGATTTGGATTCGGACCACATCTCTGTTAGCTTGCCTTATAACTTTAGCTGGAATTTTTCTCTCATTGTTCAACATAATCTCATCATTTGGATTTTCATAAAATCAATTATTAGTTTTTCCAAACCAGCTATGCGGTTGTGTACATGTAAAGTGTTTCTTCCCCCTCATATAAAACAGGCTAAGTAAGATAGCATTTAGACTGCCTAGATTTTGAAGGATGAGTATCTATTCTACTTCTATATTGAGATAGTAAGTAGCTTTTGTTCCTACATTTTTGGTGCAATTGGATGGCCTGGATCAGTAAGGATGAGTGTTATCGACTCATTAACTTCAAAGCTATATAATTTCTTTTCAGTTTCTCTCTGATCTGGTGCTTTCTAGGAAGACTCATTAGCCGATGTTCAAACCTTAAAAGCTCTGTTGTTTTTCACTCATATTGTTTCATTTTCTATTATTTTTTTCTTTTGCTAAACAGTAGAAAATCTTTCTTTAAATGGAAGAAAGAAGAGGCCTCAAGATCTGGAGTCTGGGGAAATAAGGCTTTTATTTTGGACCTATTCTATTGGAGCTAATCATGGTTATAATGCTCATATTTGCACGCACTAAGCAACTCGAGTTGTATCGTTCTATTTGCCACACCAACTTGTCATTTGTTATCCATGCATGATGTATTGTTCTTGCTGAGTTTACTTCCATTGCTAAGCTGCTTCTTTCCCAGGTTGTCTGAACTCTGAACTAAGATCTGCAAACACTTTTTTCCCTTTTGGAATCAAGTGTTTTTCAGATTCTTCTAGAACCATAGCATCAGCAGCTTAAAAGACCATATTTTCCATACAGTGCAGGTTCTTGTTTTCCACCATTGCCAGTTGCCTGTTATGATGACTATGACAACATTATTTCTTTCGGAAGTATCCCACAGATAGAAGTCCAGTTAATGTCCAACGGGCTTATGCTTTCCCATATAAAGAATGTGAAAGTGGAGCTGTCATCAGATATGTCTCATATGATTGTTTCGGTATGAACTGTAGTGTCCTCTGTTATTGTAAGATTGAGTTGAAATTTCAGCCTTTGTTTAGTTGTATTATGTTTTATCTTTGGCAGAATGTGCGGATTACAAATGATAATATAGACAGTCTTCGCCCAACTTATGAAGCCATGTTGGTTTTGTCTCAGTCTGATAACAGCCCCTTTCTCAGAATTCATTGTCAAGGTATGCTGGCATCTCACTGTCCACTCAATATGCTGGCATCATGTTCTGATACGATTTTTCTGCTTTCTTTCTGTCAGTTTTTCCCGGACCTCCACGACTTGTCAACATCCATGTATCAGAATCAGGCAAAAAATTGCTTCCCAAGCAGGTGGTTGAGGATTTGAAACTGGAGGTATTTAATTTTTTTTGGAGGTTCTCATGATTTTCTCTGATACTATATGGTTCCACCTATAATTACATTTGCAAGTCTTTTCCCCATGTAATTTGATTGCACAGGTAGAATGGTTCTTGATTCAACTCTTTAAATAGGATATGGCAGTGTAAATGAAGCTTTTTTAGTTTTCATCACTTGGTTTCATCTGGTTAAGTAGGTATCCAGCGGGTGGCGGACCTATAATTGTAATTAGATTACATAAACTGCTTTCATAAAATCGAGCTGTGTGAATGAGGGTACTTTCTTCTTTTGCTAGCAAACGTAATGATTGAAATGGCTTGATTGCCTTGACCCTGCCTTGAATCCACATTCTTCTAGATAGAAATTGGACATCCAAGCCGCTTCACGACTTTTTTTATGTAGTTGCTCAATTGTTTTGTGACTAACACAATCAATGTAAGTTCATTGGAACTCTCTTTCTCTAATGTGGCCGTCACAGTTCAGTATGGAAAGGAATATGTGTGGTTCTGAGTTAAAAACAACATCAATTACAAAATACATTTCATATATCGATTCCTTGAACAAAACATGTCTTAGAATGATACATTATTTAACAGCTGGGCAACTATTTATTGGTTCTTTGTGACTCAGGATCTTGGTTGGACCTGTCATTAGACATCTGCAGGCATTTTCTTTGTTAGGAATTTAGGTTTTATGGCATGTCTGCTATATGGATAATGTTGTAGGTGTATATTGAAATTGGGAGTTCCACTCCGCCAATAGTTTTATAACTTCTTTTGCACATCATCACTACATGATTGTCATTCACTCAACGATTGCCTTTGGGTTCCGAACTTTATGAACATATCCAAAGAACAAAAATTAAGATATTGAATTATATATATTTTCCGCAATTTTGGCGATGTCATTGATTTCAGGTGCTAGATAGACATCGTAATCATGTCCAGCAAGGCACAGAAGTAGAGCTTCAAGTGCATGGTTTTTGTCTTGTGGACCAGATTGGTATGACGCGCAAGGTAGTTTAGCCATCTTTACAACTCAAAGTGTGTCTATGTTAACGGCGTTCTCATGGCTTATGAGCTATGTTATCCCAATTCATGATGTGCATGGTTACTTTCAACTGAAAAAGCTTTTCATACGAGGCATGATGATCCTGCCTTTTGCCTTCATTATTCCATCACAAGTTGCTAACATTTAATGGTTCTAGTATATGAAGTATTGTTGTGAAGTAGATACTTCAGATTATTTTATAGCAAGCATTGTGTTGGGTTAATGTATGATTGTTCCATGACTTAGGGACATATATTCAGCATGGTGATTTACAATGGGGGGAGAATAATATGCTAAGGATTAGGGTTTTTATTGTAAAATGTGAACGGAAGTTATATGTTGGTAATATGCTGTTGGGAAGATCCTTTTTATGCAATCTTGAAAGTTAATTCATTCTGCCTTATTTTGAAAACAATACCACTACAGATTTTCTTCTAAGATAAGTTAGTATTAGTTCTGTTAGCCTCGTCTTCTGCTCACTATTTGATGATATAAGAATTGGGTATTGACTTTTGAGTTTAGTTTATGCAATTCATTTTAAATTTTTTTATGGCTTGGCTTTGTGGCCTGTATGGAACATGTTCGAATGCAACCTAACGTCACTTTCTTCTCTTTTTCTTATTTTCTGTACAGGTTGATGATAATGGTTTTGTTGATCTTAGTGGCCTTTTGAAAGTCACGGAAGGTTATGGTAAACAAGGTAAAGTGTCCGCTTTTGTATATCGAATTGCTTGTTGGTGTCCATTTGTTCTTATTACTCATGAGTTTCAGGGATTCATTTTTTTTTTGAGAAATAAAAGGTGATCTAATGTGATGGTGTATAGAAATGAAAGCCATTATTCCAGAATAAGTTGAAGGAAATCAAATATAGCTTCCCCGGATTCAGAAGCTCTAAGTTGTAATTTTTTACTGGTATTTTGGCTTAATATGAGATGAGTTTAGCTATGTATTTATGAAAGGAACTCATGAGCTTGGACCTTCAGAATTTGTCACTCTGATGTTCATTGTTGACTCTCAGAAAAGTTTTCTTTCTGCGTCTGATAAAGATGAATACAGGGGCTTCTCATGTGGAGTAGGGTGACCTAGAAGCTCTGGGGCTATATTTTGACTTTTAAGTTTCCAGGATTACTGCCATGATGAGAAGTTTGCATCATAGTTACTATGAGGGTATGGTAGCTAAATTGTGAGGTTGGATGCTGTTGCCATCGATGACATCGTCGACATCTTGGTGTCCGTCATAGAACTGTTTATTTGGTTGTAGTAGTTTCGTACTGCCTCAAGTTTTGAGTGTTTATGTTCTGAAGTAGATTCTCATTATGTTTTGAGAGATTGGGATAAACTTTTTGATTTGTATTGTTGTTGAAACTTTGCCATTCTGCATGCATTGAGTTTATATCTGCGTTATGATGCTATTTGCTATTCATGTTTGTTTTCTACAGTGTCTCTCACTGTCATCTCTAATAAAATTGTCATGGCGTTTAAGAAGTTTCAAGTTGAAATGCGAGAGTTGAGGATGGTGACAGAGGTTAGTTTTGCTATGCTTTTCCTTCTATCAACTCTGTTTTTGTTTGTTTTAGTTCTGATGCTTACAAAAAAAAATCTGGTCTAAGGTACAGGTACCTAAGCTTTGTCGTGCGGGTTCAACCATAAAAGATATTGCTTTTGAAGTTGTTAATTCTAAAGGCGATATTGATGAGACTATACATGACTCAGACAAGCATGGCAAATCACATACTTTAAGGATAACAGCAGACTTTCCAGACTTTGATGATCCTTTAAGATATGTTTTCAAGTCAGGGAGATGTGTCATTCCTTCGATTACTCTTCCTCAAACAGAAGGAAATTTCTGCATTGATGCCATTCATTGTCAACACCTAGAGCTACGTGCCAAGTTTGAGGTTATATAAAATTGCATAATCGTGTCTTCTATCCATCACCGTGTCACATACTTATCTTATTACTAGTATTATTCTACTTCGTTTTCTAGATTAATGTATCAAGATCAACACGTACGGACTATGATACCGCTTCTGACCACCAAGCATCAGAACAGCTATACTTGAAGGAAAGATCCACTTCCCTTTCAGTTTCTGATGCTGTAACGGATGTGGCGACCAGGAAGAGGTCTGCATTGCAGCACTCAGAGGTATATTTACAGGACACTCTGGGTCTGATCTTTGTTCTATATTGGGTTAACTGAGCTAGTGTTTGCTAAATTAATGGAGAAATTCTGCATTGATGCCATTCATTGTCAACACCTAGAGCTACGTGCCAAGTTTGAAATTTATATAAAATTGCATAATTGTGTTTTATCCATTACCTTGTCACATACTTCTCTTATCACTAGTGCTATCCTACTTCATTTTCCAGATTAAGGCATCAAAATCAACATTTACAGAATGCAATACCCCTTCTGACCTCCTAGCATCAGCACAGCTATATTTGAAGGAAAAATCAGCTTCGCGTTCAGTTTCTAAAGCTGTAAAGGATGTGGTGACCAAGAAGAGGCCTGCTTTGCAGGACTCAGGGGTATATTTACATGACATTCTGGATCTCTTATTGTTCTATATTTGGTTAACTGAGTTAACGTTTCCTAAATTAATGGAGAAATGTGAACCGAGTCCAACCTGTCAACTGAAATAACTGCATTATTATATGTATAAATAGGTTACTGTCCCATACTCTCAGCAGGATCGTGATTTTTCATCTTCTCTCCAAACTCAAAAAATAGGGCATGGAGATTCAATCCCTCAATCTTCAGATGCGAAATCTCATGCATCTGGGAGAGGGTCCCCTTCGGTCGACTCCAAGTTGCAAAAGAAGCAGGTAAGCAAGAAAACCTATATAACTCTCCTTTAGAAGTTATCTTAGACTTTTCTGTGAAGTTCAGCAAATAGTGTATATGACTTGCATGTTTAAATGAAACAACTAACAGTATCAGTAATTTAGCTTATTTTTCTTCTGTTCAGGATACCCTTCCACAAACTCCAAAAAAACAGCTTGATCCATTTCATGGGCTTAACAATAACATTTTTAGTTCACCAAAAATGATGTTCACTTTAGCTGATAGTGATACTTGTACACCTGAGGAAGCAGGACCTGGTTTAAAGGATTTCGAGGTATGTATAACTGCAACAGTTGCTCCAGAGTTAAGACTGTTAATTTCAACATCCCTGTAAACTTCATCAAAAAGTATATATGACTCGCGTGCTTAAAATAAACAACTAACGGGATCAATAATTTTTTCTTCTGTTCAGGCTATCCTTTCGCAAACTCCTATCAAGCGGCTTGATCCAAATCACGGGCTCAACAGTAACGTTTTTAATTCTGCAGAAAGGATGTTCACTTTTGCTGATACTTATACACCTGAGCAAGCAGGACCTGGTTTAGGGGATTTCGAGGTAAATATAACTGCAACAGCTGTTCCAGATATAAGATTGTTAATTACTATATCATCTTAAATTGAGTGAAATTTTCTATGTTGGTAGTTATAACATTGTATTAAAATTTGTTATCGTGCTATTTATTTTCCTTCAGTGTGTTGAAGAAGATATTCACCGTTATGGTTCAGCTATAAAAGATCATGAAGAGTACTTGAAATGGTGTGTTCTTCACAAGGATGAAATTGAAGAGGAGCTGACAGAGTTGACACGAAATTTGCAAGGTCCGTTTTCTTCTACCTTAATCATAAAATTCTCACAATATGCCGTCTACTTCCAGTCCATAGGCGTCATGTATCCCGACACACTTTGCGGAGCAATATATTGATGGTTAAGACGTGAGAGAACTGCCATTAAGTTTACAGCACTCTTGAGCTCAAGTTTTCCTTGTTATTTTACTTCGAAAGTTTGGATTATAATGTCTCATGAATATAATCTACGTTTACTAGTAATAGACATTGGCTAATGTCGTTCTTTTTCTCCATTCTTTTTCAGCTTCAATGGAACTGCCACTATCACAGACAGATTGCACATCTCAGAAGGAGGTGGTGCTGGGAAAAATAGAAGAGAAGGCTGATTCAGTTGCTTCCATATATGGCATTGTTTCCAGGGATCCATTATTAAAGGATCGCCACCCTGAGTTTATGGATGATGTGGTTGGCATAGTTGCCCTTCTTGCAACAGCTTCCACATCTACGCTTAGTTGGTAATGTTTTATTATCTGGGTAGAAGATATGGTTGATTGAGAAGTGGCTTATCTCTTATACCCTTGTGTATTCATGTTCAGTTCACTGGCCGAGTACTTGGGCGAAGATCAAATGCTAGCCATTGTTTGTCAATCTAGTGCTGCATTAACAATGCCTGAGAAGTATGAAGACATCCTAATTTCCTTAGCAGGCGAAGTGGGAAAATGCATCAAAAACCGTCATCTAATTATATGTCTAGATGATTTAAGGCAAGTCATATTAGTATGTTACTGATTAAATTAAGATTACATTAATCTTCACAAATTCATGCATCTAACATATTGCATAACATGGTTGACAGAGCATATGATGGTGGCATTTTGGAAACTGATGCTCAAAGAAGGCTGGCCTTACCAAACCCCATCTTACCGGACGGAACAACTCCATTTGGATTCTTAGGCTATGCTGTTAATATGATCGACATTGATGTTGACCATCTTAAAACTAGGACGATAGCAGGGCATGGCCTTCGAGAAACCCTTTTTTATCGACTCTTTGGAGAACTTCAAGTGTACGAAACGAAGGAACACATGAAACATGCTCGTGAATGCATAACGGATGGTGCATTATCTCTGGATGGACTAATTATGAGAGGAAAAGGAATTATCTCTCTAGGATCAGAGTATGACACATTTCCTTTCAGGAAAAAACTTTTGCTAATCAATCTTCTATGACTTTAGGTAACTCGAATTAATCTGTTTATGTATGTTCAGGAAAGTGTGCATTCATTTTCCTATCTTTACTCCGGATGAGAGGGAGGAGATCATGGATAAGATTGAACAGAAGAAATCGGAGTTGAGCTTACTAGAGAAAGCAATCGTGTGTGTAAGTGAAGAACGAAGTTCATGCTTGAAGCTTTTTTCTGAAAAGAAAGCTGGGTTTCTGGAGTTACTTGAAGACAAAGAAAAAATACAGAAACATATATTATCACAGCAATCGTCGAAGAAAACTCCTATGGCTTCGTTACAAGGTTCTTGACAGTAGATCCAGGAGCATGTCTATTTCTGATGTTTGAGTCATCTGACTTAATCTGTACATAGTTCAGAACCTCTTGCAGATGATATGTTAGCTTTTGTGAAACCAACTGAAAGGTAGCATGAAAAATTCAGCTTGTCGATCATAGTATTGTTTGTATATATTGGTCACTTCTCCTTGTCTGGCAACTACTCTCATTTGTAATGGAAAATGATTGTTAGATTCTTAATCATATACTACTATCTTCATTATAGTGGAGCAATGTTTATGACATTGGAACAAACCCAACTCTCTTCATCTGGAAAGAATGGATTTATAGATACATACTTCCTCCGTTTTTTTTAGTTGACACGTTTTGACTTTTGACACTATTCACATAATCTACTTTGATTATCTTTTGTGATTTATGCATAAGAGAAAATATAGTCATGTGGGGTCTTGTTAGATTCGTCTCATTATATATTTTCAAAATATCATATTTTATAATTTTTACTCATTAATTTTCCAAGATAAAAGTGATTGAAATCATGCGTTGGCAAACGTGATAAAAAAAACAGGTCAACTAATAAAAAACGGAGGAATATACTATCTTCATTTAGCCCCACAAAAATTATTTTGAGTCGTAAAGCTTTATAGAAGTATATGCTAACAGGAACTGAATATGGTTAGTGTATGGTTACATTTCAAACATTATAGTGTGGTTTGAGTGTATAAGAAATTAACTTCTAATATGGTTATTGGTAGTTTAATGAATTCATGGCAAATCCTTAATGTTAACACGTTTGATTTATAACGGACCAGAGTCATTGTACAAGTAATTCTAGATGGTATGAGTGTCACAATGTCTTTGTTTTACCAAGTAAGTGTTGTTCCAGTGGTGATGGGGACTGGCTTTGATAGGACGGACTCGTGTTCGAATCCCCGCAACACCATTGGGAGAAGAATGGAACCTAATCACCTTGAACCTTGCCTCAATCCGGATGTAGCCCCGAAGGTGAACTGGGCGCAAACACCAATAAAAAAAATGTCTTTGTTTTAGGTTAAAGTCTACATTGCTTTAGGAGAGCCAAACTATGCATTAACAAATTGCTAGTTGTAATACGAACACTGAATATTACTCCACAATTCACAAACTCAAGAATCAACATGAAGTAGCACATGAAGGATCAAAGCGACAGATAATCATTGATGCAACACTTTTGTGGTTTTTGGGTTCATCGTTATGACATTTTAGTTATTAGTCACGATTTTCAGGTTAATCGTTATCGTTTTAAAACTAATAGTCATATTTTGGGTTAATAGTTATGAAATTATAGTTGATAGTATGATTTTGTGTTTTGGTTCATATTGTAGTTTTGGGTTAATACTTACGGATTTTTAGTTATTAGTTATGGTGTTTAAATTGATATTTATCCTTTTTTACTAGTCATGGTATGTTAATTTTTAAGTATGGGCATGGGCCGGGCCCATAAAGAGGAGAAATAATTCACTTCACAAGACTAAAAGAGTTTCTACCTTCAAACCATATGGCAATAAGGGGAGTAGCCCCTGAGCCTTATTATGTGAACACCTCTCTTCAATATTATCAATGTGAGACTCTCGTATGTGATGTTTCATGGGGCCAAAGCTTCAACATTCCCCTACACATATGAGGTCCCTTTTTTAATTGGCTCAAAGTATAATAATAGACCAGAATTCTAGCGATAGGTCTGAATTTGATACCATGTTAAGTATGGGCTGAGCCGCGCCCATAAGGAGAGAGAGAAAATCCATATCATAAGTCCAAACAAAACCATATGACAATAAGGGGAGTAGCCCCTTAGGACCTGTTCTTTTCGTCTAATTCTAGCTGAACTTTACTTAACTGATTGGTGCTGTACTGAAGTGAATTGAATTTATTGGAGATGAACTAAACTGAACTGAACTTACTGGAGTTGAACTGAACTTATTGGAGCTGAGCTAAATTGAACTGAATTGAATTGAATTGTAATAAATATATAAATAATAATAAAACAATAATGATTACGAATATTAAATAATAAAGTCCCCCAAACAAACATTGGTTGAAGGGGGGTTTAATTTCATTCCCAATCCCATGGGATTTTAGCTATCCCCAAACAAACATGGAAATATTAACCATGGAGATATAAATTCCCAATCCCACCCTTTAATCCCCTAAACAAACAGCCCGTATGGAGATCCCATTTGAGGGTAAACGAGTAATTCCATACCAAACAGATGGGACACGAGTGACCTCTACTAGACTGGTAGATAGACTAGGACTAGGTAATGATATATACAGCCCTAAGGGTTGTATATAAGCATTAAATGCACTGTCTAAAATTACATTAAGTTGGAAATTTACGACACAATCACGCGTTCATCGATGTTATTAATGTTTGTAAGTTGCTTAAATTTCTTTATTTAGCCTCTTATATAGAATCCTAAAGTTTCTATATATCATTTTCCTTAATTTTTCACCATTAATAATTAATATAATTCAAGAAAATAAAAGCAATTAAATTTCAAACGATTTTCTATTTCTTACTCCATTTTGCACAAAATATTTCGAAGTAACCACCAATCCACCATGTTGAATCAAATCAGTTGCTCCTTCATCATCCCAAAGGAGTACATACGCACAGTTTTCTCTCTCCAGCTACTACTGTGACCTCTACTACTGTGACGCAAACTCCCTCTCTTCTCTCTTTCTCTCTCCTCCAAATCTAGAGAGAGAAACAAACAAAACACAGATTCTAGTGAGAGAAAGTACATACGCACAGTTTTCTCTCTCCAGCTACTAACTATGTTTCCGACAAGTTCTCCGGCAAGTCTTCTCTTCTTCTTTCTTCCATTCTAGGGTTTCAATTTCATTTATCTCATGCATGCAATTTTTATTCCGGATTTTTTTTTGTATTCAATTTGATGTTGAATTCGAATTAATGCAATGTAATTTGAATTTTGTGGTGTTTATGATCGGTACCTCATCGGAATTGGTTTAGAATGAACAATCTGTGCATGTTTTTATGTAATGGTAATGAATTTGTGTTTTGAATAGTTGTGATGACAATTGACTAATAGAGCTAATTTCTTTTTTTTTTTTTTTGCATTGTGTAGTGTTTGATGAATTAGATGCGATGCAATGCAATTGGTTGAAATTTTGATTTGTTGATTGTTTGTGTACAATTGTGACATTGGTAGGGAAGCAGGAAATTTTCGATATATGCTGTGTGTCTAGTCTTTAGATATGCTTGAAGCTTGATAGTAGCAGGTTTGGCAATCGGCACAATTTTGACAGTGTTGTCAATCAGGGAAACGATGATGCCGATGTAGGAAATTAGTATTCTGATTGCAAATGTAGATTTCAGTTATAATACTAATTTTGAGCTAACGGATGATTAAGGGTGCGGTTTTTTCACCTTATCTTTTCCGAACATATTAGACCTTATTTAATAAGGTGTTAGAGCTTATCGAAATGAACTCATTATGAGATCTTATTGGAACTTATTGCGGTGAAACTTTATTTTTGAGGTGAAGAGAACGCAACCGAAGTGACTCTCAGAGGATAGGGGGGATTCATAAGTGAATACTGTTACTATAAGTTGTGACAATTTTGGTGAAGCGACTATCTGGACAACTAGATAGTTAAGGATAGTGGCTAGATCTCTCAGCAAAAATGTGTGTGTTTCTTAGAAAATTTGAAAATGTTTCAACTCTCTTTCATGTTGTCATTTTCCACTGAAATCAGCTCTTTCTCTCCTTTTTGTTGGATTCGAGCACTGCCCACTTTACCTGTTCAGGAGTTTTTCCTTGTCGCAACGCCTTTCCCGTTTTCTACTTTTCTTATCTTGGTTGATTAGTCTCATAATCTTCTACCATAGGTAGCATGGATATAGGGCCTGCTAATTTAAAATCAAAACAAGGAAATGGGAAACTGCTTGACAGAAAAGAACTTAGAACAACTTAAATTGTCTTACATAATCATGCTCTATAGAGACACATATAAAAAAAACATAACATCAAACTAAACTCGGATCAGGTCTGTTTTATCATTTTCGTTAACCCTAGGGGAAGAGGAGAATAGGAACTATCACCAAAAAAACTAGGACCATAGTCCTACACTCCTACTTCACTACTGCAATACATGAGGACTAAGGGAGAGGAAAGGGGATGCTAGTAGTTCAATAAACCATCCTTTGAGTTTAGTAGTTTACTACTTCCTCCGTTTCGAATTAGATGCCACATTGTTATTAAAACGGTTTCCTAGGCAAAATTTCTTAAGCTTGATTAAATGGAGGGTATGTCATCTAATTAAAATAATAATTAACCACCTATCCACCACCACTGCCCACCCTCTCTCTCCTACTCCACCACCTGACCACCCAACCACCACCTTGTCCACCTAAACCGACCCGACTACCACCCAGCCGCACTTAAAAACCACCGCCATCGCCACCAAACTCACCCCCACCTCCACAAACTAGCCACGAAACCACCATTCGCGACCACCAACCACCACCACAACCACAAACCAGCCACGAAACCACCATTCGCGACCACCAACCACACCACATCCACAAATCAGCCACGAAACCACCATTCGCGACCACCAACCACCACTACATCCACGAAACCACCATTCGCGACCACCAACCACCACCGCAACCACAAGCCAGCCGTAAATCAGCCACAAAACACCAATCGCCAGAACCAACCCCCTCCACATCCACAAACCAGCCACGAATAACCCAGATCTACTCACGATGTTCTCGAAAATGGGTTTGGTTGGTGGTGGTGTTTGCGACTTTGAAAATGGGTTTTGTTGGTGGGTAGGTTTGTGGTAGGTTTGTGGATGCAAAGAGGGAGCGGTGGTTTGTGGTGAGTCGAGGGTAGCCGTTGGTGGTGGTAGATCGCGAGGAGGGCGGTACTGGTGGTGGCTGGCGACGGTACTGAGTTTCGTGGTGGTTAGTGCTGGGGAATTGGGGTTTCGCGGTGGTGCTGGGGAATTTGGGGTTTTGCGGTGGTGCTGGGGAATTGTGGTTTCGCGGTGGTGCTGGGGAATTTGGGGTTTCGCGGTGGTGCTGGGGAATTTGGTGTGGGGTGGTGGTTGGTTTGGGTGGTATATGAGGCTAGGTTGGGTGGTGGTGGTGAGTTTAATGGTGAGAGAGGGGCTTTGAGTTGGTAAAAGTAGGAGAGAGAGAGGGGTGGGTGGGTAAGATTAAATTATATTAAGTAAGTTAATTATGATAATTAACCATGTTTAATGTGTTTAGTAAGGGTAAAGTTGTCCTTTTACCCCCCAAAACTTACTAAATAAGGAAAAAAATAACATTGTGGCGTCTATTTTGAAACACCCATATTTGTACAATGTGGCATCTATTTTGAAACGGAGGAAGTATTAATGTTAGACTAGTGTGTTTGTAGATCCATCAACTAGTGTGTCGAAGTAACATAGGCAGGCAGGTTTTGTTTGGAAGAAGGCTAAAATGTTTTGTCCTTACAGGATTATATGATTCAGTGCTTACTTATGTAATACACCATTTGGTTTGATATTTATATTTTGCGTACTGTTGCGGGTAGGTAAGAGTAGGGGTGAGCACAACCCGGTATGCGGACAAATTCTTACAGCCGGACCCCAAACCTGTTAGAATCAGTTTTTGGAAGTTGGAACCGGACATGAAATTGGTTGAACCGAGTCCTCATTTTCTGGAATTGGTCCCAGAAGTGATTGGGTACTATTCCAACGTTGGGTACCCGGTTTCTTGTGAGAGTGATGCTAGTTTGGCTTTAATTGTGTCTGACTTTACAGGCTTGGTTCCGGAACTGATAGGAGCTGGTTCGACTACTATTACCTGATTTAACATTCAAAAGCTGAATGTGTTTATTGTTTAGCTAAAAAAGACAAAAACAATAACCGTAGCATATTTGTACTACCATCACATAACATTTGATACACCAGGTTACTACCCAGAACTGGAACCGGTTGCAACTGATCAGACCTGTTCTAGTATTGGGTACCCAATTTCCCGCCCCGGGTAAGATGCTTTCTAAATGCATTTTGGGGAAAATTACCCGATGAAATGCAAGCGGTCGAAATACTCTTCCAGTGCAATGGAGGCATACCTCCTTTCAACTGGAATGATAAGCCAGGTTTCTAGTCTCAAATTGATCGGCCAGTTTCTAAAGTTTGTAACTTAAACATGGAACTTCTATATTATTTCTATTAGTCTTAACAATTTAGTTTAAGGATATACTACGTCAGTACACTGACAATAATTGAAATCGTGAAGGTTAGTTGTTGAACTCGATTCCTCACAAATGAAGCCAAATCAAATGTAACATTTTCTTATGGAAAATGATGAATAAACCCTTAGGGTTGTATCTAAGGGTCTAACAGGGAAAATTTGATTGACTATCAAACAATAATGACAGTGATTGATGTGTGATTGTGGCATAAATTCACAAATTAATACCATTTTAAGAAATGTGGTTAATGCTTAAATACAACCCTAATGGCCGTATGTTTCATTACACTTTTTTATTCAGGGACGGAGGGAGTACATAGTGAATTTAATCTTACCATTTGTTTTCTCTTTATAATCATTTATATAGAAGATGGAACTCTGCAACTTCTTACTCGATGTGGTTGGGATGGATAATATGAATGAAAACCAAGAGGGGTTCTTAATTATAGAGATAGGAAGGTGTGTATAGTATCATGGTAACTAATTTGTTGAACGATTTTGTCTGATTTTCTGGATAAAACTTGTGAACTCAGAGAATTTTGACTTTATCAATCTTGCTTTTTGTGGAATTACTTTCGTTGAATTTTAACTGGAACTGATATATTATCTTTCGGTTAGAAATGTAAATAATAAACTGTAAATGTTTCATGTCAACACTAAGGCAGCTAGTTATGAGCATGAGTTTGTGTTATGGTGTTGAGGGCTATGTAACTTGTCTTTGTTATATTGGAAATGTTATTTGACTTGAACTACTTGCTTCTAAAAGTCGTGCATGTAAGTATTGTTTACACCTACATGTGTAGTCGCTCCCCATCTCTGTTATTGAGAATATTTTATAGTAGGTCCTCCCTCATCTCAGCTCATGCTCATTGATGTGAATAGTTTTACGTTAGTTGTCACCTATTCTTCCTCCTTTTATTGTCTTTTGGAATAAAAACTGTCATTTTTTTTTCAAGTCTTCCATCATAAGTTGACAGAAAATTGTTAGGCATGCATGCTTATATTATAAATTTGATCTTTCTCATGTTTGTTTCTTCTGACAGATTCCACTTAATGCCAACGCGGTAGTTGTCCAAGATATTGCAGCGCTAAATCGTGCAGATTCAAGTAACTCTTTTGTAAATACTGGAAATGAAGTATCAAATGGGGCACTTCCTTATGCAAATTCCTTAATGTCTGGCTCTAAGGTTGGTGCTGTTGGTGGTCCATACGTTTGCATTGGATTATGGTCATGGAATTCTACCCGTCTTTTTCTGCAATACTTCTTAAAATGTTCATTCTGCCTTGGACAACATGCTTATCAATGAGAAGATATAATTCATTTTTTTTATTGTAACCTATTACCATCTCAAACTGTAGTGCTAAGGAGAAAACATTTTACTGATTATTTTGGTGTGCAGAAATTGCAAGATGAAGTAGAAAAGACCGGGGGTAAAATGAAACAGCACGAGGACAATTTAAAATTTCTGAAGGTTCAGAAAAATCAGCTGGATGATGCTATTCTTGATCTGCAAGGTACTAAATATTATTCCTTTCCATTGTGTCTACTCTCAAGTACTAAGGAGATTTTCTGAACTTATTTGCAATCGTAATACCGAGATTTATTGGAGGATTAGTGATTATTATTTTGGTACTATATATGATTTTGGAACAAACAAATAGTGCTTAAGTAGAAAGTAGTGCGCGAGAGTATAAAGATAATAAATTTTGCTGAGGGCAATATGAACTTCTTGACTGATTACTTGTATAAAATGTAAAAAGCGGTGGATGCTTGGCTACTATTCGTGAGAATAATAGTTATTTTACGTAAAGCATCATGATTATAGCTGTGAAGCTCTCTAGTTCATGAATTGACTGTTAGGTTTAGTCACGGGACTTGCTGTTTGCTAGATGCCTAGATGTACTGTCCAAGTTCCTGGACAACTTTGTCTTGTGTTGAAAGTTCATTTAAACGGCTGTATAGTATGCTTTTATTCTACACTTTATATCTACGATTGGGACCTCATTTCTGGAAGAAAAATATTCTCTTGTTAGGTACACCCCTTATGCAGTTTTCTTTGTTTTCTGCAGTTAGCCTTGGTAAGTTTATTTCCTCAAGTGCACCCAAGACTGAAGATGGTGATACCTCTCAAGTTCGGAGTGAGGATGAAACTATCGAGCAAATATTAAAGCATGAAAAATCTGCAGCTGGTATTTATTGCCAGTTCAAATACCGTCATGGCTCACAGCCCTCGAGTCTTACTTCATGCGAAGATGTTGTTGGTGTTGTTGCTTCCCTAGGCAAAGTAGATGACGATAACCTCAGCTGGTAATTCGAAGTCCAAGTTTTTTAATACTTCATTTCTGATTGAATTCGCCAACGCACTCTCTGGAACAATAAACACTTCTACTGTCTCTGATAGAAACTGTGTTTTTAAAGCTGATGGTCCAGATTTGCTAACAATATTCTGTTCTTCCAAATCTCTGAAAGTAAACTGATTTTTTTATTTTACTTATGCTTGTGGATTGCAAATTCAGGCTTTTCTCTGAGTATTTGGGCTTACATACTATGCTCGCAATTGTCTGTAAGTCTTATGAAGGCATCAAGGCTTTGGAAATATATGACGGGGAAGGACTTGTGAGTAAAAGTTCTGGTATGCATGGCCTTGGAGCTTCTATTGGACGAGCTTTGGAGGGTCGTTTTTCTGTGATATGTCTTGAAAACTTAAGGCACGGTTTTCTAATTTATGTTGTCAGCTACAGCCTGGCTGTTATGCTAGTCACTTTTAACACTTTCCTTTGTGCAGACCATATGTTGGTGAATATGTGACCAATGACCCCCAGAGGAGACTTGATATTCCGAAGCCAAGACTGCCTACGGGCGACATTCCAACTGGCTTTCTTGGCTATGCTGTAAATATGCTTCAAGTAGATAGGTCCCATATCTTTTGTTTGACTTCAAATGGGAGCGGCCTTAGGGAGACATTGTTCTACAATCTCTTCTCACGTCTTCAAGTCTACAGAACAAGAGCAGAGATGCTTCTTGCTCTTCCATGCATCAGTGATGGAGCTGTCTCTTTGGATGGAGGAATGATTAGGTCTACTGGTGTGTTTTCCCTTGGTAGCAGGTACCTCTTCACATATTCTTAGAAAAAGAAATTCTAAATGCTCGATAATGTACGTAATCCTTGAAGATGATTGTTTTGCATATTCTTAGAAGTGTTGCCGATTTTACAAGGTGATTTCGTTTTTCATCACTAAAAAGTAATAATGCCTGAAATGAATGGCAAGAGTAGGTCTGCTGCCTCATTGGCACACCGATTTACCCAGTTCGGCCCCTATATGGCGTCAGTAGCTCAATTTTATTGCCATTTGAATTACATGTTAGGAGTCAGTGAGGTTGGTCTGTGATGTGGTGCTTCTCTCTGGTCAGTGCTTGACTGCTGTCTAGTATCCCACCTATTGGGTGTAGCCATGTAGCCCTGTTCTGACGATCCTTCTTTTCTGGATGTTTTAGAGTAGTCTCTTGACTAGGGATGTTAATGGGGCGGGCCGGATGTTGGCATTCCTATCCCCATCCCCGCCTAAAAAACTTATCCCCATCCCCGCCCCATCACCCATGGTGGGGGAAAATCTTATCCCCATCCCCGCTCCAACGGGGACACACTAAAAAAGTATCCCCGACCCATCACCTGCATGGATCCCCACTGACATCCTACTCTTGACAAAGAACTCATGGTAACTTACATTTCACAATGATATCTTGCTTCGCATACTTTACTGCCATTCTTTCGGATAGGAGAGGTTTGCCGAACTTTTATTTGTAGCAAGCTAGCACCTTTTCGATTTATATCTTTTGTAGCGTAGCAATTCCAAATTTCAGATCTTGAATTGGTATGAATTCTATGCTTGCAATTTCTGTTGTAAATTCAGGTGTATCTAGGGTCCTAGAATAAGACTGTAAGGTACACCGAAGGCTATTGTTTTGCTCATTCGGAGACTCCAAATGAGCAAAAAAAGCAGAATGGGAGTGCTCCAAGTGAGCAAAAACATAGCCTTGGGTGTACCTTACTCTAGGTACCCCCGGGTGTATGGTAGATTTTTTTGCTTTGTGCTAATATGTGTATATCGAGGATGGACTTTATCTGCTTACTCTGAATTTTTTTGGCACATAAAGCTCCCTTCATCCTCGACTTTTATTTTTTAAGAAACACGCTTCTTCGCATACTGATGTCCCTCACTCTTTCGGGTTCTTTTCTATTTTTTCTGAAAGTTAATTGAGTTTTCTATTTTCCGCTTCTTTGTGGTTGGTATTTCCAATGTTCCGGAAACCAGGGAAGATGTAGATGTGAGGTTCCCAAAATGCTCCAATAGAGCAAGTCTTCCTGACAAGTATTATGAGCTTGAAAATCAAATCAAGCAGAAGAAATGGGATAAGGAGAGACTTCAAGAAGATATCAGAAGAGAACAGGCACTGTTAGATCAAGAAAAGTACAACTTCTCATTGAGAAAGCAAGATTTTCTCAAGTATCTAGCCGATAGTTCGAATTTCATTGCTCAGGTAGTTACTTTTTGCTCCTTGTCACTTTTGTTGAGGAAGACGTAACTGAAATTGCTGAATGCTAAAATGATCCTATATGATGATTGCAGCATCAGTTGCAGACAGCTGCAGCGCACAACAGACAGGGTCCTCCACGATGATACGAAAGGTCGGATTAGAGCTAATGAGATTTGCCCCTTTATTCTAGGGGCTCCAGATGGTGTCAGTTTTCGCCTCATATAGGCGATAGTGCTTAGGTTGTTCTTTGTAGTGGGAATAGCATTGTAAAGTGTCAATTGAATTGCTTCCATCTCCCTCGCCCTTCTGCAGGGCTGTGAGATCTTTAGGTTTACTTTGGCTTTAACTGATCTAACTTGTATTTTGGAACTCCTGAAGTATGTGAAATGAAAATCCCGGGGCTCCAAAGCTTATCCCCATTATTTTCTGAACACTAGAATCCTAGTGGTTTGCTGTTATGCATAAGTTTTGAGTAGTGAAAGAGTGTAGTAATTTTGCGTTTTCATCTTTGCGAACTATCGCTCATTCATAAATTGTGTTACTCCTCCTGTTGGCTTTGTGCCTCCGAGGCTCTTTGGTTAGTTTGCAGATTGTTGTAAGTTATACTAAACAATATAACTACTCCGTATTTGCATATTGACCATAATATGATGCCTTAGACACTACTATTTGAAGTGCAATTCAAGGGTACTCATACTTTAGGTGTTTATCTATTCTATTAATTCTGTTCAAAGGTATTTATGGAGTTATACTATACTAGGTTTCTTTGTGGCAATGACCCATGGTTACTTAATACAATGTTATATGGTGAGTCGTTAAGTCATGATCAAGGAATTAATTGTCATGTTATAAGGGTTACTTATCCTTTAATGCAAGTGTCACTTTCTGCATAATTGCATTATGGAAGGTTTACCTGTAAGATATAACTTGTGAGATGATCATGTTATAGGGTAAGTAGGTGACTCGTTAAGTCATGATCAAGGATTAATTTCATATTATATAGGAATACAGTGTTAGTTATTACATTATGAATGGGCTGCTAATCCGGGTGTGACTGTGTGAGCGTGTCATATACTCATATCAATTGATGGTGTGGCTCGTCACAATTTTTTTTTCCTAGTGTAGCTCATACATCTTACATAATTATTTTGAGATAATCATGCAAATTACTCGTTGTATGAATACTGCAATTATTTTTATACACTCGGGTGCATCGTATACCCTCTCACATTCTCTCCACTTTTCATTGAGAATTGTGAAAGGATGCAACGTACACTCGGGTGTACGGTGAATGCTCTCAATGAATACCTTATAGAATTTGTATTTGCAAGATATAATATACATACCTGAGTTAGGATGTTAGACGATTCTCTGACATTTTTATGCCGGACGCTATATAACTAGTTGAACATTCTAGGATGTAATTACCCACAATATACTAATATAGTACCACTTATTTTTTTACTAACTTTGAAAATAAAAAGTTTCTTTCATCTTAATTTAATTGTATATCCTTTCTTTCTCGGATTTTTCAAGATAAACCTGTAAATCATATGTTGTTTAAAAACAAAAAGTAAAAACAAATATTTGTGATGGATCTTACAAGATGCCACTTAATGATTTTTTCGTACTCTATGATACTGAAACTATAGAGTCAAAATTGACAAATTTTGACCAACAAAAAGAAAAAGAATTGAGCTACCATATAACAGAGCTATGCTTGACACTTGAGAGTTTCTCCAATACCATTTATGCTAACTCTTATAATTTGTGCCAAATTTTTAAACTTTCCAAATTTTACTATATAAATGAAATAATCATCGCCTTTATTTAATTTTATTGTCATTGTCATCACTGATTTAGATTTATTTTAACAAATGATTTATGCATGCACAAGCAGGGCAAAGCCCGTACATATCTTGATAACACCTAACTAAAGATGAACAAAAATATCCAATATTAGAGACTTTGTTAAAAAAATACCTTTTATATAGAGCGAATTTCGAAGATATATCAACATATGTTTCTGAAAATTGGAGATACTCCATTACTCCTTATATATCTCCACCGAAGTATTTATTATTTCTATTTTCTAGTAAGGGGAAGAAAAGCAAGGGGTCGTTCGTTATCGTTTTTTGTTTTCAGTTTTCAGTTTTTTTGAAAACTAAAAACCAAAAACACGAAATCAGAAAAAGTGATTTTCACTTTTTAGTTGTCAGTTTTCAAAATCATCATGTTCCCGATAAATTTGACTAATTTTTTATTAATTATAGGGCATATATAATATGACTTTGAAAATCAAAAAACTGAAAATCACAGTGATACCGAACTGGCCCTCTTTGTTTTAGGATATTCAACTTGTTGATGGATTCTTACAATATTGTAATGTTTTATAGGACATTATAATGCATTAGGTGAATGTAACAAATCTTCTTGCTTTTGAAGATTGTGGAGTAAAGCATTTTATCCCAATATCCCATTGATGGTCCTACTGACCACTAGCTCTACTTTGGATCTTATTCCTTCTACAATGATATCCACACCCTCTTCAGATTCCATTTCATATCATAGAGCTGCCAAGTTCTTTGCTTTGTTGATGGCCCCTAGGTCAGTTTAGTTTGCCTTTTACTTATACAGTTATACATGATTGTAAATATTAACGCTCAGAGTTGTACATTAAAACACGTATCAAGTCCTTTGGATACAAAAAAAAAACCGGAGGAAATATATGTCAAAGGAAAACTTATAGAGTTGTAACAGTAATATTAGTGAGTTTATAAAAAGAATGAACAGTTTACCAACTTGAACTGTAGGTCTGTAGACTGTACTGAATTTTGGCATAAAAATAAAAAGCGAGAAAAGGAAGCAAAAAAAAAAGGTCCTACCGAGACTTGAACTCGGGCTATTGGATTCAGAGTCCAATGTCCTAACCACTAGACCATAGAACCATTTGCTGCTATAGTAATGATTTATAATATACATATAACTATATACTACTCTTCCTGCAGAGTAGTCATAAGTTTTTTTTTCTTTCTTGGAGTTCCATAAGAATTTTTTTAAGGAAATCATGAAAAAGACATTATAATTCACTCTCTAACTTCTCTACGTTTCATGTATTTTGACCATTTTTTTTGGGAAACTTGCGAAAAAAATACCTTATTTGTTAGGATAATTTGTGAAATAACACCTTATATGTTACAGTTTTATGAGGCAACACGTTATATAATTATTTTTGTGAAAAAACACCTTATATGTTACTCCCTTCGTTTTTTTTAATATGTGTTTTTTACCATTTTGGGATGTTTTTTTAATATGTATATTTCTACCTTTTTCCATAAATAGAAGGTTGAACCACCTAATTATTATACTTCTCTCCTACTTTTTCTTTCCTTCTCTCTACCTTTTCACTTTTTCCTTAATTTTACTAACATTTTCTCTTACTTTTGCACTTTTTCCTTAGTCCGCGCGCAAAAGCAAACATACATATTAAAAAAAACAAAAGTATTTTTTTATCAAAATGCACACCTTTTTGTTTGATTTTGGCTAAAAAGTCAAACTTTTGGACATTAACCCTCCAACTTTTTCGGGCCTGTTCTGTTCAGCTTATTTTCAGTTCAATTCAGTTCAGTTTAGCTCTAATAAGTTCAGTTCAGTTCAGCTCTAATAAGTTCAGTTCAGTTCAGTTTAGTTCAGCTCCAATAAGTTCAGTTCAGTTCAGTTCAGCTCCAATAAGTTCAGTTCAGTTCAGCTCCAATAAATTCAGTTCAGTTCAGCTCCATTCATTATTTAACCATTTTGTTAATATTATTATTGTTGGTCTAATTTATTTTACTTATTATTATTGTTAATATATAATAATAATAATTTATTATTATTATTATTATTTATATATATTATTTTTTTATCTTTACTCATTATTATTACTATTATTATTATTATGGCTGAGCAAAGTTTGGGTTGGTGCACGATTTAACCAAATTTTATGTCAAGACGAGTATTCTAATTTGCAATTGTTGCTTTATTTTACTGAATAAAATTCACTATTACATCATACAAATAAGTTACAAAAAGTTAGAAGATATGAAAAAATTACAAAGTTGCTAATAATACTGTACTATTTTTTAAATACAACATTGTCGTTACGTTGTATATTAAATATACTTTAGCGGTTTGGTGTATTTCTATCATAGACCAACCCACCACAAATCGTGGTTTAGTTAGAAGCACACTTCAACCCATGTTTTAAGCTAATTATTATAATGGTAATACTATTAATTTACTTCTTAGACATCATATTATATCATTATCATCAAGTATTAATATATTAATATTAATAATTGTAATTACTCATTATTAATTATTATTATTATTATTATCAGTAATTATTATTTTTAAAATTAATTTATTATTATTATTACTTTATTTATAACTATCATAATAACATCAAAATAATATTATCATTATTTATTTGATATTATTCTATATTATTAATTTAATTATTATTACTTAGAATTATTATTACTTATTATTTAATATTCATAATTATTATTATTTACTTATTATTCAGGTACTTATTAAAATTTAATTTAATTCAATTCAATTCAGTTCAGCTCCAATAAGTTCAATTCAGTTCAGTTCAGCTCCAATAAGTTCAGTTCAGTTCAGTTCAGCTCCAATAAGTTCAGTTCAGTTTAGTTCAGCTCCAATAAGTTCAGTTCAGCTCCAATAAGTTCAGTTCAGTTCAGTTCAGCTCCAATAAGTTCAGTTCAGTTCAGCTCCAATAAATTCAGTTCAGTTCAATTAGAATTAGCCGAAGAGAACAGGGTTCTTTTTTGTGTGAAAGATTTTGACCTTCTTCTTTTTAATGTGTGTGTCTACCCCATGCAAAAAAAAGGACGGAAAATTTAAGTTGTGTGAAAGATTTTGACCTTCTTCTTTTTAATGTGTGTGTCTACCCCACGCAAAAAAAAGGACGGAAAATTTAAGAGGTTCAATGATCGAAAGTTTGCCTTTTTATTTAAAATTTGACAACAAGGAATGCATTTTGATAAAAAGTGACATAAAAGGTGTTTTTTCACAAAAAAAAATTATATAAGGTGTTTTTCTCAAAAACTTTAACAAAATAAGGTATTTTTTCACAAATTTTACTATTTGTTACTACATCCATCCCAATTTATTTGCACATTCACTTTTTCACATTTTTCAAGATACGATTTCAAAAAATATCTCAAATTTGGCATTGGAAAAAATTACAAAAATTATATATTTGAGAAATACACATTGAGACGAATCAAACAAGATCTTACATGAATATGTTTTCCATAACCTATATAAACTTAAAGACAGTCAAAGTGGTAAAATGAATAGTGTTCAAAGTCAATATGTAGCAGTTAATTTGGGACGAAGGGAGAGTTCATTTTTTGTGAAAAATACCTTATACTTCGTCTTACTGCATACTATTATATTTTACTAGCTTCTAACCCGGACAATATCCGGGAGATGTGTTATTATTTTTATACAATATTTTCAACTAACCCGAATTACTTCAAAGAGATCAAATTTAGTCGAACTTAATATGTATCTTAATTTCAACTCGAACATGCTAGTACATTTATTTTACATAACTTGATTGAATTGAAATTAGTTTGGATGTTTTTGGTATTTTTATCAATTTGAGCCCACTTTAATATATTAATATCTAATAATTTTTCATTGTATCTAAATTGAATTAGATGAGTTTTTCTCACATGACCAACTCCAGTGGGCATTTAGTGCTAAATAATATTATTTTCTTAGTTTACTCTATTAATTTAAAAGTGATAAAACTCAATTGGCATCGCATATTACTTAAGCCTCATTGGATCTTAATTAAATTAGTCAAATCATTTCAAATCAATTCAGTTCAGTCCAATTCAGTTCATTCACTTCATTTATGCCAAATAAAACATGCACTGAATTGGTAAAATATAAGATTTTTTGCAATTCTAGAAGAACGTATTATAAGTGGATCGTGATTCAAAGTATTTTTCGAGATGAATCTAACGGTGCAAAAATTATAATTTTATGAGATTTAAAATGCAAGTTATGAATTATTTTATAATTTTATACTGATAGTATTTTTAGATAAGGAATATAATCTTTGATTTAGAATATAATTATTCTTTATTAAAAATTAAATTATTAATTTTATCTTATATTAATTCATAAGTCGCACAAATCTCAAAAGCAAAAGCTAATCACGTAAACATTGAAGGGATTAATTAGATTTTTTTGTCAATTAAATTTTTTTAATTTTTTTTATTAATTAATAACGTGGAGCAACGTGGTAGCTTCTTTCAGAACGACTTTATTATCTAGTATAGATATTTGATAAAAATGAAAGGCGTTTTCTCACAAATAAAATTATTTAAAGTATTTTTTCACAAAAATTGTAAAAAATAAATAAGGTAATTGTTAGCAACTTTTCCTTTTTTTAGATAAATAACAAAAAGAGGATTTGAGATAATCTTTCTATCTTCGCTTTGATGTATCATGATGTATGTTGGTCAAAATTTGAGCTTATTAATTTTAGGTAGGTGATAATGGGTGCATAAGCTAAGGTGTTGTGAAACAGACATGGATAATCCAAAGAAGTTATGCTAAAATGCTTTTAAGAAAACCTTATTAATTGATTATGAAAGCCAATAAGCATTGCATAAGAAATGCATGCATCTTTGAGTGAAAAAAATTGTTTTTATTCTAATTCTTAATAAAATTATGCAGGTTAACCTTTTCCTTTTGTGTTAAGAGATTTTTGAAGTTTACTCATGGAAGCTGAATAGTAAGTTTGATACAAACAATGGCCAAATAAAAATCTCTTCTTATCCTTACGAAAATGCATGTCAACTTGGTTGGTGAGACAGTCTCGGTATTATAACGACGCATAACCCAGTACAACAACCTAAACTTGTACTTACAACAACTTTTACAATTAAGATTGTTCATTCGAATTGTCAGATCAGGTCAACTTTTATCAACTCTATCTATTTATGAATCGACAAGCAACCATATTACTCTTTTAGACATGCCTTAAGCTTCCCCACCCAAAACAAGAAGAAGCTATGCTACACTGCCTACACATGTATTGATTTAGAATCAAATTAGCTAATATAAAAAGTTTTTAAGAACTCAATTACCTCCCTATATAATCCTGCCTCTTCTAAAGTTTCATTTGATGAAGCAAACTATTCCTAGGTTCCTTCTAAATCTAATTTCATTATGTATGTGACGAAAATATGCCTGAGCTAATTACTGAATTCAGATCAAAAAAAGCTATATTAAGAGTTTAAGTGAATGTTTAGTAATAAACAGGACTATCGAAACAGTATTAATTGAGTAATGGGCAAGAAGTATTGACGTTACAAAAAGAATTAGAAGGAAAAAAAGGTCCTACCGAGACTTGAACTCGGGCTATTGGATTCAGAGTCCAATGTCCTAACCACTAGACCATAGAACCAATTAATGATGGAAAATTTACTTTCAGTTTTTTTATTAAGGTAATGCAACATGCAAGTATTCAGAAAATCATTAACTAATTAATACTCGACCTATGCTCGTTTTTTTAATCTCTAAGACTCTTAAGTATAAAGAAAATACACAACACTTGTGTTTTATACTACAGAAAAATATAATCATGTGATAATTGGTAAGTTGCTCCTCTATTTTTTTTTCCTACGTCAACTATTTTTAAGTAACATTTTGAAAATACATAATTAAGTCTTGTTCGATCTTTTAAATTTATTTTCAAATCTTATCAAAAAAATAAGTTCTGATAAGTTAACTTCAACAAAATAAGCAAAAATAAAGTTTAACCCTCTCACAAATAAGGTTTGAAACAAGTTATAATAAATTCAGATAAGTTAAAATTTGTTCAAATTAGCAAAAATAAATTGAAAATAATATACTTTTAGAGAGGTTAATCTTCAAACTTTTATATTAACATGCATGAAAAATACAAGGGTGAAAATCTTTGTGAAGCAGAATGAATATATTAGCATAATTAAGAGAATGATCACACTTAAATTAGTGTATAAGTTGACAAAGCTACCTCTCACAAAATGGGAAAGAAATCATCATTTTATAGAAAAAATCAAGATTCTCTTAGATAAGGTTATACTAGAATAATGTCTATATTTAAACCCAACTTCAAAATCTAATTATATCTTGGGCTACAATTTAGGAATTCTAATACAAATTTTCTTCACAAAAAGACCTTATGAGTTACTCCCTCCGTTCTCTTTTGTTCTTCCTATTTGGAATCTCTTTGAGAAAGGAAAAAAGTCAAAGTAGGAAGAACAAAAGAGAACGGAGGGAGTACAAGTTTTGTGAGAAATCACTATATACAATATTTTGCAAGAAAACACCTTACATGACATTATTATATCACATTAAATACCTACCTTGTTATCATATTTTGACAAAAAAATCATTTTTTTCTTTTATGAATGGAGTAAAAATATTTTCTTCTATTCTACATGATACTTTTATCACAATTAAACTATTTATGTTTCCGCGATGACACTACACACAAAAGTAGGATCTAATTTACGCTCATATAATTACTATTTTAGATGTACAAAACAACATACAAAATCAAACATGCAAACCCCGTTCTTCCAAACTTATCTTTATATTTACAATTTATTTCACGACAAGCATCGTTATTTACCATCGATCAAGTTCAGTCCAATTTAGCTCGGTCTCGACCCAAAGTCATTATCTTGTAAATGTGGCTTCAATAATTCGAGGACTCCTAAAACAAAACATAAAAAACTAAAACAAAAAAAAGTTCATTAAATTGCAGAGACAAATACAATGGGATTCATCAGTTGTCAGCAACAGAAAACAGAGACTCTCACTCTTTCTTACTGTCACTCTCACTCTTTCTATACTCTCAAAATATGATATGACATTTTTCACAAATTTAATTGCAAATCTCCATATCAAATCAGTACATACACAAATTACACATCTCTAGATTTTCACATTTACTCCTCTGATATCATATCTCCTGAAAAAAAGCTGAATTTATCATAATATCACTCTTTCAAACACAACCCATAATTTCATTTCAATTTTCTCCCTATAGAGAGAGAAAAAAACAAGAGAGAGAAAGTGAAGGGTGGTCGGAAAATGGATATTCCGGCGCCGGAGGACGGTGAGAGATGCCGGAGAAGAGGGTCTCCTAATTGGAGGTGTCGCGAAAGAGCGCTTCCTGGAAGATCATACTGTCATAAACACTATATTCTTAGTAGTACGCGCCAAACGCGCCGGAGAAGTGTGAGTGGGAATGATATCTCCGGTGAAGTATCCGGCGATGTTTTCGATGTTGAGCCGTACCGGCCGGTTCTTGATTTTGGTTTTCGGGAGTATCCGATTTGGACCGGGGGTGAACCGGGTGGTGGCGGGAGTGGTAGTAGTGAAGTGAGTGCGGGTTTGAAAGGAAATGACTATAATACCCTTAATGATGGTGGTGGTAGTGAGGGAAGTGGCAAGGCTTGTTTTGCACCGGTTTGGACCGGGGGTGAACCGGGTTGTGGCGGTGTTGGGTATCATTGTAGTGGAGTGAGTGTGGGTTCGAGAAGAAATGTCTATAATACCCTTACTAGTGGTGGTGAGGGGAGTAGCAAGGCTTGTTTTAGTCCGGTTTGGACCGCGGGTGAACCGGGTTGTGGCGGTGTTGGGTATCATGGTAGTGGAGTGAGTGTGGGTTCGAGAAGAAATGTCTATAATACCCTTACTAGTGGTGGTGAGGGGAGTAGCAAGGCTTGTTTTAGTCCGGTTTGGACCGGGGGTGAACCGGTTTGTGGGGTTGTTGGAAATCAAGGTAGTGAAGTGACTGCGGGTTTGAGAGGCAATTACTATAATACCCTTACTAGCGGTGGTGAATCCAATGATGGTGGTGGTGAGGGAAGCAGCAAGCCTAATTTTACCCCGGTTTGGATCGGGGGTGAACTGGGTGGTGGCGGTGTTGGGAATTACGGTTGTAAAATGAGTGCTGGTTTGATTGGTGGAAATGACTATACTACCCTTACAAGTGGTGGTGAGCCTCATTTTACTCCGGGTTGGACCGGTGTTGGAGAAGGAAGCAGTCAGCCTGAACTGGCTCCGGTTTGGCCAGGCGGTAGACCGAGCATCCGAAAAGACGAGATTCTCCTTGGTAATGTAAGTAATGACGGTCTTACCCTTGGTAATAATATAGGTATTGGTTTTAAGGAATTATTGATAGGGAGAATGTGTGAACCGGTTTTTGATGAACCGGGAGAAAGATTGCCTTGGGTTACTGAAATTCAAAAGGGAAATGACGGTATTACCCTTGGAACACCGGATGTGGGTTGTTTTAAAAGAGTGGCAGGGGGTTTGAGTGGGTTGGAGATAGGAAAAGACTATAATACCCTTGGAGGAGGTGGCGGTAGTAGTGAAGCGTTTCCTAAGTTGTCAGAAATGGTTTTGAAAATCAAGAATGTTGATGGGAATTCTGTTGAGAATGTTTTGTTGGAAAAAGGGTTTAACAAGAATGTAAATGGGGTTGTGAATTTCAATGAAATGGTGAATCAGGGGCAAAAAAGGAAAAGGGGTAGACCCAAAGGGTCTAAGAGCAAGAAAAAGATAGTGGGTAATGATCAAGAATTAAGAAATGATAATGAAGAATTATGTAATAAGAAGATTGAGAATGTGGGTGAATTTTTTGGTGGAAATGTGGATGTTGGGAAGAGGGTTAGGCAGTTGTTTGAGTCTGATAGTGAACAAGATGATATCTTTGAGGGAAAAAAAGAAGATGAGGGTTTTGAGAATCAAGGGAGAAATGTGGAATTTCAGGAATTACCTAGTACTATTACAGAAGGAGGTGGTGAGATGATCATGGTGAAGAAGAAGCGAGGGAGGCCGAAAGGGGTGAAGAATAAGCCGAAAATGGGTGAAAATGGTGGAGAGGTTTGTGAGAAAGGGTTTGGTAATGGAGGAATTGAGAAAGAAATGGAAATGGTGGTTGTTGAAGGTAATGGTTTGAGGGGTTCAAAAAGGAGAAAGAAAGATGTGATTTTGGTTGATGGGTTTGAAGGAGAAGTGGAGAAGAAGGCAGAGAAGCTAGTCCGGTTGAAGGGTTTGAAAGCTAAAAGGAAGAAGGGAGCTGTGGTTGGTGAGGTGCAGGAAGAGATTTTGTTGAAGAAGGTGAAGAGGCGTGGGAGGCCGAAAGGGGTGAAGAATAAGCCGAAAAATGGTGAAAATGATGGAGAGGTTTGTGAGAAAGGGTTTGATGATGGGGGTAATGAGAGTATTGGGAAAGAAATGGAAATGGTTGTTGTTGAAGGTAATGGTTTAAGAGGTTCAAAAAGGAGAAAGAAAGATGTGATTTTGGTTGATGGGATTGAAGGAGAAGTGGAGAAGAAGGCAGAGAAGCCAGTCCGGCTGAAGGGTTTGAAAGCTAAAAGGAAGAAGGTAGCTGTGGTTCGTAAGGTGCAGGAAGAGATTTTGCTGAAGAAGGTGGAGAGGCGTGGGCGGCCGAAAGGTACCAAGAACAAAAAGAAGGATGTGATTGTGGTTGCCGAGGTTGAGAAGAAGGTTGAGAGGCGTGGGCGGCCCAAGGGTTCGAAGGCTGAAAAGAGTGTTAGTGTGGAGAGTGAAAGTATACATTGCAAGGAAAGGTTAGGTTCTAAGAAGAAGAGATTTGAAAGTAGTGCAGAAGCTGTAGAGCAAGTGAGTGAGGCAGGTAGTGAAGTAGTGCAGGGTGTGAGAATTCAGCGTGTAGAGCTTGATGGAGCTAATGAAATGGTTGTTGTTGAAGCTATGAATGATACTAATTTTAGAAGTATTAGTGGTAAAGAAAGGTTAGGTTCTAACGTTGTTAAAGCACGCTTTCCTGGGAAAAGAAAGAAGCGTGGACGGCCTAGAGGATTGAGAAACAAAAGACTAATTCTTGTTGATGGTGTCCTTCACAAAGTTATTATCTCACAGCATGGAGGAAGGAGCTTGGTTGTCCAAAAAGATATAAGTCTTGTGGAATTCTCACAATGTGGAAATAAAAATGTGGATGATGGTAAAATGTTACATAAATCGAGTAATGCACATCCGAGACCTACGAGAGTGGTGTCTAAATACCAGTTGAGAGCAAGAAATCCGCAAGAGGTAAAGCTTCCTTGAAGCTGACTGATAGTTTCGTCATATATATGCCTGAAATTCATAATCAGACCACTTTAGAATTGAAACTTCACACTTTCATTGAGCAGTCTGTTTATTTTGAATAAGCTGGGCAGATACTAAAAATGAATATGTTTTTGGTAGGCTTATATGTCGGATATGTATCATGCCACGGTTATCTTGTACTTCCTCCGTTTTTCTTCTATTGTTATATGGGTTGTGTACGATTCTTAAGAAAAGTAAAAAAAAAAAGTCAAGAGAGAAGACCACAGCCCTCAGGTCCACAACTACCACTTGATACAAAAGGATACGATGCAATAAATATGCAACTTCTATAAACGGGAAAATGATGCAATAGAAGAAAACGGGAGGAACTATTTGTCCAGTATGAATGCATATGTCTGTCAGTCATGCAAAAATGGAGTTGGGTATAAGAGGCTCGGCCTAGCTGCCTTTGGTCTCTATTATTCTCGATTCTGAATATGCTTGAGTGCTTGCGCGCCAGATTCTAAGCTAATACTTGTATTTATCTCATACAAACAGGAAGTATGTTTTGATCAATTTCTATTTTTCCACAACGTGTAGATGTCCTGTGGCTCTGTGATAACGGAACTTCCCATTATAAGGTTGCTTTTTGACATATTCTTAGAAGTTTATTCTAATAGAACTTGTGAACAGAAATGTGGAGTTGCTTGTAGTACCCGTACAATTCTACTAATGCTATGTGTTTTTGGTGTCACTTATGTTTTGGGTGAAGTACTCAGTGCCTTGCTTTCTTAAACTTGCAAACTTTTTTGGGAAGGCTCTTAGAGTATATAATATATACAAACATGCAGACTTGGTAAGAAGAATAAGATGTTCCTAGTATATGGTTTCTCCCCTTTTCGCTGTATTTTCAATTATGTCAACTAATATCACCCTCAAGTTATGTATCCCACTCTCACAAGATCTGTTGTTCAGGTTGACAATGATTCGAAAAGAGAGCCGAGTTCAATGTGTCACCAGTGCCAGAATTCCGAGAAAAATGATGTTATTGCTTGTTCATATTGCAAGAAGAAACGTTATTGTTTCCCATGCCTCTTAAAGTGGTAATATACTAAAAGCTGCATCTTTACAAGTGAAGTTATATCCATGGTACAAAGTGTTATTTCATCGTCTCTTTAGAATCGAGGGTATTTGTTATCCTGTGAAAAGTATGATACGAAGTATTATGATCATCTGCATCTCTAAGTTTTCTTTCGTTATCTTCATTGATCAGCAATATAAATGTGTTGGTCTTAAAATAAGCAAAATCGAACAGGTATCCTGAAAGAACAAGGACGGAAGTACAGGAAGCATGTCCTTTCTGTCGTGGGAATTGCAATTGCAAAACATGCCTTCAGGATAAGCTAGTTATAAAGGTACAGGTGGATTTTCCTGTTTTTAGGCAATCTCGATGCTCAGGAGTTGGATGCTTGATGAATTTTATGTTTCCAGGACAGACAGAAAGACATTGATAAAAAGGCCAAGTTAGAGAGGCTTCTGTACTTGATGTGCAAGATTAATCCCCTTCTAAAGCATATACAAGAGGAGCAGAGAGCTGAGCTAGAAGTGGAAGCTATAACACATGGTGCGTGATTTATTTCACTTGTTAGATCTAGACTGTTACGTTTTAAAATGCTAGAAACGTGGTTGTTTGCGAAATTGAGATAAGGAAGCATTTTGAGGACCTTCGATTTCACAGTTGACTACATGTTTCTAGCTGCTGATCTGCTGTGTAGAGTTTTCACCATGTACTTAACTTGTAACTATATTTTTAGGAAACGCAGTTAAAGAAGAGGACATATTGAAGATTAAACTTGATCAAGATGACCGCATATACTGGTATGTCCCATGTGTCTTTGTCAAAATTAAAACCTGTAGTGCTTGTAACTTGTAAGTTGGACATGATGGGCATTTGACAGGTGCATATGTAAGAGTACATCTTTGCTGCAGTATTGGTTTCCCTCTACTTTTTAGTGCTTTGACCCTGAAAAGCTGTATTAGTTACTTGTTGCGAGGTTCTTAGACTCTTAGTAGAATTATAATTCAGAGGAGATCAAGTGAATATATTATGCAGTGCTCATACTGTTTAATCTGCTGGGATCCATAACTGTTCAACTGTGAAGTGTTTACCTAAAAGCGTCGAGAATGCTAAAGAATCAATATAGGAAGTATGTTAGCTAAATTATGATGGTAACATTTTATTGCACTAGCGCATATGCATGAGGAGTTTACATGAATAATATGATTGAATTTATACGGTGTTGTAGTACATGCCTTGTTGTTTAACTAGCGACAACTTTTAAGCAGCTCTTACTGTGCAGGGTATATTTCCTCTAGTAGGTCTTCTTCCCATGAAAATACTTTCTCAAGTAGATGTTCCTGTGTTTCTTGTGAACTTATCATTCTTCTGCCCTTCCTGATATTTGTCTCTCTTGACTAACTGTAGTCTTGCAGTTTTGTGATTGCCATATTATGCAATTCGTATTGTCATTGTTGTTAAACTCTATTCTGTGCGGTTTCCGTACGTTTTAATTTTTCCCGTCATATCAAAGTTCTCTCTTACATTTAACTTTTTCGTTCCAAGAAGATTCTCTGAATATTCAATAACCGAATTAACAAGAAATTTGGTACTTAATGATATTTCTTTTTCTACAGTGATAACTGCAACACATCCATTGTAAATTTCCACAGAAGTTGCCCCGGTTCTGTTTGCTCTTATGATCTCTGCCTATCCTGTTGTCAAGAACTGAGAGCAGGTCTGGTGTCTGATGGTCTTGAAGCTGGATCTTCGTATCAGGCTATAGGAGGTTCGTTATGTCATGGTACAACAGTAAATAAACAGAATCCTGATACTGATGGAAGGGGCGACCCCGAAGTGTCTAGTGTTAGTAATCATCTATCTGCAACAGTTTGCTGGAAGTCGAACTTGGACGGTAGTATTCTTTGTCCTCCCAATGAAAGTGGTGGTTGTGGACTTCAGAGACTTGAACTAAGACGCATCTTTGAACCTAATTGGGTAGACACACTGATTGAAAGCATTGACGAGGTCACTATTAAATATCATTTACATGAGACCGATTCTAATCAGAAATGTCCCACCTGCCTCCTCGCTTCTTCAGGTGTTCAAAGGAGTGCCTCTGAAACAAGAAAGGCAGCTTCAAGGGAAAAAATGCATGATAATTTTCTTTACTGTCCAAGTGCTATGAATATAGATGAACTTCAAATTAATCATTTCCAAATGCATTGGACGCGAGGTGAACCTGTGATTGTTAGAGATGTTTTAAAAGAAGGATCTGGTCTGAGTTGGGAGCCAATGGTGATGTGGAGGGCTTTCAGAGGAGCCAAAAAGATAATGAAGGAAGATACCCTTAATGTGAAGGCCATTGATTGTTTGGACTGGTGTGAGGTACGTGTTAGGCTCTCAAGGTATGCTGTTGGATTCTGAACTTGTTATATGATTGACTTTTGATTCCTTTGGATTTTAAAATTGCTAAACAGCCCTTCATATTTTATAAGATAATGTGACCTATGCTATAAGAGTGTGTATATAGGTGTAAGTTGATTCTTCTCTCCTGTCTGCTAGGAATCTGTACTACAACATTGACATGACACTGAAAATCTAAATCTGAATCACTTTGCTAAGGCATGTACCCATACACTTTCCTAATATTTACAAAGCATGGATGACTAACGAGGTTACACGATATCACCATTGAGACACAATAGAGAAGCACAAACTATCTAAGTTACTTGCTTAGATAAATTAACTCTAGTATTATGTATTTGTAATGTGTTCATACTCTCTAATTAGGTTTTAAGTGTAACAAAGAGAAAGCAAGAAATGGTATAATAAAAAAAAAATTCATTATCCTTTACACAAAAAAGCCACGAGTATTTATAGACTTCCAATTATTTTGCCTAAAAAAATAACTAATACCAATCTAATTAATAACTCAGCGAAGATTATTATACATGTGGCACTGATCTGTTGATCCCGTGGCAAAAAGAACAAAATCTAAGCATTGCAATATCACTGTGTGAAGCGATGCCTCACCACATATTTTTGCAGTTAGCCTATGAATTGTTGAAGAATGTGAAGCAATACTTCACTTGGAAGATTTGGCCCTTCACTTATCAAATGAAAAACTACCATATCACATTACTGATGTTTGTTTTGTGCGCAATATATTACTAATATTCACACAATTTTTGATTAATTAGTATTTCAAAGTAATTAATTCATTAATTGTGTTAATTATAATTAATCAATAACTTATTATTAATATGATGTCAATTAACACAACTCCATGACATGATAAAAAGTTCCTGTGTAAAATAACTTGAGCCCTACTATATTCAACACTGTCTATGGTAAATTGCCAGAAAAAAGACACTGTCTTTATGGTAGGAATATTGGTTTTGAAAATTTGCCTGCTTGATAAAATTGATCGGATGTTCCTTCAGTGTTATAACCTGAAATTGCTTGTTAGAATACAACAAAACTTCCACTTTCCACTTTCCACTTTCCAGTAATAGAACTATTTTTATATATTTAACTCTTGATCTTATTGTTTGAAGTTTTAATGTATTATCTTCAGAATGGATGGATTTAGTTTTTCCCAACTTTCATAACGTTTGGTTATTAGGACTGCTGCTTGTACCTCTTGTTTCTTCAAATCTAGAAACCCCAGATCAACTTATGAAAGTCCTTCTTCTTTTGCAGGTTGAGATTGATATTTATCATTTCTTCAAGGGTTACTTGCATGGTCGGAAGCATGGTGATGGTTGGCCAGAGATCTTGAAACTGAAGGATTGGCCTGCTTCAAATTCATTCGAGGAATGCTTGCCAAGGCACTTTGCTGAATTTATTATGATGCTTCCTTATAGTGACTACACTCATCCTGAATGTGGTAGTCTCAATCTTGCTACAAAATTTCCCGATGGTGCTCCAAAGCCAGATTTGGGTCCAAAAACATACATTGCTTATGGTCTTGCAGAAGAGCTTGGCAGGGGTGACTCCGTGACGAAATTGCATTGTGATATATCTGATGCGGTATATATCTGGGACAAAACCATTTTGTACTATTATGTTTGCTGATTTCAGTTCACAATCATTGAGAATTTAGCGTGCATTTGTTCTTGACTTGTGCTGTTTTTTTTTCTGCTGAAGGTTAATGTGTTGATGCACACAACGAAGGTTGATGCTAGCTCGTGCCACCATTCTTTGGATAGTTTAAACAATGATACTGCAAAAACTGCTGATGTTGGCCTCAACGGCTCTGCTAAAGAGTTCCTCTGTGCTGATGGAACTGGTGGTATTAACACTGTTAGCCAGTCTTCAGATATATCATTTTCTGATGCTGGCCTGAATTGCTCTGATGCTATAGAGGTTCCCTGTGCTGATGGAACGCATGCTGTCAAAAGTGTTGGTCAGCCTTCAGAAGTTCCATGCTTTGGTGGACAGCAGGACTTAATTTCTGAAAACCCTGATTTAGATGAAAATGAAGGCAGCAGAGTTATAAGCACTGATAGCCGTTCTTCAGAAATATCAACTTCTGCCGATGGATGTAACACCGCGAATGTAGAGAATTCTGACAATGGCCCGAACTGTTCTGTGGCTGAAGAGGTTCCCTATGCTGATTTGGATGAAAATGAAGTCAGTGGAGGTGCTGTCTGGGATATATTTAGAAGAGAAGATGTTCCCAAACTTCAAGAATACCTGAAAAGGCATCAGCAGGAATTTCACCACATCAATAATCTTCCCGTGAAATCTGTAGGTCATATTGACTCATATGACTAAAATGTTCTCAATGTATTTACTCGTCTGTTTAGAATATTTTCACTCATTGTTATTATTATCATTATTGCTATCTTATTTTACCTTTTTTAACTCATTTATTTGGATTGTTTTTTTTTACCTAGGTCATTCATCCTATCCATGACCAAACCTTCTATTTGACTGAAAGCCATAAGAAACAACTGAAGGAAGAATTCGGTAAGAAACACTTAGTTGTTTTGCTATCTGTAGAAACATTCTCATTAAGTTTTGACTAGAATTAAATACAATTTGTTTCAGATGTGGAACCTTGGACATTTGAGCAACACCTGGGTGAGGCTGTTTTCATACCTGCTGGATGTCCACATCAAGTGAGAAATAAACTAGTAAGTTTTTTCCTCGAAAATCTGGTACTCACGAGTGGCCTCTTTTCGATTTCATTTTACTATTGTGATATCTTAACAAGTTGTTTGATCTGATATGATGATCATTTACACGGATCTTGTGTCTATCATATTTGTTAGACCATTACATCAAGATTTAATCAAGTTTAATCTAGAGTGGTTGAGTGTGCTTAAGATTCTTAAGACTTCAGCTAGCCGTTGCCCGTTGGTGAAACTCTTCATAAGTGCAGAGTGCTGACCGTCAGCCTTGTTGTGCTCATTTGCTGGTTGAAAACTTGAGTAGTTCTCAATGATCATGCAAAACTGATAAGACCTTAAGGAGGCTCAATCATGTAAAAAAGAACACTTTTTGAAGGCAAGGAGATAAGTTGGTTTCTACTTATAATTTAGGTATTGATAGAGTTGCGTGTGTCTTTGGGTATGAGAAAGTATATTATAGGGTACACTAAGAAGATTCCTATTTTTTTCTACCTTTGGTTTTTCTTTTTGGAGACATGATTTAGATGGAGGTCATGAAAATTAAATTTTACCGAACACTTCAATTTCTCTGAACGTGTCTAGCTAGCTCGGCTGTTATATCTCCGACTTGCACAAAGTATATCCCTAAGGCTTTCTCCCCATATGTTGTTTAAGTCTATGCATATTATCAAACATGTACTCTTATATTTTTTGAAGTGATCTTATTCTTGTCGGCTGTCATATTTCCGACATGTACTCAGAGTCTAGCTAGCTCGGCTGTTATATCTCCGGCTTGCATAAAGTATATCCCTAAGGCTTTCTCCCCATATGTTGTTTAAGTTTATGCATATTATCAAACATGTACTCTTATGTGATCTTATTCTTGTCGGCTGTTCTATCTCCAACATGTACTCAGAGTCAATATTAAAGTTTCATATGGAGTTGTTATCTACTAATCACCTAAGTCACATTGAGAAACACAAATTTGAGACAGTTCTAGATGCGCATAAAGAATTTTGTATCTTTCATAATGTTCAACTGCAAGAATAGATAACTTGACAAATACATTTTGCTTTTTTTTTCAGTCTTGCATCAAAGTGGCACTCGATTTTGTATCTCCTGAGAACATACAAGAATGTATTAGATTGACAGAGGAGTTTCGCTTGCTCCCCAAAAACCATAGATCTAAGGAGGACAAATTGGAGGTTCGTGAATGTGATCTCTCTTTCTTAGCTTATGTTGTCACGTTCATTATGTTTTTAGTGTTTTGCATGAAGTTCGAGCTCCGATATTATACAATGGATTACGTGCTTGTCTTGTTAAAACTGGCGAGGCAAATTTTTTGCCTTGAGGGACGATGGAGAATTCCTCAATTTGGAATTCCCTACGGTTCTAGCTAGCTCTAAAGTTGGCAATGGCCAATGTGGGTAAATGGGTTGTGTTCGTGTTTTGTTTTGCATCCTGTCGATTTAGGGATGTTTCGAAATTGTATCAAATAATATGTAAAATGTAGGATACTTGCATGATATGGCAATGAAAGTGGAGAGTGTTTCGATTGATTTGTGTTTGTGTCATCTCAGTAACTTTGTGTTTCTCTCAGTAACTATGTGTTTGTGTCATATAGCAGAGATTGCCTGCTATTTTTTGGGTGGGTTCTGGCCAACTATCTGCATCTCTTAGAAACTGTTTATTTATTCATAGTATAAGGTGACAGTACTGTGCAGTTAAGTGACATTTGAATGAATGCCATGATCACCTAACTTGATCTTCTCTTGGACACCTTGGGACGTTTAAAGGGAGTTATGTTCGAACATCTCACTCTACTGCAGTCATTTTGCTGCTTATATTAATCTGACGTCATTTCTACTATCAAAAGAGTAAACGTTTCACCAAGCTTTTTTCTGATCTGTGCAAATTTATTTCATTTTAGGTCAAAAAGATGGCGCTTTACGCTGCAAGCTCTGCTCTGAGCGAATATAGAGAACTGAGTACAGATTGTGAATGAGATTTCCATGGGAGTTATGAGTAAATGATTAAAGAAGCCAGCCTTGAGCTATGTATTGCTTGCTCAACCAATACAACATTCATCCCATTGTTGTATAATGTGTTCTTGTATCCATTTTAGAAATTCTTAGCATCTGATAAGGTTTGCTGATTGAGCAATTCGGCATTCTCTTAGCTTTGCATCGCTATCATTTCTGTGGGATGCTCTATTGAGGTCTATAAACATCATTGATTCCATATTTTCATCTTTGCATCCACATCGTTATACACCGAACTGTTTGGTGATGAACAAGGGAACGGAAAGGGGTTGGTGGGCTGGAGCATATAACAAGAGGAATTATCTTTTTGCCCACTCTTGTTCACCACTGAACAACACCATTGCACCATACACACAATTCGTATGCAACTCACAACAGCTTGATGAACAAGAGGAAAAAAATCCAATGACTTGGGTGATGGATATATATGTACAAAAATGTTGATTATCGATTTTATATCCCCAGAGTATCGGCTCCAAAACCTGAAACTGATGCTCCAACTAAAATCCTAGAATCGAATGTCAACATCAAATTACTCGAGTGTATAGACAAGCTTTTTTGAAGTGTTTCTACAACCTAAAATTTCGGTAGCATTGACATAATTTGTGTCATTTTCTCTATAAATATATAAACATAGTAGAATTGTAGGAAGAATTGTGCACTACGCAATATATCAATTACATTAGTATGTCATATGGTTGTTTCACTTACATAATGAAATATGAGAGTAGCAAATAGGTAACTTATTCATAGTATGTATGACAAAAGAAGATCAGCCTACAAGCACCTCCGCCCTTATTGAATACTTACAGGCCGGCCTAATTCAAATTAGGCATGTCTTTGTTATAAATGGACAAAAAGTCTTGTGAATAATTGGTAACCACAATCCAGATATTAGATGGAGCAATCAACCAAAGCATAGCTCTTCATTTCTCAAGCATCAAAGTGCAGTTCACTACGGGTGGAATTTTGATGAATAACATATGAAGGCAGTACATAATAAATATAGTAAAACCAAAAATGAGTCAAGTCTTATTAGCTGCTATTACAGGTCTGAAGATATTCTAAAAGAAAAATTAAACCATAATCAACAAAATGAGAAGCACAAAGCTATCATGGTGATTTTTTTTGAAACAAAAACGACATGAAAAGAGTGCAATTGTACTCTTTAACAGCGGTCTATGGGCTTCCCGAAAAAAGATGACACAAAACTTGACGCTAAAGTACATGCTCTAAGGAAAAGCATAGGTTTCCAGTCCTGTTTAGCCAAAATAACAGATGATTACCAGGATGCTTTCTTTACACCTTGCAATTGGCCTTGAGACGCTAACTCACGGAAAACAATACGGGACATACGGAATTTCTCATACACCGCACGAGGACGCCCTGTGAAGATACAACGGTTCCTCAGTCGATTAAAGGCACTGTTTCTTGGCAGTTTAGCAAGCTTGTAACGGTGTTTCTCTTTCAGGCTAGGTGGAAGTTCAGGATCTCTGCATAGAGCTTTGTAGAGCTTTCGCCTCAGCTCGTATTTGGCAGCAAGCATCCTACGCTTGTAGTCTAATATGTTTCGCTTATCTCCAACATAAGCCCCTACTCCAGTAGAAAAACCTACAAAGGATAAGAAAAGGAATTAATATTCACCAAACAAGGAGATTTTCCCCAAACCAAATGCCCTAAACAAGATATCCGTCTCCGCTATAGAATGCATTCACTTCACTTGAATTTATCTGAATTTAACTTATTAGACCTATGTTTTATACGTGATTCAACATAATCCGCCGCAATTAGACATATAAACCTAATCAACCTTGAAGCTACTTTTTTAAGGTGACGAGATTGCACCCCAGTAAAGCAAATTATCTGATAAACCCTTTCCTGTGGTCCAATAATTTGTGAGCTCAAGAGAAACCGACACGTAACTCTCACCAACAATAAATATTTACAAAAAAAAAACTATTGCTGTTGTGCCAAAGCCACAATCAGAAACCTGCTAAGAGGTCAAAATTTTAGGCGATCTTACCCCCCAAGTCACTCAATAGTCAATACTATAAATAGGGTGTCTGAGAAAGTATCCCCATTTCGAAAAATAGTGATCACCAAAAAAAGCTGATCTTATGCAAAAATTCTACTGCCGAAGTTTGCAAATGATCAGAACAGTGAAACACAGCTTGCTAAGTGCTAACCCCAAGAGCGACAACGAATGACAAACTTTTTTAAGATAAAACATTATAGTTTACAATACACTACCAATTCATATGTTTGAGCAAATATATTTAAGCAAATAATAACACGAAGCAACTACCAATTCATATGTTTGAGCAAATATATTTAAGCAAATAATAACACGAAGCCTCCAAAATCAATGTTTATCTTGGATTACACATTCACCCTCACACATGGTTCCCCCTTCCCTAAACATCTAGCTGTAGCCTACATACTAAAACTAAATTCAGAAAATGAACTTCACAAAGCATATCTTCTTACCGACATTTCAGTCAGCTAGTCATTCACAATAAAAACAGAACAGTAAGCCGAAAACACTCGAATTCTGAATATAAGCACTCAAGCAACTATGCATATAACACACTTTATACAAAGATATACCCCAACATACAAAGAATGCACCTTTCTCCAACTGGTTACATACATAACATAATTACTCATTTGCTCTCATGGGGTTCCAAACAAAAGCTTCCCATTCACTATTGCTATAGGAAGCTTAACAAATCAAACGAAATGGAAAACCCAAATCAAATTAAGTAAAAATTCAATACCATGAGGTCCATGACCATTCAAACGAACGATTAAACCTATCTCCACAATGATCAACCATTAAGCTGAAAATTAGTACTTGGCCTCGGCCTCAGCCTACAACTTTTATCCTACACACCCGTGTATAAGATGAGCATCCTACCCCCAATGCTATTTTTTGCTCATTACTCATTTGGTTAAAGGAAGGGGAAAGATGTGGTCCACTTACCCTCCAAATCTTTTCAACTTTGGGGGAATTATGCTTATTAAAGAAGGAGGGAAAATGAATCACTCCCTCGTCCTCCCCTTCCCTCCGCCAACTATATATCCAAACAAGTGAAATTATCGTCCCCCTCCCTTTCTCTTCGCTTCCTTTCCTTCTATTTTCTCCTATCCAAACAATGTGTAAATAAGCAAAATTCACACTATACAGAGTTTCAAACAAGCAAATGAGCAAATGGGCAATTAAGTGGATACTAGCCCCCGGTGTAGTATGAATGAACCCGCCTCGGTCTCGGCCTCAGCCTCGGCCTTGGCCTCAACTAAGTGGGTACTAGCTAATACATAATGTGCATTTTAACAAACAGTTGGCGGACATAAAGAAGGTGAAGGAAACCAAAAACCCAGAAAAGTTTAGCATTCAATTATTCAAATAAAGTCTCCATTTTTACTATGATAAATTAAATACAACGAAGCAAAACATACATATTGGAGCATAAGAAAAAGGAGGGATAAAGATCAAAAATTTAACAAATTTATGTTGTAATTCAAGTGATTTACCTCTATTGCACTGGAATTCACGAACAGATGGAGAGATGAAATCGAATTTTGGAGATGGATGTGGAATTGGAGCTTTACCCAGAAGTTTTCCGATTAACTTGAACATTTTCAACCTGTGAATAGTCGGGAAGTTGCGATCTGGAAAGCGAACAAGAGAAGGTGGGACTGGAAATTTGGAGAAAGTAAAAGGACTACTACCAAAAAAATGTATTTTGATGACGAATGTTTTTTACTTCCTCCGTAACAAAATAAATGCACCATTTGCTTGGACACGCATGTCAAGATAAAAATTTAAAGATTAATATCTCTAATTATATATTAGTTTAGGGAGCAGGTAGAGGTTGGAGTAGGTCAAAACACTAATTGTAAAATTTGTTAGTGTTTAACAAGGTAAAGGTTTAGGTAAGAGTTAGCGGTAGAGATATTGTTTAGGAAGCTTTTTTCAAACGTTAAACATAATGCTTTTGAAGGTAGCGGTTAGCCCTTGATAAATTTATAATATAGCTGTTTAGAAATAAATATAGATTATATGTATTTATAGTTCCAATCGTAACTTATGATGAACACTCATACTATCAACGACTACTTTGACAGCTAAAGTTACCCTCCACTAGTTGACTGCTACCCGATACCCGCTACTCAAACGCTAAAAGCTACCTGCTATTGCTAGTTTACTTAACAGACCCTTTGTAGCATATGTTGAGATAGCTAATGACCATTAGTGTGAAAAATATTACTCCCTCCGTTCCCAAATGTTGTTCCCATTTCCCGATTTGGTGTTCCTTTAAGTTGTTCCCATTTAAAATCTTTCTAAATTTAACCCACCTAAAGTCAAATCACTTTACAATTTCATTGGTTGAAATAAAAGGATGATTTTTATGTTTTGCATGGTAAGTTGTAACTTCTTTGCATTGATGACTTTTTTTCACTTTTACTATTCTTTGGTAAGATAAATTATAATAATAAACCTATCAATATGTATTCATTAAATGTCATTTCATCAAAGATTCTTTTTTCTTAATCCTCTCCCCGATTCCAAATGGGAACAACAATAGAAAACGGAGGGATTAATAAAGAGTCATTTATAGTATGAATTGTGAAAAGTTATAACTTAACTTTTGGTTTCAATTCATAGATCATCATTTATTTTGATAAAAAAAACACAATGATAATATGTTGTAGAGATAGTTGGAGATCTATCTTTCAAACTTGAGGTCAATAGTTTGAATCTTCATATAGACAAAATTTTAAATATATGAGAATGACGTGGACAACATGATATTAAAAGAGGTATCATAACGCGTGGCAGAATGCATCTCTTGCCACACTTTTAATATTGTTATGCTTACATAGTAGGGTATTATGTGTAAGAAATGTAAGGTTGAGGGTATTGTGTGGAACTTAAAAAAGGTTGGGGTACAACAACTAAAACACACACAAGGTATAGCATACATGACTTTCCCAAAAACTAGGGTTTGCTAGGATTTGTGTTATTTCAAGCAATTAATGTGAACATATGTGAGTCTTCCAACTCCATAAAGTGTAAATAGATTTTTGGTACAAAAGGATTTGGATATCTCAAAATTATAGATTTGAGTCGAATATGGTTTAGCGTATGCAATTCAAGTCTTATTTTTGACTTAAGGTGAGATCAATTTTCATGTACAACTGGATACAACTTGTTGTACATGTTGTATTTGGATTTGAAACTATTATTTGTGAAAAGTGAATCTAGATTGACTCCATAAGCAATTAGATTTTCGAGATGTGGTCAAACTTGATCCATAGGCCAATAGAGCATATCTATCGATCAACAAGAAGGGATCACAATAGTTGAACGGAAAAGACACACACACGGAGAATACTGATGTCTTTATTTTATGTGGGAACAAGAAAGCCCCTTAGAGTATAACCAATGAATGATTTCAAATATGAGATCCTCATCATTATTTTCTCACAATTCCACATCACTTGTGATCCATTATTAATAATCCCATTATTTTTTTATTACAATGGATGGATTATCATCTTGGATCTTTACATTCTCTATCGATTTTATCTCCATGAATGTCAGCAATTGGATGAGCATGCATATACACATCCTTTTTCCATTAGTTAGCTATGAGGCCTAAATAAAGCAACTTCCTCTCTTATTCTGCCATGTGGCCTCCCACTACTTTCATGTCAGTTGATAAACCTAAGTAATTTAGTTCTTCTTCCAGGATGGTTCATGTATTTCTCTCTTTTTCCTCTCTCTTTTTTTTTAATAATATCACTCTCTTTTTTCCTCTAAAAAAAACAGTGGTGGTCTATTTATTGAATACACTATTAGACCTTGATTTGTCGAAAAAGACTTGAAGCAACCCACAATCAAATATCAAACCAAATTAATCCTAAAACTTTGTGTAAGAAAATGAAGATAAGACTTGAACACATGGTAGGCAAATTAGGCAAAGGGTACAAAAATATAAGTAGTAGAGGTCGTTTGGTTGGTTCTTGCAAATAGAGGTCATGGTATAGGCAAATGAAGCATGAACTTACTCCTTTTCAAATAGAGTTTCAAGTCCCTCTTTTTTCTTGGGTCTGCACATGCATCACACATCAATGGACTATGCACATCAGCACATGGATTATTAACTATTATGTGGATAAAATATTTGTTTAATGTCAACAAAGACCTTACTTTGCTCTCACAATCAACCCAATCAAGCAAAATACTTTTCTTTTTGTATACGTTTCATGATAAAATACTATATCCACATTGTTAATCATTTTGCGGGATCTGGTCTTGGCATTATACCAGTGCATTATTCCCTTCCAAGCTTTCTACTTTGGTTTATTATCATCCCCATCTAACAAACAAAAAAAACAAAGTAATACTTACTCCGTTTCACTTTAAATGTTACACTTTTTTTTACTCCGTTTCACTTTAAATGTTACACTTTTTTTCACGATTATCAAGGAAGCAATTTAATGGTGTAAACAAGCAAATTTTTCGATGAAATTTTAACACAAGTAATATATAATATCATTCTTGCTTGTATTAAAATTTCATCGAAAAATTTACTCGTTTACACCCTTAAATCGCTTCCTTGATAAGCGTGAAAAAAGTATAACATTTAAAGTGAAACAAAGGAAGTATTATTTATCAAGTTACAATGAGATTTTCAATTGCTGTACCAAAATTTGGAGTTAAGCACGTGTTTAGGTATTAATGTTTTATATTTTTTATCTTTTGAGACTCCAAAGTTTTTTTTTCGTTATTTGAGTATTGAGTTTAGTTTTCAAGTAAGTTAACTCATCTTTAACTCATAATTTTCACATTTAACTCACCTGGGCTTTTTTAATTCTTAAAAAAAAAATTAGTTGAAAGTTATCGTTACAAGCAGTTGCACTGTATATATAGATGGCAGTTTAAAACAAAGGGAGTTTCAACAAGAAAACAGAATATTGAAATCCAAAAAATATCAATCTTCGTCCTAAAATGATAATGTTTAGTATAAGGGACTATTCTTTTGGGCAGAAATAGCTGAACTAAAGTGATTGAATTGACTTGAAGTGAACTAAATGGAGCTAAGCTGAACTAAACTGCATGAAGCTGAATTAAACCAAATGAAGATGAATTGATTGAATGAAGTTGATCTGAATTGAAATGAATAGTGGAATGTGAGAATAATTTTTTTGTGTAGAACTGAATTGAAAATAACCGAACTAAAAATATGTTAATTTTTTTTGGCGCTAGAAAGCCACGAGGGCGGGTTATGAGAATCGATCCCATGATCTCCTGGAACCGGAACTCTGGGAGGAAAGCTCTAACCAACTGAGCTATCCCTTGCTCTCACTAAAAATATCTTAATGGGAAGAACTATTTCGAGATGTCCAATACGTGATGTTGGATTATCAATTGCTCCACCAAATTTACGAGAGCATTCACCGTATACTCGGATGTACGGTGCACCCTCGCACAGTTTCTCACATCATATGCTCTGCAATGAGCATATGGATGGAGCATATGAGAGGGTATACGGTGAACCCAAATGTATAAAAAAATATGTACAAATTTAGTGTTTGTTAATGGCCAGGTTAGAAGCAAAGACAGGATTCTTGCATTCTCAATAACCCACTCGAAATGACACGTTCTAGTTCTAGAGTGATAAAGCCATAGAGGAGAGAGAAAGTGGTTGTTTCCTTGTTTATTCCATGTCTTCATCTGTGTGATTTGTGAATATCTACTCTCTTTTTTATCGTCACAATCTTACAGTTTTTTGATTCCACGCAAAAAAAAGAAGAAAAAAAAAACAGATAACTGCTCATTTCCCATTTCACATCTGACATCTTCTGTTTATCTCTCTGAAATTATCTCCAATTTTTCATTAATTTCACCTAAATCTAACACCAACCCATTTCAGTTCATCCTCAATCTAACAATACCCATGTCTTAATTTCTTCAATTTCCCTTTATATCTCTCTAATTATTCCCCCCCTACTTTCCTGTTTCCTCTCTTTGATCCAAAATCCGCCATGGCTGCAGCAGCTTTAAGATCAAAATCAACTAAAGAAACAGCAATTCTAACAGCTTATCAATTCAGATACTTTGTGATGAACCACATGCATATGGGTCGTATGGTAAGTTCTAGCGCTACCCACAAAGCTAAACAAGAAGATTACTTTGCAAATACCCCTTATCATTTCATGTCATTTAAGCCTGTATCACTGAGAGGGGAATTCATTGATAAAGGTACTAACTTTATGGGTTTTAATCATAAGAGGAAATTGGGTTCTGATTCTAATGTTATGAGGTGTTCTGGGGATCCACCTGAGGTGTGGCAGCCTCCTTCTGATGGAGTTGTGGTTCGGGCTCGAGGCGGTGGAGGTGGAGGTGGAGGTGGTGGTGGTGGTGGTAGTGGTGGCGGGTCGAATACGAGTGCAGGTGGTGGTAATGGATCCAATTCTAAGGATGGGTGTTGGGGTGGGTCAAGTTTGGGGAGTAGTTTTCCTACTCCTAAGGAGATTTGTAAAGGACTTGATAAGTTTGTGATTGGGCAAGAGAAAGCTAAGAAGGTTATTGCTTTTTTATCCCTTGAATCCCATTGTAGTTGCTTTCTTTGAAATTGAGATTTAATTTTGCTTCAATTATGTTGCACTTAGTAGTATAGATGTGTATGATGTTTGAAATTGAGATATTATTTTGCTTCAATTATGTTGCACTGAGTAGTGTAGATGTGTTTGATGTTTGAATTTGAAGATTGCTGATAATTTGAATTTGAAGATTGCTGATATTTAGCTTGAGAGAATTAATTGTGATCTCTTTGGTTGAGTGTTGTGTTTGTATTCAATTAGTCATAGTTTTGTTGATAGTTCATTTCCGAGGTAGATACAGCTGTTGAGATTTAATTTTGCTTCAATGATGTTGCACTTTGTAGTATAGATGTGTTTGATGTTGGAAATTGATGATTGCTGATAATTTGACTTTGGTATTGTGTTCTAATTGATGTAACTTGTTGCTGAGAATGAGCTTGTGAGAATTAATGGTGATCTCTTTGGTTGAGTGTTGTGTATGTATTTAATTAGTCATAGTTTTGTTGATTGTTCTTTTTCAAGGTAAATACAGTTGTTGATATATAGTCTTCAATTCAATCTTTATATTCTTGCATGATGAGGGGATATAATGTAAATGCATTACCTTTGGTATTGATTAGTGTTTTGTTTTCATGCACAAATTTGTACTGAAATGCGAGAATGTTCTTCTTGTTCAATACGTTGTTTGCAGGTGCTCTCGGTTGCTGTTTACAATCACTATAAGAGGATATACTATGAGTCCTTGCAAAGGTTGGTGATTCCATTACATCTTATAATGTTTCTTTTGTGGATGATGTATCATTTACTTATTAGGGAAATAGTCACAAGGGACATCTTGCAAGCCTAATGATGGAATTCGGATCGTTATGTTGAAGTCCAAACTTGAATCAGACTTTAGTCTGAGCTTCTTTTGTTTCGATAGGACAAAAAAGTTGAATATATGTAATACTTCTTCCGTTTTTCTCTATCTCTCTCCTATTACATAGGTCCCCTTCTTTCTTTTTCTCTATCTCTTTCCTCTCCAAAACTTGCCTAGGAGTCTGTGAAATTCTATACGTATTGAGTGTCTACTCGGATACGGGTGTCCAAGTGTCCGACTCGGCTATTTTGTAGAAAAAGTCAAGTTTTTAGTTTAAAATGAAGTATCCAAGTAAAGTGTCGTGTTGGACACGACACGACACCCGATTTTTGAGGTAAATGAAGGTGTCGGAGTAACATAGGTGAAATTAGAAGTGTCACAACTAATAGAAGAGGAGGAAGTATCAGATTTACAATATTAGAGCTTTGACACTCTTGTGCGCATTAATACATGGACAAACATTGATTTTGGCTATTATATAGGTCAATTCAATTTCGCCACAACATAAGTAAAATTAATGCTAATAGAGTTTGTGTTGAACTTATTATTTGGTACATTCTGTAGGTTTTCCTACTTTGCAAATTTTCAATAATTCGAAAGGGTCTGATAAGGGTGTGCTATGAACGTTGATGTCTTTTGTTAGACAAAGAATTTAACCATTAGCTGTCCCACACTCCCACAAGGGGCCTCTCGATTATAGCCTCCCAGTTAGTGTTTTCTGTTGCAAGTTTATTATATGATATGTTTAGTTTTTTATGCAACTAGCTGCTGAAATGAGCTGATTGCTTTATGTATGTGGTAAGCTAGGCAATCAGGGGATTCAGTTAATGAAAAATCAGACCCCGCTGATGAAGCAGTGGAGCTGGAAAAAAGCAACATTCTGGTGATGGGCCCAACAGGGTCAGGTAATTTGTTGTTGTCATTGATGATATTCTTCAGAACAAATTTTCTTGTTGATACTTTGGATAACGAATATCATCGTTCTTCCTTCCTTGTGTGTGTGCGTGGGGGGGGGGGGGGTTGGGCTAGGTTGAACACCTGCAGCTTAAAGGCCACTTTGTAATCTTTATCTCTGTTCCTTGCCTTAAAGTCTTTGCTTTTATATTTTCTTAAGGCTGTGTTCGTAAGAAAATATATATGTTAATAGAAGCTAGAAAGCTCTTTCACATCCATTACAAGAGAAATAATTTGCAGATCTTTTTATTTAATGTTATAAAGTCTGTAACAATTTTCTCTCAACGTCATACGTACTACAGTGTGTGTAATTCTAATAAAAGGCGATGATTTTACGTTGTAAATTGTAATAGCTATAGTGGTATAAAGATACTCATCCACACTAAGATTTTATGGAGGAGGTGTCCTAGAAGAGAATGAGGAAGATTAAGATAGGTTGGAGAACCTCAACGTTTTATGCTTAAGAGACATATGCTGAAGGCCATACATCTTCCAAGAAGTTTAATGGTCTGCTATGCAGATAAGAACTACGTTTATATCAAAGCGGAAAAAGGTGTTAATCGAGTACCTGGGGAAGCGTTTGCAGAGTGTTTCGAGCCAAATGGGATTTACTAGTTGCTAAAGACAGATGATGTAGTTTAAACTACCTTAAGGATGTGAGGTGGAAATACGAAGCAACTTACTGTTCACCTAGTAAAGAACCATTTGAAGGCTTGATTTTAACCTCTTTTTCACGCTTTGCTGTAGATGATGATACTCATTGATTTGTGCCATGTTGTGCTACTTTGAAATGACATGGTTGTGATGAAGGTTAGTAGAGAAGCGTTACTGACAAGTTGGAAGATTGGAGAGATCCCTTTGAGTCAGCTTTTTTCCATATCGTGTACCAATAAACTACGAGTACTTGGAATGTGAGTTTAGGGAAGGTAAAAATCCTTAAGATCTCAAAGTTGATGCTTTACCCAAGACCATACCTAGGGTTGATGAGATATTGTTTGTACTTTGTTGTTTTAATGTGGGGTGTTTAAATAGATTATCTCAAGTGTTTAGGGAGATGAGAAATTTTTACTCTAGAGAAACATCTTTAGAGTTGCTATAAGGCCCTCTAGACTGTTGGTCTATAAAGCAAGCTTAAACCCATTAAGAATATTGATCAAGGTTTGAATGTCTCATCTGCTATGCAGAGTAAGGAAAAGGTGTGGGTTTGAGAATTAAGTGATAAGGAAAGAACCGGGGGTTAATTATGTAGAATGGAGGAATGAGACGGATTGGAGTCATTGGGCATTGTAGTTGGATGTTCTATGCCCCAGCTAGTAGATTTAAGACTCTGGAAGCGAATTGGTAGATTAATTGCGAAAATATACATGACGTGAAAACTAAATCCCGAGGAAGGCATGACCATAATTCTAAACTTTGGCATGGAAAGTGTCATATGGTGGACCTCAAGTAAGAGTCCTCTCATATTCTTTTACTCCTTTGGCTTCTGCTCCCTCTTTCAGTATTTTTATATTTTCTTTGTGACGAAAATAATTGCTTGTATTCAAGAAACAGTCTCGTCTTTTACTACATACGGGGGAGGTAGCATACATCTAGCCTCAGCAGGATGCATATTGATTATGTGGTTGTGTACTTGTGTAGTCATCGTTTGACTTTGTTGGACAAAGTTTAGAAGCTATTTGGGAGCAGTAGGTGCACGGACACATTGCACGAGCACGTCTCCCTGTATAAGTGTTTCTTCTTCCAGTTAGTCTTTGTCTAGATGTTCTGACATGTTGGTATGGCTTTCTGGAACTATTGTTCCACATCCTATGAAATAATTGCTCACCTTCTTTGCTTACTGATTCAGCATATACTCTACTTCTCATTTTTTTTTTACTTGACTCATTACCTTGTTTTTCTCTTTGTAGTCTATACTTGCTCTTCGCATTGAGGTCTCGTAGTTTATAAGTTATGTGAGTGACTGTCCTACTACCAGACCCAACTGTTCCAAACTTTTCCTTATATGAGGTCTCTTGTAATATTTCTTAACTCCTAAAGTCCTAACCATAGACAAGATCTCTAAGAAGTTTCTGATGCATTCATGTGCCTGTTGTTTGATTTGAAATTGGAAGGGTCATTTTTGTCATTGAAAATGGAAGTATTTGCCTAAAGTACATACTACTCGAGGTTGGTGAATGTTGCTGTTAGTCATTAGAGCGAGATGAACGTGGTGACACTGTAGTATTGTCTTCTCGAAACTGTCATGTCGTTGGTCGTTACTGCTTTAGTTTGCTGCTATGTGAGACCCCGGGCGGGAGGTAGCTGAATTTCCTGTTTCTTTTCGTGATCATTCCTTTGTTATTTTTTTTGATAGAGGTTGGAGTTCTTATCTGTCTTCATTCATTTTTATTACTGGTCTCATTCACATGCTTGTAATGTTTTCTCAAGGACAGGGAAGACATTACTTGCAAAAACACTGGCGAGGCTGGTGAATGTACCCTTTGTAATTGCAGATGCAACCACGTTGACTCAGGTTAGTAAGAAATCATGATTTACTGTGGTTCAAGACGTCTGTTCTTTCCATCATCCTCATAAGACTAGTAAACTTTGTCATCCATTATCTGCAATGTAATCGTTAAAAACTATTTTACCCCATTTTAGATCAGTTAATAGATGAAAGGATTGGTAGAGTTGTCTATATGTAAACATAAAATGTCCCATGTAAGTTTCCAAGGTAATGCATCCTTACTCCCACACTTGTGTGTTTTAACTAAGTTGCAAGTAGAGATGCATTATTCGGTTATCTATGTGGGACCTTGCACGCTACACAGAAAATTTATTAGAATCCCCTTAAATCTCTACCTTATCCTAAATGATCTATTTGTGTTTAACATGTACGAACGTCCCATGTAATTTTCCTTCACGTTCCTTTATTTTCACGAGACCTTCAACGCGTTCCCGAGCCCTACTCACTGTGCTGGACTCGTTGGGCTTGCAAACCCAGCAAGATTTGCTATTAATTTATTTTTTGTGCATGTGGTGTGTCTTTGAAATTTTGTTTTTGTTTGGCATTCCATATCGTCACATTGAGGCCTTCAGGGTGCGTTCTCTTGACCATTTCTTTTGTGAACATAGTTGTAATCGAAGTTATCGAAACTTATCGGAACTTATTGGAACTTATGGATGGTCATTTTATAACTTATATGAATTACTTGACCTGAAACTTACTTTTTCAAGGTGAAGAGAACACACTCCTGGAGTGCTTTAGCTTAATTATGTACCAATGCATATATATGGGGTAAGCTTGTTTGTCTAGTCTCTAGAGTGTCCATTGACCAATATGATGCCAAAATTGGGTTGAGATAATGCATTCGAAACCTCAAATATCTGAGGGAGATTTCTTTAATAAATACTTGTGATTTGGTTGCTAGCTGGTACTTATGTGTTCTTTTCATACCTGCAGGCAGGATATGTCGGAGAAGATGTAGAGTCAATTTTATACAAGCTTCTCATGGTAACTTCAATTTAGCTTCTGTTTATTTTTTGAATCTAGGGCCTTCTCTGTGGCCTGGCTCATCATCTAGCCCCTTCTCCTTATGTTTGATGACTCATGTTTGTCTTTTGTATTTGACACGACAATACTTGTGCATTCAAAATTTGTAGCTCATGGTTCATAATGTATTTTGTTATTGGTGAAAAGATCACTGTCACATAATTCGCTGGGTGGAGTGCGAATTTCGAATTGGTTCGATCGAATTCGTTCCCAATTCGCAATTCACAATTCGCCAATTTGCCTAAAATCAAAGCTCTATGCAGCGAATTCCGTTCCCGAATTCGTTTGCCGTTCCAGAGCGATCTACGAATTATGTGACACTGGAAAAGATACATGCCACTTTTGTGAGTTGTTACTTGTAATGCCACAAGCTATAGTTGAGAACTTGGGAAGTATTGAGATTTGAGCACACATAAGGCAATGAAGGACAAAATGTTTTAATGTTTCTTTTTCTCTAGGCTTCAAGTCTACATTTATTGGCTATTTAAATGATTGTGTAGACTGTCTTAATATATTATAACCCAAACAAAAAACATTATATCACATACTCCGTGAAATCTGGAAAATGGTGATTGCTCATCCTCACCAAGTCACTAGGGAGTAGGGAACCTTCTATAATTCAGAAATTGAGTGACCCTTCCGTATCTGGACTAATATTGAAAGATATCCCTTGACATGACTATCTTAGTTAGCAAATAGATTTCGAAAGTAAGTTTCTTTTACTACTTTGTAGTCACTTGTTATTCATGCGCCTTGAACATTCACCAAATGTCTTATTGACGTACTATTACTAATAGGCAATGATACTGTTCCTCTTCTGAAAAATGATTGAACTCCCTTAGTCTGTTTTTTCACTACTAACAAATTCAATTACCTTATCCTATTGGGCAATGTTTGCTTTTATTTGTTTTCTAGCACTATTTTTGGCAATATCAAAGTCCAACATAAGTTTTGGCAGCTTTACTATGGAAAAAAGTCAATCTTTTCATGCCAAGTTTGAAAATCTTGTTCGATATTTAGATTCAATATTGCTTGTTTCTTCTCCAGGTGTCCGATTATAATGTGGCAGCTGCACAACAAGGCATTGTGTACATAGATGAAGTCGACAAAATTACCAAAAAGGTTTTCCTTAATTCTTTCTTATCACCGTTTATTTAGTAGTTTTGATCCTTTATCTATTCCTAATTTATTATGTCTTCATCATATTTACAGGCTGAGAGCCTTAATATTAGTAGAGATGTATCGGGAGAGGGTGTCCAACAGGCATTACTAAAAATGTTGGAAGGAACAGTAAGTCCAATCTTCACTTTCTGGCAGATGTCCTATCTACTTTGACCTGTTGCAATGTTGGAAAAAAGGCGACATTATCCTTTCTGTAATGGGATATTTTAGTTTCATGCTTGCCTAATGCCTTTCTATATGATATTGATGCTGCTTATTGAGTGATTGGACTTTTCAAGACAAACTAGGTTAGTCTGGTTATTTAAGCTCTCATTGTCTCACGAGGTCCAATATCTTTGTTGGAATCAGCTGACCCATGTTGGTAGAAAGAACTAGCTTTTGTACTATGAAAAATGAATAAAGCAGGGTCGTCTGAACTATTGAGAGTGATTAAAAGGGCAGAGGGAAAAAGATTTGCATGATGGAACTTTCTGGGGTAAATAATAGATGTAGGAGCTCATTTGCTAAGCGCCTAAGCCCATATCCTGTAATTGTCTTTGCATGACTCGAACCTCCACGCTCTTTAGCATGAGTTGAGTCTCGTGTGTCTACCATTTCACCTTATTGCCCAAGGATTTCTTCAGTGGATTCTGGAGTTTTCTAGTACTGCTTAGTGAGCAGCATTACTTTTGTCAACTTCATACAGTTGTTTCCTATCTGAAATAGTATTTGTTTTGCATTACTACGCTTGGAATTTTGTTAGCTCACTGCTCACGTACTTAAGCTTTGTTTTATTCACCCCAGATCGTCAATGTTCCTGAGAAAGGAGCTCGGAAGCATCCCAGGGGTGACAATATTCAGGTATTACATAATTTATCTAATTTTGTGGAAATGATTTGCTATCTTTTTTGGGATATTTGACCCCGAAAGCTTTCATGCTTTAAAATATGTTGCTGTTCTATCTGAGGAATGTTCGTTCTCAAGGCTAGAGATTTATATGGCTTTCTTGTCAATTATAGTGGTAGAATATTTGTTTTTTCCAATAAAGAATTAGATTAGGAAGGCACCAAATGAGAATGTTGGCATGGTATTAACACTCGGTTGTTCTGTTACATATGGCTGTTGTGTAACGAATTTAGAATTCCATTCTGTGAAGTGCCTTTACATAAGCCTATGATAAGTATCATATCCTCCTTGCTGCATGGTTATGTACTAGTTGGGTTATACATATAATTTGGGTTTTGAAAATTTATGTACCGGGATTGATTAGTGTGATTTGGCATGGTGTAAGGGTTGATAAACTCTCTGGAGTAGATACACTTTTGGCTTGGCTGAGTTATTGTACTAGGATTGATCGTAGTGTATTTTGACTTGGGTACTAGTGTTCATAACTTATCCAAATATATGTATCTGGACATCTCAAGATTATTCCTATTATTGATCGTTGTTTAGTAATTATACTAGATTGTTCTTTGATGCCTTTTGAATTCTTTTATACTGATATCTTTGCTTGACAGATAGACACAAAGGATATTCTTTTTATCTGTGGAGGCGCTTTTATCGACTTGGAGAAAACTATCTCAGAAAGGTTCTAGTCCTTTTTCTGCTGATTTCAGCAATTTGCTTCCTGTGGAGTGTGGCTATACTGTGTTGCTGAATAAATTATCGTGTTTATGTCCCAGACGTCATGATTCTTCTATTGGTTTTGGTGCTCCTGTACGTGCAAACATGAGAATAAGTGGCCCTACAACTGCTGCTATAGCTTCTTCATTGTTGGATAATGTAAGTTTGTGTTTAGGTTGCACCTAGCAACTGAGAGAATTCTTTTGCTTCAGAAATTTGATGATATCCCATTCAGTAATTCTTTGAAGCTTGTTTAATTATATTATATTCTGCTCTGTTTGCTCTATGCATTTTCAGGTAGAAAGTAGCGACCTTATTGCTTATGGTTTGATACCTGAATTTGTTGGAAGATTCCCAATTCTTGTTAATCTTTCAGCCCTGACTGAAGATCAACTTGTTGAGGTAATTTTTTTCTTCAATATGATGTACTTTAATCTCCATTCGTAATCATTGTCAAATCTTGGAAATAGATTCAAAGCAAGAATTGAAAATGAGTAACATAATTTTTAATTTCAAAGTCGTTTTTTATAATAGAGAAACCAAGGGACCATTTGGTTGGGGGGTTACAAGAATGAGAAAGGAAATGAGTGCACTTGTTGCCTTTTTGTGCTCAGCGGTATGGGCACTTTTGCATTCCCCTTTCCCCTTTCTTGTTTCTTTTGCTTTCTCCTCATGTGTGTAAGATGGCCCTAAATAGTCTGAGGAAGGTGAAATTTGACAACTAAAAAGACCAGAAAATTGCTGTTTCACATTTGAAGGGGAGCTGGGTTTATGAACCTCCTAAAAGTCCTGAAATCCCGCATACAAATTTTCCGTTTAGTTTTCATGTTACTTTTAAAAAGGGAAGCTTTTGTAGGCTGAAAGGGTAAATAATTTTCTGGTTCCAATTTTTTATTATTAAATTTCATTATCACAATTGTCATTCCGTAGGTTCTGACGGAGCCAAAGAACGCACTAGGAAAGCAGTACAAAAAGATGTTTCAAATGAATGGAGTAAGTATTTCTTCTGATGCCACTTTTTTCTAGAATAATTCCAGATTTATGTGGTCTTGGATAATTGCTCTTTAATCTTAAATTGAGCTGGAGCAGTGATAAATCCTAATTTTCACTGTTATGTTGTTTCCATGTCATGGAACATGAGGTAAAACAGATCGCATGGATAATGAGGACTATTTTACAAGATTTTAGCATACATGTTCAAGCCATTTTTGTTTCTTATTTATCTTGGGGGGGTTGGGTGAAGCTGCTATTTTTTTCTGTAGTTTATAAAAGTTTGGTATGAAGTGCCCTACTGGCTACTGGGCCGAAAACTTACACAGGTCAACCAACCCGGTCCAGCTAGTCAGCTACACAACACAGGCAAGGCCCCTTGCGGGTTGGGGGAACGATAAGGGGAATCCCCACCCTCTAAGTCACTAAGTGCCTGTAGTGGGGTGTGTTCTCACAACCTTATGGTTGAGATACAAACCATTACCACTCCACTTACTTTAAATGTATACTGAAACACAACTGAAAACATTTACTCAAGTTTTTGCTATAATTTTTCATTATTACAGGTGAAACTGCATTTTACAGACGAAGCATTGAGATTAATTGCCAAAAGGGCAATAAGTAAGAATACAGGAGCTCGGGGATTGAGGGCTATTTTGGAGACTATCCTCATGGAAGCTATGTATGAGGTAATTACACTACATATTATGAAGAATCTTAATAGGGGGATGCTTGTAGGGTGCATTTTATTCACCTGAATTTCACTGAACTTATTTGAAGTGATTGAAGTATTATACTTCCTCCATTTCTAAATAAGTGACACATTTGCATAGTGTTTATTATTCTCAGTTTATTTATTTGAACTTATTGGAACCTATATGAACTTACTGTTGCTTATTTTATAACTTCAAAGAACGCATCTGAACAAAATTTTCCCGAAGCTTTATTGTAAGGTGATCCGTAGACATTAATTTGTTTGCTTTCTTTCTTGTGCATATAAATTATTGTGTCATGTACACCATGCAGATTCCTGATACAAGAATGGGTGACAATATCATCGATGCTGTGATTGTTGACGAAGAAGCAGTAGGATTAGAAGGCAAAGGGCGGGGAGGAAATATTCTTTACGGGAAGGGAGCCCTAGACCGCTATCTTTCGCAGCAAAAACCGAAAGAGGTTGAAAGTTCGGAAGGAGAAGCGGAGGTAGAAACGGACATCCCTTCTGTTGTTGCTAGTATGTAAAAATTACGGATCTAGGGATCCGATTTGTAGTTTCATCACTGTACAGTATCCATACAAGCACACAATAAGAGCATTGAAGATGGTCGGGTGAGAGGGCAAAGGGTGTGAGAAGAAAAGAACAAAAAGCGAACACGTATATTTGTATCATTTTCTGGAAATTTGCAATGCCTACACCCTTTTCTTTGAGGAAATGAAATTCTTTTGTGTATTTTTGTGTTGCATGTCGCTCTTTTGCAAGTTGTTACCTAGACACAGATATAGTACATGTTTCCTTGTTTCAATCATTAACAATCAATTGCAATGACATTAGGGTGAAGTTTCTTCTGGGAAGAAAAACAATGGAATTAGCGTCTAGAGAGAGAATAAACTGAACGACAAGGACATATATATATCTTTACAATGTGTGGATAGATAAATGCAAATATGTATTTAAGTGTATGAATTTGTAAAGAATAATGTCACTAAAAACGTGGTTAGGATCGTACAATCCCACAATTCGTCAAGATCAACATAAAAGGATTTGAATCAATTAAGTATGGATTTGAATCAATTTAAGTACTTGGGTAAAATTGGCTATATGATCTCTCACAGGAATGTTGTAATCGCGGTCCTGAAACGATTTTAATGTTCATGCTTAAGAGGGAAAATGACGCTAATTTTAGGTGTGGTGAACCTTCATAGCTTACGCCCACTTGAAGTACTATTTTTTTAAGTTGTTATTCCTAACAAACATTAAAAAACAGAATTAGCCATAGGATTTGTCACAGGAATGACTGACTGATATGGCTATTAAGTACTCTATTTACTAGCTATACACTCTTGTTCTGCAACTCGTAATCAAATTTTCCGCTACGAGTTAATCTTTAGCAAGTTATCATTCACTTTATTGGATTTGCAAATTCTTACAACCCTATTATTTGATCTTATGATGCAATCGTATAAATTTAAAGTACAATCAACGTCCATTTATCGAATAAGGCCTAACACAAGACATCGTTGTACAAAGACATGCATTGTATTGGGACAAACATCAATCTTCAATTTGTGCATTTGTTTACTTGAGTCAGAAATGTGAAGCTGATATTTTATTTCCCTTCATGGTGGAATGCTATATACTTTAGGTCAGCAGAACATATTTGCTAGGAATTGGTCACACTTTTTGCTATTGACGGTAGATGAACTGTCGTTGCCAATTCCTTCAAAAAGTATATAGCGTTTGTTGAATTTTGGAAAAGGAGATGGAAGTCGTCAACCTTTACGGACTACATAAGTCATACTATTTCGTCATAAAATGATGTGGACAAGTAAAACAAGTGATTGCAAAGTCTAGAAATAGAGCACTTGCTGATCTTTTTTTTTTTCTTACAAAACACACCAAATTGCTTTAATTGATTAAATTCATTCTTTAAGAAAAGTAACAAGTCACCACGTATATATTATTCATGATTCATGCATCGAGTTCTTTTTGTGCAAGTATATGTTAAGTTTGATATAACTCAATTAGGCAAAAAGATTTTACTATCTATAGTGAAATAAGAGAGTTCAGGTTACTTATAGGTTATATAGTATAGCCTATAACTATGTTGATCTTGGTTAGATCTTTAAGCCCTGGGTGAATGGAATAGTCACTGCTACTGGCGGTGGATACCCTTGATTTCACAAGAAAAAAGTTATAGATTAGCATAACGTGGAAGAGATCTCATCAAACTTATAAGGTGGCTATGTTATCTTCACTTATTCAATGTGAAGAATTCACAAATTCGTTTGCTAAATATGAGATTCCAACAATAATTTAAAGTGTTTGTGTTAACAACATTTCTGAAAGTTAGAAAATAAGGGTAGACTTGGCTATTTTATAGTTGTATTATATCCAATGGCATTATATGTGATTTTTAAGGAATTCCTTTTTTTTCGGGAATCAATACAGTTATAAATTTAGAGGATGTTCGAAAATCAATACACTAATAGCATTAAAAACGGCATAATTCAAATCTTTAAGCAGGTGTTATAGTTAGTTCATGACAATGGTTGATGAGGTAGCCAACTGAACCCACAATCTTTCAATTCCAAAACTCCTATTTGGCTCCAGTCGACGAATGACATGTGTACCTTTATTTTTGAATGCATTACATCCCCAAAAAGTAAAAACGGATTTATTCACATTTCGGTGGTCTCAATAATACCTCTATCGTCAGCGGCTCCGATTCCCTCGTTAGCCCTAACAATGCAAACAAATCTAGTGAAAGAGCTTTCCAATTTTTTTTTTGTGATAATAAGAGTAAGATTTCATCCACATATTCCTCCTTTTTACTACAACAAAAGTAATAATAACCCACTAAAACCAATAGATGAACCAATTGTGAAAGGCAAGCAAGTAGCCACCAAGTAACCAATCATAAACCCAAAACAACTACTCAAGTAGTAGTACACTACTAAACTTTGGTAAGATATCTAAAAGCAAAGCAATGTGACACCATAATTCTCCAACTTGTAAAGTAGCAATTAAACCTCACAATAATTGTAAAGAACCAAAAAAACGTGGCATCATCCACTCGTCCTACAACTATTACAACCTCTCCACATTCTTTTATTTATTTATTTATTCAAATCTTAGAATTCCATCACCATTTATTTTATTGCTTTTGTTTTTAAAAAAATACTACTAAAAATTATATCAAACGGTCTATTAACAAACATATAAGTAATTCGTATAAAATTTAGCTTTAAGTGTTGAAGATTTAAAAATCCTAAACTATCAAATTAAAATGTTATAGTAATTTGTAATATCGATAAAAATATTATTACTTTAAATCAAAACCTTTTAATTTTATGGATCTTCCTAACAAATGTCCCCAAAACGATCATTAACATTAAATATAAATTTTTTAAAATGGTCTTAATTTAGAAATATATGTTAATTTAATATTTTAAACTTTGAATTACCTTATCCAGTCCGGAGATGTTTATTGTCTAATTTTATCTTAATATCTTATAAGCATGTGAATAGACCGTCTAGTTCCAGACAATTTTTTTTGTTGTCCCCGACACCCGGAAAAAAAAACCTAGAAAAATGGCACTCTAGTATCCGTAAGATCATTAACATTTAAAAACCCAATTTTGAAAATGAACGATGATCCTTAAATTTCTCAATTCTTATAATCTAGAGAGAGAAAGAGGGGGGAAAAGAAAGGAAAAAAAAAGTGAGTGAATGAAGAAGAAAAGAACCCTCCTTTTATGTGAGGGAAGATTAGTTTGATTCTTTGGAATCGATCGATCTTCCCTCATTTCTTTTGTTTTTTTACAGTGTTTCTCTTTCAATTTCACCATTACTTTTTCTTTCAAGCTCAAGCAGAAACAGAGAAATAACAAAAGGGGGAAATTTTTTCTAGAGAGAGAAACTTAGAGGAAGAAATTCATCAAAATTACAAAATATTTTGAAATTCTGAGATTTGGGTTTTTCAATTAGGTTTGTGGGTATTTGATTTGATTCAATTTTTAGGTTGAAATTATGGATATTGATAGTATTGAGTGTGTATCTTCAGTTGATGGTTTGGAGGAAGAAGAGATTGGACACCATGATAACCACCAATTTCCGGTGAAACAAAGGAGTAATGTTGTGGGTCCTACAGCAATTGCTCCAATTACAAGTGTACATGAATTGCTTGAATGTCCTGTTTGTACCAATTCTATGTACCCTCCTATTCATCAGGTTCTTGTTCATCTTTTTTCTTGTTTGATTTGGTTTTATGATTGTTGGGTGTTTCTTATTATTGCTATGATTGATGAGAATGTTGTTGATGGATCGGCGCGATAGAGAAAGATTGGGTTTTTGTTTCTTGATTTGGATTTTGTTTGTGTGATGGGTATTGGGATTTTTATGTTGTGTTTGGTAATGTGTAGAGCAATGTTTTTGTGTTTCTTGGAATGATTTAGGATTTAGGATATGTGATTGGAATTTGGTGTATTGATGAGTGGAATGTGAAGTTTGGTTTTTGTTGTTTGAATTTGTAATGTGGGTTGATGAATTGATATGGGTGTGATTTGATCAAAATATGAGTAAATATGAAATTCTTTGGTGTCTTTTGTGATGGTGTTGGTTGATTGAATAAATGCTTGTCTCATTTAGCCCCGACGAGTACATAAGAGTTTTAGTGAAAGGTAAGATAAAAGTAGAAATTTAAGGTTGTACTCTTCCAAGTATTGGCAAGGTTTCTGGAATTTTTCTTTTTGTTTGTATTTTCTAGGCTTAGGCTATGTTTGTCGACTCTAGCTCAAATGAGCTGAAACTTATACGTTAGCGGAAATTGAAAAGGTAACAAGTGAAAATAACAAGTTGCTTAAGAGGATAGGGTATTTGATTGCATGAGGTGATTGATAGAAGTGGTTGTTTAAGAAGCTGAAGTTTCATTCAAAATCGTTGGATTACAGAATAATAAGATGAAGAAAATGGATAGAAGAAACATTTTAGGTCCTTATCTTCGTAAGTTTTTTAAAAGTAGCTTCTCAATTTAATTCCTTTTGAGCTTCCTAAAACTTTACTTGAGATAGATGCCAAACAACTCCTGGTTAGAAATTTCAGCTCCTTATTATGAAAGCTAGCTGAAAAGGGTTACACAAAGGTAGTCTTAGTGGCATTTTTATTCTTATTTTCTTTTGCTTCCTCTTAAGTATGGCCACCAATTTTGCTACTGCGACTCTTCTGCACGATTCAGTTTTATTACCTCTATTTTGAGTGGTTTATCGACATTTTATTCGAGTGTGCACATTGGGAAGTTTGTCTGTAAAACCGCTTATGCAATCAAAAGGCGCCTTTAAATCTGTATCAAGTTATCAAAGTTGAGAAGGGCAGCTGATAGCTTACACTTATGGCTTGTTGGTAGTAGGTATTCGATTGAGATCATAGTGTAGTTTCCCATGTAAATATAGCTGCGTAAAACATCTCCTGCTCAAAAGAAGTTCTTCTTATGAATAGTAATTAACGGTCTTTAGCTTCATGAATAAAATTACTTATTGAGGATGAATGGGTATTTTCATGGATATTCATAAACGATATCTTTTCAGTATTTGCCTTTGGTTTTCATGAAGCTAAGCTTTCTAATAACCAACATCTTTTACTTAAAGTATTGGATTATCATGAGATTATTGACCAAAAAGTTTCTTCGCATGCTGCAGATGCCCTCAACGAATATTTTATTTTGGTGTATTAATTGGTTCTTCGAATAACCCGTACTTGCTTGAATCTTTCTTTTACTTTCTCGACTAATTCTCCACTTCTGCTCTCATGGCAAAAAGTATCTGCTATCCCATTTCACAGTCGGGCTTAGGCTAAAAGTAAGTAAAACTGTAAAGGATTATTTGTAATGCTGAAGTGTATGCACTGGTTAGTGATTTGTCCTCCCTTCTTCCCGCCCCCCAAAAAGAAAGAAAAACAATTAGGAAAATGGTCCAAGTAATAGATAATGTATTAAATGCTAGAACATGCAACTTTAATGACTGGAAAAGTATACATTCTCTAATTCAACTAACAGCTCTCAATCTCATGCCTTAATATGCACATTGTTTTTATTGGATATCATGTGCTGACTCAAGTAGTACTTAAGGGGGCTCAGATTACGACTTGTAGCCTAGCGTTCTTGCTTCTATTTAAATGTCTATGTTTATCTTTTATGTGATTTATGTGATGGGAGGGAGTTATACTGCAACCTTCGCCTCTTTATCCTCGCCTTATTCAGTCTTCTTACTTCATTGGTTAGACAAATACATAATTGGCGAGTAATTATACTTCCTCCATTTCTTTTTACTTGAAACCAATTAGGTTGTCACACAAATTAAGAAAGTGGAAAGACGAGTTGTTAGAAGAGAGAAAGTAGGTTTGGTGTATAGGCAATTCTTCCACACAAAACTTTACTATATATGGCTTGGTTGCAAGTACATTGACATTTCCCTCTTAGGGAAGTGTTGGCAAGTGAAACGATGAAACTATAGATTTATAATTGTCCTCCTAGTCACAAATTGAGTTTATTGCTTGTTGTATGTTTTTAAAATCAAATGTGCAGTTACTGTATGCCTTATTTTGAGCGGAACTTGTTGAATCAATTCAATACTTTTCACCATCCGAAGAGGTTGTTGAAAATAATTTCATGCAGGAAAATAGGTAATTTTTTGTATAAAGTTGACATAGATGATTGATATGAATTTTTGTTTAACTGCAGTGCCATAATGGACATACCTTGTGCTCTACCTGTAAAGACAGAGTGCACAATCGATGCCCCACTTGTAGGCAGGAGCTTGGTGATATTAGGTGCTTAGCTCTGGAGAAGGTGGCTGAGGCACTTGAATTGCCCTGTAAATATTACAATTTGGGGTGTCCAGAAATATTTCCTTATTATAGTAAGCTCAAACATGAGACAGTGTGCAATTTTAGACCATACAACTGTCCTTATGCTGGTTCCGAGTGCTCTATTGTTGGTGATATTCCCTTCCTGGTTACCCATCTCAGGGATGATCACAAGGTGGACATGCACTCTGGATGTACATTCAATCATCGCTACGTAAAATCCAATCCCCGAGAAGTGGAGAATGCTACATGGATGTTGACAGTAAGTGAAATTTTCCTTTTACAAATCTTGATTTTTTATTTTTTTTTGGGTTTTTGATTAAGATAAGATTTTTCATTTCTTCATGTTTTTAGAATCTGCAACTGTGTTTCCAACCTATGGCATCTCAGCCTTCTTTTCTGCACCTGAGTGGCATATGTTATATGCAGATCATTGCTATCTTTTAACTTGAAATTTTTAACAAAGTTTGACTTCATAATCTCCATGTTGGCGAATTGCTAATTTACTGATCAACCTGTTTTCGTGAATAGCGCTTACATATTTAGGCACAGTAAGGAAATGCTGACACCAGCAATCTCAAATATGCCTCATCTTCTTTAAACAGCCCCTACTAACCTTGGCGGAGTTTTTCTGTAACAGGCCAGTACGACTTGTAACTTGCTAAACAAAACAAACTACGGTGTGTTAATTGCCAAAAACAGGAGAGAAAGGACAGGGAAAAGAACAATTCCTCTAAAAAATGATATATAGTTCACATGTAAGAATGAGGGGATTATTTGGAGTAGAAATTTTTGAAATTGTCCTTACTCTACTCAGTCAATAGTTGGAAGTACTGACAAGAGAGGGCATAGTTAGGATTATTTGTGTCAAAATTTTCCTGGTATAATTTGTTCTTTTCTACTTGTATTAGCAGAATGTTTACATGTAATCTATCACCTCGGAATAACTTTAATCCGCAGAGAAGTCTTTTCTCTTAGCTGTCCGTCGTCGTATATGAGAAAAGCTATGTTTGGCTTGATTTAAGTTAGATAAACAAGATATTAAGGAGTTGTGGGCCCCAGACAGAGCGCAGTTACGAAAATAGTCCCATTACGTTCGTGGAACAAAGAATTAACCAAATAGACGTCTGTGTCAACTCAAAATTTTGGACTGATATCTGCTGAATTACTTCGATATTTCCTTGTTTTGGTCAATTTTTCCTGCCTTCTTGATGGGGACTTAGCACCAACGGAAGTGTTGAAGCAGACTTCATTTCTATCAGTTGTCAAATAAGCACAATCAGGAGGGTTTCACTCTTACATCAACATTCTGTTTACTTTGTCAGGTTTTCCATTGTTTTGGTCAATACTTCTGCCTCCATTTTGAAGCATTCCAACTAGGCCACGCCCCAGTGTACATGGCATTCCTTCGTTTCATGGGCGATGAAAATGAGGCCCGAAACTACAGCTACAGCCTCGAGGTTGGGGGAAATGGTAGAAAACTCATATGGGAAGGAACCCCTCGGAGTGTTCGAGATAGCCACCGGAAGGTGAGAGATAACAATGACGGTCTCATTATCCAACGGAATATGGCACTTTTCTTCTCTGGCGGAGACAAGAAAGAGTTGAAGTTGAGGGTAACCGGGAGGATTTGGAAGGAGCAGCACAACCCAGATGCTACGCCCTCGATACTAAATACTTGTAGCTAAGCAACTCCCGTGTTTTTAGAGGGTCGTTTTTGGGTTTCGTTTTCGGTGGGTTTCATTTTTTGCACTTTCATGCTGCCTCATTTTTCTCTGTTTTGTGTAATAGGATGGAGATATATGAGATGGCTGTGAATTGAAGTTTTCTTAGGTTCTTTTCTCTTAATTGTCAATTTCTACAGCTCGTCTATTTGTTTAATTCTTTGTTGGTGACAAATTCTTGCCATTGGAACTGTTAATATGGTATTAGTAGTTTAGTACCATATGTTGTGAATGATATACAGGGTTTGGAGATGAAGAATTGTAAAATATTTTAGATGAATTTATATATATCTATTTTGGATATAATAGTCACGTTTTTCTGTTTTAGGATATTATAAAATCTCCTATTTAAAAAAAACTTGGTGAATTTTTAAATGTGAAAAGGTTTGGAAAATTTGACCTGTGAATTTTGAACAGGCAAGTTTGAAGTACTCTAATAATGTGGGGGCTTTTGCCAGATTATGGGTCCGTTTGTTTTGATGGAAAACAATTTTCATGGAAAATCGCTTTTCAAGGAAAACAATATTCAATGGAAAATATGATTTTAGAAAAAGTTTTCCTTTGTTTGTTTGAATGGAGCAAAAGTTAAGGAGAAAAGGTAAATGAAGCAAATGAGAAGGAAAAATGAGAATGAGAGTGTGGAGAGGAAAATGTGGCATACCTTGTTTACAACATGAAATTGGTTTTCCTCTTTTAAGAGCATTTTTCTCCTTTAAGAAACCCCTTACCAAAACAAACAAAGGAAAATGAAAGATAGAGGAAAATCATTTTCCAAGAAAATGGTTTTCCACCAAAACAAACGGAGCCTATATATATTTCCACCGTTCCTTTTTAGTTTTAATATTTCATCTTTGAGGGTAGGGATTTCCCTTACCATTCCCTCCTACTCTCAAGTGTCTGGCTCAATAGGACCTGAGTGGGGTCCGGGCCACTTCTCCTTACCAAAAAAAAAAATAAATCTTTCATGCTTCTATTTTTTGTTAGTTGTAACATTTTACTTTTCAGAATTTTGAAGACACATTTTGTACCGTTTTTATCATTAATTATACATTTGTAAAATTTTTGACAATTAAATAATCAAGACGATATATTGTTATACAAAATTGCTACTGTTGGATAAAATGGTCTAAAGAAAATATCTCTAACATCATAATTCATATACTGATACAAGCCCTCATTTTTTGGATTCAACTTGTCTTTTCTTTATTTTTTAGGCTTCGAGTTAACCTCGAATTCTGTCAAAATAATGACAACTTAGTTTAAACTTTTTCATTATCAAACAGTAACAACTCAAGATATTCAACTGATAATCGAACGATATAAATATAAGTTGCTCTAATTAATACATACGATTGTTAAACAAAACTTCTCATTCATTAATACACAAAGTTTTGCACAATTTTTGTGACTTAGAACCTTTTTGGCAACTGTAGTTGTGGTGATAGTGGGTAGCTGTTAGTTGTCGCAATAGTTATTAGTTGATGTACTAGTTATTAATTGTAGATGTTAGTTATTAAAGCTCGGCTGTCAAAGTTCCTTTTAAATCAATTTATATTTGGTAAATTAGTTGTGGGACCAGAAAAATGACAAAGTAAAGTCATATTTTACATCTAAAAGCTACTTTTTGTACCTTTTTTAAAAACTATTTCAACCACTAAAAAGTACCTTAACTACTACTCCAACGTACACCGTAATTCATAATCAATTTGGTAACCGGATGATAGGGGAGCCGAGCCAACCGTCGACCGAAGCCCCGTAAACAGCAGACGTAATCCATCATTAGAGTAGTATGCCATCCAACTTCTAAAAGTTATTGTAGAACACAATACGCTCTCACAAGACTCTCCAACTACTAGCATGATAAAAATATCTTCGTATAGCCAAAAAAACAAGGAATAGAAACAAGCTAGAAAACAGGAAAAAACGTATAAACAACACAGAATTGGAGAAAGCAAATTCAAATACAATGGATATAATGTTCAAGGATTCATGACTTTCAGTGGTGACATCAAATAATTTGGAGTTTCAAATTTGCTATATCACAAAACCTAAATTTGTCATTATCATTAAATATAATTTAATCAGAATATAAAAAAATACATTTAATTTGAATAAGTTTATTTCAATTTAATTCAGACCAAAAGGATAGGGACTTAATGTTACACCCTTACACATTTTCAAAAGATTCAAGGCTTTAGCATCTAATTATGCACTAACCTTTGCTTTTGCTCCAAAAATAATTCTTTATTACACAAGAATGTGATATGATTTTGTGGCATATATCCTGAACTGACCATTTGGATATCCTCCTACGAAATCATCCCTAATTACATACCTAACTACTTGATAAGCTTGATCATTATTAATATTATGGTCAACAATTTTAGATAATTCGTTTACGAAACATCATTAGGCTCCAAGATGCATCGTTGTTTAATTCGTTATAAAACAATTTTTATTATTACAATTGGTGTTTGATTCACTCAGAAGAGAACGTCACTTTCTTTAATCGTAGATGTGACTTCTTAATGGCTTTGAACGATGTATTTTGTCAAGTTTGAAGTGCTTTGGTGTTTACAACTAATTAAGCAATTACAAGTTGTTTAGAAACCAAACAGTTTAAATTAAGTAAGCATGCATAAGATAAGACATGCATCAAATGATGTAGACTCTTCTAAGAGCGACTTCGTATTATCAGTTCAAAATTTTGTGTCTTAATCGGGCCTATTCTTTTGGACTTAATTAATGGAAACTGAGTTAAACTTAAATTAATTAGGTCGTTTCAGACTCATTCGCATTAGTTAAATTGCATTTTCTCAAACAACTTTCTCCTTTACAATATTTAGTTTAGTTCTCACAAATTCAATTCAATACAACTTATTTCTGTTTAAAAGAAGATGTGATGGCGATAATAAAAAGAATAGTGGGATATCAAATGATAACATCAATGAGATAAAAGATTCCTATGGAATATCCCCTTATTTTCATTACTTAAGATACTACTACGTCCAAAAAATAGATATAACTCGTGACGTTGAGACATAATTCTTTATTCGTTTCACAAATAGTTTTACATTTATCTTCGAAATTGTCTTCTTCTTTTTTCTATAGAACTATACAATACATCCATGTGATGGAGATTTTATGCTCTTAAACTAGTGAGTTATTCATATCAAATTAATAAGGAAGTTAGTCGGTCTATGTATTTTTCTCCCGTAGATTTATTATGTTTTTCCTAATAAATTAAATATAAAAATAAATATTTATGTCTTTCATTGTCAATGGTCATCAACTTTTGGACTTATAACAACAATACGATCTCCAATTAACTCAATATTCTTTCAAAAACTAGAAAAATAATCCAAGTAAAAGTTTAAGAAGCAACAAAACTACTTTCACCATTTAATATATACATGTATAGTATTTCGATTATCATCAAACATCTCAAAGACATACTTAATTTCAAATTTGAAAATTTTATTACATCATATTTCAACCGCATATCCAAACAAACTAAGCTATGTAGGCTAGAGAGTCACGGGCCGATCTATGTGGCAATCTTTCTAAGTTCTGAAATCTTTTGACTTAAACTAGCTAATCGAGTCGCCAAGGTGCATTAATTAGAATGGGTCGACCCATGACCTATCCAATAGGTGAATAAGGGCAAGCGTTGGTTGATAATTCTGTGGTAAAGATCATGCAGTGAATCCAACCTAACTCGACCCATAATCCGTCCAATAGACAAATTCCGACTAAAAGTTATTAAAAGAGGCGGTCTAATTTTATTATTAAAATTAGACTTATTTATGCCCATCACTTTATTTAAAAAGCTCATTATTTTATTCAAAATGATGTTTCATTCTCTTCGATAGATGACTTGTAACTTGGCGAGGTCTATAACCAAGTCATCTTGAATAATTTCCAACCATCTATCTAGCTAGATGATATATTATTCTTATATTTATAAGGAAGACTTGGCATTTGCACGAACATGGAAGTTTAGAAACATAAATCGATTTGGTTAAGATTTAGATTTGCATACACATGAGCAGTGGTAAGAAGGTGCCACATGACACAATGATCTCAATATTATACTATTTATATGAGTACGAATGAAGGGGACAATAGTATATACCATATCAGAATCAGTGAATCAGATGCATGTATGTGTCACCAAATTTCTTGGAATTCTTCAATTATGGTTGGCTTTTTGAGTTTAGGGAAATAGAACGAAGTTGTCTTCTTTGTCTTGGCAACAATTACAGAGTTTGTCTGCTTTGGCTTTGAGACAGAGTGGACTCCAGGAAGACAACACACAACAACAACTTTTAAATGAATTGTTTGAGAGATTCAATTCTTTTTGGTGCATAAACAATTATAAAAGCGAAATGAAAATTAATCTCAATTTTAAGAATAGAACAAGCAATTGAGCTATCTTTCACTCTTAAAATTCTCCTAATATGAATCCACCTCTGTTAAACCATTAGTAATACTATAGCAATGAGTGACCATCCCACAAAATTCAGTTCGTCTCGAAAAGTTGTATAATAATGTGTCCCTCGAGATCCAAAGTTATTTAAACCTAAGGTTAAAATCAACATGTTTAGACATGTACAACCTTAAAGTCATTGCATTAATATCATTAAAAGGGAATCATAAGAAAATTTTGGCAAAAAGATATCTTCAACTCCTACTATCATTGTTTTCAGCATGATATTTATTGGAATCTTCAAAGCGTGTAGTTTAGGGGTGCGCTTCTTTCAGAACCTATACCAGCAGTAGAAGAGTAATTGGTTGTTGGTCTGTCAACATTGAGCTAGTTTGAATGAGTTTCGCGATGGAGTTGTTCATTGGACTTCAACGACTTTTGGATTCCTGCATGGGGGAGGGTTGGTTAGTTTGAGAAATGTCAGTGTTGTTTTGGATTCTCCATTCTGAGAACACTTTTGTGCTCGATAGAAAACTCATGTAGCTAGGGTTCATTGTTTGATTGTCAAATATAATCTAATTTCTTCATCTTTGTAGATAAATAAATAATATGTGGTCCATGTCTAAAAATAGAAGTGTAAAATTAATCTACAAAGAAAAAAAGAAAAGTTTAAAGACTATTATAGGACGGAAGGGAGTAAAAACATAAGATGGACATAAAATAGTACATTATGAAATGTTGAACACTTAAAATTATGTTCTCACAACACAATCTCGTTATTTTCTTTTTCTTTTTCTTGCGGATGCAACTAAAATTTAATAGATGTTCCTTCTGTTTCCTTTTGTGTGTCCTACTTAGAAAATTTCCTTTTATGTTATACAGTTTTCTCCATTTTAACTTTAGTTTTCACTCATTGGTCTCACATATTTCCCCTACATTTCTTTCGCTCTCCTTACTCTTTACCCTCACATGACAATCTATATATATTAAAAAGCGTAGCCAAGCATTGAAATCCGCCACATGTCGTTATCCCTCTTCGATGACATTTATCCACTTCTTCCTCATATTAAAAATATTGTTTTCATGAAGATTTGAACTCGCAACCTTGAATATGCAAGGAAATAGCACCAACCACTACACCAACATACTATTGTTGGTTCTTCTATCAAAATCAATGATGATATATAAGTGAGACTAACTTCTTTCTCATATTAAAAATATTGTCTATGTGAAGATTTGAACTCACGACCTTGAATATGCAAGAAAATAGCATCAACCACTACGCCAACATACTATTGATGCTTCTTTTATCAAAATCAACGATGATATAAAAGTGAACATTAAGAGTTATAAGTTGTAACTTTTAAAATCAATATTTTAAACGAGATAATTTTTTATCTTTTTCTTAACGAGATAACTTTTAAAAATATTATTCTAACTGAATTAGACATAAAATTGGCCCGGGGCATCGCCGGGGCCACAAACTAGTTATATCATCAATTCATTACCCTCCTTGACAATTAGAGTTACAATAAATCAAGCAAATAAAAAGAAACGGAGGTAATAACATAATAATAGTATATTAGGAGTAGATAATTTTGTATACTCTCCACCAAGGTTGTCAGAATCGAGATTCTACTTTCGATCGGACGAGCTTCTCAGAATCGGATCGTAGAATCGTGTGATTCTACAAACACGCATAATCTACTTATATTATTAGTTTAAAAGGCCAAAAATTAAAAGTATAATTGTTTAACCATTAAAATAATGATAATTGATAATATATGTTATTAGTATCTTTGTTGGTATGATTAAATCTAATGTAAATTTGTAAAGTTTCGATAGTTGAAAAAAAGTTATAGAATCGTGTGAAATCGTCAGTAGAATCTATGGTCATATCTGAATCGTAGAATCGTACGATTCTACAATATGATTGCGATTCTAACAACCATGCTCTCCACCCAATAATACCTTATAAATTGCCGAAAATGTATATGTTTTTGAACAACAATTCATTTAATGATTTGGATTTCATAGAAGAACTACAACGGAAGCCAAAATAAACAGATACATATCAAACTGAAACAAATTTAATTCTAAACTGGAAAAATCACGATCGTTGAGTAGATTTGACACTTGTAAAAGCTCTCGTCTATCACGTCGTCGTCGTCTGTTGCAATTTTTTACAAAAAGTTCTATCGATCTATTGTCGTTTTGCAATATAAATGGATTCATATCAACTAGTTGTGAATGAGTTATTGACTTTGATTGCGTCTCTGCATGAGATTCGACCAACAGGGGGTCAACCGAAAACCACTCAGGGTCGAACAAAGGAAAACAACACGAAACAAAATCAAATTTTCAATAAATCTTAAACCTAACTTCACCTTTACCAGCAGGAGATCTTTTTATGAAGCCTCCAAGACGGCGATGTTGAAGCTAACCATTAAAATTAAGGTTGAATTAACAACGACAAAGGAAGATTAGTTGCAAGAATTTACATAACTCTGACCCTATATTTACGTCAACACGACCCTTTGAGCGGTAAATATGATAAAGGTGATAAAGCTACCGGTAACTTTGTGTAGAACTATATCTAATCAGAGAGATTTGCCTCATGGTGAGAGTTTGGCACAAGAGAAGTATAATTTTGCTAGCGACAAAAGGCAAATATTCTACTTTTGCATACCTAAGATATAGAATAACTAAAAATAAGTTATATTTTGCTGACTAATAAATGATGATGGCAGGTGCAAGCGTGCAACATGAACAATGGTAAAGGGCCCCAAATTATCTTTTCTTATTTGCCATTACCTTCTAGTAATATCTTTTGACTGTTGGTTTGATAGATATTAATACTACTTCCATGACATAAGAAATACTTCTTCCGTTTTTTATTAGTTGACCTATTTCTTTTATCACGTTTGCCAACGCGTGATTTCAATCACTTTTATCTTGGAAAATTGATTAGTAAAAATTATAAAAATATGATATTTTGAAAATATATAATGAGACGAATCTAACAAGACCCCACATGACTATATTTTCTATTACTAAAACTATACAATCATTAAAAATATTTTGATTATATTTTATATTAAATCGTTGTATTTTTTATATTACGATATAAGTAAATAAAATTAATGGTAATGAATTTGCGTGTAGTTTGATGTTGGAAGTATCATGCTATCCATGAAATTTTTTCTACTATCTCAAACTTTGATTACTTCTTAAAATATTATTATTATTTATTACCACCAAAAAGTGAAATTACATGATTATAAAATTTGACGTCGAATTGGCTTGACGACATAATTCATATTGCTATCTCTTATCTTAACTCACATTAACTTATTTGAGTTTATTAGAAAATCTTATTTGTAAGACGATCAAAACTTATGTTTGCTAAACTAAATTATCTAAACTTATTTTTTTAGAAGGATTGAAAATAAGCTGAAATGAACATGGCCTAAGTATCATTACTAATTTATTTCTTTACCTCATTGATGATCTGATCGTTAAACCATCCTAACATTACCTTTTACCTGGCATGTGGGAAATCTACATTTTGGTGAAGGGTGGTAATCAACATTCCGAACGAAAAGAATATTTTACTTACCCATCTATTTGGCCATTAAGATATAACAAATTATGTTAAATTTTGAATATGCACCCACAAATTATAGTTATTGATTTATAGTTACTATCCCAAAACGAAATGTTTAAATCCGCTAATAAATCTGACAGGTGTATATCTACAGGAGGAGTGATTGAAAAATAATAGTTCAATGTTTTCAAAGCATCTAATTGGGGTACGGTGGTCATTTTACATGTTTAATGAGGGACAAAGGGCCTATTCTCTTCGGCTAATTCTAGCTGAGCTGAACTGAACTGAACTGAACTTATTGGAGCTGAACTGAACTGAACTGAACTTATTGGAGCTGAACTGAACTTATTGGAGCTGAATTGAACTTATTGGAGCTGAACTGAACTGAACTTATTGGAGCTGAACTGAACTGAACTGAACTTATTGGAGCTGAACTGAATTGAATTGAATTGAATTATATTGTAATAAGTATATGAATAATAAGTAAATAATAATTATTATGAATATTAAATAATTCTACGTAATAATAATTAAATTAATAATTTAGAATAATATCAAATGAATAATGATAATATTATTTTGATGTTATTATGATAGTTATAAATAAATAATAATAATAATAATAAATTAATTTTAAAAATAATAATTACTGATAATAATAATAATTAATAATAAGTAATTACAATTATTAGTATTAATATATTAATCCTTGATAATGATGATATAATATAATGTCTAAGAAGTAAATTAATAGTATTACCATTATAATAATAATTAGCTTAAAACATGGGTTGATGTGTGCTTCTAACCAAACCACGATTTGTGGTGGGTTGGTCTATGATAGAAATACACCAAACCGCCAAAGTATATTTAATATACAACGTAATGACAATGTTGTATTTTAAATAGTACTGCAGTATTATTAGCAACTTTGTAATTTTTTCATATCTTCTAGCTTTTTGTAGCTTATTTGTATGATGTAATAGTGAATTTTATTCAGTAAAATAAAGCAACAATTGCAAATTAGAATACTCGTATTGACATGAAATTTGGTTGAACCGTGCACCAATCCAAACTTTGCTCAGCCATAATAATAATAGTAATAATAATGAGTAAAGATATAATAAAAAAATAATATATAAATAATAATAACTATTATTATATATTAACAATAATAATAAGTAAAATAAATTAGACCAACAATAATAATATTAAACAAAATGGTTAAGTAATGAATGGAGTTGAACTAAATTTATTGGAGCTGAACTGAACTGAACTGAACTGAACTTATTGGAGCTGAATTGAACTGAACTGAACTTATTAGAGCTGAACTGAATTGAACTGAACTGAACTTATTGGAGCTGAACTGAACTGAACTTATTAGAGCTGAACTGAACTGAACTGAACTGAAAATAAGCTGAACAGAACAAGCCCAAAATGGTAAAATCAAGTATATAAAGCACCCTTCATTTGACACGGTATATAAATGGTAATTTATTATCTTTGCATGGTAATATATTGTTTTTCTCGTAATAATGGTGTTAGATATTTGATAACATCTAACTGTTAGATACTAATCATTTTTTTAGGGTGACTTAGTTCCTTGACTCTTGCCAAAGCACAACCTATGAGAAAAGTGTGATAATAGTCAAACACATACGGACTATAAATACTTACTTTTGTTTAATTAAAAAGAAAAGGTTGTATCCAAAAAGAAGGTTCATTGGCAAAAAACTAGTTACCAAAAAATGAAAAATGCAGCTGTTATGAGTACTTTACACTTGAAAATCACAAGATGGTGATGCAGTGGATAATACTATAGAGATCGAAATTGGCTAGTTGTTGATGATTTGATGGCGATATATGTCGCTTTGTTGCAACTCACTTTCACATGTAACCATCCTATGATAATTTTTCTCAACTAACCCGATAGACTAGAGATGTTGCTTTCAATTTTTATGCTAATTATGCACTGACATAAAACTATACTGTAGTATGATGATGACATGATGTTACTTGCATCTTTTTTATGACATTATACTCTCACATATAGATCAGATACTCACACTTAAAATTTTCGATGTTCCGATGGTCGTTTGAACGTTATAAGTATAATTATGAGAAAATTTCGAGTTTAAAGAACTTATATTTTATAAGAAGTACAAAAGGTTATTTATTGGGTGTTAAAAGTGGAAATTCATAATAGAATTTTCTAGAAAGTGGAGCTTTTTATGTTTGTCAAACATTAGAGTTTTCTAGTTCTCATAAATTTTCACTTACCATGAAAATGTCAACCAATCAATTAGTTTTGGGATCAGTTTGAGATAAGCTTTTTTTAAGCTTTTTTGTTGTATTTTTTTCTTAAGAAAATATACTTACAAGTTGCAACGTCTAATCGTCATTTATATCAATATGGTCTTATTATCTTATGGTATTATTTTCTTTGCAACATCTATTCGTCATTTTTAATAAAGGTAAGAGAAATATTTATAAGGCCAATCTTTCAAGACAACCCTTACTCGTCTCTTTTTATTTCCTATATTCATTTTTCTCAATTTCCGACACAACTTCAAAATTAATATTTCAAATTAGATATAGGAAAAAAATCTAAAAAATATATTATTTAGACTGCACACATTGAGACGAATCAAACAAGATCCAACATCAGTAAGTTTTTTGAGTATTACATATATAAACTCAAATACCGTCAAAGTTACTATTAAATAGTAGTTACAATCAATATATAGCAAATAAATAAAGACGGATAGAGTAATTGCTATATAAAAATATACTTCATCCGTTCCGCAATACTCATAACGTTTCTCGTTTGCACATTATGCAATGCAATACTTTGAACTTTAATATGATAGTATGCATTAAGATGAATCAAATAAGATCTCACTTGGCCATATTTTTTTAATACGTTTGAAAAAGAGATTATGTAAGATTGATAAATGAATAGTGGTTATTATGGGCATGTTCTCTTGGTCTAATTCTAGTTGAACTGAATTGAACTTATTGGAGTTGAATCGAACTGAACTAAACTGAACTGAATTGTAATAAATATATAAATAATAAGTAAATAATAATTATTATGAATATTAAATAATAAGTAATTATAATTATCGGTAATAATAAATTAATAATTTATAATTTATAATAATATTAAATGAATAATGATAATATTATTTTTGATATAATAAATGATAGTTATAAATAATAGTAATAGTGATAAATTAATTTCAAAAATAATTATAAATAATAGTAATACAATGAGTAATTATTATTATTAGTATTAATATATTATTACTTGATGATGATGGTATAATAACAATAATGTTTAAGAAGTAAATTAATATTACTATTATAATAATTATTAGTAATAATAATAATAATTAGCTCAAAACATGGATTGATGTGTGCTTCTAAGCAAACCACGATTTGGGTTGGGTAGGTCTATAATATTTATAAACCAAACGCCACCATAAACTGTCAAAGTATCTTTAATATTCAATGTAACGACGATGTTGTACCTTAAATAGTGTCTAGTATTATTAGCAACTTTGTAATTTTTTAATATCTTGTAGCTTTTTGTAACTTATTTGTATGATGTAATAGTGAATATCTATTTGGTAAAATAAAACAACAATTGCAAGTTGGGATACTCGTATTGACATGAAATTTGGTTAAACCGCATAGCAATCCAAACTATGCTCAGCCATAATAATAATAGTAATAATAATAAGTAAAAATATGATACCAAAAAATATATAAAAATAATTATAATAATTAATAATTATAATAATAATAATAATCATCATAATAACAATAATAATGAGTAAAATAAAGTACACCAATAATAATAATAATAATTTTAAACAAAATTGTTAGATATTGAATGGAGATTAATTAAATTGAACTGAACTTGTTGGAGCTGAACTAAACTGAACTGAACTTATTAGAGCTGAATTGAAATGAACTAAACTGAACTGAAAATAAGCTGAAGAGAACATGCCCTGTGCTAACGTTGCGAGTATTGCGAAACTAATGAAGTATAGTTTTGGTACTTATTAAGATATAATTCCATTTCTTCAGAAGGAACAAAAAGATATTATTCCATACTTTTACAGACTTAATACTTCGCTATTTATTTGCAATCATTTCAATGAAATCAATTCTTTTACCAAAAGTTATTAAAAGAGGCGGTCTAATTGTATAGTATTAAAATTATACTAGCTTAAAACCATCACTTTATTCAAAAATCCCATCAATTTATTGAAAAAGGTGTTTCACTCTCTTCATTGTATTGAGCTTGTTGCCTAATTTTAAATTAAAATTAGACAGTATCTTATAAGATCAACTCTTCTTTTACGCGTTATTTGAAACTCTTGGCTAATAAATATATTATCACTAACAAATGAGAATGACAAACATTTTATCATTTGAGATTTTATTGGTCTATCGTAATATGTGGGATAAAAGGGGTATTATCGTCATTTTGTCATGAAACGGGTGGGAAATCGAAAAGTATGGGCCTCGTGTAATAGATTTTTCAAATTTTAGAAGTTTTAGTAGTGGTGTGTTAACGGTATGCTAAAGATAGGCGGTTACTTTTAAAAAGTTTTATGAAGTATTAGGTAGTTGTCAAAAAGTGATATCAATATTTGAAACCTGACATAAATATAACTAGCGCTAAATATACGCAATGAGTACGAAAGCGGTTACTAATTTAAATTGTGAAACAATTACTTGTCGATTAGTAAAGCAGTTAGGATATACTATTTTCTTATTTGTGTCCAACCCCCCTTCCTTTATAAGGTATAGAGTATTGCCCCCCTTAAAATATAGAGTATAGAGTATTGCCCCCCTTAAAACATAATTACAAAAATTCATTTTGATGTTAAAGATCAATGAAAATCTTCGTAATTAACAAGTTAGGGCCTGTTCTGTTCAGCTTATTTTCAGTTCAGTTCAGTTCAGTTCAGCTCTAATAAGTTCAGTTCAGTTCAGTTCAGCTCTAATAAGTTCAGTTCAGTTCAGTTCAGCTCCAATAAGTTCAGTTCAGCTCTAATAAGTTCAGTTCAGTTCAGTTCAGCTCCAATAAGTTCAGTTCAGTTCAGTTCAGCTCCAATAAATTAAGTTCAGTTCAGTTCAGCTCCATTCATTATATAACCAATTTGTTTAATATTATTATTGTTGGTCTAATTTATTTTACTTATTATTATTGTTATTATATAATAATAATTATTAGTATTATTTATATATATTATTTTTTTATTATATCTTTACTCATTATTATTACTATTATTATTATTATGGCTTAGCAAAGTTTGGGTTGGTGCACGGTTTAACCAAATTTCATGTCAATACGAGTATTCTAATTTGCAATTGTTGCTTTATTTTACTGAATAAAATTCACTATTACATCATACAAATAAGCTACAAAAAGCTAAAAGATATGAAAAAATTACAAAGTTGCTAATAATACTGCAGTACTATTTAAAATACAACATTGTCGTTACGTTGTATATTAAATATACTTTGGCGGTTTGGTGTATTTCTATCATAGACCAACCCACCACAAATCGTGGTTTGGTTAGAAGCACACATCAACCCATGTTTTAAGCTAATTATTATTATAATGGTAATACTTTAATTTACTTCTTAGGCATTATATTATATCATCATCATCAAGTATTAATATATTAATACTAATAATTGTAATTACTCATTATTATAAATGATTATTATTATTATCAGTAATTATTATTTTTAAAATTAATTTATTATTATTATTATTTATTTATTTAAATTTATCATAATAACATCAACATAATATTATCATTATTCATTTGATATTATTCTAAATTATTAATTTAATTATTATTACTTAGAATTATTATTACTTATTATTATATTCATAATAATAATTATTTACTTATTATTCATATACTTATTATAATTTAATTCAATTCAGTTCAGTTCAGCTCCAATAAGTTCAGTTCAGTTCAGTTCAGCTCAGCTCCAATAAGTTCAGTTCAGTTCAGTTCAGTTCAGTTCAGCTCCAATAAGTTCAGTTCAGTTCAGTTCAGCTCCAATAAGTTCAGTTCAGTTCAGTTTAGTTCAGTTCAGCTAGAATTAGTCGAAGAGAACAGGCCCTTAGTCCAAACCTTTACTAGCTTTCGAGATAATAATATGCGTATGTTATAGTCATGCTATTTTTAAAACCTGTGAATATAAAACTAGAAATTATATTTTTTGTTGCCAACTAATGAAGCATATTAACTATATATTGGTGTATCAGGTTGGAGATTCAACCTCACCTTGTAACCTCAAAGTCATAGGGTCGAATCTTAGTGCTTGGAGGTAGAGATTCTCTTATTATTCCCCTTATTTCCAAATGTCTGACCTTCAAATGCTAGACCAAGACACCGAACTGATTAAGGTCTGGATATGGTCTTTCTCCTTATCATTAGAATTTTTGATAAACTTATTAACGTCTTGAGGTACAACTCAATTGAACTTATGCATATTCCCTTAATGGTTAAAAGTGATAAGGTATATATTCTCGGGACATATTCCTTTTTTTTTTGAAAGATAAAGTGTGGGGTAAGAGAACGTCAGGTGCCCCTCCGCACGAGAGTTTCTCCTGGCGCATCAGACAATAGAATAGAATGAAAACTAAATACAGGATCTACGGTAATGTTATGAGAGTCTACGATTAGGTGGCCTACGTTCGCCACCCAATCTGCCGCTCTATTTCCTTCTCTGAAGACGTGGCGGATTTTGCAATGCTGAAAGTTGTTGATGATTTCTTGTGAGTCCTTGATAATGTGGGCTATCTGGGGTAGCGGTATAAACTAATAAGGTATATTCTCCATATACTGCAACATCTACACATGTCATATTTGATTTTGCATACAACCCTCGCTTTCATATAAACTAGCCTTGTATGCACGCGATGCGTGCCTCATGCGAAAGAGTAATATGTTAGAATTTGAGAAAATTAAGTAAGTTTTCCAATAGAGTGTATACATATTTTTCATACTTTTAAAAATAATCGTTAAGTTTTAATTATTTTGGTAATTAGAAGGTATAATTGTAATTTCAAAAGAGTTTAAATAGTGAAATAATATAAATGCATTAAAAAATAATAAATATTAGAGTGTAGATTATTAAAACAAAACGCCAAAAAAATAAAAAATCTTACCAAAGATTAATGGAAGATGTCATTTAGAGCATCATTACTCCTTATTAAAAAAAATACATCATCACCCCTCTCTACCAATTTCTCACCGATCCTTAACTACTTTATTATGTTTCATGATCAATTTGCTTAACACAAATTTGAAAAAGACTGTCTAATTATAACATTACTATATTTCTATGCACGCGATGCGTGCAACAACAATTTTATTATGAAATTTCATAATTTATAGTAGATAATTTTATGGATAGTCGCATCTTACCACCTAAACTTTTCATGTTTTTAGAAACTCCCAACTTAATGATTTTTTAAAAAAAATTCCACTTACCATTTACAATTTTATTAAAAACTCCCACCACTTAACATTTTTTGCCAAATTTCATTAACAAAATCTTTGAGTAGGTCCCACATATACATGTTGTTAACAAAATGGAACTTGAAATAGTTGCAATTTTTTCCAAACTGTTGTAATTCGTTCCAATTTTGCTCTAAATTTATTGAGGATTTGCCCTTAAATTGATGAAATTGACTTCAGTTTCAGTGTAAACTAATAATAAAATGCATATGTGGGGCCCACTTAACAGTTTTGTTAACGAATTTTAACAAAAATCATTAAGTGGTGGAGTTTCTAATAAAATTGGGAATGATAGGTGGAAATTTAAAGAAAAATTGATTAAGGTGGAAGTTTCTAAGAACGTGAAAAATTTAGGTGGTTTTGAACAAAAGATCCTAATTTTATTTGCATACGATGTGTATTTTGGCTATTGTAACATGATAAAATGTGAAGGTACACAACATATTTTGTTTTCAAGCTAAATTCATTTTGGCTCATATTTCTTTGAAAACACCCCTTACTCCCCACCATCAACTACAATTTTTATTATATCGTACCCGGCAAGGTATTTTTTGCTTATTGTCTAAATGAGAAAAAATTCAAAAGTACTTGAAAATACTTTATCATGTTTCTCACTCATGCTAAAATACTTTATCATGATCAATTTGTTCAAATATGCCTTCACTCATGAGCAATCAATTACTCATGTATTTCAAAATAAAAAAAAATTCAAAAGTATATAAAAATATAGCAAAGTGGATGTCTGCTTATAGATCTCAAGAAAATATAAGCATTGATATTTTTTTTAATTGTTTTTACTTTGTAGATTTTTAGATATTTTAGTTAGAAGTTTTGAACATCTTTTATTAAAAATTTGATGACTAAATTTGGAAATAAAACTTAATTACTTAATAAATTCTTTGATTTTATTTATTTATTTTTCCTTTATTTCTTTTTGGTGTCCACCCCCACCTCTTCACTTATATAATAGAGATAATCCTCTCTTTATGTCAACTTCTGGTCTTCATTAGAAAATAAATTGATTTCTTAGAAGTTCCTAACACGTGATCTCTTGTTGGAGAATAAGATTTTATCTCCAAATCTAATACTTTTACAAATTGATACGCCAAATCAATATAAGTTATATAACATCAATTAGAGAAAAAATTAGGGAAAGTAGTTACTTTAAGTGTAAATTCGCAACCAACTTTCATAGATGGAGAATCTGATCCTTGCTATATTGATCAGTCTATACTAATGAAAACACTTGTTTCCTAGAGGGGGAAAAAGAACCTAATGGTGACGATGTCGCATTACTCGCATAGGTTGTATGAATTAAAAGTGGAAATTAGAGGTTGAAAAAAAACGTGAGTAAATTAGTGGTTATCTAATCAGGATTTCATAATGATACTACAATATAGTTAGTTGTTTAATATTTTTTTATTCGAGCTCGTTGACGGGGCATCACTTTGCGCTAGATAAGAGCTCACAAGTTGGAAAAAATCAGGCGTCAATTGTTGTAATTAATAGGAAAAATTGGTAATAAATATCTAGATTTAACTTCTTTTTTAAAATAAATACTTAGGTTCTTTTTTGAAATCAATACTACACTTGATTCAATTTTTTTTTAAAATCAATATCAATTAACGATTAGCTCAAAAACTTAATAAAAATTGATCAACTTTAATAGATAGATTGCACATGGTAGTTGGAAAGGATAATTATATATAGTTGACGTCGTGGGACCCTCGAACATAGAATCTCTATTAAAATTAGTCAAATTATTTCAAATTTTTGGGTTAATTCATTAGTAGGTATTGATTTAATTGAATCAAGTGTGGTATTTATATATAATAAAAAAGAATCTAAGTATTTATTTCAAAAAAGAGATTAAACCTAGGTATTCATTGCCAATTTTTCCTAATTAATATGCACAACAAGAGCCCATAGGAGAAAAATCAGGTATCAATTGTTGTATTTAATATTTCAATTTTATTAATTAAAATTTTTATTTAGCTTCAAACATAAAGTTTATAAGGTTATGCTTGGGAATAATTTGTAAAGTAGGGCTACCAATGAAAAAGTTTTTATGAAATTCCCACCACCCGGAATTTCTAATACCTAAGGGCCACAATTGGGAATTTCCCTATATATGAAGTACCCAATAGCATGCGTTAGCCATTTTCCTTTTGTATTATCTTTAAAATATATTTTAAATTCAGTTTATTTTCAATCATTTAGTGGCTCTATCCTAATAATAGCATGTGTTCCCTTAAGGGCAAAAAACAACCTAATAATGTCTAACTTGTATGGACGGGAAGGCTTGGAATAAAAGATGATTGGATGAGTGATCATCTAATCAGATTTCACAATTATATTGATTTTCACCTGAGCAAATGAAAATGAATTTTATTTTTTTTTCAACCATCCAGTTGTCCATTGAGGATGTAACATCCATCAAACTAAGAAGACTTTGACGTGTGGGTAGATTTCAAGTCCTAAAATGATTGGTACAGGGTGCAATACTCAAATCTATTCCATCGTTTCATTTTAATCCTTGTTGATTCGTTTCAAGGTGTACTTTGCAAATATGTAATTTTTTTCTGAACCAAATTTAAAATATTAGTTTTAAAAATCTTATCTTGAAAACCTTGAAAATGTGAATCCAGCAAATAAATTGAGAAGGAGGACGTATCATTATATGTCGTGTCATAAATAATACTTTTTTCGTTTCTTTTTAATTGTTACGCTTTACTTTTTAGTTTGTTTTTTAAAATTATTACACTCTTACTTCTTCTATCTTTGGTAAAATGTCACATTTTTATTCCTCTTTTTTCACATCTTTTATTTACTACATATTTACCCACCTAACCACCACAACTTATTGCTTTTGTAATTTTCTTTCTCTTAAATAATCACACCATATTTTTCACCAACTTCATTGATTATCTCCAAAAGTAACGGAGGAGTATTAGTATTATCAGTTTTTGTCAAGGAAAGTGCCAATGCTATTGAAAGTCCGAGCTCCTCTTTGGCGATATATGCAAGCTTACTGCTCACTTTTATGTTGGTTACCACCAGGCATGTTTATAGAGAAGCTAGTCATGCAACCAACTATCTTTTATTAGCCGGTACTCTACATTGACTCGCAGAGATATTGAGCTTATACAAGTTCCAATTTTTTTTATTTTCTTACTTTACAAGGTTGGAAGTAAGTAGTCCAAATTTCCAGTTTTCCTTCAAAAGAAGAAGCAAGAGTCCCACAATAGTAGTTGGACTACCTTTTTGCTTTATGTATTTAAGCAAGAGTCCCATATTATCGTAGTTTGTCCATTTTTTGCTTTCTTATATATTCTTCAGTTCTAGTAAGTAGTGTTTAGAGACTAGAGCGTATACTCTAGTAACCACCACACACGCACGTGTTGGGTTTGAGTTATGGCGTGTGGCATTGGGCTTTAATAAAAAAAATTGTGATTAACGTCTTGATTTTCGGCCATAATAAGGCTTCTATTCTAGACGGTTTTCTCCACCTTCATAAACGCGACCAGTCTTCTCCTTTGACACTGAAAACCAGTTCATTTCTTCATTCAACATATATAGTAGTGTTAGTTGTAGCTCTTAGTCGGAGTTCTAGTCTAAACCTAGAATTTCGAGGTTCTGTAATTGTGAAGATCGATTGTCATTCAGTCCGAGAAAAATTCGAGGCAAATTTAATTTTAGGGTAGTGAATTCTCATGTCACGATTATCCTCTTAGTGTAACTTTGTTCTTTTGCATTTACCTACTATCTTATTTCCTACATACATCAATTAGAGCATAGTCTTGTGAGAACATCCCTTAATTATGTCTACATTATTACCTCGGAAAAAGAATGATAAAGTATAACATTATCTAATTAGAAAAGTGAACTCATATATATAGTTAAAGATACAATGGAAACTTAAGGAATCCTTTTTTTATGGTGTTCTCCTAATTTATCTAAAGAATAAGTTTTAGCAGGTCGGACTCCATCTGGACATCGATTGTTGAGAGTTTTTTTTATGGATCGTGATGTCCTAACTTAGAAAGGTAGTTTCCTACTTTGGCTATTAGCTTCTCTGACTATGGGCCTGTTCTGTTCAGCTTATTTTCAGTTCAGTTCAGTTCAGTTCAGCTCTAATAAGTTCAGTTCAGTTCAGTTCAGTTCAGCTCTAATAAGTTCAGTTCAGTTCAGTTCAGTTCAGCTCTAATAAGTTCAGTTCAGTTCAGTTCAGTTCAGCTCCAATAAGTTCAGTTCAGTTCAGTTCAGTTCAGTTCAGCTCTAATAAGTTCAGTTCAGTTCAGCTCCAATAAATTCAGTTCAGTTCAGCTCCATTCATTATTTAACCAATTTGTTTAATATTATTATTGTTGTTCTAATTTATTTTACTTATTATTATTGTTATTATATAATAATAATTATTAGTATTATTTATATATATTATTTTTTAATTATATCTTTACTCATTATTATTACTATTATTATTATTATGGCTCAGCAAAGTTTGGGTTGATGCATGGTTTAACCAAATTTCATGTCAATACGAGTATTCTAATTTGCAATTGTTGCTTTATTTTACTGAATAAAATTCACTATTACATCATACAAATAAGCTACAAAAGCTAGAAGATATGAAAAAATTACAAAGTTGCTAATAATACTGCAGTACTATTTAAAATACAACATTATCGTTACGTTGTATATTAAATATACTTTGGCGGTTTGGTGTATTTCTATCATAGACCAACCCACCACAAATCGTGGTTTGGTTAGAAGCACACATCAACCCATGTTTTAAGCTAATTATTATTATAATGGTAATACTTTAATTTACTTCTTAGGCATTATATTATATCATCATCATTAAGTATTAATATATTAATACTAATAATTGTAATTACTCATTATTATAAATTATTATTATTATTATCATTAATTATTATTTTTAAAATTAATTTATTATTATTATTATTTATTTATAACTATCATAATAACATCAAAATAATATTATCATTATTCATTTGATATTATTCTAAATTATTAATTTAATTATTATTACTGATTATTTAATATTCATAATAATTATTATTACTTAGAATTATTATTACTGATTATTTAATATTCATAATAATTATTATTTACTTATTATTCATATACTTGTTATAATTTAATTCAATTCAGTTCAGTTCAGTTCAGTTCAGCTCCAATAAGTTCAGTTCAGTTCAGTTCAGCTCCAATAAGTTCAGTTCAGTTCAGTTCAGCTCCAATAAGTTCAGTTCAGTTCAGTTCAGTTCAGCTCCAATAAGTTCAGTTCAGTTCAGTTCAGCTCCAATAAGTTCAGTTCAGTTCAGTTCAGTTCAGTTCAGCTAGAATTAGCCGAAGAGAACATGCCCTATGTGGACTACTAAGAATGAAGTTTTTTAATGGAAAAACAAGTTTTGGTTAAATTTTCAATGAAAAAACAAGTTTTTTATGTTTAAATTCAATTAATTTAAGCCATTTTCACAATTTGGCATGCTAATTCGTCGTTTAACATCCAATCGAATCGATTTGGGGCAAAATTAGGTTTTATAAAGTTGAACGATATTCTTTGAAATAAACTCACAAAAAATAAATTTGAATCCTGAAAGGATTTTTGATCAAATTTTGAATAAAAATGAACAAGAATATCATAATTCAAAGCAAAAACCATATAATTTTACTGGAAATGGGTTGGTGGTGATACGGGGAAGCAGTGGGAAGGGAAAGGGGCAACAATGGAGGGGGATGCGGGGAAGGGGAAGAGAAACAGTGGGGAGTGGGGTTATGGAGGTGTGGTGGTTGTGGAGTTAGAGAGATGAAGTTGGGGTTGATTATGGAGGTGTGGTGGTTATGGTACAGTGGTGGTGTGGTTATGGAGGGTGGGAGGAAGATGGTGGATTTTTTTTTTCAAAAAAATTAATTAGAGAGATAAAGTTACGTTTAGGAAGTAAAGTAGAGCTTATGGTTACCATTAGGATTCAAAAAAAACTTATAATTACTACTGGAAAAGTATAAAATTTCATAGTTACCATCGGTAATTTCTTATTTATTTCATTTTATTTTCATTTGTTATTTTTGGTATCCACCCCCTATTCCCTTGTATGATAGAGATTTGAAGTAAGTGATTTTTGGTTTGAGCTAGTCTAGTAAGCTACCTCCTAGTTTTAGGTTAAAATTAGGTTACGACCCAAACTCAACAATATGAAGAGAATACTAAATTGTGTTTCTAAATATAGTGATCCGTTTAATCCATATCATGACTAGCTTAATCCATTTAGTAGTCACAATTTTTAGTTCATTTAGTAACTAGTTTAATCCATTCAGTAAGTCATGGGCTTGTTAATGGAATATCAACTTTACTTGGTCTAATTTTAACATAAAGTTAGACGGTCTCTTTTAACATAAAGTTAGACGGTCTCTTTTAATGAAGAAAAACGGTACAAAGTGAGATCTTCGAGGACATCGAATGTCTGGCTTTTTGTAGTAATTGATGTACTTTCTTCGAAAGGTAATCTTCGAATGAGTTTGCTTCTCTGAGAATATGGTGTAGTGAAGTCGAATGCATATAGGTAAGAAGATGACGAATATCATCTATAAGCAGCTTAATACACCAAGGAGGCTCGAAGTTTCCTTTTAGCACATTAATGATGATGATGTTGTTTCCTTCAATAATAAATCTTCGAGATCCATACCTTTGGCTTGAAGCAGTCCATTGCGGAGCGCTGTATTTTCAGCAATGAGTGGAGAAGATTTTCCTAGATTCATTAAGCCATATTTTGGGTACTTGTCCAGTAGATGTACGGATGACCAATGCCAACAGTAGTGGAGGCTTGATTAAAGGAGCTGTCAAAATTGAGTTCAATGAAGTTGGGGGGGAGGGAGCTCTCCAGCTTACATGGATTGTCTTGTATGACCTGTACGAGGTGGGGTGTGGAATGATGAGAACTGTGAATGGAACTGCACAAGTTCCATTCAGGCATTCAATATTTTTCTTTGTAAAGGATATTAATTTTGTATGTGTCATTCTGGATTATGGTTGAATTTCTTTCCCTCCAAAGGCTCCATAGTAGCAAAAAGAAATTGGCCACAAATTTTTTTTATTATTGTTGTAGCCTTTAATAAGTGAGAACACTTCATAGACTGCGGCATTTGAGATTGTTGTTCCTAGGAATTCTTTAATCGTGGCATGCATGATGCCAGAATAGGGATGGCAGTTCAGTCCGACTTCGACTCGATCCGAAGGAAAAAGTCCGATCCGAATCCGAAAACATAAAAGTCCGAATGAAATCCGATAGGAGTTGGACCTTAGGTAATATCCGATCCGAATCCGACTAGAGTCCGATTATTACTTGTTAACTCGTCAAATAATAGATTGAAAGTACATTTTATAGAAATAATAGATTTATATTATAAGAAATTAAGTAAAACATTAAAAAATTTATATTAAAGATGTGTTTTGGTTATTTAATATGGTAATTTAATCCGAATCCGATCCGAGTCCGAAACAATTCGAAGGAAAAAGTCCGAGTCCGAATCCGATAATATATAGTCCAAATCCTAATAGGGGTGTAAAAATCATAGTCCGATTGAAATGGAGCGGACTTGGAGTTTGGTAAGTCCGATCCGAGTCCGGTCCATTGCCATTCCTATGCCAGAATGTACGCGTCTGGGTGCAAGACACAAATAAAGTGATTTATAGTTTTTATTGAAGGTTGGCAGAGGGGACAAGCAAAAGGAACTAGTAGCTTTTTATATTCGAGGTTATCCTTGTGGGTAATCCATTGTGAAGGAGTTGTCAAATGATTTTTTTTGGTTAAACGTTTATGTTCTAGATCCAGCACACAACCACTTTGGAGATTAAAAAAAACTCGGATTAAGAGTTGGTCCGGTGCAAGACTTAACTATGAATTTTCTAGAGGAAGTGAGGTCCCAACAAAAGTCTCTTATACTACCTCTGTTTTTTTAATATGCACATTTCTCCATTTTGGGATGTTTTTTTTTAATTGGTACTTTCCTACCTTTTGTCATAAATGGAAGGTTGGCCCACCTAATTATTACACTTCTCTCCTACTTTTTCTTTCCTTCTCTCTACCTTTTTCACTTTTTCCTTACTTTTACTAACCTTCTCTCTTACTTTTGCACTTTTCTTTGGTTCTAGTACAAAGCTTTAGGTGCATATTTAAAAAAACGGAGGGAGTATATTTTTGTTTTGGTTTTTGTATCACCATTCACCAGCGGATTATAAATAATTTCTAAATTGATAAATGAGATTCAAATATACTAGTATAAAAAACTATTGACCACATGATATGCATTAAAATTGTCCACATCAAATTAGCACCAACCATTAAATCAAGTCATCATCTGTGATATGGAATTTAGAATTACAGTGGTGTTACATGAGCAAGCAGCCAAGCATGTACATAATTTTCTTTTAGTTGTTTATTTGTTCTCTTTTCCCTTTTTCTTTCTTGTAATTAATATCCTGCCCTTTTTTCTTTTTTTATTTGCAGCACTTTAGTTAAATCCTTAGCAGGAAGCTTCGTTTAGACGGTCATTACACATAGTTATTCCCATGTCATCATTTAATAGTAGTTGTTTGGTAGATTTTAATATAAAAAATAGAGAAATTATATGCTGAATTTATACTTTTAGTTGTTTTTTCTAAAAGACCCTTGTTTTTTTATTTTACTTTTAATATATAATCTCATTTCTAAATGTAAGATTATATTATAGTAATAAGAATAATCTTCTGGATTGTGCTCGCACAAAGCCTCTACCCAGAGGCCTATTATAAGCCATACTCCCCGGCCCTTCCTGCAAATACCAAGCAAATGCTTGTGATAAGAATTGATCCCTAAACCAAGTTAGTGAAGATGGAAAGGCTCACCACTTCACAGTGGCGGATCCAGAAATATTATTTAGTGGGGTCAAAGACTGATTATTAAATTTTATCGGGGTCAAATGTCAATTTTTCAGGAAAATTTCAAGAAAAAAATGAAAATTTTAAAGGAAAATTTTACAATTCTACCGATTCAAATGGGGTCGAGTGACCCCACTCATTAAAACGTGGATCCGCTACTCGACTGCTACTTAAGGCAACCCCAATCCTCAACGACCTTTATATATAAGACATTTTCTATAACAATCCTAAATTTTGAAAGCACTGTTAATTATCTACAGAGAGCTTCTTGTTGTCACATAAGGGTTTTATGGAAAATTGACTAGTAAAACAGAGGGACACAAACCCTCCCCCTTTGAAGCTTCCACAATCAGCCAATGCTGGTATGAGAATTCGAACCCTTACACTAAGGCCCTGTTCAATTTATCTTAAAATAATAATATTCAGCAAAATTAAGTTCAGGTCTGTGAAAATCAGTAGTGCAGAAGAAGAAAAACAAGAATTGACAAAAATTAGTTCAGTTCTGTAAAAATAAGTTCAATTCAATAAAAATAAGTTCCATTTAATAGAAATAAGGTGAACTAAATAGACACTAACACTAAGCTCATAACTCCAATAATATTCCAATCATTAAAATAAATCAATGTAAAAACATCATAGTACAGGTGCTATTGCTGGAGATCGGCATCTAGTACACAGGTGCTAAATAGTGTGGTGGATTGTTGTATACGTATGCACTATGCAGTTACTTATGCATTAAAGCCATTAATGCACTATGCAGTTACTTATGCACTGTGCACTTGTCTTCACTTCCTGCTCTTTCTTTCTTTATATATGTGGCCAGATCTCCTGATCCATGGTATACTAGGAAAATCAAATTTTAAACAAATTAAAAGCAGCCATTGTTGTCCATTTTCGGCGTTGTATATAGTAGTATCACTTTAACTTTTCATATGTTTTTATAGAAAGTTTATTACTTTTGCTTACTTAAAACTTAAAAGCAGTGTGCCTAAGGCCCTGTTCAGTTCACCTTAAAATAATAATATTCAGTAAAAATAAATTTAGTTCAGTAAAAATAAGTTCAGTTCAGCAAAAATAAGTTCAGTTCAGTAAAAATAAATTCTTTTACTTTAAGCTACCACCTTATTGTGAAAAATATGGATCCATTACAACCCTAAATGGAAAAATGACAAAGTTTAAGTTAATCAAGATCTACTAGATGATTAAGTCCTGTTAAAGAAAGAAGATGAATATAATAAGGTGTTTGTGAATAGCTGTCTATGAATCAGCAATCTAAGCAAGAAAGGACCATTTGAATATTTGATGACATCAAAGGTAATTATCTTGTTCTCCACTTTCTGATAAACAAAACAAAAACCAAACTATAGCACTCAGTTCTAGGTTTAAGACAAAATAAGAGTAATGGTAATTGACATGCATGGAAAATTCCCATATTCCAAGCTTTCATCAAGTATTGAAAGGGAAAAGACATATATAAGGGGAACATTAAAAGTGAAATTTAAGTACATCCAATCAAATACAAGTCAATAGAAGTCATTCATCATGGTTCATACATATATAGAAGAGTAGTATTTTCAAGCATAAATCATGAATTAACAATAATAGTGGCAAATCTAAAATTTGAGCTTCAAGGTGTAAATTCTGAATCTTGGAGATATATTTTCAGGATGTAAACTTTCATATTTTCGGAAAAACTAAGTGAAATATCATAAAATTACTTTAAATACAGTTGCAGAGATATCATATTTATAAAAAAACATTAATGTCTTGTCCTTTTGAACAGGATTAACTATAATTAATTTCAGTATACTTCTGCTCAGTTCAGCTTCATTCAGTTCATTTCAACTCTATTCAGTTCAGTTTAGCTCCGTTCCACTAAATTGAAAAGAACATATCCTAAATCAAGTTACTTCGATTTCTCCGCCAAATAGAATTATCCACACACCCCAGCTTATCTAAATCATTTGTAAAGTTAAATAATATGCTGGACTGAAACTACTTGCAAATCAATCCAAAATATTTGCAATGGAGTATGATCTCACAACCTTACAATTGTAAGATGTTATCACTAAACGAGTCAATGCTCCATATACAACTTAAATTATACACTCGGATGTACCATAAGCATGATACATTTCTGAAATATTTTTCTGCTCATTATTTATTTGAACATCTGCTTTCGCTCATTTGAACTGTTTGGAAACCTTTAAAGGAACAATAAAGAAAAAAAAGTCTTGGATACACTATACTCAAAGTACAACCGAGTGTATAATCAATACTCTCTGTCACATATCTCTCGTAAATATTGAGAACCAAACATTTATCTTTAAAAAGACACTCTAGAGACTATAGTCTATGCGAAGTTGGTGGCCAATAGAGACGAGAGAATTTACAATTTACAAAATGGGAGAGACACTTGGTATCGAGTAGAGTCCATACAATAAGCTCCAAAAAAAGATATTGACGTTTTCATACAAAATTACTTTTTCTTTCTTGGATTCATGCCTTTAATTCCACAATTCCTTTCTTTTTTCCTTCTCTAGGGGCGGGGCGGGGGAGAGAAAGACAAGTATGAGCTTTATATTATGTGTATACCTACGGCACACTTGCTTATTTTAAACACCAGAATTAGAGGCTAAAAGATGGTGGGTAGTGATTTTAAAATTGTACTAGTGAATGTGATTATGATCATGATTATGATTATAATCTCTTTGATTCTTGCATACACTTGTTAGAATATTGCAGGATTAGCAAACTCAAACATTGGATTTTCTTCTAACTATGTGATCAAACGTTTTTTTATATAGTTTAATGATCCATTTGATAAAACTATAGACGCAGTATTGATTCTAGAATAATCTAAAGTGTACTTGGTGTAAATTTGGGCAAATAGGTCTAGCAGGAGATTGGAGTGAAATTTGGGGTAAAAAAAAAGAGTTTTAGGCGTATTTTAAGCCCATTTAAGCTTATGTCATCAAAAGGCTAAAATCAGCCTAATTTTCGGGTTTTGCATACAAAAGATCATCCACAACTTGGATTCTACATTTCTAATTGCAACGGGCCACTTTTTTCCTGATAAAAGTCCAATCGACCATGATCACCTCTAAGTAGCTATCATTGCCAAAGAGAATAGATATAAATAGACAGACAAACCAGTAGCGTTTGTCAAGTCCCAAAAATAATGGATTTTTGGGCATGTGCTTAACATCTACTTAGTTCAAACCCCGAAAATAACCTAAAATTTTTTTTAGGGTTGTGAACACAAGAAGGAAGCAAAGTTTGGGCCCAACCCGAGGCTGACTTTGGTGGCAGATTTTTCATTGTCCGACTTGGCCCGTCATTTTATCCAGTCTAATATAAACATAGTTAATATAGGTCATTCGTCCAAGAGTTGAGAGTGAGCTAGCACGTCCTGACACGAGTCTAGCCCGATCCTGCACTAGCTTACTACTCACCTAACCAACACGAGGGGCTTGATAGTGGACGCGACTGTTTACCAACACCATTTTCAACAATTAGGAAGAAAACACATAAAATTCTAAAAGGGGCTAGTCGGTCGTGAGTTGAGTCGTGCTTGGATCCCTCTTCCAAAAACGTAGCACGAAATCAATACGCCACGAATGTCCCTCAACCTAAACCCAGGTTCAAAATGACAATAAACCTACTCACCAGACACATGGGCCCGACCCGTTAGCCCATAAAGAGACTTTCAAATCAAAATCTCATTTGTCAGCTATAGGACTACCTTTTTATTTGTCTCCAACTTGACTACAGAAAATGACATTTTTGAAGAAAAAACCCAAAGGCCAAAGTTACTCCATATTTCCCCCTTATATATTCATACACTACACTTTTAGATTCATAGTTTTTTGGAAAAAAAACCTGATTTATATAGTGAGAAGGTGACTGACAACAAAGAGGAAACCCCATCACGCAAAACCCATTCCTTAAAATCTTTTGTCTATACACATTCATTACTTCATTTTCGTCATCATTTCCCCATATTTAGATTTTGCTATCCTTAAATCTTGGGAACATCTACATATACCCAACAAAATCTAATCATATTTTTCTCCTTCATTTTCCTCAACCCTTAATTTCTCTATTTTCCAAGGTTAGTTCTTGCAAATGCACGTTTATATTTCTCTTAATTTCTTCAATTTTTTTTGTTCATAATCAAATCCCATTTAAGAAATTGTTTCAAAGGTTTCATCTTTGCATGGTATGATCTCCAAGAACATAGAAAAACGATCAATATTTTCTGGGTTTTTAAAATAGTATTCTGAGTCATTAGCAACCTAGTTTCTCTTGTTATTATTATTGCTTGGTTAATTGAATATTAAAAGGTAATGATATATACAACCCTTTGCTTTATATATAATAATCACGCGTAAATCGGTGTTATTAATATTTGAATGTTAACTAAAAGTCCCCTTTATGTTCTTTGATACATTTAAAGAGCTCAAAATCTTTCATGGGTATGTGTAAAAGTTGCACTATAATCATCTTTAAGAACTGGATTTGAATATGATCTTGTAAATGTTCATGGGTTAATTTTTGTTCTTCATTTTGGATGATCAACCATATTCTGTTGTTTCTTTTAATTTTGCAAATGAAATGGGTTGAAAAGCTCAAATCTTTGAGTGGTATATTATTATATCTGGGTTTTTGTTGTTTTTCCTTTCTGGGTAATATGCCACATTTGATCAATTGTAATTTCATTTCATTTTTTGGGCACAAATTAATTGCTAAATATTTTTGCACTTTGATAATTATTGTCTAAAATCAGCACATTTTATTTGAGTTTCAACTCCAGTTTCTGAAAATTTTTCTTGCCGTTTCTGGATTTGCTTCTTTTGAAGAGGCGGTTCCTGTGATCAAGTTTTGCCTTTTGATGAGTTTCATAATTACTTACGCAATCTTTTTTCTCCTTGTTTCCTCTTTTTTAGCTGTAATTGGTGTATCTTCCACATTCATTTTAGCTGTATTCATAAATTCCGCTTTTTAATTGTGGATGTGCACTAGTTTAGTTGGTAAAGTTGTGTGCGACATTAGACATCATGTCAATTTGTCGCTCCCTAAAAAAAAGTAAACTCGACTTTATAAATTTTCCTTTTTAAATTGGTCCCTAAAATCTCTTTTAATGATGCTTGGAGCAATATTAGTCAATTTGATAAGAGCTTTAACTTTTCAATTAAGTCAAAATTAGTGATTGAGTATGTTGTAATTGTGATGTGATATGGGGTAGGTGGTTATATCTATATTAGAAATTTCCTAGAACTTATCAATTAGTTGTAGAATAGTTGCTATTTTCTGCAATTATCAATGTTGTGGAGTCATCTTTGAGATCTTTAGTGTTTTTATTAGAACTTGACTTTGTTTAATCTAATAACAACTAGTTTCAAGATTGGTTTTTTTAGCTAGATCTTAATGTGTTAGTTAGATGATCTTGTAAGCTACAATTAAATATGTTTGAGGACGGAGTTCCGGACGAATTTGCTAATGTAGGCTTTTGATCACTTTCTTCAGTTTATACAACAATTGGCTTGATATTCAATTAAAACTCTACCTCATTGTTTCGTACATTAAGGAATATCATTTAAGTATCTGAAGAATATACTGATGATGAATGTCCTTTTGGGAATATGTACGGTGGTACGTAAGTGATGGACAACCACCATTTCTAGTTCTTCGAGATCAAAACCATTGACAAGAGGGGGGGGGGGTAGCATGCTTTCTGAGCGTTAAAACTATGTGTCTGCTTATGCTTGTTTATTGTTTCACCACTGAATTTATTATATTGGTTTTACTGAATAATATTAATAGTGTTACAGATTAATATCATACATATTTGCACTTTAGACTAAAATGAGTAGCTTATAGTTTTAAATGTTGAAGGGCATGTTCGGCAAAAGTAGTTGTGGTAATTGTTTGCCGTTGTTTGTATTTTGTAATGGTAAAGGTTAGTTTTCATAATAGCTTTTGAAACAATTCGTATTCTTTAAACCAGATGTTGGATTGGTTAAAAAACAAATATGACAATCCTGCTTTCAATTGCTAACCAAAACTCAAAATCTACATCCATCTCAAAAGCTATTTTTTAAAACTTTTCCAAAACACTACCTTAACCACTAGTTTGTAGTCTTTGTACTTCACCAAACATCATTCTTCACTTTCAGTTTCTCGAACACGTCCAAACTCCAAACATCAGCCTAAGCAAGAGTTCTATATATTTAGACAGACTAAACTATATATGAACCTCAATCATGTTGGTTTATTCTTTTTATGTCCCAACAGTATCAGAACCTTTCACTTGTTCACTTCTACTTCTAGTAATAAAAAGTCGCTTGGGGGCGGTGCTCACCATACAAAGACTTGGTCTTGTCTGAATCTTTGTTAGGTAGTCTCAAGATTGTGTCAATTTCCGATGTAACAGAAGCCATCTTAAGGTTGTTTGAAGAGCTAAATCAGTGGTCCATATGTTGATGTTAGAGGTTCTTTGTTTGACTGACAATTGTATGGACAATACAAGATTCATACTGCTGCAGAAAGACTATATGACCATAAATTTTGACCAAAACAACTATTTCAGCTTGAGAAATTTTGTTTCTCTTTCCCCAGGCAGTTGTAAATGTGCATATGTACACATGCATATTTTGGCTCAGTGGATTTTCTTTATCTTTCTATTTTCTGGAAATCGAACAATTAGATTGTATAGCTTTGTGTAGAAACTTAGGATTAGTACTGCATTTGGTAATGAATTAAGTACATGATACCTGTTAAGACGAGGTCGTGATCACAAGGCTTTCAGTCTAACCAGATTATTATATGCATAATCTCAGGTTTTACTTTCAGGGGACACAAGTTGTATAAGCTTGTAGACCTGAAGAACAGCTAGTGGGTGGAGAGTTTCGCTTCTATATATGGGCTGCTGCTATTCAAAGAAAGTTAGCCGTACTCCTGGATACGAAGATCCTGTTATCCTTGCTTTAGAAACACCTTGTGAGTACACATCCAATCACATAATCATTGCCATGATGATCAATATCAATTAGCTTATAAATGATACTTCTTGTTATTCCAGAATACAAGTGATTTTTGCTAATTCCTTTTAATCTAAAATATTAGTTGTTTACTATACTAAATAATGCAATATAATGTCATATGATAATATTAATACAACATTTATCAATAGAATGTCAAATGTAGTTTGATGACTTTGATCTACTATCTTCCATAATATGCATAAAAAATCCTTTATAACTTTGCATATTGGATCAGAGAGATTATGCAAATTCCTTGATTAAATATAAGTATTGATTAATTTATACCTTGTTTATATTAGTTTACTGACATGTTCCTTGGTAATAATTGATGTCTGCAGTCATAGAGAGTGAAGTTGAGGCCTTGTATGAGCTATTCAAGAAATTGAGCAGCTCCATAATTGATGACGGTCTGATTCACAAGGTAAGCATTTTTGTGGACCTCGTTGATAGGTTTTTGATCTTACCCTCTTCCTTGATTAGCCTATAGTAGTACTTTTTAATGAATTTATTCAATTTTCTTCTCGGTTTTGTGCAGGAAGAGTTCCAACTTGCACTCTTTAGGAACAGTAAAAAGGAAAATCTTTTCTCAGACAGGGTGAGTAGGGAGCTTCATCTTCCTTCAATACTGCCTCCTGATCGTTAATTTCCTCGTGTCTCTGAGATGCTTGTATATATTGCCATATACCCTATCTTCAGTCCTTTTAATACAATGAAGAATAATACAGTATTTTTGTACACGGAATTTGGAGAGAAATGGAAGGAAAAGGAGGAATTTATTTTCTTTGTTGGGTATAACATGAGGGAAAGGAAAAGAACTGGAAAAATTCATATTCTTTCCCTTCTTATGATGCTGTAAAGACTCGAATGAAAATTGCAAGTTCAATCTCCGCCACACCCCTCCTTCCCTTCTTCCCTGCCCTGCCGTTCCATTCATCATTGATGATTAACACAGTAGAAGAGTTCCTTCTGCTATATGTGCAAATAAATTGTTTACTTATTGTTGAGTCTGAACAATTGTCATATGTTCGGTCTTTTTTCCAGATCTTTGACTTATTTGACGTGAAGCGCAATGGTGTTGTTGACTTCGGCGAATTTGTTCGGTCACTGGGAGTGTTCCACCCAAATGCACCTGTTGAACAGAAGATAGATTGTATGTACCTCTTCACTTGTAATCGGACAAATTTTTATGTATATTAGTATATTACTACCTTATTTTTTTTGTTAATCTATAACATTCCTCGGTTTTAAGTACTTGCAACAAGCACACAACTTATAGAGGAGGAAATAGAAAGTGGAAGGTTATATGGTGGCGACTATAAGCAACTTAATTAGCCTCCTTTCACTTTCTAATTATTCATGATGTAGTGGACTTGCGCCCTTTCCACTTTTTGTTTCCTCCCAAATTTGTGCGTCCTTCTACTTGGTCGTAAGTACTTAAGGACATAGAATGATAGAAAGTATTAGTAAAGAGTTTCTATTGTTCGTTGCACAAAATCCATATAAACTAAAGTGAAATTTATTTATTATCTGCAGTTGCATTCAGATTGTATGATCTGAGACAAACGGGGTTCATTGAACGAGAGGAGGTGAGTTACTCATAAATCACTCAGCATGAAGCTTTTTCCTCATTTTTTGCACAATCTTGATTCTTTACATGAATGCAGTTGAAAGAGATGGTTCTGGCACTGTTGCATGAATCGGAGTTGGTACTCTCGGATGATGTTGTTGAGGCAATTGTAGAAAAGGTATGAGCTGCAAGCCGAAATTTTCCTTCCTTTACTCGCACTTGTTCTTCTTTGGTGGTTCACGTATTCATTTTGGGTACATTGTTTCTGCAGACATTTACTGAAGCAGATTTAAAAGGCGATGGGAGGATAGACCGGGAAGAATGGAATGAATTGGTGAAGAAGTATCCCGCATTGCTTAAGAATATGACACTCCCATATTTAAAGTGAGTTATATTTTCTAATTTATGAACCGAAAAGCGCCTTCATTAGATTTGTAACTGTGCAAAAAGGGCATATCATAGTGGAATTTTTAGAGAAAGCTAAAACTCTTCATCACCCCTATTTTTCTTCTGAATACTCTTAACTTATCTCCATAATACATAAAAACTTCACTGTGATATACACTATTAGCTACACGTTGTGTGTTATCAAAGATTTAGTCATCTTATATTACAGTATCTGTTAATCCAGGGATATTACACTAGCATTTCCGAGCTTTGTTTTGACTTCGGAAGTTGAAGACATAGAAGTGCAAATGACAGAAAAAGAGCACAATTCATAGTGTGAGTGTTGATGCAAAGGCAGTCTGTGTCACTTCAAAAGGAAGTTCAAGTTTCGTTAGCCTTTTAATTTCGGAACTTTGAGGCGTGTCCTAAATGGGGCCAAAGTTGATCGAGACAAGTCGAAGTAATATATGAAGAACCAAACCGGCTATGAGCCTGCACTGTCAATGTTTCATCCCTTTGGTGCCAAAGAATCGTACTAGCACAGAAGACATGTACTTGTAGATCATTGCACTTGTACATGTCACTTGAAAAGAACTGGTTGGCTTTATGGGAAGTTCTGGTCATGAAAGTAGCGATATGTATGTATAGTTGTGAAAATTAGGAACTGAAAAGAGTGAATATGAAAGTGCTTCCAGCTTCCAATGCTACTGAGTAAATTACTTTTTTTGTGTTAGATATTTGAGTAATGTGAACTGTTATTATTTTCTTGGACATTTGGTTAGCCAATAATCAAAGAAACTACCGTTCGGCATCATTGTGTTTTTTTGTTTTTCCTTTTTCCAAGTCATGATATATATATTATATAAAAAATAAAAATCTATTGAAACCTATAATAATCATGGCGATTTTGAAAATTGACAATAGATTAGAACTAATTCCTTTTTGTAGTTTCCTGGTTTTAGTAGTATTAAAAAAAAAACAGAAAAAAGTAACGGGCCCTAATGTAATTTACTTGATTAGTGTATACTTGCCTACTTGGATTGTGTGTACTTTAATGTTGTGCAATTCTTTACATAATAAACTGTTGTATGGAAGTAAAAAAAAATAAGACTTTTATTAATTGAGTTTTTTGCAAAATAAAATTGGCCAGTTTACAGGAAAACAATTGTGAAAAATATATGTATCAGGAGTTAGTAAACAAATTCTAAACAATTAAATTAGAAGTTGATACGTATGACTTCTTCTCTTTCCGTAATGGTTCTACTCCATTGAAATTCGGATACAAGGTTGTGATTTGTCTTACTATTTATAAAGCAGATAATACATGATGTGGATAACATTTCTCAACACACTCACAACCTGGGTGCGCATGGCCCGCATACTTATTATTATTATTATTATTATTATTATTTTTTTTTATTATTATTATTATTATTATTATTGTTATTATTATTATTGTTATAAACAAATACCATACAACCTACAAGAAATTAGTGGGCAACCGAGATACAATCTGGGCACCCACTCCTCTAGCTATAGCAAACCCTATCCTAGTGAAAATATGGGCAGCAGCACGTGCCCCTATATCCTGTGTCTTCGAGAAAGTCTGCATCCGCTTCAGCAACGCAATAGCCACCTTATCCAATTCCCCAAGAGAAGAAAAGGAAAAGGGAAGGAAGCCATACCCAATAGCTCGACAACGAGCTTCATACTTGACCCGCTTCCGATGAGCCGCATCAGCAACAACACGTCCAGGAACAAAGTCAGACAACCCAGAGTGGGTCAAGGGAGAAGACCCTGTCAAGTCGATACACACATCACGACCACCATCCCAAGAATAAAGAAGCACATCGGCCGGCCTGAGGGCCCCGTCGTTCCCCCTAGACAATCCAATGTCAACCTCCTTTCTTGCCGAAATCCCAGAACGAAAGCAGATATCAACAAGAGTATCTCGAACGACATTATGCCGATGTTTAATGCCCACAATACCAGCACAAGACACCGCATGATCACCAAAAACATCCCCAGCAAAAACCCTGGAGCAAGCAGAGCACGGCATCGAAGTAGAGAACAAAGGAACACCCAACCGGTAACACAACACACTACGATAAGTCTTAGGGTTCATCGTCTGACCCAACCCTGAAATAGGAACTGCCCGAAGCCAGTCTGAGGTGTGATCCCCCTGCTGTGACTGCCACAAAGCTAACCGTCGAGGAGATAAAGAAAAGGTGGATTCTGCCGATTCAGTAACCTTTGTGAAGTATATATCTGCCAATTTCTTCATAAGTTTAGGGGCAGCGACTACACTAGGATCACGCAAAATGTCAGACTCCACAGTTCTATTAAAAAGACTCAACGCATCCTCAAAGGCACGTCCACAACCAACAATACCTGCAGTACGTAAAAGCTTATCCTGTAAACCAGCAGACTGCAAACGAGACGCGAGATAAGCATAATGCCGAACATCACTCGCGCAATAAACACCAAGTCCTCCAAAGGCAAAAGGTAAGGTAGCAAGACGCCACTGCCAATCGCCAAAACCAGGCCCCGAAGGAGTAACAATACGCTCCAAAGAAGAACGAAGGGCTCCATCAAAGGAACGATAAGCCTCATCAAAGACACAAGGAGGACAAGTACGCAGGGCAAAATAGAGTTTAGAAATGCCTGTACACGCCCTAAGAAGTAGCAACTCACACTGGGGATCATCAATCTTAGCAACCTTATCCATAAGCGTAATTGTCTTGGACACTCGCTGCATCACAAGCTCCCCACTGAAAATAGAGTCGGAACTAGCAGGACCACCAAGCAACTTTACACCACTCAAAGGCCGTGCAATATCAGGGGGAAGGACACCAACAAGCCTACTACGAGGGTCTTCGACAGGCCAAAAAACCTCAGTCTTCCCTACATTCAGATGTAGACCGAAACTAGGCCCATCCTCCATAATCAACTCCAAAACCTTCCCTACGACCAAGGTATCACCAATAATGGTGCCATCATCCAAATACCACGCCTGAAGACTGACATCAAAAGAGTCTCTGATTTTACACACCAAGGGATGTAAAACCAAAGCAAAAAGCAAAGGACCAAGGGGGTCACCCTGTTGCACTCCCTGAGATGACCATAAGGTGTGCTCTCCATAATACAATCTGGCAGGATGAGAGTAGCAGAATTCAACCCAACGTGAAATGCCCGGACACCGAAGACGAACTTCACGTAACATGATCTCACGATCGACTAAGTTGAAAGCATTTTGAAAATCCACCAACAACATAGAAAGACCGACATCATTTCCACGATCCTCGATCAAATTTTTATTTTTTTTTATTTTTTATTATTATTATTATTATTTATTTATTTATTTATTTATTTATTTATTATTATTATTATTATCATTATTATTAAGAACAAATATCATACAACCTACAAGAAATTAGTGGGCAACCGAGATACAATCTGGGCACTCACTCCTCTAGCTATAGCAAACCCTATCCTAGTGAAAATATGGGCAGCAGCACGTGCCCCTATATCCTGTGTCTTCGAGAAAGTCTGCACCCGCTTCAGCAACGCAATAGCCACCTTATCCAATTCCCCAAGAGAAGAAAAGGAAAAGGGAAGGAAGCCATACCCAATAGCTCGACAACGAGCTTCATACTTGACCCGCTTCCGATGAGCCGCATCAGCAACAACACGTCCAGGAATTATTATTATTATAACTATTATCATTATTAAGTTTTATTATTATTATTATTATTATTATTATTATTATCATTATTATTATTAGATTAATTATTATAATCAAGTATTATTACTCCATTTGTCCCATATTAGTTGTAACAATTTGACTTTTACAATATTTATATGTCTTACTTTGACCATGATTTTTAACTAATATATAAAATCAAATGTTAGTATATAAGTTGTTCTTAGATTTGTCTCGATGTATATATATTTGACATATCAATTTTTCATAATTTTTACTAATTGATAGTAAGATATATTAATGGTCAAAGTTGTGTATTTTGAAGTGTGTAATTCTAAGTGTTGCAACTAATATGGTACAGAGGTAGTATTATTATTATCATTATATTATTATTATTATTATTATTATTATCGCATTATCATCATTATTATACTACTAATAATTATTATTAGAAAAAATTGTCTAGAATAATACAACATTTGGGCGATTCGCAAATAATAATGCAACCTTTCGATTATTCTGGAATAATGCAACCTTAATACCCCATTTATTTTAAACAGGACAAATGACCGGTAACCTGAACCATTGGTAATTTTTTATTTAAAACTTTAAATTCTATTTAATATATTAATAAATAAAAAAAATTAAACCCCCCATCCCCACCCCTCCCACCCCCACCCCAGCCCCAACCTTCCCCCACCCCACCCCCAGCCCAGCCCCAACCAAACCTGCCCAGCTCCCCCACCCCCACCACAGCGCAGCCCCAACCTCCCCCACCTCAAACGAAGCCTGCCCCAGCTCCCCCACCCCACCCCCCACCCCCACCCCAAACGAAACCTGCTCAGCTTCCCCACCCCACCCCAACCTCCCCCACCTCCCCACACCCACGAAACGCCACCACCTGCCGGCGACCCTTCCCTCTTCTCCTCGTGGCTGCGCCACCACCGGACGCGACCCCCTCCCCCGCCTTCGCTTCCCCTCTTCTCCTCGTGTCTGCGCCACCAAGAACTAAAACCCCTGCCTTCTCTCCTCCTCGGTGCTCAGACGAGCGTCGCCGGTAAAAAGGGGTGGGGTGAGATTGGCGGCAGCTCTGGTGGCTGGGAAGGGAAGTGGCGGGATGTGGGTGGGAGGAGAGAGAGGGTTGACGGGGAAGGGGTGGTTTGGTTTTTTTTTTGTTATTTTGTTTTTTTTTTGCTTTTTAAAAATTGTTTATGAGAGCCAATCATTATGCGACAAGTGTCCCCTTTTACCTATTTTTCAAGTCATAACCGGTTTTGCCCTGTTTAAAGTAAATGGGGTATAAAGGTTGCATTATTCCAGAATAATCGAAAGGTTGCATTATTATTTGCGAATCGCCCAAAGGTTGCATTATTCTAGGCAATTTTTCCTTATTATTATTATCATTATTATTATCATTGTTATAAAAAAGGACAAAAATCATACAACCTACAAGAAATTAGTGGACAACCGAGATACGATCTGGGCACCCACTCCTCTAGCTATAGAAAAACTCATCCTAGTGAAAATATGGGCAGCAGCACGTGCCCCTATATCCTGTGTCTTCGAGAAGTTCTGAACCCGCTTCAGCAACGCAATAGCCACCTTATCCAATTCCCCAAGAGAAGAAAAGGAAAAGGGAAGGAAACCATACCCAATTGCTCAACAACGAGCTTCATACTTGACCCGCTTCCGATGAGCCGCATCAGCAACAACACGTCCAGGAACAAAGTCAGACAACCCAGACTGGGTCAAGGGAGAAGACCCTGTCAAGTCGACACACACATCACGACCACCATCCCAAGAATAAAGAAGTACATCTGCCGGCTTGAGGCCCCGTCATTCCCCCTAGACAATCCAATGTCAACCTCCTTTCTTGCCGAAATCGCAGAACGATAGCAATATCAACAAGAGTATCCCGAACGACATTATGCCGATGTTTAATACCCACAATACCAGCACACGACACCGCATGATCACCAAAAACGTCCCCAGCAAAAACCCTGGAGCAAGCAGAGCACGGCATCGAAGTAGAGAACAAAGGAACACCCAACCGGTAACACAACACACCCCGATAAGTCTTAGGGTTCATCGTCTGACCCAACCCTGAAATAAGAACTGCCCGAAGCCAATCTGAGGTGTGATCCCCCTGCTTTAACTGCCACAAAGCGAACTGTCTAGGAGATAAAGAAAAGGTAGAAGCTGCCGATGCAGTAACCTTTGTGAAGTATATAACTGCCAATTTCTTCATAAGTTTAGGGACAGCGACTACACTAGGATTACTCAAAATGTCAGACTCCACAATTCTATTAAAAAGACTCAACGCATCCTCAAAGGCACGTCCACAACCAACAATACCTGCAGGACGTAAAAGCTTATCCTGTAAACCAGCAGACTGCAAACGAGATGCGAGATAAGCATAATGTCGAACATCACTCGCACAATAAACACCAAGTCCTCCAAAGGCAAAAGGTAGGGTAGCAAGACACCACTGCCAATCGCCAAAACCAGGCCCCGAAGCAGTAACAATACGCTCCAAAGAAGACCGAAGAGCCCCATCGAAAGAACGATAAGCCTCATCAAAGACACACGGAGGACAAGTACGCAAGGCAAAATAGAGTTTAGAAATGCCCGTACACGCCCTAAGAAGCAGCAACTCACACTGGGGATCATCAAGCTTATCAACCTTATCCATAAGCGTAATGGTCTTGGACACTCTCTGCATTATCATCATCATCATCATCATTAAGTATTATTATTAAGTATTATTATTAAGAATTATTAGTATTGTTATCATATTATATTATCATTATATCATCTATATAATTCAATTTACAAAAGATAAGTTCATTTCAATTCAGTTCAGTTCTGATCAATTCAGTCCATTCTTTGCAGGCAAAAAGAAAGGGCCTTAGTAGTTACTCTCTCCGTCCCATATTAATTGAAACACCTCCTTTATTTGTTCACCCAGATTAGTTGATGCACTTTTATAAATGGCATGTGAGTGCAATAGGAATATTATTTTTTAATATTAATGGGTCACACGTATAATTATGTTAATAACCCTACCAATCCCAACCCCAACCCCACGAACATATACTTTATGTACTAAAACAAATTCCAATAATCAACTACTTTCAATAAAATAAGTTAGTCAAATAACATTCCTAAAATTCTGTGGTAATCAGACGAGAGTATAAATCATACACCCGATGGTGCAAGTCTATTTGAGCAAAAAAATAGCCTTGGTGATACACCCAAATTGATTTGAGCATAAAATAGACTTAGATGTACAATGATGTATAATAAAAATAATATAGTCAGACTGTCTCATCGTATGGGACGGAGGGAGTAGTGATTGTTCTACCTAGGGGTGTAAACGAGCCAAGCTGAGCTCGAGCTCGACCAAGCTCGGCTCGGCTCAGCTTGAAGCTCGACGAGCTTGCCAAGGTGAGGCTCGAGGGAGACTCTTTTTTTTTCTCCTACCTATTGGTTATTGGTTTTATTGTTCTTCCTTACATAAAGTAAAATAGGTAATAGTCTATCATACATAAATTTATTGCAATATGAAAACTAAATCCAATAATATTATATTCCTTTGTGTGCTTTGCATGTTTGGGCTAATTTTTTAAATTTTCCTTATTGCCACACGTTTCAAATGTAATTTTTTTAAAAACGAGCCGAACGAGCTTAAACGAGCCGAGCTTTGCTGGATTCGAGCTCGTATACTTAACGTATAGCTTGGGCTCGGCTCGAGCTCGAAGTTGGCCGAGCTCGAGCCGACCTCAAGGGCTCTACGAGCCGACTCAGATCGTTTACACCCCTAGTTCTCCCCAACTTATTTTCAGTTCAGTTCAGCTCTGGACAATACTTTTACTCACACATATCACTATTCATTTCACTCTAGTTCAGTTCAGTTTATTTTATCTATTTTATAGATGCAATTTAGATAAAATATATAATTTCTTGAATAAGAAGAAAGTCTTTTTAAAATAATTTTGTTTCTCTCTCGAAATTTGAACCCCAATTAAATCAATTATTTATCCAAGTGCTTCTTTCTTATGATTTTTATATCAATCAAAAAGCAAATATTCCATAGCTTTTCCATCTCCCTGCTCTCTCTTCTCTTGATCTTAAATCTAATCTTACTTTACCTGGGTTTTTCAAATCTGTACCCAATTTCATCCTTTTCTACAAAGCAATTCCAAAAAATTTAGTCTTTCTCCTATTAAACCCCATCAATTCTTATCTTGCAATACCAATTTTCTGCACATTTTTTTCAATACCCAGTTATTCTCATCACAAAATAATTTAGTTCTTGATTGACCCACCTTGAAATTCAATTAATTTATATAGAAACCCACTTGTCAAATTCTTCAAAAATCCAATCTTTTTGTTAATCTATGCTCAAATGTGCCTGTAATGCACCCAGTTGGAACTAATACTGGTACAAAGAATAACCCACTTAAGCGTTCTAGATCAGTTTCATTAGATATGCCTGCAACTAATACTGATAATACAATGATTTCCCATAAAGTTGTTGATGATAATGATGGTTGTTCTTTATTCTCTGTTGAAGAAATTGTGCAATACCCATTACCTGGTTATGTAGCACCAACATCAGTTAGTTTTAGCCCAGATGATAATTTGATTAGTTATTTATTTAGTCCTGATCAGAATTTGAGCAGGAAAGTATTCTGCTTTAATATGGAAAGTGGTAATCATGAATTGGTGTTTAGTCCTGCTGATGGAGGGCTTGATGAGAGTAACATTTCAGAAGAGGAGAAGTTGAGGAGGGAGAGAGCTAGGGAGAGGGGTTTAGGCGTAACGCGGTACGAATGGGTGAAGATGTTGTCCTCTAAGAAGAAGATGATCATGGTGCCTTTGCCTGATGGGGTTTGTTTCTTGTTGCTTCCTTGTATTTTAGAGTTGTTTATCTGTTTGTGTTTACGCGAAAGTGGTGATTAAGCCCCTTATGTTTTGTTTTGATGAATGAACTTTGTGTTGATTGAATGTTGTAAATGGTTTTTTGTTTATGTGAAGTAGGAGTAGAAATGTAGAATTGTAGAATGTATTGGTTATTTGCTTAGGGTTTGAATTTTGTGATTGTTGTGGCTTCTTGTTATTCCTTGGAGAATCTCTATTAAACTAAACTTTTATGGAGATTCTGAGGGTTATATCACAATCAGGCAACTTCTAGAATGTGGCAAAGTACTATGGAAGCATAAATGCTTTTTAGTCTTGTTTTGTAATGATGACGTGCTTTTCGATCTCGATAATGTTCTTTAGGACTTCTGTATGATGCCTTTTTTGTGGTTTGAGGTCATTGCTAGAGGAGACATTAAAATGCCACGAATTCGGTTTCTCCCTGTTGTGGTTTAGAATCGATGTTGTGGTTATGAGTTTCTGTTGGATGCCCTCAATATGAATTCTGTGTTCTGTCCTTTCAGTTTAAATAGGTGATTACTACTTGTGTCTCATGTAGGGTTAGAGAATAATGAACAGTGGATCGATTTTGTGAAGTTTCACCAATAAAGGAACACGGATTCTTCTATGTGGCATGCCACATCATCAATTGCCGGTGTGATGCGTAGTAGATTGTAATGATAGACAATGTTCTGACTGGTATCTTAGTCCTTTGCAATCTTGCATTGCCTTTCATTTATAATGAAGTCCCCCCTCTCTGTTTGACTGTCAAAATAGGAAATAGTTCCTACAGAGAATGTGAAGGTCATGAAGTTTTCTGCAACGAACTGATATTTCAAGGCAGGGCACTTAAGGCTTTACCTATGTAAGTCAGTTATGGCTTATGCGTAGCCGTAGCTAGAGGAATAAGTTAGGAAATTTTGTAGGGAAACCCTATTTATAGAGCATAATAGAAAGAGGAAAAGTACGTAGAATTTTGTGGAAAAGGAATCAATAGTTGGTAGCTTAAGAGAGTGCCATTCCTCTCGAAGGATTGGCAAGACCGTAATTGGTGATAAGTCACCTTGATTAGAATCAATTCAGTCATATCTTGGTCAATTTCTTCTCTCTGCCAATCACTTAATCAGTCCGTAATATCTCTGTTTTGGTCACTAAGCTAAGTTGATTCTTAGCATTTTGGTTCTCGTTCCTGTCTCGTGAGTGAATTAGTCAATGGATGTAATGTACAATTGACTAATCCATGTCCTCATCATTGAAGGCCACCTTTGGCTCGTAATGGGAATTCCCGATGAAGATGCTGACAGTAGAGCTGAAGGTTGGTGTCTGTTGGCAGAAGTCTATTGAGGTTGGACTTCTGCTACTGTGATATAAAATATTTGGGGGAGGGAGGTGCTTTTTTATTTTTCTATTTTCGAAATTATGATCTCCCTTAAATTAGAAGGTCTGGTATCTTTGCGTACCCAGAAAAATAAGTTGGAAGTCACATGCAGATTGTTAAACAAGCATTATAATTGTTCCTGATGTTGGATACATTGAAAATCATACAGAATTGAAACCCTTAAAGGCTTTTAACTCTACTCAATATTGATGATATAGTTTAAATGGCAGTTCTCGTAGATTGGTAGATGGTTATGGAAAGCCTTTTACATGCTTTAACCAGCTCCTGCGTTGGACCCTTACAGGGAGCTGCTCTTTTATGGAAATGGAAAGAGGATCCTGCGTTCCCTTAAGAAAGGTATTCACCGAAGGAAGAAGATGGTTCTAGTTTTAGAGATGTATTTTGTCAGGTGTTAGCCATAGGATCTAGGTACTTTTCAGTTTCTTGAACATCTGTTTGGTTGGCCGAATGTATGAGGAACTATACCTGTCTTTCTGTTTTGAGGTTGGGTATGTTGATAGAATTATTCTCCGCTACTATGAACTCAGCCTTCTCTGATCAAGATGTCTTTCAATGTTGGTCTATTAGGGTTCGGTGTTGACATCTTTGTGTAGGTCCTTAGCTGACTCTGTTACTGTGAGTTTATTTAGTGTTGACTCTTGATTGTATCTGAGTTTCTGACTCTATTGTTGTCTAGGTTAGATAGAGGTTTATCTCTTTTGTGTTTTTAGGAGTTACCGACCACTTATGACCTTTCATCTGTTAAATAATTTTATTTGTGCGCTTTTTAAATTGTTGTTATTCTCTGTCAATAAGAGGTAGGTATGTTTGAGTGTCTCTCATGTTCATCCCGTGTCGTGATATGCACAGGTCTATTTGTATGATCTTTCTTCTTCAAAAGTCGATCTCAAGATTCAAAGCACACCTAGCTCGCCAATTATTGATCCACATCTTTCTCCAGATGGTAATATGCTCGCTTTTATAAGAGGATATGAGCTGCATGTTTTTGATATCCTGTACAACAAAGAGAAGCAATTAACGTTTGGTGCCAAAGGAAGTACATTAGTAAGTTGCTAACTTGTCCTGTTTCAGATGATGGGCCAAAAAACAATGTGCTGTATCTTTAGTGTAATTCTGGATATGTCAAGATATATAGGTCCCCTGGGATTTGTTTCCATTGACTTGAACCTAATATACAAAATATTCTTTACTTACAACTTCTTCAATAGATACTTCATACTCTATTCTTCATATGTAATTTTGTTTGAGTTTTCAAGCAATGGCTCCAAATATGGAATCTTATAGTTTTACATGCGTATCGTTGTTCACGCATGAAAGAGTTGCGATGGGAGTTAGGCGTTTTGGATCAATGTAATTATCTATAGCATGTTTGATCAAATGCGAACAAATTTAATTTTTTTTATCAACAATTTTTTTTTTTTCACGTGGACGTGACATTCTTGTTTCTTTGTTTCAGACTCACGGCCTTGCAGAATACATTGCTCAGGTAATTTTCTATACTATCTGTTATCGACTTTTGTTTTGACCCTGCTTTGCTTCTTCACCCTTTCAATAGGAAGTGATCAGTGTTACAACAACAACAACAACAAAGCCTTATTCCCAAAATGATTTGTGGTCGGCTAACATGAATCGTCATCTGAAACCGTTGCAAAAGGAGATGGCATCGACAAGTGTGATAAAAAGTTTTTAAAAGGTTTTAAGTTTTTAAAAGTTTTTAAACAAGTATTTTAAAAAGTTTTACACAAAAAAGTTTTAAAAGAAGTTTTAACACAAAGACAAATACAATCAAAGATAAACAAATAAATAAAGTAATAACACCCCTTCCTCCACGTGAATTCTGTCCCTCCTCTCACTTCTATCCAACGCCATGCTCTCCTCGATCCTAAGTAACCCCATATCACTTCGATTACCTTCATCCAAGTCATCTTAGGTCTTCCCCTGCCCCTTACAATTTGATTACTCCTCACGTGAAGTGACCAGTGTCACCTATCTCATAAATACATTTTACAAAATACTAGCTCATGTTTCAAAGTTCTGAATTATGTGCTCTATCATTTTACCCATGACAGCTGAAATTTTAATCCATGAAATGAATGTCAAACTCATCTTAATCACTGCTAATATAACCTTTTAATTGTTATTGCGACAACAATGTAACAGTTATGTGTAGCAGGACTTCCCTTCAGCCTAGTCATAAGACCAGCCGTGAAAGCTTGGCAGCATGGGTGCCATGCCAATTGGTATGATGAATGTTGTTTTCCTGTATACTAGGAGAATGGTGATGGAAATGTTTTATGGACTTCTCTTGTTCATCTTCTTCATGATACTTCTGCCCTTCGCCATCATCCAAAATGGTCTTCTGACTGCTATCCATCATTGCTCTTGTAATTTCACCTTGCAAAGCTGAAACATTTAGCACTTCCTGCTATAACCGTGCCCTCTAGCTGTTGCTTTGTTCTACATTGATTAACAAAATTAGCTTGTCCATTTGGTATCTGTCATACGATGTAAAATAGCCTCTTTGTCTTAATAAATCACACTAATGGTAATAATTTTGTTGTTGTTTCCTTAAGAAAGTCCCATGTCAATATCCATGGTTATTTCGTTCACCATCAAACATTTATTTTCGTCATAAAATTTCATTACCATCCATTACCTCTGTGAAGGTAGAATGGAGTGGTGATGAAAATCTATAAGAAAAAATGTTTGGGATGAATCTTCAATACCATGGACATCAAAATTAGATTTCTCTTTAAATTGCACTAAGATGCATTACTTTTCCGGACATTTACTACCACCTACCAAAGAAGACGTGAAAGCTCTTAAAAAACTTAGCTCGTACATGCTAAAAAGATTTTTTACATATTATGGATTTTTTATTCTTTATCCCCTCAAGGCTTCTGTTTTTCACTTGTAGGAGGAAATGGATCGTAAGAATGGATATTGGTGGTCACTGGACAGCAAGTTAATTGCATTTACTCAAGTTGATTCATCTGAGATCCCACTATATAGGATTATGCACCAAGGTAAAAGTTCAGTTGGTGCCGATGCACAAGAAGATCATGCTTATCCCTTTGCCGGAGCTTCGAATGTAAAAGTTAGACTTGGTGTCGTGTCGATTGCTGGCGGTCCTATCACATGGATGGATCTTCTTTGTGGAGCAAACAGGGATGAGGAATATCTGGCTAGAGTTAACTGGATGCCTGGAAGCATTCTCATCGCTCAGGTTTTAAACAGAGCTCAAACAGAGTTAAAAATTCTCAAATTTGATGTTAAGACAGGTCAAAGGAAGGTTCTATTTGTTGAGGAGCACGACACGTGGGTGAATCTGCATGATTGTTTCACACCTCTTGACAAAACAACGTATGGGGGTGCGGGGGGATTTCTTTGGGCCAGCGAAAAGACAGGATTTAGACATCTTTACTTGCACGACATTGATGGGCATTGTTTAGGCCCCTTAACAGAAGGTGATTGGATGGTTGAACAAATTGCCGGGATTAATGAGGCAACCGGTGTTTTGTATTTTACTGGGACCGTGGATGGACCTTTAGAGGCTAACCTTTACTCTGTTACATTGCTTCCCGACAGGGCCCACCCGCTGCAGCCCCCTGTGAGATTGACACATGGCAATGGAAAACACATTGTCGTTCTTGACCATCAAATGCAGAGATTTATTGATATTCATGATTCTCTAACTTCTCCACCAAAAGTTGTATTATGCTCTTTACATGATGGAAGCTTAATTAAAACTCTGTATGACCAACCATCTGGGGTTCCAAGATTCAAGAGGCTGAAACTTGAACCTCCAGAAATAGTCCAGATTAAAGCAAATGATGGGTCTGTGTTGTATGCTTCATTGTATAAACCTGATGAAACACTGTTTGGACCTCCACCGTACAAAACTATGATTAGTGTTTATGGTGGTCCAAGTGTGCAGCTTGTATCTGACTCTTGGATTAATGCCGTTGACATGAGAGCGCAATACCTGAGGAGTAAGGGCATCTTGGTGTGGAAGGTCAGTGTACTCTTTCAAAATTTTGTTCTTCCTCCATTCTATTTAGTTGCAACACTTTAACTTGCACGATTGCTGATGCAACTTTGACCAGTTGATGTCTGTGATTATCTTGTAAAAGTTTTAGATTTTGTGTTTTGAAAATATACAGTTGAGAATTTGTGATGAATCCACAACATCTTAAAAGAGTAGTAAAATTTGTTTTAAGCAAACAGAATGGTGTCAACGTTAATTATGGTGCATAAGTTAGTTTTGCAACTAGTAAATAAATGGAGGAAGTATATTATTATAGATATTTAGAGCGACCTTACTGATTCCTGTATATATTTACAGTTAGACAACCGAGGATCTGCTCGTCGAGGGCTAAACTTCGAAGGAGCCGTCAAACACAAATTCGGCCGCGTAGATGCCGAGGACCAGCTGTCAGGAGCTGAATGGCTAGTGAGTAAGGGGCTAGCAAAAGAGGGTAGTATAGGCCTCTATGGGTGGAGTTATGGTGGGTATCTTTCAGCAATGACATTGGCCAGATTTCCTGATATGTTTTGCTGTGCTGTTGCCGGGGCGCCAGTTACTTCCTGGGATGGTTACGATACTTTCTATACAGAAAAGTACATGGGACTGCCCTCGGAAAATGTAGCAGGCTATGAGTATGGCTCGGTGATGCACCATGTTGGGAATGTTGAAGGGAAGTTACTATTAGTTCATGGAATGATTGATGAAAATGTGCACTTCAGGCATACTGCTAGGCTTGTGAATGCATTTGTTGCACAAGGTAAATCTTATGAGCTTCTTATTTTCCCGGATGAGCGGCACATGCCTCGTCGTCTAAGGGATCGGATTTATATGGAAGAGAGAATTTGGGAATTCATTAATAGGAACCTTTAAAAAGCGCGGTTTCAAATTATTTGGAAGAACATAATTATTGGGGTACATAGCACCCTTACTTCCCCTCCTTGCTCATTCATAGAATTTCTCCCTTTCACTGGAGGTACTTTTTTTTTCTTTCTTTTTTTTTCTGGCGGACGGAGCGGGTGCAGACTGCAGAGGAAGAGTTCTTTGGGTTAATTTTAGGAAAAAAATCAAGTCGGGAAGATGGAAAACATCAAGTCATTGTATCCTAAATAAACCTTTTTTTTCTCCCATTTTTTTTCCCTCTTTGTAGTATAGTCTGATAAACAAGAGGTTACTTTTAGTAATGTTGTAATAATATTGCCTTCAAGTTTTTGGTCATGTCTATGTAATTTTTTTCAAGCCTTTTTCTCTTTCTCCAAATTGGATGAGTTCTTTGTGAAGGAATTGGATGTCAAGAATGTTGAAGCATAGGTACTTCATGTCTTCATCTTAGCAGTAGTATTGGAACCCGTACCGGGTACATGTATTTGCTCTATACGTAATAATTTCATTTATAAGTATGAGACTATATTAGGTAAGAAGAAACTCTTGCATAAGGGGGGAATAGGGATCTCATTTTTGCAAAGGGTGTGAATCGATCCCCTATCATTGGGAGAAGAGGGAGGACCTCAAACGACTAGGCCAACCCATGATCCTTATGTAGAACATTACTTGACTGTTCATATTAGCATTGTTCTGTATATAATTTGAAAATGCATCAAATTGCATATATACAATGGACTTGCTCTCTTCGATTGAAAATAACTGAACTGAAAAATCTAAAGTGAAAGGAATAGTAAAATGTGAGACTAGAGTAAAACTATTGTATAAAACTGAATTGAACTGAAAATAAGTTAGGGAGATCATGCCAAATATATGAAACAAACTAATACAGTATTGCATAATACTTACTTTACCAGAGACCGTTGGTAAATTATATTAAATTTAGTACAAAAAATAAGTAAATTGTGATTGGAGGTTGTTGGTAATTCCTATTGAAGGATAAAAAAATAGATGTGATTGGGATACTAGTCCTTTGCTAAATAAAAGCGTGTGAACTGATTTGACACAAATCCGAACAAGAAAAAAAATCCAAATTAATATGGGATGAGACTGAAAAAGGTTTGGTATTAAAAATTAATTTAATCAATAAATTAGCTCCAGTTAAGTGTAAATTAAGTAATGAGTATAGGACCGTCTAACAGTCGGATGATATATATGAATATACATTGACAAATCCATATGAGCATATTAAAAATCCCTTGTCCAATACCCTCTCTCATAAAATGTAAAAGTGCAATTTAAGAGCTCGTCGATATCATTATCGCGTTAAATTAATACTTACTTTCTCTCATAAACCACCATCAAAAATAAGAAATTTTTTTAAGTCCCTTTGAGATGTGCATGCACCAATGTTTGGGATTCATAGCATAGTGTTTGGATGGACATTATCTCTAGCCTCAATGGTAATATTACTGTCATATGCATTTGGCATTGAAATATTGATAGAACCAAGTCTGAGAGAAGTAAGAATAGAGAATGCTTTGCATGTAGCTAAGTAAAGCTAACAATAATGGGTGATCCAAGAGGGGACCAAGGGATGTGCACCCTCTATCCTGAACCCCATGAAGCTACTGTCTTTATAATTGTATATGGCCCTGCCTTTTCTCTTTTCTTACCCTTTTGTCTATTCCAATCAGTGTTTCTCTTTTGTAAAATTTACTGACTGTTTGTGTTTGATGCTTTTCATGAATGATGGGAGCATGGGTTAGGTTTCAGATGTGGGTTATACTTGCTTTAATTATGATCCCTTTAGTATAATAATTATGTACAAACTCATTTACCAGGTTTTAACAATTGTGAATAATGGAAATTGGAAAGTAGGGTTGTTTTTAGGGAGAATGTGAAAATTATGCGGTAATTTGAATAGTTTGTTGAGATATTATACCTAATAATTCTGTATTTTAGATTGTTTTTCTTCTTCAAACAACTTTACATTTGAGTCCTTAAAATAACCTTAACTCGTAAACTTCAATAAATTTGAAGATTTCGGAGCTAGTCGATTGTTTAGGTGGGATAAGGTACAAACTTCAAGTTAATATGGTACAAAGTTCTTCGATCGTTTAGGTGGGATATAGAGGGCTTCTTCCAAATTGTTATGATAATGAGGCTGGCCACACCAACACATTGGTACGGCAACGAAAAGAAAAAAAAAGCCTATGTACAAATGTCTTACTATGAATGCTTATTTCGCCATTTCCTCCTCCTCACTCCTTGCTATTTCTTCGTCCATACAACTTTTTCCCTCATCGTCTCCTCTCCTTCTTGGCAATAGTGCGTAGTGGTGTGAAATGGTATAAGTAGTTAAAAGACAGTGCAAAATGGGAGTCATTCCCGACCAAAGGAATTTGGTAAAACGGACACCAGTATCATATTTGAAATATCCGGCAAGCTAATAGGGTCACTTTGGCCTTGTTCTATTCGTCTAATTCTAGCTGAATTGAACTGAACTTATTGGAGCTGAACTGAATTGAACTTATTGGAGCTGAACTGATACTTAACTGAATTTGTTGGAGCTGAACTGAACTGAACTGAACTTATTGGAGTTGAACTGAATTGCACTGAACATATTGGAGTTGAAATGAACTGAAGTGAACTTATTGGAGCTGAACTGAACTACACTAAACTTATTAGAGCTGAACCGAATTGAACTTATTGGAGCTGAACTAAACTGAACTGAATTAAATTGAATTGAATTGAATATATAAATAATAGTAATAATAATAATGAATATTAAATAATGAATAGTTGTAATTCTAGGTAATAATAATTAATAATTCATAATTAATAATAATAATAATAAATGAATAATGATAATATTTTTTGATGTTATTAAATGATTATAAATAAATAAACAATACTAATAATGATAAATTAATTTTAAAAATAATAATTACAAATAATAATAATTAATAATGAGTAATTAATATTATTATTATTAATATATTAATACTTGATGATGATGGTATAATGATAATGTCTAAGAAGTAAATTAATATTACCATTATAATAATAATTAGCAATTATAATAATAATAATTAGCTTTAAATGTGGGTTGGTTTGTGCTTCTAACTAAATCACGATTTGTGGTGGGTTGGTTTATAATATACTCCTTTCGTAACAGTTTAATGACAACAATTGTTTTTTCACGCATTTTAAGAAAGTTATCTAAAGGTGTGAACATATTAAGCAATAAGAATAAGTAAAATAAATTAGACCAATAATAAAAATATTAAATAAAATGGTTAAATAATGAATGGAGCTCAACTGAACTGAACTTATTAGAGCTGAACTGAACTGAACTGAACTTATTAGAGCTGAGCTGAACTGAACTTATTAGAGCTGAACTGAACTGTGCTGAACTTATTAGAGCTGAACTGAACTGAAAATAAGCTGAAGAGAACAGACCCTTTGCCAAAATATGCTATTAGTGAACGGCGGACACCCGATAACATCCTAGGAGAGAAAAAAAAACTAAAGAATTATTTTATTTTGTCATTCTCCTCGTTATTAGTTTACTGAGTGAGATCATATGTATAAAATCTATCTACTACTGAGCATTTGAGATGTGCTATTCAATTCTTGAGACTCGTTATTTTCGTAAGCAAGTCTCGAATATTGGTTTTTTCGTTTCAATCGCCGGACTTCAAATTGATCTTGGATACCAGACTTGTGAACACATAAATTAAGCATTACATGTCGTAATTTTGAAACCCCGAGTACGTAATGTGAGATTTATATATCAATATTCGACTCATAACCCCGTGTTTGAGACTTATAATAACCCTATCTTTTACACTTCAAGTTGATAGTTCAGAGTCTTGAGACTCACCACACTGGTTCTCTGGTGTCTCATCCCAATACTATGGCAATGGTTATATCAAACTGTTTACAATACTCCCTCTATTCCAAAATCCACATCATTTCCTTTTTGAAAGGTCTCCAGAACACAACTTTGGGCATTAATATTTCAATTACATATTAATAAAAAAATCTAAAAAAATTGATATTTCAAAAGTATATATTGAGACGATTCTAACGAGGTATCTCATGATAATTTCCTTTTTATAGTTAGTGTTAAAATATTGCTAAAGTTGATAAACATTAAATTTGAAATGTGACTGTTGAGACAGAGAAAGTGCTTTAGAACTTAATCTGTCTATACCATTTTCATACCCTCTCTTTTACTTGTCATGATTTACGTTGATGTAGTAAATAAAAACAACTTTCAAGAAATGAAAAGAGTATATATCTATCTTCTTAATTTCTATTAAGAACATACTATTGTTCTAATCTTTACTTCTTCAACTCATGATGAGAGCTAGGATTCACCTCCTTTTGAAAGTGTCTAGATTTGGTTACAATTAAGTTATTTGTATTCCATAGACAAAGTATCAATAACCTTAGATGTATAGACAAAGTCTCAAGAACCTTGGACAACATTGACCAAAAGCATTACTTATATAATACTCCATATTGAAATACAAGTGGCTATGTTCAGATTACCTCATATGACTCGATGATAATAGGGTACAATCAAATTTAAAGAAAGCAAAAGATATGTACTCTTATGCACTTAATTAGTAAGAAACGTACGTGCTATATTAATTAGCATGTGCTCCTAGCGTACAAAAGAAAAGTAACATTTGGCTAATGCACAAGGAAAATCTACAAACTCTAATGAAATTGTGGTACATAAGAGTGATATAAAAGATTAGAAGTATATATTGCCTCCATTTTATTAACGGAGGCGTATGTTTTTTCATGCAAACCAAAGAAAAAGTGTAAAAGTAAAGAGAAAGATGATAAAAGTAAATAAAAAGTGAAAAAGGTTCAGAGAAGGAGAGAAAAAAAAATCGAAGAGAAGTGTAATAATTAGATAGGTCAACCTACGATTTACGGGAATAGGTAGAAGTATTCCATTTTAAAAAAACTCCTAAATAACTCTATTAAAAAACGGAGGGAGTACTATATACTCTCTCCATTCCCTAGGGTTTACCTACTTATAACAATTTGAAAACCTAAGGAATAAAATAAGGGGATATAATGTAAAAAGAAAAGAGGTGTAATCGGGAAAGTGAACAGAACTTATATAACGACAAAATCATAACATAGTTTTTCTTTAATATACAAAAAAGCTTAGGCCTTTATGGGAACCGAGGGCCGAGCTTAAAATTGAATCGGATTGGGTTATCTCTTATGTGTGGTGAGGACTTTAGGTTGTCCAACAGAGTAAGGGATCCGAGAGCTTGAATAAGTTGAATCGAATTGCTTGGTGTTATACAGGTTCTTAAGCAAAATGTAACAGGGATGAGTATTGAAAAACGTAAGTATCGGTAGAATCCTAGAATTGTCTTCTAAATTTGGTTATGTTAAATTAATGATTTTTTGTTATACGTGATGACAATAAGGTGACGCATGCATTGCTCAGTTTCTCCCTTCGGAGTTTGATTAAAATAGTGATTTCTCTTCTAGTTTTGCAAACTTTACTCATAATAATAAAAGGGTAATGATGCATACAACAAAAAATTGATCGAAATACAACATTCTTGACTACTTTAAAAAGTGTTTTTTTTTGGAAAATTCACCTTATAATAAAAGGCTAATGCTTAATACTTAACATTTATACTACTTATTAACCTCTTTACTTAAGAGCTAAGGGTAGTTCAATAAGTTACCCTGAAAATCATTAATAGAATTTTACACTTACTTCTAATTAATTTCCAAGATAAATATAATTAGCATAATTTGTTTGAAATAATTAGTACTCCCTCTGTTTTTTAATAGGGTCATTTTGCGTGTTTTTCATTATTTGGGACATTTTTACCTTTTTCTATAAATAGTAGGTTGACCTACCTAATTATTACACTTCTTTCTTTCTCTCTACCTTTTTTACTTTTTCATTACTTTTATAATCTTTCTCTATTACTTTTACACTTTTTCCTTGATCGCACACAAAAGAAAATATAATGCTACCAAAGTGTAATTAATCGAAAACTATTATCATTTCCTCTAGGTGAAAATGACTAATGCAATGAGAATTCTAGAACATAATTTAAAAGACAAAAAGGTAAAAATTCGACAAAGACGTTACAAAGGCGGTAACACCGTTTAAATAACTTCACAAAATTCCGTCAAAAAATATGAGTGGGTCCACCCTATAAATACCCCCCACACACATCATCACCATTTCCTCTCTCATTCTTCAGAGCAAATTTTCCATTTTAATCGCTCAATCTCTCTTTCTCTCTCTTCCAGATTTTTTTCTCTCTCTACTTTTCTTGGAAGAACAACAATTAATAAGTTGTTTTTAAAGAGAGAATCAAATTCAAAAGAAACTACTAGAAGATCATCAGAATGATGAAATACAAACACTGATAATCTCATTTTGTTGCATCATTGTCTACGATTTGATGATCGTCTTCATAAAATCAAAAAAGATTTCTGGTTCGAGCTTCATCTTGCTATCTTTGATTTTTGTAAGTTTCTGAAACTTACTGCATTTTCCTTCATTAATTTTGTCTGAATTTATTATTACTTTGTTGCTTTTTTTTTGAATTTGAGTTGTGTGATGATCGGACTGGAAATTAGTTGTTTATGAAATTATTGTGAATTATTCTTTTTTTTTTCTAATTTACTGCATTTTCCTTCATTAATTTAGTCTGATTTTATATTATTTTATTTTATATTTTTGTGTTTGAGTTGTGTGATGATCGGACTGGAAATTAGTTGTTTATTATGAAATTATTGTGAATTATACTATTTTTTTGTTCTTCAATAATTATCTCATTTCTAGATTGAAACAGCTACTGTGTTTCTTTATTTAATTTTTTTTTGATCTTGATAGAGAATCAGTGAAGAAATGTGTTTTGATTTGTGCTATAGGAATGTGTTTAGGTTGTGGTAAAAAAAATGATGAATTATTTTATTTTATTTTGGATTTTTGGTGGATTCTGGTAAAAAATTATGCTACTTGTATCAGAATGAATGATTTCATGCAAAGAAGAAATTTGTGACTTAAAGGCATTAAGGATGTTCTAAACAAGGTGAATTTGATGAGTTGATATTGGCCAGATTAGCCTCTATGGAGACTGGAGAGAGTGAGGGATAGCGCAGTTTGCTGGAGCATTCCTTACGGTTCTAGGAGGTCTTGGAATCGATTCTAAGATTAGTCTCTGTGGAGACTTCTGGAATGTGGTCAGATTGAGTAAATTTTGAACTAATTTATGCTTTATCTCTGTAAGTTTAGATAGAAATTGAACGAAACGATTCCTTTTTATTCTTGTGAGGATGCTTGATTTTCGGTGGGATCTGGTATGTTCGAGGTTCTCTTCTAGTTAATATCCGGAAATTTTCACTGTATAAACAATTCAAGCAAAGATGAGAATGTGCTTCGAGGCTTAGGTCGAAGTTGAAACAATAACTGCTATTTTCTTTGTGAGATTGCTTGATTTGTGTGGATTGAATCTGATGAGTAAGAGTTTGGTTTAGATTTTAATCTCCTTTAAGAAATTTGTGCTTTGAGGTTTTAATATGTTGTAAGTAAGGAAAATTTCATGCACATTGGATATCTGGCCAGATTAAGAAATTCAATTGATGTTTGTGATTTTGGTTAATGAATGTGTGTTTTTTGTGTGGGATGTAGGGTCGAAGGATTGTGATTGACTAATTTTAGAATGTCAATGGCGAGTGTTGCTCTTAGTCCAGTTGGAAAGGATTCCTTGACCATCCGGGGCTTTCTGTCCGGCCAACATGGTTATTTGACTGATGAATCGATTTTGATATACCTTACCGTGGGTGGATCGGTCATTCCAATTCGTGTGTTGGAGTCTGATTCAGTTGCTTCTGTAAAGCTTAGAATTCAGAATCACAAAGGATTCTTCGTGAAGAATCAAAAGCTGGTTTTTGATGGAAGAGAGCTGGCTCGAAATGATTCTTGTGTTCGGGACTATGGGGTGGCTGATGAGACTGTCCTGCACTTGGTCCTCAGTCTCTCAAATCTTCAAGCGATTACTGTCAGGACTGTGTGTGGGAAGGAGTTTGAGTTCCACGTTGAGAGGAGTAGAAATGTGGGGTACTTGAAGCAGCGGATTGCTGAGAGGGGCAATGGTCTTTTTGATCTTAAAGATCAAGAATTGCTTTATGATGGCGAAGAACTTCAGGACCAGCGTCAGATTCAGGAGTATTGTAAGAACAATGACGCTGTTATTCACTTGCTAGTGCAAAAATCTGCCAAAGTGAGAACTAAATCCGTTGACAAGGACTTTGAAGTTTTAATTTTGGCTTCTGATTCAAAGGAAAAAGAAGCTGATGAATCAGTCAGAGGTGGTTGCAAATGGGGGATTAAACCTATTCAACCTCTCGCTGCACTTAGAAAACAGTTTTGTAGAGAGATAATTTTGGAACAGCTTATCTTTAATCCTAAGATCAAGCTTCCTTTAGTGATTAGGCAGCTGATTAGCTCTACTTTTAGTGGGTTAGATAAAGGAAACCAACCAATTAGGTCTTCTGAGGGCTGTGGAGGAGCATATTTTATGCTAGATCCCGCTGGTCAGAAATACATCTCCGTTTTTAAACCAGTCGATGAGGAACCAATGGCGGTGAACAACCCTAACGGGCTACCTGAGTCAAAGGATGGGGAAGGAATGAAAAAGGGCACTCAAGTGGGTGGAGGGGCTCTCCGTGAAGTTGCAGCATATATCTTGGATCATCCTAAGACTGGTCCTCGTTCTCTTTACCACTCAGAGGTCGGATTTGCTGGCGTTCCACCTACAGCTATGGTGAAGTGTTTGCATGAGGGCTTTTATCATCCTGATGGATATGAAGGATCTCCTAAAAATGTGAAGATCGGTTCCTTGCAGATGTATATGAACAATTTCGGTAGTTGCGAGGACATGGGTCCTTCCGCCTTTCCGGTAGAAGAGGTTCACAAGATCTCAGTTCTGGATATTAGGTTGGCCAATGCAGACAGGCATGCTGGAAACATTTTGGTCTCCCGAGATCCTGAAGGTCAAATAGTGCTCATTCCTATTGATCATGGCTACTGTTTGCCAAGCAAGGTAATTTTTTTCCCCTGTCTTAGAGCTCATTTTATCTAATTAGTTGTAGTTTCTTTCTGCCTTTTCAGTTAAATTTTAGTTCTAAACATGTTTTGGTTGGAAATTTGGTGCTCAGTGTAAGTTAACGTCCTTAAGTTTAGAACCTACGCTTGCATGAATTAGCTGCCTAGGAAGGATTACGATTTAACGAAAACTAAAAAAAACTTCTTGCTATGTGGTGTATGTAAATACATAACAATTTGGTAGGAAACAGCCACTCCCATGTGGGCTAGTCCTGAATCTGTTGGGAAATGACTGGGGGAAACTAGTCAGGACACAGTGAATGTGGCGTACGTGTGAGTTTATTCTTGGATAGGTGTCACTGTGGGAGGTGATAACACTCATATACGTTATCATCGGCATATCCTATGGATGCTTTGAAATAATGTAGCCAGTCCTGGGAAGCGGGATTTATTAGGCTTACTGAATGGTGTTGTTTTTCAGATGAAGATTCATGTTAGCCGACCCCAAATGGGAACAAGGCTTAGTTGTTGTTGTATTGAATGGTGTTGTTTGCCGAATTTGGTAGTTGTCTGTCATGTGTCAAACATTTTAGGCTTCTATGATGTTAGTAAGAAAAAATACCAGGTCTTCTGAGTTTTGACTTCGTGTTATCACAGTTTGAGGATTGTACATTCGACTGGCTTTACTGGCCTCAAGCACGCAAGGCATTTTCTCCTAAAACGATCAAGTACATAGAATCCCTTGATGCTGAGGAAGATATCAGACTTCTGAAACTTCATGGATGGGACATGCCTCCCGAGTGTGCTCGCTTATTCCGAGTTTCCACTATGCTCCTAAAGAAAGGTGTCGCGAGAGGGTTGACTCCCTTTGCCATTGGAAGCATCATGTGTCGTGAAACCTTGAAGAAGGAATCTGTGATCGAGCTGATTGTCCAAGAAGCAGAGGAAGCGTCGCTCTCGGAATCGAGCGAAACTGCATTTCTCGAGACTGTCTCCTCAGTCATGGATCACTGGCTTGATGAGATCTCTTCATAAAGCCTGTGACAGTAGATATGTGACTATAGTGTTGAATAACCTTGGAACTGTAATAGTGTGAAAAATGAAAAAAAAAAAATACCACTTGGCTCTATATCCTATATTTTGATGGCTATGCAGAGTCTATGTAACTGGTTGTGTAGGATGCTGGACTTGCAAAACTACCTTCTAGTCGTTGTTCCTCTTATTTTGTATCGTTAGGATCTCGACATATCGAGGAACACCCATCTTTTGTGGCTAGAGATTATCTCAAGTTTGAGGACAGTGTTAAATGTTGTGAAATGCAAGTATCAGTAAAAATTAATAATGTTGTGGAGATTACACTGTTTATCATCAAGATGCTTTATCATATTACTATATACATCCCAAATTGAGTTGATATTTTACATATTTCCACCACTAGATGGTCTTTTGTTGGAATTTTTAGTTAATAGCCTGTTTTTTGCGATGGTATAAATAAGAGGGTTACCAATTCTGTCATGAAATAGGAGTTAATTATTAAGTTGATTTATTCATCTATTGTATTAAGTTGAGGATTGATCACTTTCATGGGAAAGATAGAGAGAAAAAATAACAAGTGCATTCATTCCGAAGACGAATTTCCGTCAATAGTTATAAGTGCAAATTTCTCTCTAAACCTTTGAGTTACCTAAACATTTTTCTTTAAAATCACGCTCATTGTATAAAATCTAAATGATAAGTTCTGAACACAATCAGATAAATCATATCATTGTATACAAATCAAATGATAAATCTCGAACACAACAATCAGATTACATTATGTTTTTGAAGCTAAAGGAGGTTCTAGGTTTATTATAGTGGCAAATAGTAGCAAGCTTTTGTACTAGTAAGTTCTACAACTACGAATCAACATGCATTTCCAATCTTCTGAGCTGCTGCACACATGGCCGCTTCTTCGAAACAATTCACTCTGCAAAATTATCATATCCATAGACCACAAACTATTATGAGAACTGAATTCATGTGTGTTAGAGTTCGCTCAGTATCAGTGCCAGTTTTCAGGTTTTCTGAAAACTGGAACAGATAGTACCTATCTTGATAAAAAACAACGATGATAAACTACGAAGATTTACCATAATCTTGAAGGTTAGGATGAGTGGATTGAAGGCGGTAGGGATAATACTGATGAGGCGATGAAGATGAAGTAGCTAGCTGCAGTACGGTGCTGCTACTTGGCTGATCTTCTACTCCATAGAACAACGGCATCTGCCCCATTACTTGTTGCTGCTGCTGCTGCTCATGAAGTTGCCCACCTCCCATCAACTATATACATATTTATATTTTACATAATAATGATAATAGATAATACTCCTATGAAAATTAAATTAAATGTTCCTAAGATTAAAGGATCCGACTACAGGTAAGTTTTTACTGTAATAACTTCATGTTCATCTAGAGTGGATGATAAGCTTACCCAACGATACATGCTGCCATTGTCAGACTGCAACAATTGTTCCTACAATACAGTGAATTAAGAGCTAAAATTAGTCATAAAACTACCCAAAACATTAAATTGTAAACCATTTCTTAGTTTGGATGAAGAAAATATAATCATTTTTTAGTTTGGATAACCTTTCTGCGAAGATTTTCCAGTTGCTGTTGCATGAGCTGGTTCTGGAAGACCAGAAATTAAACAGTTTCAGATCACTTTAACATAAGTATACATTCTCCTAGTGAGAATTGAAGGTCAGAAGTTTCTAACTTCGACTCAAAAGTCAAAATTTCCCAATTTTTAACAACCCAGGTAGTATCAAACAATTAATATTACATAGATTTCATGCTAGTCGTACATTTCTTACTCTACGTATATTTACCTCACTCTTTCTCTAATCGTTGTTACCGTTTGATTTTACATACATCTAATACACAACCAAAAATTGAATCTTGAAAAGATACTCCCTCCGTTTCACAATAGATGCATCATTTGCATATTGTATGCTATTCATAGTTCAGACTTTGATTGACTTTGGTGATTTACATTTTAGGAAATACATAATCATGTGGGATCTTGTTAGTTTCGTCTCAATGTGTATTTTATTAATATCCACTTTTTATAATTTTTACTTATTTATAATTAAAGATATCAGTGTTTAAAATAGTGCGTTGGCAAGCGTGAAAAGTACAAATGATGCATCTATTGTGAAATGGAGAAAGTATATTGAAACAAATCCTACTCTCCAACAAATGTTTCAATATGATTTTGAAAAATAGTTTTACATAACATTTATGTTCAATCATTTGTATTCAAAGTAGTGTATGTAAACGATACAAAAGTCAACCTGGAATAACCATCATAGATCACATATATTATTTTTTTCTCTCGGGAAATTTCACATATAAGTAGATCGATCCCAATGCAAATACTACAAGATAACTTAATTCAGCCATTTAGTTAATTGAGAGTTTTGCCCGGAAGAGAATCACCACGGTACCAATGATGATAATCGAACCCTAACCTTATCCTTATGGTTTGATTCTCACAAAAAAACCATATACAATGTAATCAAAATAAGTAAAATGTGACAAATGAGAGGAGATTACCTTACGAGCTCGAACAATGTTCAAGGAGGATTCAAGTTGTTGTTCATGTTTGTTTAAATCCTCAATTGGAAGAACACCAAAATCCAACTCCTCACCCAAGTAATGCCTTATGCTTTGCTCAGCGTTGTGAATTGCTTCCCTTAGAGCTTGCAACTCCTGATAAATTTCTTCCTGTTCATAACTTATATTAGATGTATTAATGGCCATGCACTTCATGATCTAAACTTTGATTTAAAACTAACTATATAGTGTTGAATTTTGTACTTAGATTTACCCGATTATCATGTACTGGGAGCTGAATTCCTTGAACATTTAGATACCTCTGTATGATCTGTTCTAGGCTGCTTGTTTGGGCGTCAATGAAAAGAAGAGATCACGTTATGAGAAATGGAAATAAAAAATTACAACTTACGAAGTTTACAAGACAAGTAATTACGCACATGACTATGTTTTTTCTATAAATGAGAAAATGATGTTAAGAGATTTTGTTCAACCATCTATACATCCCAATTAGGAAGCAAAGGAAAGGATGAAGTATATTGTAGATAGACTCAATTTTATGAACCTAGCTAAATGCTACATTGCAAAACATAAGAAATATCTAAGAACAAATTTTTGGGTGAAGCATGCGAGAATATGTAATTTGAATTAACTAAATAAAAGGAAAAATTGCAAGAAAACACCTTCCAAAACCATGATTTTGCGAGAAACCACCTTTTTAAATAGTTTTTGCAAAAAGAAACCTAAAACGAAAATTTGTTTGTGAAAAGAAACCTTAGGCATTAACCTACCCTTTTTTTAGAGGTATAGTTTGAAACATAAAAGGAGGAAGAAAATAATTAGAGTGTGCTAAAATCAATTTTTAAGTTGGTGACAAGAAAACGATTAGGTTAATGCATAATTTTTAAAAGAAAGGCTAATACATAATTTAAAATGGTCTTCTTTCATGACTGAAACCTAATTTATCAATTTCTAGAATTTTACATATTTACAAAAGTTTGACTTATATTCTTGGAAATTCTTTGTCATATTTCGTGCGTTCTAATGTTTCAATATATATTTACCATTTCACGAAAAAAAGGGAAAGAACGAAGATGAATATTTAACATATTGTTGCATTTATAAATCTACATAAAAAAATTCAGGTAACATAAATTAATTTTAAAAAAACAATAAAAATTGGTCAAAGATAGAGGTCCAGAAATCTGCAGTTAAATTAAAACAAAACTGAGAAAAGCAATCATTTCAAAACCACATGAAGAAACATCAGAAAATTGATGATATGAAAGCCCTAGCTACTCAGATACACAATAAAAGAATGTAACTATACATCATAAAAGTGCAAAAATCAATACTCCATTGATGTCATCCACATTTTAAATTGACATGACATAAACAATTAAACATTACAAAACTAAGAGAGGGATCAGAATGAGAAGAAGAAGAAGAACCTGTTAGGGTTAGGGTAAGTATGGAGTTTTCCAGTTCCAGAAAAAATGATAAGACCAATCTGAGCATCACAAAGAATGGCAAGCTCATTGGTTTTCTTCAGTAATCCTTGTCTTCGCTTCGAAAAGGTCACTTGCCTATTAGTCCTGTTCTCTATCCTCTTCATCTCTATCTTTCCTCTTCCCATGGTGATGTTATGTTATTCTTCTTACAAACAAAAAAAAAGAAGTAAATTAGAATAGGGCACAATTTAATAAACATAATCAATATTGTATGTTCATAATGATATAACAAGGACATAAAATAGTGAGTTTTTAGTTTTTGGTTTTGAGATTTTGAAATCATATGCATAGATCATATAATGAACTTAATATTTGTCATATCTACACTAATCATGTTATTTTGAAAACTACTAACAAATAAGCAAAAAAGTACTTTTGCTGGTTTCTATACAATTACAAAAAGGCGATAGGGAACGAGCTCTTAGCTTTTTAAAATCTTTGATTTTTGACATAGATGGAGATGAATGATGAAGTAGGAATTGAAGAAAGAATAATAAGCGTGATAAAGAAAGAAAGAATAGAAGAGAGGATTTATTTTTGCATGTATCTTTGAATAATTAACTACAAAAAGAACTCAAAAATTCCAAGGTTTAAGGCAAAACCCATGTTGAGTAAATTTGTCAAAAATAACATCATCCTCTCAAAAGAACAAACAAAAAAAGAAAAGGAAATTCAAAGCAAAGTGATGTAAAAGAGCACCACATTTAAGACTATAAAGGATAGAAACAAATGTGCAGTGGAAAAATGGTGTGTTACTGGTGAAGGGCATCAAAAACAGGAAATTTAAGGGTGAAGATATGCATCAAATTCTGGAAAAACTAAATAATTTTGAGGCAAATATAAACATTATAATTTCTTTTATCACCATTTGAGGAGGGATGAAGGCACCAGCAAAGTCTAAGAAACTTACCCTTTACTCTTTATCTCTCTCTCTTTCTTTTTCTGAATGTACACAAATCAACCCTAATTTGGATTTTCTCTTTCTCTCACTTCTTAAACTCACTCCTACTCTTCAAGAAACCATAACAAATAAAGTGTGAAATTTTGATAAGAATAAATGCTCACTGGGGGGTTGAAGGTCTTGTGTTATAAGGAGGGTTCTTGCCTTAATGAGGAATTTTCTTTCTAAGGATTTTTTTAAAGCTACTTTTATACAGTTTGCGTTACTATTGTTGGAGTTTGTGAGAAGAGTAATACAAAAACTCTTGAGTTGCTTCAAAAGAATATGAAGAGTTGGGGATCCCATATAGGAAGAATAAGAGGTGAGTGGTGAGTTTATTAATAGTTATGTTCCTAGTATCTATTGAGTTGGTGACTTGGTAGGCTTTTGTGGTTGGGCTCTTGATTGGGCTAGTCCACACGCGCCGCCGCCCGCCCGGACCGGGCCTTGGGCTTTGGGAAATAACTTAACTTAACTAAATTTTTACTGGAAAAAATCTGTCATCCTTATATGACTGTTATGGAATCAGTCAATTCCTGAATCCACTCCTTATTGACTGCTTCCACTAGCCGTTAGTAGGCAGTTCCCTTTGCCCATTAATTACCGTTTTTAACACGGTTTTAGGAGTCAGTTCTCCCTTCTTCTGTCCCTATATATACCCCCTTCCTGGCACAGTTTTTAACACACAGAAAATTATCCTCTCATACTTCTCTCTGTTAATCTCTCTCAAACACTGGGCAATATTAAGAGCGTTCTCAAACTGTCTCTCTGTACTTCACCGGCGAGTCAGTGTTGTGTTAACCCTGGAGGTTGTTTGCCACGAGTCTGTGTGTTCGTAGCGGGGCAATTTCAACTTTAGGGCAGTGATCATATCACGGCACAGCAATTTCACAGATAAGTTTTTATAATCTACCAATCATACTTCCTACAATCTAAAGTTGAAATTTTTCCGTTTTTTATACTGTTATTATGGCTGGTATTCCTGTTGCTGTTCCTCTTAATTCTGTCAACCCCTTTGTTCCTGATATGTCGAAATTAGACCCTTTGGATGGAAAAAATTATATTATGTGGTCTGATAAAATGGAATTCTTTTTAGGCCAAATTGGGGTAGATTACTGCTTAACTATTGATGCTGCCCCCTGTTGACGCAGTTAGGGATTTTGAGAAAGATAATAAAACATGTAGGGGAATGTTATTGCATTATATGACTGCTCCTTTATATATGATTTATAGTAAGTCGAAAAAGGCAAAGGATATTTGGGATGCACTTAAGGTTAAGTATGGACTAGATGATTTTGGGACTAAGAAATATGCCTGTAGTCGTTGGTTAAAATTTACTATGACTGATGACAAACCTGTTTTAGACCAAGTCCATGACTATGAACATTTGTGTGCTGAACTTGCTGCTGAAAGTATGGTTATTCCTGATTTATTTCAAGCTAATTGCCTTTTAGAGAAACTGCCACCCTCTTGGGAGACCTATGTTCACTCTATGAAACATAAGCAAAAAGACTTCACCCTTCAGGAATTAGTTTCCCACATTAAGGTTGAGGAACAAAACCGAATTCAGACTAAAGGAAAGACTGATCATTCTTCCACTTTAGCCAACCTTATTGAGTCTAAAAATTCTAGAAAAGGGAAAAAGGGTAAAAGTCAGAACCATGTTCACGGAACTAGGCAGAATGGTAATGGGTTTAAGGGTAAGAAGCAATTTCAGGGTAACTGCTATGTTTGTGGTAAATTTGGACATGCTGCTAGGGATTGTAGAAACAAACAGGCTTCTTCAAATGCTGCTGTCACCAAACCAAAAGACAACAAAGCACAAGTCAACCTTGCTGAAGATGACATTATTGCTGCTGTGGTGTCCGAGGTGAACCTGATTAGCAACATTTCTGAATGGGTCGTGGACACTGGAGCTACCCGCCACATCTGCTCAAGCAAGGAAATGTTCCAGACTTATGATAAAGTTTCAGAAGGAGAATGTGTCTTCATGGGCAACTCAAGCACTGTGAGTGTGTTAGGCAAAGGAAAGGTTTTTCTAAAGTTAACCTCTGGAAAAACCATTGCTTTGCAAAATGTCTTGCATGTTCCTGATATCCGCAGAAACCTCATATCTGGTGCACTTTTAAACAAGGCTGGAATTAAATTAACTTTTGAATCTGACAGACTTGTATTAACCAGAAATGGTGATTTTGTGGGTAAAGGATTTTGTAATGCTGGACTCTTTGTTTTGGATGTAATTTCTGATAATAAAATTTCTACTGCTTCCGTTTATATTGCTGAGTCTGTTTCTTTATGGCATTCTAGACTAGGTCATGTGAATGTTGCATCCATTAAAAGGCTAAAACGACTTAGTCTTATTTCTGACTTTAGCAATACCTCTTTTGACAAATGTGAAGTATGTGTAGAGGCCAAACACCCTAAGAAAGCATTCAACAAGAGTGTGTCTCGTTCCTCGACCCTATTAGAACTAGTCCATAGTGACTTAGGTGACTTTAAGAACTCTATGAGTAGGGGAGGGAAGAGATATTATATTACTTTTGTTGATGACTTCTCACGTTATACTAAGGTCTACTTGTTAAGTACGAAAGATGAGGCTGAAGAGAAATTTCTTATTTATAAAGCCGAAGTAGAAAACCAGTTAGACCTTAAGATAAAGAGAGTGAGATCAGATAGGGGTGGAGAATATGATGGACTTCCACTTAAGAAATTTTGTGAATCTAATGGAATTATACATGAGGTTACAGCTCCCTATACACCTGAACAAAATGGAATAGCTGAGCGAAAAAACAGGACTCTTAAGGATATGATGAATGCTATGCTTATAAGTTCAGGTATGCCTACTAACATGTGGGGGGAGGCAATTCTTTCTGCTTGCTATGTGCTTAACCGAGTTCCCCATAAGAAGTTAGATAAGACTCCCTATGAATTGTGGAAAGGTTTTAAACCTAATTTGGGTTACCTTAAAGTGTGGGGGTGCTTGGGAAAATTAGGACTTCCTGACTTTCAAAGGAGTAAGATTGGACCTAAGACTGTTGATGGAATCTTTATTGGGTATGCTTCTAACAGTGCTGCATATAGACTTATTCTTAAGGATGCTTCTGGCTTTGGTCCTATTAGAGAGTCAAGGGATGTAGAATTCTTTGAGCATATTTTTCCTATGAAAGTTAGTGTACAAACATGCTTGCCTGTTGCATCTTCTTCTACTTTGCATCATAACATTGCATCATCTAGTGAGACTTTAGAACCTAGAAGGAGTAAAAGAACTAGAACTGAGACTAGTTATGGGCCTGACTTCATTACTTCTTTCCTAGCTGAAAAAGGATTTCTAGATGAGCAAAGAGTAAGTGCTTTTATATTGGAAGAGAACCCTAGAACTTTTGGGGAGGCCATGAGATCTGTTGACTCTAGTTTTTGGATGGAGGCTATTAACAGTGAAATAGAGTCTATTATGAGTAACAACACATGGATTTTGACTGACCTTCCTAGGGGTTGTAAGGCTTTGAGTAGTAAGTGGATTTTTACTAAGAAGTGCAAGCCTGATGGGACATTAGACAAGTATAAAGCTAGACTTGTAGTTGGAGGACATCACCAAAAGAAAGGTCTAGACTTTTTTGACACTTATTCACCAGTGACCAAGGTAGCCACTATTAGAGCATTAATTGCACTTGCATCCATTCATGATCTTGTTGTGCATCAAATGGATGTGAAAACTGCTTTTTTGAATGGTGAGCTAAATGAAGAGATCTATATGAAGCAACCTGAAGGATGTGTTGTTCTTGGTCAAGAGGACAAGGTATGCAAGCTCATTAGATCTTTGTATGGTTTAAAACAAGCACCAAAACAATGGTATGATAAATTTCATCAAACTATTACTTCCAATGGTTTTTTAGTAAATGATTCTGATGCTTGTGTTTATTCCAAAACAGATGGTATTGGTTGTGTTTTCATATGTCTATATGTGGATGATATGTTGATTTTTGGGACCAACATAGACATAGTGAATGCAACTAAAAGTTTCCTAAATTCGTGTTTTGAAATGAAGGATTTAGGAGAGGCTGATGTTATTCTTGGGATAAAGATTACTAGAACGTCATATGGCATATCTTTAAATCAATCTCATTATATTGAAAAAATTTTAAAGAAGTTTGATCAATATGATTGTGTTCCTATGAAAACTCCATATGATTCTAGTATTCATTTGAAAAAGAATAAAGGAGATAGTATATCACAAGAACAATATGCTAAAATTATTGGTAGTGTAATGTTCTTGATGAACTATACTAGACCGGATATAGCTTATGCTGTTAGTAGATTGAGTAGGTATACTCACAATCCTAATCAGGAGCATTGGGGTGCTTTGATTAGATTGTTGAAGTATTTAAAAGGCACTATCAATTGGGGTTTGCATTATCAAAGAACACCTTGTGTTCTAGAAGGATATTGTGATGCTAATTGGGTGTCTGATAATGATGAGATTCAATCTACTAGTGGCTTTGTTTTTACTCTTGCTGGTGGAGCTATATCATGGAAATCATCAAAGCAAACTTGTATTGCCAAATCTACTATGGAATCTGAATTTATTGCTTTAGAATTGGCAGGACAGGAAGCTGAATGGTTAAGGAGTTTGCTAGCTGATATTCCATTGTGGGGGAAGCCAGCTCCATCAGTTTCAATGCGGTGTGACTCACAAGCTGCAATTGGGGTCGCGAATAATCAAGCCTATAATGGAAAGAGGAGACATATTCGCTTGAGGCATGCTATAGTTAGAAATCTAATTAGAAATAATGTAATTTCACTCGAGTTTGTAAAGTCAGAGAGGAATATTGCAGATCCTCTCACCAAAGGCCTTTGTAGAAAAATGGTGCTAGAGTCGGCACAAGGAATGGGTTTAAAGCCTATTGTGGAGTGAATTGTGATGGATACCCTTCTTAGAAAGTTTCCAAGTTCAAGGGTCAAACTAAGTCATAAAAGAACTCAAGTAGTAGATACTACTACCATTCCTATATTAATAAAAGTGACGTAGTATTTGTTTTTTACTGTAAAATGTGTAAGGATGAGTAAAATACTCTTAATAAGTTCATAGCCTTGAGAAGGTGGTTTGAAACAGTACAAACTTGATGAACTTACCTATGTGAATGTGGGGGTTACGCCCAATCCCCTATGAGATCCCTAAGGCTTAGGATCTCTAGAGCATTCATGAAAATCCAGGTATTGTGGGGCACTTATATATATATCGCGAGAACGTTTCTTATTTTGAAAAAGGTTTAGTGCGCAAGTATTGATTATGAACTCCGTAGAAGGTTCAAAGAGAAATCTACCTAATACGACAATATGACATACTTGTATGCACTGGGTATCAATTCAAGTCTCTAAGACATTGATGCTTACAAAACTGAGTATCTATTGCCCAAATCTTCTTTTTCAGCCCCGTTTCTTTCTGTCTCTTCTTTTGAATCATGTGGGGGATTGTTGGAGTTTGTGAGAAGAGTAATACAAAAACTCTTTAGTTGCTTCAAAAGAATATGAAGAGTTGGGGATCCCATATAGGAAGAATAAGAGGTGAGTGGTGAGTTTATTAATAGTTATGTTCCTAGTATCTATTGAGTTGGTGACTTGGTAGGCTTTTGTAGTTGGGCTCTTGATTGGGCTAGTCCACACACGCGCGCGCCGCCGCCGCCCGCCCGGACCGGGCCGTGGGCCGTGGGCCTTGGGCTTAACTTAACTAAATTTTTACTGGAAAAAATCTGTCATCCTTATATGACTGCTATGGAATCATTCAATTCCTGAATCCACTCCTTATTGACTGCTTCCACTAGCCGTTAGTGGGCAGTTCCCTTTGCCCATTAATTACCGTTTTTAACACGGTTTTAGGAGTCAGTTCTCCCTTCTTCTGTCCCTATATATACCCCCTTCCTGGCACAGTTTTTAACACACAGAAAATTATCCTCTCATACTTCTCTCTGTTAATCTCTCTCAAACACTGGACAATATTAAGAGCGTTCTCAAACTGTCTCTCTGTACTTCACCGGCGAGTCAGTGTTGTGTTAACCCTGGAGGTTGTTTGCCACGAGTCCGTGTGTTCGTAGCGGGGCAATTTCAACTTTAGGGCAGTGATCATATCACGGCACAGCAATTTCACAGATAAGTTTTTATAATCTACCAGTCATACTTCCTACAATCTATTGCGTTTTAAAAACATTGTATACCCTTAAGATGTGTAACAAATGCACCACATACTCTTAATCACTAGCAAATATTGAAAATGGTGTTTATTTAAAAGAACTGATTAAGTTGAATGCCAAATTTTGTTAGGATAGGGGTAATGGGAACAAAGGTATTAGTGTATTTGGCAATTTGGTCATCAATTTTTCGAGAAGAAGGAGAACTAACCGACTTTATGTAACGTCCGTTGGTCATTAAGAGTATATGGCCTTAGGGGTACCTAGTGTTTTATTTTTTCCAAAATGTAAGTGCGTTTTCTAATAGTTTAGGGTATCTCATGAAAATTCCCTTTCTTTCATTTTAATCAAAAGAAGGCCTCTAACGTTTTAAAAAATTATTCACTTATTTAAAATGCACAATATTTTATAATTTTAGCTTGCTAACTGATAGCTAAAGATGATACGCTTTAGGAAAATCTCACATTAATAATGTGTATTATTGATGATTATCCCAAATAATTTCAACTATTGATTATTCAAATAATAATCCCAATTATGAAGCGTTATTTTAAATAACTTGGTGCCCTAAAGTGTTGGTTCAGAAGATTTGATAATGATGTGTCAATTCTAGTTGGTGAAATAGGGGCACAAGACGCAAAAAGAAAGGATGAAACTACTCAGATGAACAAACAAAAAATAACTCATTAAATATGTGATTTGTCACTTGAGATTACATCTGGAATGGTATCCAAAATTGAAATATTTCTAGAATAATCCATATATAGTAGAACTTATTATCTGGGGAAACCATCCATAATTTGGATTATACTTCATATTATTGCGATTTTTCCCTAAAAGTTTTTAAAGTTATTTGTTATCAAAGAACGGATGAGTTTTTTTGTAGCTTCGTATTGGCTTTTTTAAGCTAATCAACTGCTAAGTTTCTAGAATCAAAATCTTTCTATTTTAGATAAAATTTTGATTTGAGTTCAATGAACCTAAGTAATATACCTGACCTCTTCTCCCTTTTCACCAATTGGAATTGTTTTCACATTAAGAAAATCAACATTCAACCGGGATTTATATGTTTCAATCCCATCTTGATTGCTAAGTGGGAATCATTATCAGATGGTAATTCTTATATTCTATTTATAATTAACGCGTATTGAATTACAATGTAACTTAATCATACATTTGTGCATCACCTAAAAAAATTCTTGTACATTGGTGCACAATGACCAATATTACATTGTCGCGTAGCCAATACATTTACGCTTATCAATACACAATTTTATCCTTTGACAACTCTCTCTCGCTCCCCCCTCTCTCTAGGATGAAGTGGAAATTGATTTCACCGTGAAAACCAAGTAAAGGGGTACATGTTAATATAAAGGGGGTACGTGTGCTTTCATTAATGACGTTTTTGTATATACCGACAACTTTGATTTTAAAAGCACGCGTACCCTCTTATCGTAATATGTACCCTTCTAGATATTATATGTAACCCTTTTTTCCAATAAGGACAATTAGTTTTCAGTTTTCAGCAAAGTGTAGGTTTTTAGCAGAACTCGACTCTATATATATATACATTTGATATTTTGAAAATATTTATTAAGATATACAGTTCTAACATCATCTTAATTTCTGATAGTATCTACTTTATAAATTAGTCAAAAAGCAAAGGTCATACTTCATTTATGAACAACATAAAGTCAAAATATTACAATAGAAAAAACGGGAGTGTTCATTTAGAAATACAATAGAGTAGTGTGTTTCATTGCATCAAGTTGAAGTTGTATACAAGCATTAAATACATTTCCTAAAATGGTATTAAGTGTTGGATCTTGTAATGCGAGGAGAGGAAGAAAAAAATCAAAAAAGTTAGAGTTGGATAGAGACCCGATCGGAGTCTCCCCTCCCATCGTCGGGCGAAGACCTTTTTTTTAGTATTGCTGCTTCATTGCTTGCACGCAGGGTCAGTTTTTTGCTTACTCGATCGGGTTTCTCTCTCGCCCGATCAGGTAATACGTTTACGATGATGGTTCGGTTGAGCTTATATAAAAAAGAATGTGGTGATCCCTCTTGTATTACAAAGGATAGGCTTAAGTCACATTATAGAGAGAGATCACATTGTTGCAAAAGTGAATAAGAATTTATAATTGGAAAAATTGAAAGGAATAATCCCACATTTGGCCAGTCTTCTACCACTAGTACCACCTTCAATTAATCCAATAATAATCCCATCTTTGACCCCCATATTCTTTCATTGGTCTGTCACCTGTTGGTGACCTACAATCATGGGTAATCTTCCTAATTTCGTGATTAATGACTAATTAAGTATATTTTAAAGTTAAAATTTTAATTAATTTTTTAAATCAAAGTTATTAAAAAAAACTTAAAAAAAAGAAGAAAAACACCCTCCCCTCCCTTCCCCCATTGATGCCACCTCACCCTACCAAAAACCCACTCCCCACCACCACACCCCACCGAAAACCCCCTCCCCACCACCAAACCCCACTGAAAACCTCCTCCCCACCACCAAATCCCATTGAAACCCCCTCCCAACCATCGCACACCACTCGAAACCCCCTATTACTATAAACAACGACGAAGAATGGGAGCTTTCTTCCTTCTCCACATCCGGCGGGGCTGGTTTTTTTTCGGGGCTAGGTGGGGGAGAGGCTGGGGTGGGGTGGCAGCAGTGGGGAAGGGGGGGGGAGGAGAGGGGGTGGGGGTTGGCTGGGGGGAGGGAATTTTCTTTTTCTTAAAAAGTTTTCTTTTGAAAGTCAACGGTAATTTAGTATGGTCAAAAAGGTTGATGTCATCTTGTACCAATGGGAGAATAGGGGGGTCAACAATGGGATTATTGCTAGATTAATTGAAGGTGGTACCAGTGATGGAAGACCGGCCAAATGTGGAATTTTTTCTGTCAATTTTTTCTTTACAATTTCTAATCCATATTCTAAAATCTTATATGCATTTGATAATTTCAGGTAAATAGGGTAATAGTTAAAAGGGGTTTACTATGTAAAAACAAACATAATTGAACAAATTAGTAAAAGTAATAATAGCTTCATAGGTACTTATTTCGTTGCCCCCTTAATCAGTCTCCAAATTTACATAGTTTTACCGTTGGCCAAATTTTGGGATGCTATATTAAATTTGAAATGTCACAATCATGGTAGTCAATTCGATTAGGTCCAAATTGTTGAAATTTGTTACAATAGAAAACCCTATCCTACTTAATATTGCATGTTAATTAGGGTAACCATAATTAGAAAATTAGCTGACGTATTGGACGACCAAATGGTCCCCTTAAGTTCTTGCATATCCTTCTCAGCATTCATACAAATAAATTTTCACACCTAATTGCTTGCTTCACCATCCAATTAACTACTCACCCTTTATCCACTTTCTTCACTTTCACAACTATCTCTACTCTCTATCCACAATTATCTCTAATCTCTAATTTAGGGGTGTAAATGATCGTCGAGATTCTCAGTGAACAGTTGTGTTCGAGCCCGGTTAAACTTCGTGTTATTAGTTCATTAAATAAATGGACAGATCAACAGATATGCATACATACACCGGATCGAAGGAGTTTCCAGCTACAGATAAGTTTAGATGGTGTTCCATTCTAAAATCAATTAGTAATAGCTAGAGTACTCCACCAGGATTTTTGTGTATCATCCTTCCTATATTTCTTCAATATGGGATCAACTCACATGTATGCCCATCTTTTTATTTTAATACGCGGGATCACCATTTATTTGAACCCGCCACCACACCACTCGGATTTGGAATGCCATTCTTTTCTAACCCTCGTGGGCCTCCAGGATCTCCGTTCTAATACCATAATAAATCTTCAATAAGCCCAGACATGCATACGCCGAAGGAAAGTCTGATCATACATAAGGCTAGATGTAGTTACATCTTAAAACCACATGGTAAAAAGCTTAGATGTCATCCTTCTTCTCTTTCTCCAGTGTGGGATAAACTTACAAATAGGTTAACTTCTCAAAATGAACCGCTTTTATGAACATATTTTGGAGTCTAATTCATAAACAAGTTTAAATATATGAACATAATAATACTGGTTACTTTATGCTTATGAACAATCATTTATATATGTTCATGAACAAGCTCGTATGTGTTCACCTATAAAAACTCGTTTAATTTTATTTATGTTCACAAGCTTGTTCATTTAATGTTCAATAAAGAAACACATTTACTTTCATCTGAAAGCCCATTTAGCCGAAAGTTCATCTGGTTTTTTTATGAACAAAGCCTGTCTAGACGTTTATGAGCAAAAGCCCGTTTAGACTTGAAAATCCACCTAACTTAAAAGTTGACCGATCCCATGAAAAACGAGCTCATTCATCCTATACCAAGGGTAATTTTTCTCATTTGCTTATATAAATTTCTCCTATAGTGCGAATTTTGCTCTTTTGAAGTTCAATGAAGAATGAGCAAAATAATAGTTCTGCTTGTAGGATTAAAATTGTACTAAATTAAACGTTTATTTGTTCTAGTAGTCAACTTATTTGTCTAGAAATTTTCAGTAGTTTCCTAAATTTTTAATATTTTTCTGAACTTCACTTAATTAGTCTGGACTTTTTGAACTTTTCCAGAACTTTCTGAACTATTGGACATTTATAAATGTTTCTTAGTTTTTCAAAACTTTACTTATCGAAAAAAAAAAAAGTGGACTATGATAAAACAGATCCTAAAGCATATCTATACAATTTTGGATCATGCAATTACTACTCATACTAATTAATTTACAGAAGAGCATAGTCCGTTTATAATAATACAGGTTCACATCTTTTTTATTCTAGCCTTCTAGGTCACCATAAATTAGAAGTCCAATTTCTAAATTTATATATTTACCAATGAAAATTCTTGAACTTCCCATATCATTTACCTCGTCAAAAAAAAACATATCATTATTAATGCATATAATGAAGATTCTTGAGATGATTGTTGAAGATTAGGTGAAATAACAGCTGGTCAATATGATCACATGATTTAGATAGTTGTAAGATGCATATGGTATAATCATTAGAAAATTCAGAAAAGATGATGGAGAATAAAGAGGTAAAAACATGGGACTTTCCAATTTTAGGAATTACAAAAATTAAGGTGGTCCTTCCAACTAAGGGGTTGTCATACAATTAATGCATGGCATTTTCAGTATATATGTACATTCATCTCATTTGTCCCTCCCAAATTGTTCTTCAGATTTTCACATGCATGCACCCTTGTTTTTACATTTAGCGTTACACCCTTAAAGCCCTTTTATATGGCAATTGGCATGCTCTATATATTCATATTGATGTAGCTAACAATAGGCCAGAACACATGCAAGTAGTTGATGTATCTTCAAATGTGTGTGCACCGGCAGAATAAGAGAGTGGTATAGCGTAGCATATAGTCTCCCCTACTATCGTTTTGGTATCTACTAGACCAGAAGGTAAATGCATTAGTAGCCTTGTATCAGCGGAATGTTACATGAACTCATCTTACGTATTAATAAAAAAAACCTTGATTCAACTGGTGTATGTTATACTCCTAAGGTTCATTATTTCATTTTTGAAAGGCAAAACATAAGGCCTCATTATGATTTATTACATTAAAATTTGTGTTGTGTGATTTTTTTTGTCTGAATTTTACCCTTTCAATGATATTCATTGATTATGGTGTGATAAACTAATAAATGAGAAAGACATTATTATGTATATTGTATTTTTTTGTGAATGTTAATTTATTTTAAATTGTAAGACTATATTGTGTTTTGCTCCCGTTATGCGTACAACATTATGTATAGTAATATATGTGATACCTATTTAAATATCTTGAGTTCATTATTGGATGAGACCCTCTCACGCTATATGAGACACTAATATAAGTTGCCTCTGGTGCAATAAAGCTGATTTAACCACTAAAATAATAAGGTCGCCTTGATCAAGCAAGACTAGTCTTGAAATTTAGGTCGATTTTACAATATATTGCTTTTAGTAATCTAACCATATAAGGGCTAATGTCATTTTTAACTATGAATTTTATGGAACTGGATCATTCTCTTTCCAACTCAAAAGTAGAAACATAAGTTACTCCGAATCTGATAAATATTAGATTCAGTATAAGATACAATTTTAATCAGCAAAAACTAGTTTAAATCAGAAAAATTGAGTTCAAGTTAGTAAAATAAATCAATTAACTATACACAAATCAATTAGTTTAAACAATATATATGGAAATTGACTAGGAACTTGTATTGTTTACAATCACAAAATAAAGAAAAAATAGAAGTATTTAAGAAAGCTAAATACAAGGAAAATAAGGGAAAAAGAAAATTACAAAGATATTATACCATTCCAAAATCTCATTTAATTTGGTGTTTCAGTATTGAATTTTGAAGGCCTACCATATATGCAATTACTTGTAGGCCACAAAGCATAGAACATTCGCGTCTACATCATTGCGCTTAGCCATTCTATACACCCGAAAAGATATAGCACACTACCACTTTTTTTTGCATGACATTTAAACTCACAAATACACATTGTTAAATTATTTCATTAAGCTGATAATCCTGATTGGTATGATACCCCAGTTGTAGTTATCCAATCTTGGCCATATATGAATTGGGCCACAGTAAATTTCTCTGCTTCTCCCCTAGACATATTCACATGCAAGCCGGACCACTTGACTCGTTGTGATGCATCAGCCCGTGGCCCAATATTGCCATACTCACCATAGTACAGCTTATCGATTGGAGATGTTGCATTCCACTCTAACCATCCTTTCGGATCAATGTGATCACCCAAGTAAGACTCCATGTACACAACTCTTGAAAATAGGTTCCATGGGCGGCCCAAGAATGTCGGGTAGCTCGATTTGTTGGCCTCGAGGTCCACCGTGGCTCGGGCTTGGCAAGCGTGGATTGACATGCCTGTGTTTTGATTCGGGTCCTTGCGATTTTGAGCTGTAATAGTTATCTTTTGTTGGGCCATTGGCTTACGAGCCCACATGGTACAATTTTGGAATACAACAGCTGCGTTACCGAAAATAAAATCTACAGTCCCATATATATCACACTCCCTATAAAATTGTCGTTGTGAGTGTACATAGAGAGTGTCTTGGTAACCTTTTATCTCACAACGATAGACCACGGCATGGTCTGCGCCTACACGAAGGGCTACTGCTTGGTGGTTCCCCGGCCCAGCCTCGTTCACAAATGTAATGTCTCGAACTAAAAATCCAGTGCCCGTAGCAGCTACAACAATAATAATGTAAAGGAACATGAGTTTAGAATTAGAGTGAAAGAAAGTAATTAATATCTTCATTTAATAGAGTTGGTCTAGTATGAGACTGCCTTAAAATTAGGTAATAGCCGAAACCCAATAAAAAGAAGAGAATGAAGCACATTTTTGAATAAAGTGGTGGGATTTTTAAATAAAGCGATGTGCTTAAGTTATTTTAATTTTCATATATAAAGTTAGACCGTCTTTTCAATAACTTTTGCTTTATCTTATTATATGTACCTACCTAAGCACACTATAAGAAGAGGATTGAAAAAAATCAATAGTAGCATATCTTAGTGAAGTAAACTACTAAACAACTAATGCAAGTTGTTTGGAATGAAAAAGAGACGTTAAGTTTTTTTTTCAACGATAAAAGCGGGCTAGCGGCAAGGGAAATACTTCTACTAAAGCTTATAAGAACTGATGTACTGCTTTTGTGGCTCATTCACATCAAAATTATATCTTATAAGAATCGGCCCAGTCCACGTACCCAACCCGATCTACATTTTGGCTTTTCCTTCTGTTTTCCTGAAGCCCACTCTTTCTGGTGCAAATTAAAGATCCACTATCTTTGTGGTCTAATAGCCAGCCTTTTGTCCTAAATCTCGGCCTATTCTGCCATTTGAATAGCCCTAAGTTCTATACACATTGCAAAAAAATAATCGATGGGTAAGAAGGACCCTGATCCGACCTCAATTACATTAGTTTCTTGGTCTAACATTTATGGGCCAGACATTTGGGAGTGTGGACGAAAGATAAGAGGAGATTGTCGCTCCCATAATCTTGAAGTCATGCAGTCAAAACTTTTACCATTAGGCCAAACCTTGCTTGATTACACATTGCAAATACTATACAATATTATAATGGTTCTCTTTACTCCTTTCAATGTACTATCACAAACATAGAGTCTAAAAGTATCGTGAAGCTGGTCGAACTGGGCCGAATTTTGCCAAAAGATCGACATGTTAACTTGGAGTTAGGTTTCAGGACAAGTGAACTCGAACAATATTAATCATTTTTAGTAATAGTATAACCAGTGGATGATCTAAATCTGGGATCATTAAATTTAATAATACTTTATTTCTCTTCCACCTCAATCATGGCCTAATCTCAATTTTTATCCATGGTTTTTCTATTCTTATGGATGACCTCCACTCTTTTTTATTTTCATATTTTCTCTCCTACCGACAAACTAATTAGAACCGTTATATTGAATGCATTTGGGTCATCTGATAACTGCGATTTGGTTTCAATATGACGCGTCAGAAGTGGGGACTTCATGACACACGCAACACCAATCTCTTGCTGCCACGTGTGTCGTTTCCTCCTTCCTCTCTCTTTTTCTTCCGTTATTATTTTATACCCATTCATAATCCATCTTCACGGACTAGGTCTCATCTTCTTTCCTTCCTCTTTTTCATTCACTTATTATTTTACACTAAAAGCACACACTCTCTAGTCTCTAATGATATATGCACAAATTGAAGTTAAATCTTCCGTTTCACAATTATTGAACTACTTGACTGGCATGTTCTCACCAACTTATTTTCAATTTAGTTTAATTCAATTCAACATAATACTCTTACACTAATATATAATTTTTCAATTCAATTCACTTTAATTTTTTACCGTTTATTTCATTTCACCTCATCTTTTTACCGTTCATGTAAGTTCATTTGTTTTCAATGATACTTCTATAACAAGCTTATCTGCTTTTAATTCTTGTTACAAAAGTAACGTGCAATTTTTTTTTTTTGGGTAAGGAGAAGTGGCCAGGACCCCGCTCGGGTCCTATTGGGCCAGGCACTTGAGAGTAGGGGGAAATGGTAAGGGAATCCCCACCCTCAATGCCCCTAGTGGGATTTGATCCCATGACTTTACTCTTGCCACTAGACCAAGCCAAACTTGGTAAGTAATGTGCTACTTAAATATCAACAACCAATCAAATAAAGTAATAGGCATGCAAAAACTTACAAGGCACAGATAGTGCAGATTGGAGAAATGTCATTTTCGGGGTTCAGTCCAATAGTGGATGAACTGTAGTCACTGACCAATGAATTAAGGTATATCTGTCCTTTGTGATCTAGGATGAAATTTAAATGGGTTAATGCGGCCCACAAGATATCCACAGGAATCAAATTTTGATGGGCCCAACAAAAGGACAGATTCTGGTCTTTGTCTAAAGGATGAATAGTACGATTCAAAATTTTCAATAGCCACTCAAATGATGTGAAGTTTGAATTACGATAGGTTAAACAGGTGATCTTATAAGAGATCGCTTATTTTTAAAATAATATTAGATAACGGTATAATAGGCCCAATAATAAGAATAGAAAATTGACAAACCGTCTTCTGAAAATAGGGACCAGTATAATCCATTTTGTGACTTATTTAATTCATTTCGTGACCTGTTTAGTTCATTCAATACTCAATTTTAAATTTATTTAGTGACTAGTTTAATCCATTTAGTGACTAGTTTAGTTCATTCGGTAATTCATATGTTTTTTTAATAATCACTTGTTATATTTTGAGACTAAAATTGAAATAGAGAAAGGTGAAGAGAATGTACAAGTAGAGTGTGCTAAATGTCTAGTAATAGTATTGGGCTAGAGTAAGATAAAAGGGGCTTGTTAATAAAATGTGGGCTTTAGTTGGTCTAATCTTATGTTAAAATTAGAACGCCTCTTTTAATAATACTATATGAGATAGCCTTATACTATTTCCTCCTTCACACATAATTGCAAATTGGAGGATGGCACAATTTTTCTAGGCAGCATTCGAAATTTTTAGTATCTTTTAAGCAATTAAATATGTTAATAACAATTAATAAGTCCTTGCGTGGTTTTTTATAATATCGAGTCAATTTTAAACTTTTCTAAACCTAATAATAAATTTAAAGTAATTTAAGATTTTCATTGTCTACTTAGGAAATGCGCTTGTAATGATTTTTGTACGTTATTGGTTCATAAGTACTACTTTTCCAAGCAGATCAAAATTCTAAGTTTGTTAAAAAGATACTTAAAGTAATTGATATGTATAAAGTTCAAAATATGTACTCCCTCCGTCCCACAAAATTCTTTCCGTTTCATTATTTTATACCTCACATATATTCAAAAAGTGGGAAGATCTTTGTGGGACGAAGGGAGTATGTCATAACAAGCTCGCTACCTCATTATAATGTTCACCTAAATTATAATATAATTGAAAAAAAAAGCTTACCAAACACTGCAGTATGAAAGGAGGTGATCTGATCATGACCTACGCTCTTTTTACCGGTAATTACAGTTCGACCCTTGCCTTCACCTAAAAACCATAAATTGGTTTTCTTTCGTCCCACTTTCAAATTGTCTTCTTCGTATCTAAACAATATAGTTTGAATCAAGTTTGATATATAAGATCATACTACATATAATCAGTGTGTTAAAGGCTCTGTGAAATCATCAAAGAGACACTTGCATCTTATAATTATTAATGTTTTAAATTATGGTCCCTTAATATACTTATTTTTACCTTTGAATACCTTAGTATATGTACTTTGTAGTGTATTATTAATTTTCAAGGAACCATCTTAAATAAAAGTCTAAGATGATAGTTAAAGGCCCACAAATAATTTTATACTTTATCACGTCCCGTACACAAGAATCCTTTGAGTTTGAAGTATGAAACAACACATGCCTCTTCATACTTGACGCTAAATATTCCACTTAGAAATGAGGGGTGAATGACATTTGAACTCATGACCTTCTTGTTACACTTGCTCTGGTACCATGTCAAGAAACCCTAAAACCCTAAATCCTAGATAAAACTAAGTTAGCATAAGTAATATTTGGTTGCCCTAATTAATTTCAAGTTAACATCAACATTTCACTTTTAGTATTTTTTTTACTTTCTACCCCTTTCCATAAAGTTAGACGCATATATAACTATTCACTTGCTTCTTCTTTCTATTATTTCTCCTTAGAATTTCATGCCATTTTTTGATGCTTGTACATAACCCTGACCTAATCCTTTGAATAAGAGATTTTAGACTGAAATTACTAGATATTGTTGCAAAACTCGAAACTCTACAATATTTTTTCTACAAGTAATAAACAGTCAGATATTGACCAGTGTAATTGTAAGGAAAATTTGTCAAAAAAAAAACTTTTAAATGTTCATTTTTGTGAATAAAAACTTTTTCAAACTTTTTTTGCAAAAAGAAAACCTAAAATTCAGTTTTTTTTTGTAAGAAGAAACCTTTCTTCATTTTCCCACATTGACTTGCACTTGACCGGTTTTCACCCACAAACTTTTCGTTGCTTTTGCGGATATTATATGAGAATTACCCAAAAACAACGTGTTATTTCTTGTTAAATTGAGCTTTTTAGGGTTTTCCCTCTTTACTTTCCGCAAGAACGAAGGAAAAATAGGGGTAACAGCCGAAAAAATTATAGTCAACGCCGAAAATTGAAGTTTGCAAAAAAGACTGAGTTTTAGATTTTTTATTGCCAAAATGCTTTTAAAGATTTTTTTTGACAAATTTTCTTAATTGTAATAGCCACATTTTTCATGTAACTAATCATGACTCTTTTCATTTTCTTATTCATCAAGTGTTTAAATATTATATTTCGTTGAAGTAGCTTCTTTTATTTCAACCAATTAAAGCGTAAAAGCACAAAAAAAAAGAAAAAAAAGAAAGAAAAGCATATCTTACTACCGACACCAAATTATCAGAATTCAAAGCTACCAAATCAGTCACGTGAGACGGTGAGTTTGAGAGCAATAGTCTTTTTTCAAATGTAACTTCATTATTTTACTACTTTTCCAAAGTCAATTTCTCATTCAAGCTGGGCGTTACTCCTGTCTTTAGTCATCACTAGCAAGAAGCACTCAACTAGTTACATATTGGTATCACCAACTCAAGATAATGGTGCTAATAATAAAACTTAATAAAAAGAGCAATAAAAGGCAATGATAGAGTTGGATTGTCATAAAAATTATCTTGATAATATGTTACCAACTAAACTAGTTGACATTCGCAACTGTATTCAATGCAAAAGTAAGCTAATATTTTTCAGCGTTACAATAATGTATGTATAATTATATAATCCAATGTTTACTTGTATGTCATAAACATCCATAACTGTAGCAAATCTATTACTTCAATGAACACCCTAAATTACTGGTAGATCTTGCTTGGTTCAAGTTATAGGAAAAAAAGGAATAGAAACCAATAGTGGATATCGTTACCTTTATTAAATACTTGGTTTAATAGTAGAAAGTGAATATTGAATCAATATAATGATACAATTGTTATCGAAAGTGTGAAATAAGCAGGGTAATATTTTTAGAGATATAGATGACCATTAGGGTTAAGTAAAGATATTGAATACTCCATCATGCAAATTAACCAAATAAACAACATGATCACTTATTTGAATCATTTCCTGGTAAAAAATGCAACCAAATAGGCTCTATCTATGCTAAAAGATAGTCAAAGATAAATAAGAAGAATACGAAAACTTACGTTCCAGCTTTAACAAGGATGATAATGCGATGTCCACTGTTTTGAGGAGCTTTTTTGATAGCCTCAGTAATAGTCTTAACTGTACCCGATCCATCTTGTGCTACAATTATATCCGCTTGAATGCTTTGGGTCGGGGTACCCCAAAGTTCTCGTTCAGATCTCGTCATCCACTTAGGATATATGTGGGTTTCCGGGTCGAACTCGGGCTCAAATTCTAGTAACCTCCTATTTTGAATAGGAGTGGCTGAAATATCATCAAGTTTATGACAAGCCGCATATATAGCTAAACAGTTGCTAACTAGCTCGGACAAATCTTGTAACCTTTGGACCATTTGATTCTTGATGGTGCCACCTAAGCTATTAAATCCATCTGTGCACGTGTCTTGATTTGTCATTGCTCCACTTAGCCATGTCACCACATCTTGCCGAGAGCCTCCTTGCTATTCCAACATTATATAAAAAAAAGACAAAGAACACTTCTTTAGAAAAAAATGGTGGCCGATGGTGAAATGAAGGAAAAAAATGTCCCCTTGCTCACTTTTCCGGGCCAGAATTCAGAAAACGTTTTCTGCATTATACCTCATGGCTTACTTATTTATATTGATAAAATCATATTTTGAAAATATATATGTTGTATTTTAATTTTTTAAAAGTTAAATTTGTCTATTATTGATATAAAGTGTCATTAATTACGTGCTTCTCGAATTACCATTATCGAGCTAATGATATTAGTTGCTTCATTGACTTTTTTGTTAACATTAAGAGCATTTAATTAATCTAATGTATATTTATGTTTTAACGGTATTTTCGTCGTAAATTAGATGTCATACTCCCTCTGTTTCATTTATTTGTCCTACTTACAATAGCTTTAAATGCCAAAAAGATTACAATGGAGGTGTATTTTAATAACCATTGTCATTAAAGATTGAAATAATTAATGTATTACTACGTGAATAAAAGTAGACAGTGATGATAGGAGATTATATATAAAAACGATTTTAACAATATTTTATTCGTCAATATCGTTTCATATCCACCGTGGCACTATTTTTAGGACATGTTCTTCCCGGCTTATTTTCAGTTCAGTTCAGGGTAGTTCAGCTCTGCTCTGAACAATATTTTTACTCTCACATATCACTATTCATTTCAATTCAGTTCAGCGTAGTTTAATTCAATTGATTTATACTGAAGAGAACAAGCGCTAAACTCCAAAAAGCCGGTGCAACACTTGTTTGCAATTTCCGACACTAGACTAAGATATCGATGCATTAAATCATTACATGTGTATCTCAGTACATTAATAATAAAATTAAAAATATTATTGCTTAACTCTCTTGAGCGTGCGTTAAATAACATTTAATATATTTCTCAAAAATGATGTTAATTTTAGGAATATATGTCAAAATCATATGTCAATTAATATAATTATTAGTTGTATTAATTATAATTTCACTTTTAATTACTTTAACCACCGGACTAACGCCTCGAAACATTCGTTGGCTTTTGCTTAAAATAATCATCTTGAGCATTAACCCCATCATTATTCATTAATGTAGTATTGTAGTATAATGTAGTTAGTTATTCTGTTACTATTACTACTTATAGAGTTATAGTTATAGTTATAGCTTATTACTACTACACAAGCTAAGTAACACAACTCACCTTATTACTATCTTCACTAACACTATCCTCTTCCATCGACGTCGGAGACGACATCGTTTGATAGACGGAGAACAGTGAGCGTGTGAGAAGGTCCACTGAATCCTCCAACAGCTCCAAACAATCCTCGTACGCAGACCTCGTCCACGTGTCCATCTCCCAGTTTCTTATTTCCGTCGAAGATGATAACGCCATTCCAATTCTATACAACGTCATGTTCATCGAAATGTGGGCCACTTCCCGGGGGCCCAATGCCGCCACCGCGCCCGGGAAGTTAGCCAGTGAGGATAGGCAAAGTTCCGGATACCGGGCCAGCCCACATGCTTCTCGAATTACCCTTGTTGGGCCGTGGCCCGGTAAGGGCCCGTGGGCTCTCTTCAAGGACCTCGTCGCCGCTGGGATTGTAAAGGCGGCGGCGAGGATGAGAAGGGCCCCGGTTAATAGGAGGAGGAGGAGGCAGGTTCGGGTTCGGGTTTTGGGTTTTGGGTTGGACGGGTCGAGGTGGGTTATTGGAGTTGATGGAGTAGGGGTTAACGGGCCGTAGTTTTGATTCATTTTGGGGAGGGGGGTAATGGGTTGGGTTTAGGAGGGGGGGATTAATAGGAATGAGTTTGAGAGGTGGGTGGTAAGTCTTGTCTAAGGGAATCATATGAGGCAATAAATGTAGTATTTGGGAGTATTATGCTTATAGTTTATGGGTATAAGTCTAAATGAGGAACGATCTCTTATTTTCTTCTTGGAATTACAAAACTAGGACACCTTCCTCATGATCCTACAAATAGTCTTAAACTATGTTGTCATACAACTATTATCATGTATATCAGATGTATTCTAAGCATAATGCATTTAAATTTATTTTCTTACTTATTACTCATGAGTAATATGGTACATCTGGGTATGTAATGAATATATGATAATTTGTATTTTGAAGCTTAATAGTATCGTTTTTGTTAAAAAAGAAAAGAAATACTTCTAAAAAGAAAAGTAGTAATTTAGAAATGTGGCCACTTGGATAAGTTTAAGCTAGATTATAATTGATAGGTAAAGGAAGCATACAAAAGGATATTAGATTGCTATAGGAAGTTTCACTTAATGAGAAGTTGCAATTGTGAGCTTCTTAAAAAATGTTCTACTCATATCTGGCTAGTACTTTGGCATATCACTTTGTAGGAATTGACATATAAATTGTGATTTACTACTGGTAAGTGTCCTAGATAAAAAGCTTTTCATGTCTCATGGAAATTTAAAGTTTCTAAAAAGGTTCTATTTTACCCATTTCACAATGTGACAAGTCTTTTTTTGAGAAAGTTTATGGTCCTGTAGGGTTCTTTGATGCCAATTTTATTGGAGGTCTTTCTTCTTTCACTTCAATAACACCCTTTTTTCTGTTTGTTCACCGTCGTATGAAAACACTCAAGATAGGGATTGTTGACTGTACTCAAGACACATTCACATGTTATGCTTGTATGTAAAGTGTCTCCACACTACATCAAAATTCCCAAGGTTTTAAGATCTTTTACATGATATAATGACCATGTATTTCAAATAAAAGAAATATTCAATCACTAGCAAATAATATTATTAACATTATCCATCTACTATCGATGAGAATAAATTTTGGCACAGGATGAAATAGGTCATCTCATGTGTCAGAGCAAGCAAGGCTTGTGCTAATCGGTGTGTCTGAAAACGAGGTAAGGGAAATTCGTGTCGTGCCAGATTCATGCCAAATTATCAGAAGTGTGGCTCAAGCACGACCTGTCCGACGTGTCATGTTGTGCCAGCTCATCCTTTAACATTTTATAATTTTGCTTATTTGGTTGAAAATGACGGACCATGGTAGTCGGACGAAAAATTAAACAAACAAACAAAAATCCATCAATGACAAATAACAAACATAGGATAAAATACCAAGACACAAAATTTTCCCAAGTTACAAGGCATTCAATTAAGTTATAGTGTTATACTATGCACAATTTGGAAAGATATCATAAAGAAAAAGGATGTGGAAAAAAAAAGGGGAAGAAGGAAAGTGGAATAAAAAATTGATCACTTTTGTCGGCTAGGGTTGAAAGTGAGGAAACAGCTAATATAGAAGATAGAGTTTCTATAATTTTACACAATTAGTCATGAATAATTGAATGGAAATAGCTGAATTTACCCACATTTATCAAAAGATTCCTACTTCATTTGGGAAAAACAAAAAACAATAATATCAAAAGATTCCTACATTGGATACGAATCGAGCCATTGTTTTCATTTAGCCCAAACGGAAGAAAGGCACTTTTTTAGGTGTTGGAAAACTCCAATCTAATTTCTTTATTCTACATAGCTACAAAATATTGCTGGCAAATGAGTCAAAATGATAAGGAAGAATGCCAAAATCATAGTACATTAGTACTTTCCCCATTTTTGGTGTTCAACCTTGAAATAAGGCTCATCAAATAGCAGTCCGGGTTAGGCCGGATAGTAAAAACCTTGCCCAAACACCAGGACGACTCAACTTCGAGCCAATTTTTTATATGCAATAGTTTAGCATAAACAACATAAAAATTTCAGAGGATTTCCCAAAATTGATCTTTTTATGCTATGCCCTGCACCCCAAGTATTGGTTGGCGGTGTCTTTTGCATCGAATTAAGGTTGTATTGTTTTGTGCAGCTAATCTATAGCTAATGTTGTTGCGACCAATATTCGCTTATAAGTACAATTTAACCTCTATATTAGGGTAATTTGGTAATTAGACTCTTAGTAGGGTTTGTAAAGATATTTTGTATCTCTATATATATAGCATGCCAGGCAACCTAAACAGGTCAGCCAATCATTATTCTCAATACTCGTTCATGGTATCAATTTTATCCGAAACCCTAGCCACTTTGCTCGGCGTTTCTCCGGCGATCATCCACCATGTCCGCCGCCCAAACCACCAGCACTGCCGACACTTCTGTTGTCAGTCCTCGAACGCCGTTTCATCAGCGTTCTTCCGTCGTTGCCCCGCCAACGACCGACGTGCGCCACATCCAGACGCACGTGGCTCCGTTTCACGGCAGCCCGTACAGCGGCTCCTTTGCAGCCGCCCCCATCACTGCCGCCGCAACCAGTGGTGGCTACGCCTCCTCAGGCCAGTGGTCGCTTCCGCCACCACCCGCACTCCTAGGCGCGTCCGCTTCTCTCACCGCCAACCCTAGTTTGTTGCGCTCCATGTCCCGAAATCCTCTCGATTTCCCACCGGGTTTTGGCCCTCCTACGAGTGGTGGCAGCAGCAACCCACTCCCCTTTTCCGTGCCGTTTGTTCCTTCGTCTCTTCCGTCCGCGACTTCTTTTGCCCATCAAGATATCACCCGATATGTTACCATCAAATTAGCATCACCCGAAGCTTATCTCATGTGGAAAACTCAGGTGACATGTTTTCTTTCCACGCATCAATTACTTGGTATTGTAGAAGGTTCAATTCCTGTTCCTTCTCCTACTTATGTTGATAATTTAGGTCAATCGTTGCCTAATCCACAGTTTTATGAGTATATGAGACTTGATCAGCAAATTAAACTGTGGTCATATGCATCGATTTCTCGTGATATTATGATGGATGTGCATGAGTTACGTACTACTGTTGAGATTTGGAATAGGTTACATACACGTTTTCTGCATGCTAGTATGGCCCAGTCTATGGAGTTAAAAGGTCGACTTCGTCATATGAAAAAAACTGAACAGCAGTCTATGGAAGTGTTTTTGCGTGATATTAAAATAATTGTTGATTCCTTAGCTGCTATTCAGTGTCCAGTCTCTCAGTATGATTTGGTTCAGTATACCTTGACCGCTCTGGATCAGGATCGTGATTATGATGCTCTTGTTACTATTTTGTCTCAATTTCAAACGTCTTTGTCGTTTGATGATCTTCGCCCTAAGCTTCTTCAGCATGAGCAACGCATTAAATCTAGCGTGCTTATGCCGAGACGCCTACAGCTCATCAGGCCTTAGTTGCTGTTCAGTCTGGCCCTTCGGGTTCACAATCGTCCTCTTCGGGTGGTTCAAATTCTAAAGGTCAAGGGGGTGGTAAGAACAAAAACAGGAACAACAATCGTAACAAGGGTGGTCTTGGTAACAATGGAGGACGCGGCAATGGAGGACAGGGTGGTCGTGCAATGCAGGCCGCACTAATGGTATGGGTAATTTTCATGATGATTCGTATGTTAATTATTCTTGTGCCAATTATGTTGCTAATGATTTGTCTTCAGCAGGAAGTATCCATCTAACGGCAATTTAGCCAATACTCCTTCTTCCGATACTTGTGGTCTTTGTTGGTATCCAGGTCATCAAGCAGCCTATTGCCCTTAACGATTTAATCATAGCTTTGTACCTTCTTCTCCTGATGGTGTCACACGTGCCCTAGCTGCACTGTCTGTTGGTGGTGAAACAAATGACTCCGTTTGGTATCCAGATTCTGGAGCCGCCTCTCACATGACCTCCCAGGATGGTAAGCTATCTAACACTCTTCCTTACACTGGTTCGAGTTCTATTGTTGTTGGTGATGGCACACGACTTCCCATTAATAAACTTGGTAATTTGCTTCTGTCTTCCCCTAGTCGCCCCCTTCGCCTCACGAAGGTGTGTCATGTTCCCCAGTTAAAACATAATCTGATGTCTGTTCAAAAGTTATGTCAGGATAATTCTTGCATAGTTTGTTTTGACGAGTCTTCTGTTTGTGTTAAGGACAAGACCACGGGGGCAGTTCTATTGCGGGGAATCAGTAGGAATGGTGTCTACCCTCTTCAGCCTTCGTTCCTAGAGTCAGAGTTGTCTTCTCGAGTTTGTTCAGAGTCTTCCCGAGCCTGTCCAGAGTCGTCTGTCCCTGCCCTCCTAGCCACCAAGGAATCTGGAGATGTTTGGCATTCTCGCCTTGGTCATCCTTCTGCTAGAGTTTTAGGAAGTTTACGTTCACAAAACTTGATTTCATGTAATTCTAAGTTTCATGATGATTGTGTTCATTGCAAAGTAGGAAAGATACATCGTTTGCCTTTTGAGTCTGTGACTCATCGTGCCCCCTATCCCTTATATTTGATACATAGTGATCTTTGGCAATCGCCAGTTAAATCTAATCAGTTTTTTCAGTATTATGTGGTTTTTGTTGATGATTATTCACGTTTTTCTTGGCTATATCCACTTAAACTAAAATCTGATATCTATTCGACCTTCTTAGCTTTTCAAAAACTTGTTGAGAATTTATTTAATTCCAAAATTAAATTTTTCCAAAGTGATGGTGGACGTGAGTTTGATAACACTCCTTTACTATAACATTTCTGTGATTCGGGAATTTATTTTCGAAAGTATTGTGCTCGGACTCAAGCGCAGAATGGTGTTGCAGAAAGGAAACATCGCACCATTATCGAATGGCACGTACTATGCTTATTCAATCTGAGTTGCCAACTCGATATTGGGTCGATGCATGTTATACGGCGGTTTATACGATAAACCGTCTTCCCACTTCGGCATTGCAGGGTTCATCCCCGTTTGCTAAACTTTTTCATCGTCCCCCTCCTATGCGTTTTTGAAATGTTCTGGTTGTGCCTGTTTTCCGTTGTTTTTAGATCCTAAAATCAATAAATTACAGGCTAAGTCGATTCAATGTGTTTTTATTGGCTATGCATCAAACTATAAGGGTTATCGATGTCTTGATCCTGTTTCTGGCAAAATTTACACCAGTCGTCATGTCTTGTTTAGTGAACGGAAATTTCCATATCGTTACCTCGTGTCTAGCACATCCATTGGTCCGTCTTTGGACGAGTCTCTTGACCCCTTGGTTTGGTTCCCGAGTCTTCCTTTGTCTAGTGACCCACGGCCTGTGTCCTCGAGTCTCCCCTCCCCCGAGCCCGCCGCATTACGGGAGCACATGCAGCAACCCGCTGCCTGCTCACAGAATGCATGCGAGCCCGCGCCCGCAGGTTCCCGCGAGCATACACAGCATCACGCTGTCTGCCCGCAGGTCCCATGCGAGCCCGCAGAGCCCTCGCCCAGCAGCAGCGAGCAGCTGCCGCGTCTCCCCCCCACTGCTGTTAGTCCGCAACAGCCCCCTGCGTCCGCGGGAGGTCTGCTGCCCCCTTCCCCGTTACACGCCATCTCTCCTCATGGGTGTGACGTCCCCTCCCCGTCTAGTCTTGAGTCGTCCCCGCCTCCTATCGTCCCTCCCCCTAGGCGTCCTAGAAAGTCGTCTACGTGTGTCAATCCTACTAATGTTCATACCATGACCACGCGTCTAAAAGACGGAATCATTTCAACTAGGAATTTATTGGATTTAAAAACCGATGTTGTTGAGTCTGAACCGTCTAATTTTAAGCAAGCGTCTAAAGATTCACGTTGGCAACAAGCCATGCGTGACGAGTATGAAGCATTAATTAAGAATGATACATGGGAACTTGTGCCTCGCAACAACAATAGAAACGCTCTTGGTTGTAAGTGGGTGTATAAGATTAAATATAATTCTGACGGTTCTGTGGAGCGGTTTAAGGCCAGACTTGTTGTTTTTGGTAATCATCAGCAGGCAGGTATTGACTACTTTGAAACCTTTAGTCCTGTCATTAAGCCCACTACTGTTCGCTTAGTTCTTACTCTTACTGCTACTTTTAAATGGCCTATTCGTCAACTCGATGTTAAAAATGCTTTCCTTCATGGTTTCCTCAATGAGGAAGTCTATATGCGTCAGCCTCCTGGTTTTGAACACCCTTCTCAACCACATCATGTTTGTCGGTTACGAAAATCCATTTATGGTTTGAAGCAAGCTCCTCGAGCTTGGTTCTCTCGTTTCAGCAATTTTCTTCTCTCTATTGGTTTCAAGTGCAGCTGTTGTGACACCTCCATGTTCACTCTCAAACACAGTAGTCATATTATCATTCTCTTGCTATATGTTGATGATATTGTGCTTACAGGTAGTAGTTCCTCTTTGCTTCAGAAATTTATCAGTGTTCTCTAGTCCCAGTTTGCTATGAAGGATTTGGGTGATTTGCATTATTTCTTAGGCATTCAGGTTTTACGTACTCCTCAGGGTTTGCTTTTGTCTCAAAACAAATATGTAGTTGATCTTCTTCAGAAATTTCATATTCATACTGTCAAACCCGTACGTACTCCTGTTGTCTCTCGTGTCACTCTTTCTCTCTTAGATGGTGAACTTCTTGCTGATCCCACAGATTATCGTAGTATGGTTGGTGCATTGCAATATTTGACTATGACTCGTCCTGATATTGCCTATGCTGTTAATTCGGTTTCTCAATTTATGCATGCGCCTCGTACTACTCACCTTCATGCTGTGAAAAGAATTTTCAGGTATCTGCAGGGAACTTCTGATTATGGGCTATTTCTTCATAGTACTGGCTCTCCTACTGTGACTGTTGCCTACTCTGATGCTGATTGGGCTGGGTGTCCTGACACTCGGCGTTCTACTACTGGTTATGTTGTCTTCCTAGGGAAGAATTTGATCTCCTGGCGCTCTAAGAAGCAACCTACTGTTTCGAAGTCTTCTACTGAAGCTGAGTATCGTGCTGTTGCCTACACTTCGGCCGAAACAATTTGGATACGTCAATTGTTGGCTGATTTAGGGTATTTTCATCGACGGCCTACCATTCTCTATTGTGACAATGTTTCTGCTATGTATCTTACTGCCAATCCTGTTCATCATGATCGTAGTAAGCATATTGATGTTGATTATCATTTTGTTCGTGAGATGGTTGCTAAAGGTGGACTTCAGGTCAAGCACGTTCCGACACAGTTGCAGGTTGCTGATATTTTTACTAAGGGTCTTTCTTCTGAGTTGTTTTGTAAACATCGTTCCAATCTATCCGTGATTCCTCCCCGTAAAGATTGAGGGGGTGTATTAGGGTAATTTGGTAATTAGACTCTTAGTAGGGTTTGTACAGATATTTTGTATCTCTATATATATAGCATGCCAGGCAACCTAAACAGGTCAGCCAATCATTATTCTCAATACTCGTTCACTCTACACTTATTTATAACAAATGTTAAATGGTTAATAGAAATTAAGTATGCTGTATTATTAGTTACCCATTTTCATCTCAATAAACCCTATTTTTTCACTATCAAAGTTAAATATAATTCGTTATGAGAATAAGAGGCACTAGTGATAACATAGTGGCCAGGTTATTGATGGTGATGTATTTTAACAATGTTCTTATGAGTTCTTGATGAAAGTAAGAAGATCAAGGCAAGACATGATTTTTAAGATCACTAATCTCGGCATGCATTAGTTGGAGCAAATAGACATCGTTATCCAATGTGTCTTGATTATTAAAACTAGACCTCTCACCCACCACAAAAGAAGGTTGAGAAAGAGCCTGAAGTTGAAGTAAATTCTTAATTATGATAGAATACTTCATCCGTTTCCACACAAATTATTGAAAGAGTCGGTCTAATTTTAACATAAAATTAGACTAACTAAAGCCCACATTCTATTAATAAGACCATTCTATCATACTCTATCCCAATACTATTCCTAGACATTTAGCACACTCTACTTGTTCATTCTTTTCCCCTTTCCCTATTTCAATTTTAGTCTCGAAATATAACAAGTGATTCCTAAAAAAACATATGATTTACCGAATGAATTAAACTAGTCACTAAATAAATTTAGCACGGAGTATTGAATAAACTAAACAGGTCACGAAATGAATTAAATAGGTCACAAAATGGATTAAACTGGTCCCTATTTTTAGATGACGGTTTTTTTTTTCTCTTCTTATTATTAGATATATTGGGCCGTTGCCTAATTTTATTTCAAAAGTAGGCGGTCTTCAACTCGGTTTCCCTTTGTTGTTCTCAATTTTCTTTTGGGATATTTCAAAAAGTTCTTTCCACTTGGAATCTTTTCTATTTTAAGAATATTTATTTTCTCATCTTACCTTTTAACAATCAAATATTTATTACACTTTTTTACCTTTTGTCTTACACATGACCCACTTTAGAATCTTTTATTTCTCAATCACCTATTGTTCTTTCTCTCTTACTTTTTCAAAAGCAAAAAAGTATCAAAGTACACTTTATACAATATAAAATTAGAAAGATTCTCAACCACCTCAATTTGCATTGGTTTTCCTCCATATTCCAAATGGGAACACCAAATGGGAATGGGCAGAGTATAAACTCGAAATTGTAGAGACTCTAACAGACAGTTTAGCCTTCTAATTGAGTTTTCTCCCTTGATATGGTATCGAGAGCTGGTGTGTTCAAAAGGTTACGGGGTCAAATCTCATCCACCCATCTTTTCTAAGTGGAATGAATATTTAGCGTCTTTTATGAGGAGGCATTTGTTGTTGCATCCACACTTGACTTTTGTGTGAGGAGGAGATCGAATATAAAACCTATCCTAGGGACTTCAACCATCAATTTAGGTTTTTGATTGAGTTGATTCTTTGACATTGTATCAAAAGCTGATGTTAGCAGGTCACAAGTTCAAATCTCATCATCCCCTCCTTTTTATCTTCCTAAGTGTTAAAAGAATAATTCAAAATACATTTTTTGATGCTTTTACAAAGAAAACAAAATTAGTTACTAGAAGCATTATGCATGAAATGAAACCAAGCAATAATATGTGAATCAAAATTCATTGACACTATAATAACCACTTTAGTTTTTTGAGATAATTATTTGTAAATTAAAATTCCTTGATACAATTATATGGAATTCTGAAAAGAGGGTATATAACAAGAAAGGAAATGAGTGAAGAAGTGTAAAAAGTTTAATATAATAACGGTACTTTTTACTTTTTATCTAATGACTTAAGGATAAAGTTAAATCAACTTCACTCGTCCTATTAGTTACTAGAGGATCTGCATGCATAATAAATCTGTTAACTGTGTTAAAGTGCATCATTACTACGTAGATAATCTAAAGGAAAATTTGAATGGAATAATACTAATTATGTCGTTCCGTTCAAAATAATCCCGATTACGAGTTATTCTAAAATAATCCAAATTATTAGGTGTATCTTTTCAAAATAATCCAAACTTTTTTTTTTGTCTTCAATGATCCATTTTAATACTTCCTCCGTTTTTATTTAGTTGACACGTTTTGACACTATTCACATAATCTACTTTGACTATCTTTTGTGATTTATACGTAAGAGAAAATATAGTCATGTGGGGTCTGCGGATCATCTATCTCACATAATGTCCCATTTGGTGTCCCATTTTCAATTATTTGGTCCCATAATTTGAATAAAATAATTTTTTAATTTATTTTGTACATGCTTTATTAATACAGCCTCCTCAAAAACAAAAATATAGAAAATAAACTTCACTTAGCAAAATATAGAGCAAAAATAAAATAAATAGTTTTCGCCATTTATTTTACTATGTGAAGTTATTTTTTTATTTTTTGTGTTTTAGGAGGACTTATTAATAGGTAGCATGCACAAAATAAATTAAAAAATTATTTTATTCAAGTTATGGGACCAAATAATAGAAAATGGGACACCAAATGAGACACTACATGGGATAGATGATCCAGTCTGTTGTTAGATTCATCTCATTATATTTAAAATATCATATTTTTATAATTTTTACTCATCAATTTTCCAAGATAAAAGTGATTGAAATCACGCGTTGGCAAACGTGATAAAAGAAACAGGTCAACTAATAAAAAACAGAGGAAGTACTACTATACATAGTAGAATTAAGAGTTTGGATTATTTTGAGAAGGTACCCCCAATAGTTTGGATTGTTTTGGAATAAACCATAATTGAGATTATTTTAAGTGGAACGGTTATAGTTGAGATTATTCTAGTCAATTTGGTGGAGTTTATGAGTCACCCTGGTTTTCTTGCAGTTTTAGCAAATTTGTGGCCAATGAATATTTGATAAATTTCGGGTAGAGATGCTAACCTATAGAATCATATTTAAAATTTCAGAATATTATATTTGGCGCACTCTTAATCGGATTTATGTTTGTTAATCAAATTCAGACACGAATTTGAAGATGGAGATGTCTGCCGGATTATTTTTCCTTGGACCGGATTGAATATGGGTGAGACTCAGACTATAATATCACTTATGTACGTAATTAAGAGATCCAAAAATAATTACTGCATTTTACGTAGATTTTAATTTAGAAAAAATTGGCAATAGATACCTAGGTTTAACCTCTTTTTTGAAATAAATACCTAGGCTCTTTTTTATTATATACAAATACCACACTTGCTTCATTTTTTTTGAAATTAATACCAACTAACGGATTAGCCCAAATATTTAACGAAATTTGACTAATTTTAACAGAGATTCCATGTTAGAAGGTCCCACAACGTCAACTATATAATTCATTCATTTCTCCAACTTCTATGTGCAATCTATCTGTTAAAGTTGGTCAATTTTCATTAAGTTTTTGGGTTAAATCCTTTAGTTGGTATTGATTTCAAAAAAAAATGAAGCAAGTGTGGCATTTATATAAAATAAAAATCAACCTAGGTATTAATTTTAAAAAAGAGGTTAAATCTAGGTATTTATTGCCAATTTTTCCTTTTTTTTTAATAATTATGCAAACATTATTACCTATTGTAGTGTAGTTTTGCTATAGCCATTGACAAGGTGAAACTAGCTATTGGATCCGGACTCGGGTCGAATTAGATTTGAAGAGAAGTGCCAATAGGCCATCATCCCAAATTTCATGTAATAGAATGTGGAGTACTTTGTTAGATTAAGATGATGATAATACTACATAGGTCACACAATTAAGTCATTTCTGATTGACTCCAACTCAGACACTCAAATTTTGAAGATGGGACTAATCAATAGAAATATTTTGCAACTAAGCCAACATGACCAAGCTCCCATGTAGGGGTGTCAATTCGGTTAATCGGTTCGGTTCTGGTTGGAACCAAACGGTTCGGTTGACTTCGGTTAATTTTTCACGTTAAATTGATTCGGTTGTAACTTTTTCGGTTTCGGTTCGGTTAATTGCGGTTAATTTAGGCCTTTTTTCAGTTCGGTTCGGTTACGGTTGTCTATCCGGTTTGACCCATTCGGTTTCAGTAAAAATCATATCGGTTCAACGGTTATTTTCGGTTTTAGTTCAGTTAATTTCGATTTTGTATGAAAAACCGCATCGGTTATCGTTTAAGTACTGTGTGTCCTTCCAAAATTTTCGTTTTTTAAAATATATATAATTTCTTGTTACAGACCGAATGTGTTTCAAGTTACGTCAATCCGATTAACTAAGACGGTTTTGAAATGACCCGTAATGGGTCGGATCGAGTCTGGTTGGATTACATGTCTCGGATCACCTTTAATTGGATTAGATCGGGTCAATTACGGGCAAAAGCCGAATCATGGGTTGGTCGGGCTCAAGTGAAGTTCGAGTCGAACGAATATCGGGTCGGGTATTAACGGGTCCGGATAAACATGCGTCGGATAATTGTCGGGCTTATATGGGTCAATTCAGGTTTGTGGCCTTTGGATCGCGGGTTATTTCTGGTCGAACTTAAAATCAAGTAGTTTGACTTCTAACCAAATTGAACGAACTTGGACCTAGTTTGACTCGAGTGAATCTCGAGCAATTTACACCCATAAGATATGTTATACTTATACATAAAAAGTTGAGCTCAAGCAGTCTCGCTCGAATAGCACCCTTAGTCAAATTCATTTCGTGGCATATTCGAATTTGATTATGTTTGTATAATTCATAATTGTATTATAGGTTCATGGATCAATTGTTATTGACTTATTGTGCTTTTAACATATCGTTAGCGTCAAAGATAATGTGTATTAGATATTTAGATCAATCATCGATATACTAGGTCAATCCTTCAATATATATGATAGTTAAGATCCATGTAACAGAGCAATCATCAATATGTTAATCAACGTATAAGATAGTTAATACCAATTTATTAAATCAATTAACATTAGATTAATGTCTAAGATATATAGTTAAAATCGATGTTATAAGATCATCAATATATGATATATATCTCATAAAATGATAAATCTATGATATATATCTCATAAATATATGACATGGTTAACATTTAGATCAAACATTAATATATTAGATCAATCACATCAATGAATATTATGGATAAGAATAAGATCAATGTATTAGATCAGCGTATAAGATAGTTACCATCAATAACTAAATTAGCCATCAATATTATACTACATCAATGTACAAAGTAGTTAAGGTCGTTGTCTTAGATCAACAATCAATATTCTACTAGACAAATGTATAAGATAGTAAGCATTAATGTAGTACATTAATTCACATTATATAAGAACAATATACTGTATGACAATTAAGATTATTAGATGATTTAGATCAATCATCAATATATAACATTATCGAATTAGATAACCTACCTTTTAGTTAGGTATATACTATATATATAAATTTGAGTTAATTACTATGAGTTTATAATTTCAAATTCAGTTTAGTTTAATTGATCATTAACTAATGTAACGAAACTACTTGTTAAGTCGTATCAATAACGACCATCAAACATTATTGTTGATATAAGATATAATAAAATAATTTTCACGATGAAAGTTATATTTCTATTGTAATTTGTACTTAATAAGATAGTTAAGATTTGTGAACTAAAACAATCATAAATATATTAAATCGTTAAGGTAAATACAAAATTACTAAATTTTATTTGTAATACTTAATTACTAATCATATTTATTTAGAATACTTAATTACTACTCATATTTATTTAGAATAATTAATTTATACTCGTATTTATTTATAATACTAGTTAATATATTAGTAATTAACTAATTATATTAACTAATTCCCAAAAATCTATCCTAATCCGCCATATTAGCCCAAAGGCCCCAAACTACCACAGTCCAAGCCCAAAAAAACCCTAAAAAAACCTTAGTATAAAAAGACTTAACCCTCCCAATTTCACTCTCCTAATAACCTAACCCTAACTTCACTCTCATTCACACAAAACACAGTCAATCTCACACTCTCTCTAGTCTCTCATTATCTGTGGACGGCGCATAGCATTAGCGGCATAGATCTCATCTCCCTTTCTCCTTCCCAAAAACCTTCCATCCTTCTTTTGTTCATCATAAACCTTCATCATAAACCTTCAATCCTTCTTTTGTTCTTCATAAACCTTCACTATAAAGGCATAAACCTTCATCATTCACCATTAAAAAACCAAAAAAAATCGTCTTTCACTCCTTCTAAGTCCGGCGCCGGCGCCGGCAACCTCTTAAGTCAATATCAACCATCAAATCTAAGAGAAGATGGTGATTGAAGATCGAGAGAAGATCGAGGAGAAGATGTGCGTGTGACTCGTGTGTGTGAAGATCGAAGAGTTGATCGAAGAGAAGGAGTGGTTGAAGATCGAAAATTCGGCCAACAAGGTAATAAAATTCATGTTTTTTGCTCATGCTTTTAATTTTTTCTAGATCTAAAAATAAATTTATAATTTCAACTGTTTAAATCGAAAAAGAAATTCATATTTTATCTAGATCTAAAGAAATTCGGCCATATGTTTGTTGCTGTTTTCCATTTATTTTTTGCTCATTTTTTTTAATTTTTATTTTCTGTTTACGTTAATTTTCCCTTTTTACCCGTTTTTTAGATTTTTATATTTATTTTAAAAATATTACTCATGTACAAATTGAATAATCGTTTGTTTTTTTACTTTCTTGAATTATTAACTCGTTTTTTATCTAGAACTAAAGAAACCTAACTCGTTAAGTCGTTTTTTATAATTTTTATTTGTTAAATATTATGCAAAAATGACTTATTTTTTTAACTTCTTGAAATTGAATGACTGCTTCAGTGCTTTGGAAGGATTTTCAACCCAGGCCCGTTTTTAACCCTAACCCGTTTTTAAACCCTTACCCGTTTTTAAACCCTTACCCGTTTTTAAACCCGAACCCTTTTTTAAACCCTAACCCGTTTTTGAACCCTAACCCGTTTTTGAACCCTAACCCGTTTTTGAACCCTAACCCGTTTTTAAACCCTAACCCGTTTTTAAACCCTAACCCGTTTTTAAACCCAAACCCGTTTTTAAACCCAAACCGTTTTAACCCTAACCCGTTTTTAAACCCTACTATTTTTTATGCTATTTCTTTATACTATTTCTTTATGCTATTTCTTTATGCTATTGTTTTTTATGCTATTGTTTTTTATGCTATTTATGTCTATTCTTTTTTATGCTATTTATTTCTATTGTTTTTTATGCTATTTATGTCAATTTTTTTATGCTATTTTATGTCTATTGTTTTTATGCTATTTTATGTCTACTGTTTTTTATGTGCTGTTTTTTATGATGTTTTTATGCTGTTTTTTTACACTGTTAATGTATGCTTTTTTTTACGCTGTTAATGTATGCTGTTTTTAATGCTGTTTTTTTAAATTGTAATGTATGCTGTTTTTAATGCTGTTTTTTATGCTGTTTTTAATGCTGTTTTTAATGTGCTGTTAATGTATGCTGGTTTTTTAGTGTTGTTTTGTATGCTGTTTTTTTATACTGTTAATGTTTGCTGTTTTTTAATGTTATTTATGTATGCTGTTTTTGCATTCTGTTTTTCTGTTTAATATTTTGTTATTCTGTTATTCTGTTTTCTCAATTGTTTATTTTTGTTTCATCTTTCAATTGTTTTTTTCAAGATATGGATTGTGAATTTGATGCTAATTTTGAAGATCATGGACCTCCATCTCCTTCAACTATATGTAAGCCCTTGGACCTTCATTTAATTTAAGTTTTATGTTTTTATTTGTGTTATGTTTGTACTCATTCTTTACTACTCTGTTTGTTTAAGCACCTAACAACGAGAGTGGGAGTTCAAATGCGTTGCTTAGTCAACAAAATGCAGCAAGGAGTAAAGGGAAGAGGGCAGCAGCAACACCTTTGGAAGGACGAAGAAGGGCTCCTGTTTGGCGTCATTTCAAATTCTCCTCCGAAGTTGGTAAGGATGATGTGGAAGGTATGCCTCAACTCTATGCTTCTTGTAATTACTGTAAATCCAAGTACAAAGCAACTTCTTCTTATGGTACTTCTAACGCTACCTATCACATTAAAAATTGCATTGCTTATAAAGAATTTTTAGTTGCAAACCCTGAATGTGATTCTGTGTTTGATCAAAAAGTTTTCTGTCAGTTGTTTGCGGAAGCAATATTATTTCATTCTTATCCTTTACGTATGGTAGAACATGTGAGAACGAGAAAGTTGCTTACTTATTGTAATCCTAAGATTGTGCACATTTCTAGGAATACAATGCTTAGATATTGTACTTTGGAGAATGAGAAACTTAAACTTGCTTTACATGAAAAACTTTCTGTGCTTAATAGTCGTGTTTGCCTTACATGTGATTGCTGGTCTGCCATTACTAATCGCGGTTATTTGACGCTTACAGCTCATTATATTGGTAATGATTGGGTATTGAAATCATGTATATTGAACTTTCGTTATTTTGAACCTCCACATAATGGACCTGCCCTTTATTCATTTGTGTTGGGTTTGATTAAGGAGTGGGGTTTGGAAAGGAAAATTCTGTGTTTGACGGTTGATAATGCTACTTCTATGGATAATATGATTTCTCGCTTAAAATCTGATTTAAATTCTTCTTCCTCTTTGCCATGTGATGGTAAGTTTTTTCATGTGAGATGTTGTGCACATATCTTAAATTTGATTGTGAAAGCGGGTATGACTACCGTAGATGAAAGTGTTATAAAGTTACGTGGTGCCGTTAACTATATTGATGCTTCTCCTTCAAGAAAATTTAAATTTGAACAATGTCTTAAAGATTTGAATTCCAACTTTTGTGGTAGTTTAAAGTATGATGTATGCACTAGATGGAATTCAACCTTTCACATGATGAAACAAGCTTTAAAAGTTCGTCATGCTCTTGATTTGTTTGGAACTAGAGAGAGTGACTATGAGTTTAATATTTCTTTGTCTGAATGGGCTACCATTGAGTTCGTTTGCAAGTTTCTTGAGCCTTTTGATGCTGTCACGAATTTATTTTCTGGTTCGGATTATCCTACCGCTAATCTTTATTTTGCTAATATTGTTGCTATTGAGAAATTGTTGGTTGTATCCCATAACCATTCTATACCAAGTATTCGTAACATGTGCCCAGAAATGCTGGAAAAGTATGAGAAATATTGGTCGGAACATTCTGTCATTCTCTCTATTGCGGTTCTACTTGATCCTCGTTACAAACTTCGGTTTGTGAAGGACTTGTATAGCGTGCTTTATGTTCCATCCGAAGTTGATTTGAGGGTGAAAAAAGTGTATGATTCTTTTGTTGAGTTGTATAATTTCTATAGCACTTCTTCGACCTCTCCATCTTCAACGGAGTCTACACATACTCAATATACTCCAACATCACTTGATGATTTCAATCTCTTGGACTTTGTTGAGGTTATTATTTGATTTGATTTTGACTATTTTTTTAATCTTTGTAAATAAAATTAGGTCAACTTATTTTATTGTATTTTTGTGTTAGAATTTCGCAGCTTCTAATTCTGCTGTGTGTGGAACTGCTGCTGTTGACGAGTATTTGAACTCGTCGCTTGCTAAGCGCTGCCCAGAATTTGACATTTTGCTGTTTTGGCAATCTCAATGTTCTATATATCCCATTATTTCTAAAATGGCCAAAGATATTTTGGCTATTCCGATAACTTCTGTTGCTTCCGAATCATCTTTTAGTATGGGTGGAAGGGTTTTGACAAAATATAGAGCTTCCCTTTTGCCCAAAAATGTAGAAGCTTTTGTTACAACCCAAAATTGGTTGTTTGGGTACTTAAAAGAAGAAGAGATGGAAAGTTTTCTTAGTGCAATGGATCAAAATGATTCCATTGACAACGATGTTGATCTTAATTCTCTCCCCTCGGTATGTTTGTATTGCTCATTTTTGGTAGTTAAATGTAATAAATATATACTGATTTTGTTTTTAATTAGGTTGAATGACCACTGAGGCTGCTGTGGTACCCCGATGTTGCTGAACACGGGTTTTTGTTGCTGTTCAGTGAAATGCCCAGCTTGAGCTGGTTTTGCAACTTCCTGTTGCTGTAATTAATTTCATTCATTGGGTAGCATTTGGCATGAACTGTTGGATTTTTTTGGTGTTACTTAAAACTGTTGGGCTGGAATTATTGGTTGGATTGAAGCTGTTGAGCTTGTTGGAATCTGATGAACTTATTGTGGGTTGGCTTTGTTGGATTATGGCCTTGGACTGTTTTTGTTGGTTGGATTTTGTTGGATCAAGTCCTTGGACTTTTTGGTGGGTTTGGATTCTGTTGAGCTTGATATGTCCCTGTTGGAAAATGTTCAAACATTTTTAAAAAATTTTGATTGATTGTGTGACTTGTGAACTATGTTGGGAACTTTCACTTTGGTTTACAATTTTGGATGGCTATTGTAGTTTGGTAATCCCTCTTTAGAATAAAGTCTAATAATTGAGGGTTTTTTTGGTAAACCTTAGTGAAGTGATGCCCATAGTTTCATTATGTTATCACGTCTTTCAATATTTTTTAAAATGTTTGGACTGAATGCTCGATGATGAAATTTTATAGTAGCAAATATGAAGGTTTTAACCTATTGATGAAGCTACTTTTCTGAGAGCCCAATTCTAAAATTCTCTTCTCAAATATTTTATATTGTTGTTTGGTAAGTTTTTCATTGTTTTATTTTGATTTGTTATTTTTTTGATATTATAATTTTTAACATTGTTAATGTATTATAATTGTCTTTTTTGTAGATTATTTGAAGATTCAAAGACTGAAATCCCAAAGAAGATCTCTGTTATAGAATTAAAATTTAGTTTAGATGTTATGTTATTTTAATAGGATTTTGAATTTGTATTATACTCTTATTGTTGTTTATTTTTGATGTAATATTGTACATTCTTTTTGATAGAATTAAAATATATTGTGTATTTTGATGTTAAATTGTATACTTTATTTAATACTTGAATTAGAATATTAAACTTTTGATAATTGAATTAGAAAATTATTTAAGAAGTCTTCTTTTTTTATTTGAATTAGAATATTATATGACTTTGTAATTGAAATCAAATATTGTACTTTTGATGTTATGTATATGGTTTTATAATTGGATTAAATATTGGTATTAAGTGTAATGAATCTTTTGGTGTTAATATTAAATGTATTAAAATTATTATAATTTTATAAAATCTTTAAACTAGTTGAAATTATCTAGAACTTTGAAATTATTAAATAATATTATATAACTTGATTGTTATTGTTTAAATAGTTTAAAAGTTTTACATGAGTTCATTTCAGTTTATAACTCTTTAAAATATTTTAAATGTTTTATAATTAATTATAATTTTGTTCAATTGTTAAGTTTATCACATTTTAAAATATTTTTTCATTTATTTCGGTTTATAACAGTTTAAAACAGTTTTCAGTTAGTTTCGGTTAATATTCGGTTCGGTTCGGTTCGGTTTAAAACGGTTTTTGATACGGTTAAAAACGGTTCAGTTCCTTTTCGGTTCGGTTTCGGTTCGGTTTCGGTTCGGTTTAATGCGGTTGACTTTGAAGTGGTTGATTTCAGTTCGGTTGTTTTTTCAGTTTTCGGTTGGTTTCGGTTCGGTTAATTCGGTTCGGTTTCGGTTCGGTTAACAGTTCAACTAACAGTTTTCAACCAAACTGACAGCTCTACTCCCATGTGAAACAAGATGTTAATGCTTTTTCATTTAATGAAACTAACGTGACTCCTATCATTTTATTATTCTCGGGGGGCAAATTTGACCATCTAACCACCTACAACATTGTTAGGTAAGAAACATCAACATTAAAACTTGGACTTTATGCTAAACCTATTGTGATTTGATTTTGCCCATTATATTGCATCTATAATAGCCATATCTAAAACTTTTTTCTTGCTCACTTTTGCAGTTAGTAACTACTTCCTCCGTAACGAAAAGAATACAACAATTCAATATTTTATACCTTACAAATAATACCTAATTGTTGCAATCTTTTCGTTACGGAGGAAGTAATAAAATAAACTTCAATAAAGTGGAAAAATATAAGTGATGACATTTGGGAGTGTTATTGCTGACTGAGTGACGAAACTAGATGGTGAGTTGCTACATAAAGCTTTCTTTTTGATGTGGGGGTTATGGTTTAGACGCAACAAACTAGTTCATGGGGAAGCTTTGGAGGAAATGGATGTTTTCTTGACAGGTGTGGTGCGTTCTTATGAGGACCATAGGTTGTATACGGAGCGGATTTATGGTGGTACAAGGGTGTCTCCTCCCCCGCCTACCCAAAGTAGCTCGATATGGGTAGCTCCTTCTTTAGGTGTTGTCAAGGTGAATGTGGATGCAACGCTCGATGTGGATGGTTGGATTGGGCTTAGTGCCGTGGCTAGGGATGCAGGGGGTGGGGTTTTATTCGCGGCTGTTATGCGTCTTCGTGCACGGTGGAGTGCGTTGGCTGCTGAATGTAAGGCGGCATGTTTTGGGATTCGTCAAGCACAAAAGCATGGTTACACTAATGTCATCGTGGAGTCGGATAGCTTATCCTTGGTTAGCAAAATGAAACGTGGGTGTTTTGGTTTTTCAAAGGTAGATCATATTTTAGAAGATATTTCTTTAGAAAGTAGTCGGTTTTCTTCTTTTTGTTTATCTCATGTTAAACGGGATGGGAATAGTGTTGCTCACCATCTTGCTAGAGTAGTGCCTTTTGGAGTAGAACAATGTTGGGAAAATCATGCCCCTAGTGCGATTTCCCCGTATGTACTTATGGACTCCCTTCTAATTTAATAAACGGCACAAACTTTCTCTCAAAAAAAAAAAAAGGCCTGCTAGATCCTATGGATATCGATAAGGGTCTAAAAAGTTAAACCCTATAGAATTTGAGTAAAATATATATGGATCAAGTTAAAAAAAATACTCCAAATCTGAGCATTCGTATTGTCATTAGCAAAATCCAAATCACATTCCTAAAATACACATATTCGAACATCATACACAAATCGAACATGATGTAAGTTTAGGCTCCAAAATTAGAGAACCGTATTGGTTTTTCCTTGTAAATCCATTTATATAGTATTGAATGAAACCGTCACACTTTAATTTGAGGTAAGACATTAAGCTTCACCTCCTATAAAAGAACAAAATAATATTCTAATTTCTAAAGAACGAATGGTCTGATCTCGTATAACTCTTTCCAAGTGATTCAGGAGGAGGCACAAAGATTAATCAATAATGTAATTGAGTTTCAATCTCAAATCTTCAATGTATTATTCATAAAAATCAGTGGACCAACAAAAAAAATATTATCATTTAATTGTCAATCAATTCTTATCCACAATTGCGTTACAATTTTCAACAAATTAACTTGTTAGAATGGAAAAGAGATAAAGAGCGGTAAAAAGCCTCTAACACAACACGGGTGAATTTCCATCTTAGTTTATGTGCTAGCAGCGTCGATGCTCGAGGAACGAGTCGTGACAAGTAGCTCACTTGGGTAAAAATAAATTGGAAGCTACTAGCTTCATATTTCGATGTAGGTCACCAAATATTCACACACGCACCTAACACAATCACAATCGTAATCAAATAACACAATAGGTCAAGGAAGAGCTCACACAAAACTGGTATATCTTGCTGTACACTTGTATGCAGCTACTGAATGAGTGAATTTAGCTGCATTCTTGTATATCAATGTAAATTCAATTGGTACAGTTTAGACTGCCAAAATGAATGAGGTTCCCACCATTGAAGAAGCCCATGAGCTGCCATGAAATTTTGTTCTTTAACAATCAAATTTTTAGTGATAAAAGCAGAGGGAATTAGATGTAATGCCTCACCATCTCCCCCTAATGCACCCGATAAGAGACTTATAACCGAATTTTTCGTTGCAATCCTCTCAATTTTACCTACACCCCATCCTTCCATCTTCTCTCGATGCTCGAAGTATCCAATATACTCGCAGCAAAGTGGGTCTTTCGGGTTCAAAAACAAGTGCGGTGTCCAAGAACATAGTATAGTAAACGGGTCTTGTTCACGTGTAGGCTTATTGTTTGAACCATTTAAAGCAAGGGAAAGACCAGCATTTAGGACACTACGAGCAATACGTGCTCCGTGTTTCAAACTCGGGTTGCTGAATTTTTCAATCGGGACAGATGTGTATGGAGGGTTAAAAAGGTAAGTTTCTACGTAACATCCTCTTTTAGCCATCTCTTTTCCTGCTTGTAATGCTATAGCTGCCCCTAGGGAATGCCCTGCTAGCCACACATTATTAGGGCCTACTTTGGTTATTATGCCCTCTATTGCTTGGCACGCAGTTTGGTATCGTGGATCACGAGTGAACCCTTTTACGGCGAGCTTGATATCCAGATGCAAGTCTCGTTTTCGGGTTTCACGTCTTGTGACTGTACCCCGAAATGCAATAACGTACTTAGGAGATGTACTCCGTGATGCCACGAGACTCAATTTGGTAGTGATGGGAGGTTTGTACTCATAGATTATACCAAATATGGATGAATCAATTGGATCAAACAGGGTGTGGAAGCATTGGAAGTGGAAAAAGTTCCACCAAATTGGGGCTAGTGCCTCATGACCCGTTCGTTTTTCTTGGCGATCTCTTTCTAAAACAAACACTCCTTGAATCAAACAAGCTGCTACAGACCTCCTATGTTCAGGTAGCCTCCTGCAATTCAATTTTTTTGGATGAGTTGTTAGCAGAAAATAAGTTTATTACTTTGTTTTGGACAAGAATGTTACGCTTTTTCACTAAGGGTATGTACTCTTTACCTATTTTAAATTATCCGAGTTTTAGAATTTGGTAGAAGATTTTGGAACTTATTGAACGTACTCCATGAGGTATGACACATTGTTAGATTTAATGAAACTTATCTTAAAATTTTGGGCCCATAAGTTCAGGTCATAATGTTGGGCTCTAAAAGATGAAGCCCATATAGGACGACGGAAGAACAAGGAGAAAAAACCACTTTATGTTGGAAACAAGAGAATTTGTTTTATGCATTTGGTGCACTCATTTGTACCGTTTTGATAATACACTTCAAATATGTGGCTATTACGAGTTAATAAATAGTTGAGACTGTTTTATCAAATGTACGATAAATGTAGCTATTACAGAAGTTTTTCTAAATTTTTTTTGTTCCTACTTTCAAACTTGCAAATATCAAAACATAAGGAAAAGCAAAATGGTACATTACCAATCAACAGAAGTAAGGTGAAGGGGGCCACAAATGTCAAAATTTTCCTTCTCCACAGGCTTTTCTTCTTCCTTTCCCTTCATTTTTACGCTTCAATCAACAACAACCAACCACTGTCTAATGACTATTAACTTCATCAAAAATCACAAATAAGAATTTCATCAACTAGAAATTCATATATGCAAATTGCAAATCAACCCTTTTAAAGTTAAGCCTTAAAACAGATTCATTTGCACATAACTGAGAATTATCATTGCCATTAATGTAACTTAAAGCAATATAATGATGAACAATATCTATAGTTAAGATTTCAAAAGTCAAAGCAAGATGATGATTGATGAACAAGAAAATGATTAATGAAGAATGCATATACAAACACAACTAGGCAAAAGTAAAATTAACCATGGTCAGCAATATTAATAAAAATAACAGTAATATTAATAATATTAATAATAATGATAAGATTGAAGATGAAGAAAATTACCAAGAAAAGCTGGTTGTTAAGAGCAAGAGGAGAGGAGGAAGATGAAGGAGGAGTATTTAATGTTGCTTTTACGAATGATATTAGAAACTCCCATTTTTTTGACCAAGTTTGCGCGTTCTTTTCTGGGTGGATTTTATCATACAGTTAAGGAGTCAATGAGATTTGTGACTCTCTCAAAAGACTCAAACACGGTAACTCACACGTTACATTCAGCCATAAAAGGAAAGATGAGAGCAAGCAATAGGCTGTTCCTAGAGCATTTCTTTGAATATATCTTGTTTTCGTGACTTCTTATATACTAAAAATAAATCTGAAAATTTGTGAGTTTGTACTAATTTACCAACGGAGCACATGCTAAATTTGCACTACTCTTGGAGTATTTACAATAGTTTGAAAAAAGATTAGCTTGCAAATTATGTATAAACTCAAGCAGATAGCATATTATTGGATATCATAGCTCAAACTACCTAAGTTTCATGGACATGTACACCTAGACCTGCAAGTCATAAGTCCCGTGGGGTTTCACTCTAAAATCAATTGGTGATAGATGGAGTAACTCACTAGACTTATATGTGCGTTATCCTCCCTCTCCATCTTCGATTTGGGATCACAAGTGAGTATTTCTCCTTAACGTTAAACCTCACTTGCGAGCCAATGGGCCAGGAACTTCGGCTCTGATTTGGGCTTGTACTTATAGGTTTGCACCAGAGTAGAGTTTGACCAATAACCACATATAAGCAATGTGTGCTCTAGTGAATAGTGAAGAAGCTTAGACGAGCACCATTTGCCCGGACGAGCAAGAAGTGAAAAAACAAACCAAACAATCTAATGCAGGCACGCTACGAGCAAAATTTCACTCTGGCGAGTAATTTGTTTAGTCCGAATAGGCAGTCCTAGATCGAACAAATACCTATCACACCTGGGATTTCTTTTGCTTTGTCTCGAGCTTATTTTCGGATTTATTTATTGTTATTTGGGCCCAAGGCTTCTAATCCTTATGAAGTATAGCGGACCTCATAAGTATAAAACCTAGGTTTAGAGCCTATTAGCATTTACTCCTCCAAGATTCAAACTTTCATCTTTTTCCTTAGGTCTCCCTCTCTTGTTTCTTCTCCCAAGTATAATCCACCATATTGGTTCATTGAAGCTTTTATTGAAACACAAAGTCAACCTAGGAGGATGTAACCCCACATTAGGGTGAGGATCGTTAAATCACTTTCTTCCTATTTATTACTCCATCTGTCTCATACTAGTTGCAACAATCTCCATATGTGGTTGTCCCATATTAATTGCAACACTTCTATTTTAGACATGGACCCACCAATATTTTTATTATATGTCACCTAACTAATATACCCAACTCATTCATTGATTTATGTGAAAAATATTAAAATATTACTGCCCCTACTCTATTGACTTTCTAAAAGTATCATATCACTTTTTATTACATCAACTTTTACAATAAATTAATATAACATACACCCTACTCTATTAACTTCCTAAAACTATGTGCACAAACTATTGTTGCAATTAATATGGGATGGAGGTAGTACTTTCCTTGCATTTAGTTTACTTGCATTCTCATACTTCAAGTTTCAAGTTTGCTCACCATTAACATACAAAAGCAAGATCTTTTATACAAAAGATGTGTTTTGTACTTTGTTCTGTATTCCAAACACATTATTCTTGTGTTAGTTAGCAGGAAATAAACCAATTTTAAAAGGAAACTAGGATTTAGGCCCCAGGCGATGTTCGAGATTTTTGTGTACTAAATTTAATAATAGTTGAAATAATTGATGTCATGTAGTGTGAAAATTTATATATAAAAAAAGTCTTCTCATTTACAATATGCATTTTATAAATTTACAACTTAATTCTTGGTTTATATCTATACATCATTATTGATTTTGATAAAAGAAACACTAATAACATGTTGGAGTGGTGGTTAGAAATCTTTATTGCATAATCAAGGTCACGGGTTTGAATCATCACGTTGACACGTGGCATATTGCATTCCTTACTTATGCTTTTTAATATATATAGAGATATGTAAGTGCGTCAGAGCTTAACAAGTTAGTAGAATTGGTCCATCCCGTATACCCAGCTTATCACGATCAAATTCCAGCCCAAAATGTTTGGCCTAATTTAGCATATCTTGAATTTTGAAAAATTTAAGTTATTGATCCAAACCAGGCGCTATACTTTAAGAATCTCTAATATTGCTTGATATAAACACATGGAGAGTGTAATCGTGTATAATATATGTGCAACACAACTCTACGGCATATCCCGATCCTCAATTTATGCCCCTATGCAACCAACACCCTGAATCGACTGATCACTTATTTCTATCTTGTCTTGTTACACGGACTTTTTGGACGACTCCCGCCACAATCCATTTTGATGGGCAGGTTATTCTCAGCCAAAATTTCCATTCTTATCTATTAGACCTTCACACTAGAATACCGAAGAGAATTCTCAAGTTCATCATGTGTCTTTGGAGTATTTGGAAAGAAACGGAACAATACAAGTTTTTAGCAAGAGCAATTTCTCCCCAACGGAATCCTATTCCGCACCAAACGTATATATCAAGAATGGATTTTTGAAATTTACCCGACCAAAAGAGTATATTCCAAATCCAACCCTCTAACCCTTGCAGGTACCTTCAAATTATTAATACTAGTGTTAAATGCATGCGAAAGCACATAAAATGGAAAGTAGAAAAGAAAATTCAATAATTTGTTTAAGATGTATTTTTCAAAATGAGAAAGTTAGTTATAGAAAGAGATTTGTTCCATGTAATTAGCAAAAAAAAAGAATAATATGGATTTTTGGTGTCCCTCATCTCTTCACTTATAGAATAGAGATCTGCTGAAAAGATTTTTCAAACTCCATTTTGATGGATCTCACACATCTTTTTCCACTTGTGTTGCCGGCATTGTTCTCCGTGATAATAACTAGGTCGTTGTAGCAGCCAAAACCTTCAAACTAGGCTATGCACACTCATTAATTGTTGAAGCAACAACCCACTTAATTGGACTGCTCCTAGGCAAATCACTTCAGATCAAGATCTCTTTATCGAAGGAGACATTCTCGTCATCAATATCATTGGATGGCAATTTTCCATCCCCTCGATATACAAACGCTCATTGATGACATTTTCTAACTTCTATCTTCTTCCAGGAAGGTGACAATCATTTACGTCTACAGAGAAGCCAATTAAGTGGCTGATTACCTTTCAAAGATTGAACATCATCTTCAAAATCATTCAAAAATCATTCGATTTCCTAGTCCAATATGTATCTTCATCATTTAATTACTTTAGGTAGTTAGGGTTTACTCTTAAAAGAATAGTTCCCTAAACTTTTCTTGTATCTTAAAAAAAAGTTAGTTTGTGCAACACAACTCTCAAAAGTTTAAGCTTTGGTTATTTTTATATGAATTTTATGATTTTGAGGCCAAATAACTCCAATTGTAAGATTTGTGTTAGGTATATTTCTGAATACCCTACCTATTTTATTTGCCTACTTTTATTTTATACAAGTTGAAGACAATTTTCAAAAGTCATCATCGATATCCACATTATCTTTATTTTTTTGGGTGACTTCACGAATATGCCAAATGTAGGTATTATATTTGCTCATTCCACCCTGTAAGAGTATCTATGCACAATTGCACATAGCTAATATGCCATTAGAAAGTCAAATAAAAAAAAGTTCGCTCTTGCATTTAATCAAGAATTGTAAAGGTTCTTGTGGAGATAGTCCCAGACTCCCACACAACTTACGGGTGAGACTGTTTATCACTAGCTTACCACAAGACATCTAAAAATACTGAAAAAGGTACAAAACTATCACTCAATTTCAAAAAAAAATTACCCCCATCTCACAATAAATTATTGTGACACCGGTAAGATTTTGCCTATAAAACATTGAAAAAAAATGAAAACCTACACAACTTTGTGGTTGGAGTTGCAATGTTGCATGAAGCTTGTCTTTATATTCTATATCCTGCCCCCTTTTGTATTCATGTCATTTATATTGGTAAAGCTTTGGATGCCAATATGGATGAGGTTCCCACCATTGATGAATGCCATGAACTACCTTTAGTTCTTGCTCCTTTACAATCATATTCTTAATAACAAAAGCTGAGGGAATTAGATGTAGTGCCTCACCATCTCTCCCTAATGCACCTGATAACAAACCCACAACTGAATGTTTGGTTGCAATCCTTTCAATCCCACCTACTCCCCATCCTTCCATTTTCTCCCGATGTTCAAAATACCCGATATACTCGCAACATATTGGGTCTTTCGGGTTCACAAACAAGTATGGGATCCAAGAACTAAGTATAGCGAACGGGTCATGTTGATGTGTAGTGTACTTATTTTTGGTTTTTAAAGCAAGTGAAAGGCCAGCTGTTACAACACTAGTAGCAATACGGGCCCCACTCTTCAAATAAGGGTTATCGAGTTTTTCAACTGGGGCAGAGCTATATGGAGGATTAAAAAGATAAGTTTCGATGTAACATCCTTTTTTAGCCATGTCTTTGCCTACTTGTAGTGCTATAGCTGCCCCAAGGGAATGCCCTGCTAACCAAACATTTCTAGGGCTAACTTTGACTAGTATGTTCTCTACGGTTTGAAGAGCGGTTTGGTACCTAGTATTACGAGTTAACCCATTTAACGCGAGTTGGATATCCAAGTAGAGGTCTCGTTTTCGAGTGTCGGGTTTGGCTAGAGTACCTCGAAAGGCAACAACATACTTCGGAGGTACACTTTGGGATGCCATTGGGTGATAATAGTTAGTGTTGTAAGGTTTGTACTCAAAAATGGCTCCAAATGAGGAGGAATCAACTTGATCTACAAGGATTTGGATGCATTGGAAATGGAAAAAATCCCACCAAATTGGGGCTAGTGCTTTGTCTCCAATTCTCTTTTGTTGGCGATCTCTCTCTAGAATGTATACTCCTTGAACCAAACTTGCTGCAACCGATCTTCTATGATCAGGGATTGTCCTATAAGAAAACACAAGAAAAAGAGTAAATAACTCCATAGGAGAATTGATATAGAAAGTAAAATTATTCGGGCGAATCCACATTGAAGAAACTTGTAACACATGCCCCCACTTGACAAATTATCAATATTAGATACTACATCCCCAACATTACAAATGCAAGAGGAAGTTTTCTCTTCTTTGTTCGACCAAGTTACAAAATCGATCGTTTAGCCGCCTCTGCAACACCCGAGTTCTCAATTTCTTGTAAGATTCAAGGCATATAAAACAACTTGTTTAAATTTTTTGACCACACAATTAGTAATTTTTTGTAATTTCTCTTTCCCTCAATTTTAATATATACTTCATGTCGTGACCTAAGATTAGGCACACAATGTATAATAGTAGTACAAAAGAATCTAATCAACATTGATTGTCCAGAAAGGTATCTTTCATCACCCCTTATTTTGGCCCATCAATCAACTTCCTATTGTGTCTCCATTCTTTCTATTGGTATGGATATATTGATCAAAGCAATTAACTCATAAAACATAGGGAAAAAATGCATTCTGCTTTTAGAATCATGAAATTATAATACTTTCATTAATCAAATTGAATCCCATTCTAAAGTCAATAGTCAAGTTCAAAGATATATTAGTGATGAAAGTAAGAGCAAACAAAATTAAGGATTTAGAATAGTTACCAATCAACACAAGTGAGGTGTAAAGGGCCACATATCCCAAAAATTTCCCTCTTTGAAGGTTTTGCTTCCTTTTCTTCTTCATTATTGTTCCCCTTCATCTATATCATAACAAGAAAATTTTCTATCAAGACAATAACAAGATGATTCAATTTAATAATTTTTGCTTTAGAGGACTAATAACTTATAAGCTGGATATATATTGAGCAATTTATTATTCAAAAGCAAGAGGGAAAATAAGAAATGATAAGAGCCAAAGCATAAGCATATTTACAAGCAATATGAATGAAAATGAAAATCTATATAAACATATACCACCAAAACATTATAAGCATTTTTATAAGCAATATGAATGAAAATCTTTATAAAACATGCATAAAAGTTCATATTTGTGATTGAACAAAATGTAATTAGAGAAAGCAATATGGGTTAATTATGGTCAAACAAATGAGTGTATAAGACATCTAGAGCAAGTACCTATGATAACAGAGGAAATGTAGGATGCCAAAGATTTGATGTTCTTGTTTAATTTGGGATTGAGCTGAGAATAAGGCAAATGAAGTCTGAGAGAGCTTTTCTGGTGTGAGTGGAGTTAAATATTAAATTCCTTGATGGCTTGACTGGGTCCGGGTGGAGGCGTGGACCCTAGTGTTTTGTGTAATTTTTAATGAAGCTGATTAGATCTACGTAAAAAATCAAGAAATTTTGGGAAAAACTTTAATAAGTAGTGATAAACGAAATCCAATTCAACATGATTAATAATTTTTTACTCTCTATTTTTAGATATATGTCCTATTTTTTATATGGTATCTTAAATAAAAAGTCTTGTATCTAAATTAATTTATTAATTATGCCTAAAATACCCTCAAAAGAATATTAAAATTCCCAAAATATTCTCATATTGTCATGAAAACTGATCCCTAATTAAATGCATAAATGGAATCTATCCAATTGATAGTTGTAATGTCCAAACTCCAAATAGAAATTTATATGTATATGCACTATTTGTATGAATGATACTCCATATTTTTGGTTATTTCATGAAAACAATTTCTCAAAAACTCCTTTATCTAAAACCAAAGACGTCCAACAATTTATTAAAAACTACAAATGTTTTATGGATATTTGCAATATTTGCATGCATCTGATATACACAAAATTCGCATATGGGTACATCTACCATGGGTAAAGAACCCATTACTAATAGACATTAATAAATGGTGGAATCCAACTCACCAACAATAATTATATTGTATTTGTCTATTAGTAGTGCGTAAACTACCTACTGGGTCAACCAGATTTTTTCCACAAAAGTCCTCTTACAGAATCAACTTATCCCAAGGCAAATTAGTAATTTTAAATGTGATGTTAAAAGGTTTCATTGTCGAAAACCTCAGTCTTGGGACCATTATAAGTTTTTTTAGGAAAGAAATAGGGTTTTGATTTCGTTACTTTAAAGCTATAAGATATCCACCTAGATTCCAAATAACAAAGAAAACAAATCTAATTGAATCAAGTATATTTGTTTTTCTAGAAAAATTATGGAGTCGATAAATTATACTAGTATTTAACAATGTACAACCGTTATTTTATCAAGTAACTTTTTGAAGATCTACCGTTCTGGTTTCTAAGAATTTTTTCGTTGAAAAATTATCTTGATATGATTCTATAAACCATATCAATTCTAATTCAGACAACAAACCATTATCAATGAGTTTCAGCATCCCAAGAATTGAAATGCTACAATATCCGTATATTTTCGAAAGTGGGAACTAACTATAACCAAAAAGACGAGGCTGAAATATCTCTCACAAGGAGTAATAGCTCTTATTAACCAACAAACTTAAATTATACTAACCCTCAAAAAAAAAAACTTAAATTATAAATAGAATTTAAGCAAAAACTCTTTGGTGGACTGGGTCCACCCTAAAATTAGTGTAGACCCAAGCCGCGACGGAGCTAGTGTAGTGTACCCCTAGAATCTGCAAGAGGATAAATTATATATTTGCAGTTTTGCATGTGTATAGATATTGTTGGCGCAGTGGTATCCGATAAAGTACGCGTGTGGGGAGGTTGCTTTTGATTCTGGGAGCTTGGGTTCGATTCTCCGCTCACCAATTACCCTTCTTTTTCATCTTTATTACTAACAGCTACACTGCTAAAGCCTAGCCTACAAGAACGCTATACAGTATAATTTCTTCTCATGGTCTTTTTTTTCCCTTTCATCTATAAATTTCTTTGGGTAACTTTTCTTCTCCCTTTACTCTTCTATATTTACTTTGTTGTTCTTTGGAAAGAATTAAGATTTAGGTACTACATACATTTGCACAATTACAAGTCTTGTTATCAATTTTAAAATTTTTTGTTTTGATAGTATTTTAACTAGTTGTAGAGTTTTTTTATATTTTCAAGCCATCAGTCTAGAAGTTCTATATTCCCATAATTCTTGTACCATTTGTGTGACATCTATTCCTATTGGTTGATTGTTATGAATTTCCAAATTATCAAATCATAGGGACAGTTAGTAATCATTTAAAAACAATGGCACGCGAATAATTTATAAATAGGGTGAGAGAAGATTTGCGCTCCATTTTTTTTTTTGAGAGAAAGGTTTGGACTCCATTTTTAACTATACGACTACCAAATTGTTCAACATCAAAAACTTGGTTAACTAACGTGATAGAAGCCTACAATTTAGTGTTACACTTCTTTTAGGGATGTCGTAGATATTATTATCGGGGAGTGCTAACACACTATGGTAAACAATTAATGGTTATCATTTAACATTTAGAACAACATAACATATTAATTACTGAAGCTATAGATTTTATATATTTTGCACTCCCATTTCCGAATTCTTGGCTCCGCCACTCGACCCAAGAATAATCACCAATACCCCCACTCGCAACTCATCTTCCCGTCTTTCTCAAATGGCGCACTCTCGAGCGTCTAACAAAATTGACATTCAAAATAATCAGATCATATACTCAAATTAACGGATTCTCAACAGCTAAATATGCATGATATGTAATTACAATTGCACGATTAACCGCATTGCTGAAAAATAGCAATAGTAAACAAATGGTATGAGCTCCATATCATCAAGTCCATCAAAGTAACACTGAACACAAATCAAATTAAACCTCTTAAAAGTTACGAGTGCTTAACTTTTAGTCACTAAATCTTAACTTTTAGATTCAGTGGCTTTACTTTTAGTTACTAAAAACTTAACTTTTAGTAACTAAATGTTAGCTTCTAGCTACAGTGGCTTAACTTAAAGAAGATGAAGGAAAAAAGTTGGAATTTGGCATAAAAATATAAATAAGCAAGAAAAGAAAGAAAAAGAGATGAAACACTTGAATTTTGTTAATGAACCATTAATTTTGGAGACAAAAAATATAACTTTTGATCATAAACCTTAACTTTTCGTTCATAACACTTAATTATTGATCACAAAACCTAAAATTTTAATTTCTAAACCTAAACTTTTAATTTAAAAAACTTAACTTTTTCTAAAGAACCTTAATTTTTAATTGCTAAATCTTAATTTTAATTATAAAATCTTAACTTTTACTAAATAAACCTTAACTTTTACTAAATAATCCTTAACTTTTAATGAGGTACATTTAACTTTTGATTATTAAACAAGTTAAATTCCAAGCACCCAAAAACAATAACTGAGGTTAAGACATCCTATACAATTTCTTTGAATTTTAGTATCTTTTTATTTATTTGATTTCGTGAAGTTTGCACGTCGTATTCAATTTATTTTGATTATAAAAACTTTAACTTTTCATTCATAACACTTAACTTTTGATTACAAAACCTTAAATTTTATTTGCTAAACCCTAACTTTTGATTACAAAATCTTAACTTTTGATGAGGTACATTTAACTTTTGATTATTAAACAAGTTAAATTCCAAACACCAAAAAAAATAATTGAGACTAAGGCATCCTCGACAATTTCTTAAAATTCCAGTAGATTATTATTTAAATGATTCCGTTAAGTTTGCACGTCGGATTCAATTTATTTTGATAATAAAATCTTAGCTTTTCCGTAATAACACTTAACTTTTGCTTATAAAACCTTAACTTTTAATTACAAAATTTTAACAAACTTTTGTTAAAAAAACCTTAACTTTTGATGAGGTAGATTTAACTTTTGATTATTAAACAAGTTAAATTCCAAAGACCCAAATCAATAATTGAGATTAAGGCATCCCGTTAAGTTTTCACGTCGTATTCAATTTATTTTGATAATAAAATCTTAACTTTTCACTCATAACACTTAACTTTTAATCACGAAACTTTAACTTTTAATTACAAAACCTTAACTTTTAATTATAAAATCTTAACTTTTTACTAAACAAACTTTAACTTAAGGAAGGAGGGTGTTAGGCCCATATTATGGGTTCTCTGTAATTAATATGCAATTAATTAGTGCGTTGTATATTGATTTGGCTTGTATATTGTAACTTAGGCCCAATTCTAATTGGGTTATACTCAAGGAATTCAATTGTGTCACTTCCCCACCACATTGATAACGTAATATATTCAAGGAATTCAATTGTGTCACTTCCCCACCACCAATGGCTCTCCTATCACTGTCACATCGTAAATCCTCACTGCTATCTCCTCCACCTTCTCCACCGGCGCATGCGATGAAGAAACCAGAGCAACCGCAACAATCAGAGCTTCTGGAAGGTTCTAGTCATCCCTAATTACCGTCAATCGGAGAAAATTAACTTCGATGGCAAGTAATGGTGTGAGAACAACGCCTCTTCTTCCTAGGCTAATCTCGACAACATCTTTGTTACTATCGCCGGAATTTCGGATTGAAAGGCGGCATTTCGCGGTGGGAATTCGCCGGAAAACATGGCTTTTCGCCGGAATATGAGGATCATGCGTTGATAGATGACGAAGAATCCATGGATTGTAATCGACGCCTGAGCTTGAAGTTTCATTGATGGCGACATTGGCGAGAGAAAGAGATTTGCGGAATTGCACTCTTAACAGGACTTGGGCTTTGTCGTGGTCTACAATAAATTTAGTGTAGACCGGGTCTATATTAGACTTAAGTGAATTTAAGTTGAAATAGGGGCTTACCGTCAACAAAATAGTTAGTGGTAACCCCTATAATTTTTTTTAGATGTTAGGGTTTTTTAAAGAGAGAAGGGGGATAGAGGAATGCAAAAATTTACCTTTATTAATTCATGCTTTGGAGGACTAATAAGCTGGATATATTGAGCGATTTATTATTCATGGACGGATGGATCTACTTTTAAAAGGATGACTATAAGACGGTCTTAGGTTAAGCCTTAATCTCAAACCAACCCAATAAGCCTTAGAGAAGCCCATAACGCGCGTCATACGCTAAGAAGCCCAGTCAAGTTGATTTTTTTAACTTTTCGACCCAAAACCTTAACTTTTTGCGTTTTTTAACTTATCGCCCTAAAACCTTAACTTTTGCATAAACATCCATAACTAATATCATATGTGGAATCGATATTAACAAATGTGCTAAAATTTTAAACTTAAAAACTTAACTTTTGAACCTAAAACCTTGAACTTTTAAATGTTAACATAAGTTATTGTGTTTAAAGGTCTAACATTAAGACCAGTCCAATAAGCCCAATAGGTATTTTTTCAAGCCAGCCTTCTTCCCACCACCCCCACCATTCCCTTCACTCCATTAGACCTATTAGTTATGGATTTTTATGCAAAAGTTAAGGTTTTAGGTTGAAAAGTTAAAAAAACGCAAAAGTTAAGGTTTTAGGTCGAAAAGTTAAAAAATCAATTTGTCTGGGCTCCTTAATTAGCGTGTGGCACGCGTAATTAGGCTTTTAATTGGCTTATTGGGCTGGTCTTACATTTAAGGGTATTTCGTTTTTCTGTTAAGAGGTGGGTATTTGAAAATGTGAAGATAAATAGAGGTAGTTATTTAAACGCAAATGAATTTGGAGTGATTATTTTGAAATAAGTGTATCTGACAGGTGGTTATTCACAATTTTTCCGTTCTCTTATTATGATATAAGTTGATTAATGTAGTAAGTTATAATGGTTTGAGATGAACCCGTACTCGATTTAACCCGTATTTAAATCACTTATGTACCACCACTCCACCCCTCACCTACCTACAAAAAAAATTACCAAGTGTACCATTGCATTGATAGTATACACTAGTATACACAATGATAAGTGCCTAATTATACATATTTTCTCCTTCTTATATACTATATTTAACGTCTCGTTATTTCAATTGAGTAAAATATTATACTTTTATGATATTTCGGTTCTGATCACTTGATAATTTTTTATAGAGTTAATAAGTCTAATTTGTTTCTATTTTAGTAATTAGGTAATAACTCATCTAGAAAGAGTTGGAAAATACACTAAATTTAGGATTTTACTTGTTATACAGGACTGATATAGTATTTGGGCATAACTTTGTCATTCGAAGTCGAAACGAGATGATTCAAGTGGCTATGAAAATCTGTGATCGAGATGTACAATAAAGCAAAAGTTAAATTCTCGGTTTACTGGGTTGAAACTTTCTTATTAATCCCACCTTTGTCCGGTCTTTCACTACTGGTACCACCTTCAATTAATCCAAGTATAATCCGACCTTTGACCCCCATCTACTCATATTGGTCCGTCACCTGTTGGTGACCTACAATCATGAGTAATCTTCCTAATTATGTAATTAATAGCTAATTAAGTATATTTTAAAATTAAATTTTTAATTAAAGTTTTAAATCAGATTTAATTAAAAAAAAACTTCAAAAAAAAGAAAAACCCACCACATCCCCTCCCCCCACTGCTGCCACCGACCCTCTCGAGCACCACTGCCGACCTTCCCTTCCGACAGCAGCTCCCTCACCACGCTCAGCAACACTCGCTCCCCTCAAATTGTTTAATGGTTTACCTTGGCATAGAGAGATAGTACCACCAAGTGCATCAAGGTCCTCAAGCAATTTCCCAATCCTCATTTCATTCCAAGGATCCCTATATTGTTTTCTAAGAATCAAATCAGATGAGAAATTGTAAAGAACAATTATTCTAGATAGAGAAGGAATTTTAGTAAGCAAATTGGTTTGTGGAGGATCATCAATTGATGGGTCATTCATACTCTCAAATATCTTAGACGAGGAATGCCTAATCAATATCGGATATATGCATATATCCATCGACTCACTTTTTTGGTTGTACATTCCATGAAAATGGCAGTACATTCTATGAAAATGACAGTACATTTATTGAGAAACGTAGTATATAACAATCGATATTTTTACAGCTATATAATTATATAGTTTGTATTTGGCATATAATTTTTCATTAAAAAATGTACTAGTATACTACCATACATATGAAATGTACTGCCATTTTTATGGAATGTACTGTCAAAAAAGTGAGGCGATGGATATATGCATATATCCGATATTGATTAGGCAACCCTCTATCTTAGACCGTGTTTCCCATAATGCAATTGTTACCGGTGAATGATACATTCCGGGGAACAAACTTAATGGCTTATGATTTTCATCACCTTTCAACTCCATCTTGGTTACCGTTGACCTTGTTTTAGGGGCAGCTGTGTTACAAGGGAGGGGGAGGGTGTGGGGTTGCAACAATGGGGAAGGGGGAGGTGGGGGAAGGTGGTTTTTCCTTTTCTTTTTAAAAAGTCAACGGTAATCTTAGATGGTCAAATAGGTTGTCATCATCCAGTACCAATGAGAGAATATGATGATCAAAGGTCTGATTATACCTGCAATAATTGAAGGTAGTACCAGTGGTGAAAGACCGGCCAAAGATGAGATTTTTCCTGTCAATTCTTCCTCTATTAAATAGAAGTTATATATATAATTAAATAACGTAACTAAGAGTGCAATTAATATTTAAGATAATAACACAATCTCTATGAATTCGATCCTTACTTTCTATCTGTTAAATAGAGTTAGTGAGTGATTATAAATAATTTTATTGCGAAAACGATACTCACCACACAACATAACTAAAGTTATAAGATGTGACAGAAGATATCCTTATATCTTACTAATTCTTACAGATCCAAAATAAAGTACATTATTATCACTATTGATTAGCATTGCCACACCATTTTATTACTTTGCTTACATTTTGATGAAGCATGGTCACTAACAACATTAATTGCATTCTTCATATATATATATATCTTAGAATGCCAATGTGGATGTGGTTCCCACCATTGTATAAGGCTATGAGCTTCCTTACTACTTTGCTCTAGGCCCGTCATGTTCTTAGTAAGTAATGCTGAGGGAATGAAATGTGGTGGCTCCCGAATCCCACGTACAAACATACTCAACAATGAGTTTTTGGTTCCAATTTTGTCAATCTTGTCCATTCCTAATTCCTTCATCCTTCTTCGATGCTCGAAATGCCCGATATAGGCAGAACAAACCAGATCTCTCGAGTTTACAAATAGGTTTGGAACCCATGAGCATAACAAAAGGAACGGGTCATGTTGTAGGGTCAAGTTCTTACCCTTATTAATGTCTCTGACGATATGGTAGACACCCGCGGTTACAATACTTTTAGCAATACGGATCTTGCCTTTAAAATACGAATTGGTCATCTTCTCAATCGGGGCAGACGTGTATGGGGGGTTAAAAAGATACAACAACCCCTTTTGGCCATGTCCTTGCCTACTTGGAGTGCAATAGCTGCTCCTAGAGAGTGCCCAGCTAGCCATACTTCTTTAGGGCTTATTTGGGCTAGTATGATTTGTAATTCTTGGAATGCAATTTGACATCGACAGTCTTGGGTCAGACCATTTAGTGGGATTTGAATATCCAATAAAAGGTCTCGCATTTGTGTATCGGATTTAATGACGGTATCTCGGAAGGCAACAACATATTTTGGGGGAACTCCTTCATAGTTAAGCGCATGGGGTTTGTACTTAAAAATCGCTCCGTATATGGAAGAATCGATTTCATCTTCAAATATTTTAATGCATTGGAAATGAAAGGCATTCCACCAAGTTGTAGCTAATGTCTTGTCTCCTATTCTTTTCAGTCTGCGATCACATTGTAACAAGTACACTCCTTTAACCAAACTAGCTGCAACAGATTTTGTGTGATCTGGATTACTCCTGAATAAAAGTACGATGGATCACTACTTAGAACACACACAAAAATTCTTGTATGAGATGGTCAGACACAATCATATATCTATTAATTGAATAATAATAATAATAGTTGTTCTGACTAAACTTTAAAAGTTGAAAAGTATGTTATACAAAAGATGCATAAAATTCAAAAACAGCGTAAATAATTTTTATTTGACCAAAAATTATGACGGTCTAATAAGAAACTGACGACTAATTCCATGAAACATCACATGTGAGACTTCCACATTAACTAACTTGGAGACATATGTTCACCTAATAAGGCTAAGGTACTTTCTTTATTGTCATATGGTTTTAAGATACACTCTCCTTTGATATTGTGAAGTGAACTCTTCCTCCATTTTATGGGTGCGCCCAGATTTCAAACTTCCAATTATCAAAATATAAAGAAAAGCAAACGTATAAATTACCAATCAACAGAAGTGAGGTGAAGGGGGCCACAAATGTCAAAATTTTCCTTCTCAGCATCCCTTTCTTCTTCCTTTCCCTTCATTATACGTTTGAATCAAGAAACAACCCCTTCCTAATGACTATTAACTGTATCAAAAATCACAGATAAGAATTTCATTAAAAAGAAATGGGTAATTCCAAATGGTACCTTTAAAGAATTGAAAATTCCATTTGGTACCCAAAAAATAAATTTATTCCAAACGGTACCACTAAACTTTTGTATAAGTCTAAACCATGAAATTCCGTTAATAAAGTTTTTTAACCTTCATTATTAATATATTTGCTGTTAATTATATAATTAGTTTGCTAATTATGATTAATCATAAAAAAATACCCAAAAATTAGAAAAAAATGCCAAAAAAAATAAAAAAACCCCAGCCCCCCAGCCGCACCCCCCAACCAACCCTCCACCTACCCCCAAAACCCCATTCCCCGACCCCACCCACCCCGAAAACCGCCCCCCTCCCACCGAATTCCCCCACCCCCGTCGCCCCCCTACCCTCGTCTCCCCCTACCCCCGTCGCCAGCGACGCTTCCCCACCCCAATTCGACCAAACACAACCTAACCCCCACACCATTCCGACCCATCCGAACCATCCCCACCCCATACCCACCACAGCCGCCCCCCCCCCCAAACCCCCAGCTGCACTCCCCCCAACCATTCCATATTTTTTAAATTTTTTTGTATTTTTTTGTATTTTTTTGTATTTTTTTGTGTTTTTTTGTGGGTGTTTTTTTGGGTAGATTTTTGGTATTTTTTTGGTATTTTAATTAAGGTTTAATGGTTTAAGTAAGGTTTATTTAAGGTTAGATTATGCTTAGAACAAGGTTAAGAAACTTTATTACCGGAAAAGTTAACGGAATGTCATGGTTTAGACTTATACAAAACTTTAGTGGTACCATTTGGAATAAACTTATTTTTTAGGTACCAAATGGAATTTTCAATTTTTCAATGGTACCATTTGGAATTTCCCAAAAGAAATTCATATATGCAAATTGCAAATCAACCCTTTAAATTTTAGGCCTTTAAAACATATTCATTTGCACATAAGTACATAACTGAGAATTATCACTGCCATTAAAGTGACTTAAAGCAATATAATCATGAACAATATCTATAACTTCAGTATTCGCAAGTCAAAGCAAGATGGTGATTTATGAACCAGATGGTCAGTAATATTAATAAAATCAGCAGTGATAACATTATAAATAACAATAAGATTGTAGATGAAGAAAATTACCAAGAGAAGCAGTATGCTAAGAGCAAGGGGAGGGAAGAAGATGAAGAAGGAGTATTTAATCTTGCTTTTTGGAATGGTATCAGCAACTTCCATTTTTTGACCAAGTTTACGCGCGTTCTTTTTTTTTGATGCAAAAGAGAGACTAAATCTCGCAAGCACGAACCAAATGTAAACATTCCCCACAATAAGAATGGTTAGCTTTGAAAAATTGAACACAAGTCATGCTATCCATTTGAACAACCGGTTTCTCTATTCCCATTTCCTTAGCCACATTGAGTCCTCCTTCTAAAGCTCTGAGCTCAGCTCTCAAGGTTGAACAAACACCCAACTTCATAGAAAATGTCGCCAAAAAATCACATCTGCAATTATGGCCACGTCGGATATTCTGTGAGTCGCCTTTTCATTCTGTTGGCATTGCATAGTATTCTGTCATGATGTATCATCCATAGAAAAACCGAACTAGTTGATGTGCCGGGGTAGCCCAATGCAGTACCAAATCTTTTCATCAATAGCATCTTCATCTTTTCAAATCAATTTCATAGTTGTTCGGATGGAAAAATCAGCCATAGAAGCTCCATTTCAATACAATGTATCACCTATTTCAGCGTTAGCGTAGACTTTGTTGGGCCGCCGACACACGCTCATACACACATTAGAATGATATTGTCCGCTTTGGGCCTAGCCCGCACGGATTTGTTTTTGGGCGTCTTCCCAAAAGGCATCATTCTAATGTATTGAGCTCCAACTATATAAAGGGCTCCTTCCCTTTATATTCTTTCCATGTGGGACTTGGGATGAGCTTCCCAACAATCTTTCCCTCAGACCAAGGACCACATAACTCATGGCCTTCCCTCGAACGACACACCCAATCTGTCAAACTTGCACCTTTTAGGGCCGTCGCTACACCACGGAACCCGCCGGCTGATTACACCATCAACTACCACTGTTCGCTCTCGGCTACATGCCCACTCGATCCCCACGAGTTACATGGGCCAACCAACCGACCACGAACCATCTACCTGACCACACCCACTGGACAATATGCCCACTCGCTCCGACCACGAGTTACAAGGCAACCACCACCAGTCTCAGGGCAACCTTCATTCAACACAGCTGAACACACCACGAAGCCTTTCGATATAAGGGCCCACCAGATCACCAATTTCGAGGACACACGAGGGACTCCCTAGTCCCCACATAACGCCACTGCAGCTTCCGCCCCGGACCGAACCGCCCGGCTCTAATACCATTTCTTGGGCCGCTGACACACGCTCATACACACATGAAAATGATATTTTCGCTTTGGGCCTAACCCGCACAGATTTGTTTTTGGGTACCTTCCCAAAAGGCCTCATTCTAATGCATTGAGCTCCAACTATACAAAGGGCTCTTTCCCTTTATATTCTTTCCATTTGGGACTTGGGATGAGCTTCCCAACAGACTTCTAGTTGATGAAGTTGATGAGATAGAATTTGAGATCTGGTTAAAAGTCAAGAAGTTCGGGAAGAACTTTGTCTACTCATCGGGTTGACTACCTACCTATAAGAGTGTATAATAAGTATTGCTAATGAAATCTAATTCAATATGGTTAATAATTTTTTAATTTTTTATTAGTAGTGAGTTATCCACCCATTCAGTGGATAGATGTAGAAATGTCCAAGTACAAATTCATATACATCTCATATATGCACCATTTGTATGGCTGATAATAATTTGGATCATATCGTGAAAATAATTTCTCAAAGCACTCCTTAATCTGAAAATACTGAAGATGTCCAACACTTTATTCAAAATTACAACTAACTTTATTGATATATGAAGGGTTGTTCAAAAACCGACCCCGATCTGAAAGATAGATCGAAGTTAACTAATCTGGTCTCCGTATCACCAATTTCTATTTTTCAGTATCTTGTTCGGTCCGGTCCATTTGTTGGGCTTGGACTGGACCGAACCTCTTTTGCCTATACTTACAAATTATATATTGAGAAGGTATTGGGTCAGACGCGTCCGACCATAACATTTGGTCGGACGACTTTCAGTTGGTTTCATTTTTGTTTCAGTTGGTTTCATTTTTGTTTCAGTTGGTTTCAATTTTTGTTCAATTGGTTTCAATTTTTGTTCAGTTAGTTTCAATTAATTTTTGTTTCAGTTGGTTTCAATTTTTGTTCAATTGGTTTCAATTTTGTTCAGTTAGTTTCAATTTTTGTTCAGTTAGTTTCAAATTTTTGTCAGTTGATCTTTTTTATTTCAGTTGGATGTCTTTTAAGTTCAGTTACTTATCTTATTGTTTCATTTTTGTTTCAGTTGGTTTCAATTTTTGTTCAGTTGGTGTCAATTTTTGTTCAGTTACTTCCAACTGAAACACTAATGCTTCCAACTGAAACATAAATGCTTCCAACTGAGAATACAATTGATGTAAGACATATAAAACCAACTGAAAACAAAATAAACTCCAACTGAAACAAAATAAAAACCAACTGAAACAACACAACAACCAACTGATACAAATGAAACAAAACAAACCTGCTTCTCCCTGGTTTTTAAATCAGCCTTCTTCCCAGTTCCCACACAATTCATTTTCTCAAAAGTAGTAACTAAACCAGTAGCTAAAAACTAGAAGAAATGAACAATAACAACATGAAATTTCAACATCTCTAGAATCAATGGATGAAGTGAAAGAGAAATAGTAGAAGGAAATTACCTGAATGCGAAATGCCTAGCATGGGGTCGGTGAAGCAGAGTACTAAAGAAGTGAAGCAGAATCAATGGAGGAGAGAGAGTGAGAATGAGAGGAAGCAGAGTACTAAAGAGAGGTGAAGCACAATCAATGGAGGAGAGGGTGTGAGAATGAGAGTATGAGGGAAGAAGAGTACTAAAGAAGTGAAGCAGCAGAAGAAGAAACGTGGGGTCGGTGGTGTCGGCAGTGGCGGGATTGCGAAGAAGAAGATGAACAGTGAAATAGCAAGAAACAGGTCCGTCTGATAGTAAGTATTGGTCAGACGGTCTGACCCAATACTTTCACTTATATATTTGATGGTACAAAATTATTTCTTTCCTAATAGGTTCCGATACGTATTAACAATTAAGAGAAATTACCAATAATTAATAATTGATGGGGGATAAAATGGACCGATTTTGCCGTTCCCGGTCCAAACCTTAACCGGTCCGATCTTGGGTTTTCAAATTTGAAATTTCCGAGTTCCGGTCTGATCCAGTTTTGAACCGGTGAACATCCCTAAATATATGCAATATTTTAGGAAATTTTCATGCATCTGATGTACACAAAATATCTCTTATAGAATCACGTATCCAAGGAAAAATTAGTTATTTTATATGTGATGGCAAAAGGTTTCATTGTCAAACACCTCGGACCATTATAAGTTTTTTTAGGAAAGACATAGGATTTTCGTTAATTTAAAGCTATACGACATCCCCTCATAAAAAAAAGTTATACGACATCCACCTAGATTCCAAATAAGAAAGAAAACAAATATCATTGAATCAAGTATGATTGTTCTTCTAGAGAATTATGAAGTCAATAAATTAAATTACATTTCACAATGTGGCATATATATACATTGTTCAACTGTTGTTTTATGATTTTAACAAACAACTTTGAAGAGAGTGTCTATCCTTCTGGCTTTTGAGAAAGTTTTGTTTCAGAGCATATCCAACGGTACTAAAAAAAGATTAGCTTACAAATTGTTTAAAAGTTCAAGCTAGTTGCTAATCATTGGACATTGTAGCTTAATTGAGCTAGGTAGCCAAAACAAGCTATTAGTTTGGAATAATGACAAAAAAGGAAATACATATCATTATGTTGCCATATATATTAAGTATAAAGATTAAAGAATTAGAGTTATATATTTTTGGCGGTGAAATCATTCTAGCTAATTTCAATCTAGCTCACTATTAAATCTAATTGTAGCTCTATACCTATTTAGCTATATATGTTGATATGGCATATCAAGCAATAATAAAAGGCCTTTGCTAAACATTATAGATGCTCTAAAGAATTATCTTAACTTGATTCCATAAACCATAGGTGGATAACCATATATCAATTATAAATTCGGACAACAAACCATTATCAATAATTAAGTTACACCATCCTAATAATTGAAAAACTACAATGTACGTACATCTACGATAGTGGGATCGAACTAACTATAAGAAGAAAAAAAACGAGGCTGAAATCTCTCACAAAAGGAGAAATGAGCTTTGTTAACCAATAACTTAATTAAGACTATTTATTTATACTAAGAAAAAAGGAAAATTATCATTTTGGGTACCTGAGGTTTGACAATATATCATTTTGGGTACCCAAGTTTTCAATAATATCGATTTGGGTACCTGAGGTTTGATAATAGGTTTAATTTAGGTACCTCTATACTAACGGTGTTAACTTACCGTTAAGTGTGACCCACTTTGACCGGTCAAACGGCCGGTTAAAAAAATCGGGTCCGGGTCGAATAAACGTTGAAAACCCCAGGCGTTCGGTTTCGGTAGACCCAATGGGTTAAAGGATGTGAATTTGTCAAAGGGGTTGGTTAGAATAAAATTTTTTTGAGTTCGGGTCCAATTAAAGTGCAGTTTCGGGTAGATAATCAACGGTTCTAATGTATTTAAAGATGTAATTATTGTTATTATTTTCAAAAAACAAGTGGCAAATCCAATACTACTCTTGAAATAGATTAGGGTCATCGATCATTTTAAGAAGTGGGTCTACACCAGTCAAAATCCGACTCGAAATCCAACCCAAAAATAATGGTTTTGAACACAAATTTTTTTACCCGAACCGAGAAAGTCGTTTTTTACTCGACCGACAGGAAAATCATTATATCTATAGCAATAGTATCAAATTATGGGAATTTTTTACGTATATGACCCAAAAACTAAATAAAAGAAAGATCAAATTCAAATCCCTAAACCCGTTGGGTCTACCCGAAACTGAACTGGGTCTTAAAGGTTTATTGGACCTGAACTCGAAAAAATTTTATTCTAACCGACCCGTTTGACAAATTCACATCCTTTAACCCGTTGGGTCTACCGAAATCGAACGCACAGGGTTTTCACTTTTCAGCGTTTATTCGACCCGGACCCGATTTTTTTAACCGGCCCGTTTGACCGGTCAAAGTGGGTCACACTTAACGGTAAGTTAACACCGTTAGTATGGAGGTACCTAAATTGAACATATTGTCAAACCTCAGGTACCCAAATCGATATTATTGAAAATTTGGGTACCCAAAATGATATATTGTCAAACCTCAAGTACTCAAAATGATAATTTTCCAAGAAAAAAACTAGAATTTAAGTTGAAATGGGGCTTACCATCCACAAAATAGTTGGTGGTAGCTAGCCCCTAGAATTTTCAGTAAAGGCTAGGGTTTTTTTTAAGAGAGAAAGGAGGGACAAAGGAATGAAATATTTACCTTAACCATTTTAAGTTTATACCGTAGCTAATAACCATTGCAAAGTTATATTATGTTTACAATTCCATTATAATGGTTTCAAACATATTCTTCAATGATTAAATACATGTGGAACTATTGATTTGGCAATCAAAGAGGATAAGTGTGGATAAAATTAGGTAGTGAAACAAAAAATTATAAATTAGTTGGAGAAAATGAGTTTTTCATTTCAGAATGCACAAAAAATATTTTATTCTTGAATTTAAGTCTCTTTATTAATATATTTTTTATTTTGTTAAATGAGGATCTAATTTTTAAAGCTGCAATGTTAACAATGAAAACACTCATCCTCCTACCTTTAAGAGTTATGGCTAGCCTAAAAGCGACGGATTCAACAAAATGAGGCTTAACTATTCCTAATTTTCTATTTTCTGCAACGGAAGCTGGAGATATTCATTGATCATCCAAATCTCATTGATCCCAAAAATAGCACCAGATATGCAGTCATCGTCCAGCAATTGCCACATTATTTATTTAATTATTTATAGAAATAATTAGCTAGCTAGCACATGATAAATTATAAATGTTCTACAAGTCTTATGATAATAAATAGATAAAATATTATGAAATTATGGGGAGTACATTTTAACTATACAAACTAACTCGTGTGTGGCACGAGATTTCTAACTAGTTTTATTCTACCACTAATAACTAGACGTGCCTGCAACATATATAAAACAAAAATATAAAGAAAATACAAAGGAGTGCAACACAAGATCGTGCAACTCTTCAGACTACATAAAAAATATTAAACTACTATTGACTCACAACATAAATCTAGTTGGAAACCCATACGAGGTGATCCTCGGGCAAGAAATGACAAACAGGAGTACTTCCGGGCTTCACATTCAAAACTTGGAATGCCAAGTGTTTCGGGTTCCAAGCACTTGTATCTTTATGACAAACCGCCATAGCCTTAGACTTTGATCCATCTGAACTCGTCAAAGACACCATATATGAAGATGTGTCTTTGGTTTTGTGGCAATAAAATACAGCATAGGCATACTTTTGCTTGTGGCACACTACAACCTTATTTTCTTCACCCGCCTTTTGTATCGTCGTAATTGTATAATTTTGGACCATGTCGACAATGTTTTTAGCCTCCGTAGACATGGCTTTAACATTCTTCCCTAGGGTGTTTTTCACGTAATCAATCATAGACTCTAAAGAAGTTGCACAATACTTTTGCTCCCCTTCGATGCCCTTCTCCTCGCACCCTTTAATCGTTTCCTCGATTATCTTAGCTTCTTCAGTCTCGGGTTCAACCGAAAATTCCTTAAGAATCGTCTTGATTTTGTCGGAAGAAAATGCTAGCGATTTTGCAACCTCCCTTGGCAAAAAGGTGGCTGCATTAGTGGTTTTTGTGAAGAACAAGCTCATTAATTTTCTAGGTTTCATGTCCTTCTTCAAAAAGAACAAAGCACGAGCTGGAGCATCAGTTTCTCCTCTATGAGGATATCTGTAGTCAAATGGATTAAGGCCAGGATGTACATGAACATACACATTCTTCTTTTTGCCTGCTTTAACTTCAACTCCTCCCATATCAACTTTTACATCAGCTCCTTTTCCTGCCTTTCCAGCACTTACCCCAACTCCACTTAATGCATTGACACTAACATCACTGTGCCCTCCGCTGTGCTTCTTTGTGTGTACCCCAACACCGGTCATTGGGTCGACTTTAACATCTGCGGTGAGCTTTCTACTGCTTATTATCTCGTCCTCTCTGTGTACATCGACGTGGCAGGCTACAATATGCACTCACACGTTTTACTATATATGTAAATTACTTTGATTTTATGCAAAAGTATTAGCAAAATCATATATGCCATGGTTAAATATGAATCTTTTTTCAATGTAGAACGATGTCTCAAGTTACTTTTACGTATTCGCATTTTTTTTTGTTTTACCTGTTCAGCGTCTCCCCGACACAATTCTTAAGAAATATAGTTTAAAATTCTAGTGGTTCAAGTTGCGAGTGGCATGTAATTGGTCATAAAGTAGAAGAGAGAACAACAATTATCAAAATAGAGGTTATCATATTATAAGAAAAGTGAAACGTATGTACAAGTGTTTCCAATAGCCTCAAAAAAGAAAGTGGAACAAGTGAAAAAAACAAGAGGGGATATGTGCATGATTTGTGATCCATTGTTAAAGATTAAAAGATATCAAAATAAAATTTCGAATCTTCTATTTTCATAAATCTAAAAATGTTTATCTTCAGACTAGGGGTGAGAATGAGCATTTCCTGTTCGCGAACAGTTCGAGCTCGACTCGGCCAAAGCTCCGCTTGAAAGCTTAACGAGTCGAGCTGAGTTAGGCTAGACTCGGGTCGAAAGTTCGTGAACAGGCTCGACTAACTTTTTTTCCTAATAAAAACACATCTTTAAAAAACTAAACTATTTCCTACAAAAATAGATTCTTTTTAAAACAAATGGTTCAAAAGTGAGCCTACAATAACCGAGCCGAGCTGAGCCGAGCCGAGCTCGAGCCCCAAAATATTTTATGAGCTCGAACCGAGCTCTTGATTTCCAGGCTCGTCGAGCTCACGAGGCGAGCCGAGCCCACTCAAAAACTAAATGAGCCGAGGCGAGCCCAAGGGTGTTCGCTCTCGCTTCGTGCGATAATCACCCCTACTTCAGACTCACTAGTTACTCTCACGTTAATTTTAATTAGATTAACAGTATAGGTCAATGATAATGTATCGCTTAGAACTTTGTATATATTTTATTTGTATTTTGGGAGTAAGAGAATAATATTGAAGAACCAATACCGGGCTTCGACAAAGAAATCCTGACAGCATTTGGCATTTCAGTATTCGGCAACATTCTTGTCCAATAGATTTCAGGCTGTGGAGCTACCTGGGTCACCATTAGAGCAACCTGAAAAAGTTAAATAATTTTTTTTTAAAATATCGAACAAAAAGAAAATGTATTGTGATACTCACAACTTCTATTCATTTTTTCAAAATAATTTCAACTTCAGATTTATTCAAAACAATGTATTGTAGTATATTTTAATGTAAAAGTAGGTTTATACTTACACTCCTGAACAGAAACAAAATTATGTATAAGAAACTTACAGAAAAGAAGGTGAGAATTGGTGAAATATGAAGCTCCATTTGAGTATTTATTACACAAAAAGCAATATTCCAATTAGGAAATTTGGGTATAATCAAGTTATCTTGCAATTGATATATTGTGAAAGTAAAGCATCTTGTATTTAAAATATGATTGAGTAGTAAGATGCGCACTTCTTTCCATGCAATTTTTTCGCATTGCCTCAAAATAAAAGAAAAGTGAAAGTTAACCTATGGTCTAAAACAATTATGTTTATGCTTTATGTATGTAAGTGACACATAACCCCGGAATTTAGTGTTTTCTCAAGTAGATAAGTTTGCTCCTTAGTTTTTGTATGAAAACGTATCTTTCGGATTATAACAAACTTTTCATTAACTTTATTTAAGCAATGCTTTACACAAAAAAAGTTTGCTAATAAAAGATAAATGTGACGAAAGCAAAATAGAATTACTATTAGTAGAAATTAAACTAGTATGGACATTTGCAACTAATTAGAATAATTAATTTGTTGATGATGGCCGAGCTTACATCATTGAAAATTATAATAATTTCTCTAACAAATGTTGAAAATTAGTACTTATTAACTTGAAAGGCATGGTTTTTCATCAACTCGCAACTCCTATTAGCTTGTGCCTATTTATTTGGACAAATGACTTTAGCTAATTATTTTTTATGATATAAGCCGATGAAGGTGGTAAGATATGTACTCGATTTAGCCCGTATCTACTAGCTACTGGCGTACCCCCACCCCACCCCCTAAACCCCCTCCAAAAAAATTAAAAAGTGTACATTGCATTGATTGTATATATACACAACATAACTAAGGTCACAAGATATGAGTCACATATCGGAATATCTTAATTCTTGCAGATCCAAAATAAAAGTACATTCTTATCACTATTGATTAGCATTGCCACACCATTTTATTACTTTGCTTACATTTTGATCAAGCATGGTCACTAACAACATTAATTGCACTCTTCATATATATATAGCTTAGAATGCCAATGTGGATGCGGTTCCCACCATTGTATAAGGCTATGAGCTTCCTTAGCACTTTGCTCTACACCACTCATGTTCTTAGTAAGTAATGCTGAGGGAATCAAATGTGGTGGCTCCCCACTAATTCTTCCTTTTCCACCTGCTAACATACTCATCAATGAGTTCTTGGTTCCAATTTTGTCAATCTTGTCCATTCCTAATTCCTTCATCCTTCCTCGATGCTCGAAATGCCCGATGTAAGCGCAACAAATCGGATCTCTCGAGTTTACAAATAAGTTTGGAACCCATGAGCATAATGAAAGGAACGGGTCATGTTGTTGGGTCGAGCTCTTATCCTTATTATTGTCTTTAACGATTTGGTAGACACCTGCGGTTACAATACTTTTAGCAATACGAATTTTTGCTTTCCAATACGAATTGGTCATCTTCTCAATCGGGGCAGACGTGTATGGAGGGTTAAAAAGATAAGTCTCGATGCAACAACCCCTTTTGGCCATGTCCTTGCCTATTTGGAGTGCAATAGCTGCTCCTAAAGAATGCCCAGCTAACCAAACTTCTTTAGGGCTTATTTGGGCTACTATGACTTGTAATTCTTGGAATGCTATTTGATATCGACAGTCTCGAGTCAGACCATTTAGTGGGATTTGGATATCCAAATAAAGGTCTCGTATTCGTGTATCGGGTTTCATGAGGGTACCTCGGAAGGCAACAATATATTTTGGGGGAGCTCCTTGTTGATAGTTAAGGGCATGCGGTTTGTACTTAAAAATCGCTCCATATATGGAATAATCAATTTCATCTACAAAAGTTTTAATGCATTGGAAATGAAAGGCATTCCACCATGTTGGAGCTAATGCTTTGTGTCCGATTCTTTTCAGTCTGCGGTCACATTGTAACAAGTACACTCCTTGAACCAAACTAGCTGCAACAGATTTTGTGTGATCTGGATTACTCCTGAGTAAAATTACGATGGATCACTACTTAGAATACATGCAAATTCTTGTATGAGATGGTAAGACACAAGCATATCACTGTTAATTGAATAATAATAATAATAATAATAATAATAATAATAATAATAATAATGCAACTAAAATTTAAAAGTTGAAAAGTATGTTATACAAAAAAATACATAAATTTCAGAAAAAGTGTAAATAGTTTGTATTTTAACGGAAATTTAAGATGTTCTAATAAGAAATTGACTGACAGACAGGTAAGTATATAGAGTGAAGTAATTTATTATACTCTGGGGGTGTTTGGCAAATGGTTTTTAGGTGGATTTTTCATTGGCCTTTGGCTTTTATTTCTGGTTAAATACCAAAAAAAAGCGTTTGGTAACTAGCTTTTTCAGTGGATGAAAAGCCTGCTTTTAAGCCAAAAGTCAGAAGCTGCTTTTACTAGCCTCTGGGCTAGCTTTTGGCTTTTGTTCCATTTTGTACTAAACAGCCAACAATTATAGCCACTTTTACCAAACACTTTTTTAACAGCCAATTATTATACAGGCTGCCTAACAAGCCACTAAAACCAGGCGGTCAAAAAACCAGCCAACATATATAAATCCATCAACCAACAGCCACCAGTTTAACTAACACCTCTATGACAAGAGGGTGTTTGGCAAACGGCTTTTAGCTGGCTTTTTCATTGGCTTCTGGCTTCTGGCTTTTGGCTTTTATTTCTGGTCAAACAGCCAAAAAAAGTGTTTGGTAACTGGCTTTTGCAGTGGCTGAAAAGCCGGCTTTTCAGCCAAAAGCTGCTATTACCAGCTTTTATGGTTGGCTTTTGGCTTTTGCTTCCATTTTGTACTATACAACCAGCAAACAGCCAATTTTACCAAACACTTTTTTTAACAGCCAATAATCATGCAGCCGGTCAAACAAGCCACTAAAAACAACCGGTCAAACAAGCCAGCATATACAGCCACCAGCCAATTGCCAAACACCCCTTAGACTCTAAAGTGGAAACAAGAGTAAACTGAGGGATTTTAAAGGAAAATACCAATCAACAAAAGTGAGATGGGTAGGACCAGAAGTACCAAGTGCCCACTTAGAGAGTTTTGCTTCATTTTCTTCCTCCATCACTATCTAATCCTTTCTCATGAGAGAATTTCTGCCGTATTTTTTTTTTCTTTGAGGGGAGAATTTCTGCCGTATTTTTTTTTTCTTTGAGGGGAGAATTTCTGCCGTTATTGCATGTGCATGAATGAAATTCATTTGCATGGGACACACCCAACAAAGTCAATATTAGCATTGAGAAACTAACAAACAACGAGGAAGAGAGAAAGATAAAACATGCATGCACAATTAATCATAAGTAAGATAAAAGAGTTTGATTAGAAAACTAAGTTTGTAGTTAATCGTGATCAAGACACTTAAGGTAAGGAAATGAGGCAAGATCATACAATACCTTATAGAGTAGGGTTAATCGCCGCCCTAAAATATAAGGCACTCACCACCTTATAAGGGCATGATTATGAGCTAGCAAGCCTCACTGATTAAGCTTGTTATCTTAATTGGATCCCATTCCCTATTTATTGAGGATAAGGAGATTCAAGTTTGGAAGGACTTTCCAATTGATGCCTTCAGGAAATGAATTCCTTGAATAGTTGACGTGTCCAAAAACGTATTGCAATTGCATATAAGAGTGTTTGATTTGGCGGAAAATATTTTAATGAAATCTGATTTTTATATTTTTTTTTTGTTTGGTTAGTGACGGATTAATAATGGGTTTTATAAATATAAGTTATTTTCTTCAAAAGTGGAAAATATATTCCTTCCTAAAGTAAAGAATGCCTGTATTCGACCTTATTTTTCATCTTCCTCTTTCCTTCCTTCCATTTATCATATCCCTTATCGAACCAATGCCCTATTCTAATGGGGTTGTATGTTTTTATCATAAAACTAGTCATATATATGCTAATCTTGTTATTTGAAAAAGATCCTAGTTTTTTTAAAATACTAACATCTGACAATAAAAAGCAATAAGAAAACTTGCCCATAGTTTGCATCTACTCCCTCCATTCTCATTTGATGTTCCCTTTTTTTTTTGGTATTCGCACCCGGTTCACCCTTCGGGCTACATCCGGATCGAGGCCAAGTTCGGGGTGGTTAGGTTCCATTCCTCTCCCAAGAGTGTTGCGGGGATTCGAACACAGGTTCATCCTACCAAAGTCAGTCCCCATCACCACTGGACCAACACTTACTTGGTCCCATTTTTCTATTTGGGATGTCTCTAAAAGTTTTTTTTCACTTTGAGTATTTTCTATTTTAAGAATATTTATTTTCTCAACTTAACCTTCAACAGCCAAATATTTATTATTCCCTCCGTCCCAACATATAAGTTCTGTTTTCTTTTGCACAATCTACAAGACACACCTTTGACCTTCTCTATTTTCATTTTCGTATTAGTAAAAAATATAAAAAGTTGATACTATAAAAGTACATATTATGACGAATCTAACAAGATCCCATATGAGTACGTTTTCTTGTATATGTTAATAAGAATATTTGGTCAAAGATTTTAAAGTTTGATTCCCAAAATAGAAAGGAGACTTATATTATGGGACGGATGAATTTTTTACTTTTTGTCTTACAAATGGCCCTCTTTAAAAAAATCATTTATTTCTCAATCACTCATTTCTTTCTCTCTTAGTTTTTCAAAAGTAAAACGGTACCAAAATACACTTTATACAATACAAAATAAAAAGATTCTCATCCACCTCAATTTGCATTATTTTCCTTCATATTCCAAACGGGAACATCAAATGAAAGCGGAGGAAGTATGACATTTAAGAACATTTCATTGATCATGTAAGATTATTTTTATCGACTTTATATTGAAGTAATGAATGAAATGATTTTTTTGGTATATAATGAGTTATTAATGCGTGATGAAAATCAATCTTAAAATGAGTTAGTCTTATAATAGACCGTTTTAGTTTAATTTTAAATTAGGCAATCATCCAAGTCCAATAAAAAGAAGAAAATAAAATATTTTTTAATAAAATAATGGGCTTTTTTAATAAGCTTATGAATTTAAATCATTCTAATTTTAATATAAAATTAGACAGCCTATTTGAATAAATTTTGGTAAACATATTGATATTAAAAAAAATACCTATTGAGATTGAGGTGTCCCTCACTCCCAATTAAACAGATTTACCCATAAACACACATTGGATAATCCCAAAGCTCATTGCCATAAGCCTATGACTGGGGCATCTAGCCAGGCCCATGCGCTTTCCTTGATCAGCAAAGGAAATCACTAAAATCAGTGACCTTAATTTTCTTATTAATGAAGAGTGAGTTTTGGAATAGATGATCTATTAATAGGCTTATGAATAGTTAGAATAGACCATGATAAAAAAACGTTTTAAACCAAACTATTAAGGGCTTGTTTGTTATCTTTTTTGTTTTTAATTTTCAATTTTTTTTGAAAACAAAAAGCAAGAAACCACAAAAAATGATTTTCGTTTTCTAGTTGTCAATTTTCGAAATTATCATATTTCTAAAAAGTTTGTCTAATTTTTGATTTATCATGGGACATATATCATATCACTTTTTAATGCAAAAATCAAAAGACTGAAAACCATAATGATATCGAAAGGGCCCTAAGACTTTGTCTTAAAATTAAAGTGTTAGGTTTTAACTTAAAAAATGAAAAGTATTAGAATTTTAAAACCTTGCACTTTTATTTAAAACCTCTAATTCACTAAATGTTTATTATTGTGAAAGGAGGAAATTTATTTTTGCTCGCAAATAAAGTAGATAGACTTGCAATTTATTATCATATCCATCAGGAAGACTTTATATATTTCCATGAGAAAACTTTTATTTTTGCATCTTTTCTGTCCAAAGAAGAATCCTTTTATAAGATTCTGACAAGTGACAACAACTATATAATTTCCCAATGGAAATATACATGTGCTTGAAATTAATTAGGAAAATTTTTAATCGTGGACACAGCATAAATTAGGTAGTAGAAGAATATTTTTTAGATATACTTCTAGCACGTAATAAATATATTACTCCCTTCGTTTTCATTTGATTTTCTCATTTGATATATGGGGGAAAATCAATACAAACGATGTAGATGAGAATCTTTTTAATATTATATTATATAAAGTACGGTAGACACTAAAAATTAATTAGTGTTTTACATTAAATTAAATTAATTAGTTTTGAGCTAAAAGAAATAATAGCCCAATTTAATTAATTTAGTCCACCTAAACATAATTTGGGTTGTAAAATATTTGGGTCGGTTCATATTACAAGCCCAAAACAATGGCTAAATGGACAAGGTAAAAAGATTACAAAGTCATAAATTGGCCCAAACCCACGCCACCAAAAGTCCATGAAGGGTATACATCCCTTATAAATACACTCTCCACCTTTAGGGTCTGTTCTCTTCGGCTAATTCTAGCTGAACTGAACTGAACTTATTGGAGCAGAACTGAACTGAACTGAACTTATTGGAGCTGAACTGAACTAAACTGAACTGAATTGAATTAAATTATAATAAGTATATGAATAATAAGTAAATAATAATTATTATGAATATTAAATAATAAGTAATAATAATTAAATTAATAATTTAGAATAATATCAAATGAATAATGATAATATTATTTTGCTGTTATTATGATAGTTATAAATAAATAAATAATAATAATAATAATAAATTAATTTTAATAATAATAATTACTGATAATAATAATAATTAATAATGGATAATTATTATTAGTAGTATTAAGATATTAATACTTGATGATGATGATATAATATAATGTCTAAGAAGTAAATTAATAGTATTACTATTATAATAATAATTAGCTTAAAACATGGGTTGATGTGTGCTTCTAACCAAACCACGATTTGTAGTGGGTTGGTCTATGATAGAAATACACCAAACCGCAAAAGTATATTTAATATATAACGTAACGACAATGTTGTATTTTAAATAGTACTGCAGTATTAGTAGCAACTTTGTAATTTTTTCATATCTTCTAGCTTTTTGTAGCTTATTTGTATGATGTAATAGTGAATTTTATTCAGTAAAATAAAATAACAATTGTAAATTAGAATACTCGTATTGACATGAAATTTGGTTAAACCGTGCACCAACCCAAACTTTGCTCAGCCATAATAATAATAATAGTAATAATAATGAGTAAAGATATAATAAAAAAATAATATATATAAATAATAATTATTATTATTATATAATAACAATAATAATAAGTAAAATAAATTAGACCAACAATAATAATATTAAACAAAATGGTTAAATAATGAATGGAGCTGAACTGAACTGAACTGAATTTATTGGAGCTGAACTGAACTGAACTGAACTTATTGGAGCTGAACTGAACTGAACTGAACTTATTAGAGTTGAACTGAACTGAACTGAACTGAACTGAACTTATTGGAGCTGAACTGAACTGAACTGAACTTATTAGATCGAGCTGAACTGAACTGAACTGAACTTATTAGAGCTGAAAATAAGCTGAATAGAACAGGCCCTTAGTTACAGAGGTCGGAAGATCATGATTCTCAAGAACTCTCAAATTTCTCTTGGAAATCCTCTCTATAAGTAGTCAACAAGCACATCAAATTCATGCCAACTGTTCAGAGAAACTCAAACACATTCGATTGAGGTTCAACCTGTATCAGCCCTCATTCGAATAAACTCAAACAAAAAAACTCAAACTCAGGTTGACGTTGGCAAAACGTCATCCAACATTCAAACTTAGGTTGACGTCAACAAAACATCATCCAACACTCAAATTCAGGTCGACGTTGACAAAATGTTGTCCTACACTCAAGTCAAGGTCATCATCAACACGTGTCGACATCAAGCTGCAGAACAGAATCAGAGGACTTAGTTTATTTTAGATAAACTGTAATACAGAGATTGTACCCAACACATTATCAATATAAATTTATCTTTGTTACATTATTTCTTGGTTTATTTATTTAGACTGTGAAATTTGATGTGTACAAGTATACAAAAAGATTAAAAGTGTAAACAACTTTTAGAAACATCCCGAAAAGGAAAATGAGAACGGTGGGAGTATGTGTTAACTTGTATAGTCTTGGATGTATCATGTGTTTTTGGGAAGGTAATGTGATTGCCTTGCCGGACTGAAATCCTGCACGGGTCCACCCAGCTCGGATAAGCGGGCTAGACACTTGAGAGTAGGGGAAAAGGGTAAGGAAATCCCTACCCTGAAAATGCCTCTAGTGGGGAATTGAAGGTTGGAAGGGTCCCGTCCTTACCACTAGATCAAGTAGTACTTGGTGGGCATATCATATTTATAGACATGGTACACCTAATGTATAAAAAAACCATATAATGAGAGTCACTAAGAAAAAAAGAAAATTCCATATTTAAAGTGTTTGGCTAGCACACTATAATGGTTTTGCTATGAAAGGAAATTCTAGTTTATTATCTTTTAATGAGAGCGAGTACACAATATAAAATTCAAGATACAAGAACTTTATGTAAGAATCAAATCCCCAAAGGAAGTAGTAGAAATATTGTTGATAGGAGGGATAAGAGCGTTTTTCCTTAGAGATGGAATATACACCCTGGGTTTTATCAACACTTTGTATTTTAAGATTTATTTTTCGTCTCGTCTTATCCCCTCTCCTTTCTTTACAACAATAGATGATTTAGCGGGAATCGGGTTCAACTAATCCTATAAAATTTGGGTGGATTTAGGTAGCGATAATTGGTATATACTTTGACTAGAGAAAAGAGATAGTTTTTGCGTGAATGGTTTAGGTGTTTGTTTTATCACTTGTTCTTATGGAGAATAAGGGAGACCATTAAATAAGCTCGGAAATTAGTCCAACATGGCAAGAGAAGATAGTTAGGCGAGACAACCAAATGTAAAGATTACGCCCACACATCAAGGCGTAACGAAAACAATAATGAAGCAAGAATCATCAACGAAAATGAATCAGCGAGGATTTTTCTACTTCCTTTGTTTTTTATTAGTTATGATACTCTTTTCGATATAAGAAAGTTTAAAATTAGTTGTAACATTTTCTTAGAGCATTATCAATGGACAAATTATTAGGTCCAAATAACCCAATTTGGAGCGAAATACCCTCCAAATACATTGTTAAAAGGGTCCACAACTAATTAGAGGCTGCTAAAAAGAGACCCCTCAATTTTCTTGCCACTTGGAGGCGAAATACCTCAACATGTGGCCTGACATTAAAACAATAAAAAAAGCAAAAGCCACCACACCAACCAAGCAGTACTTGCCACTTAGCATACGGTATTTCACTTGTGAAACTATTGGGTCAGACCATCTGACCTAATATTACTGTCAGACGGAGTGCCGCCGCCGCTCCTTCCTCCTTCCTCCTTCCTCTCCGCCGACACCACCGATCCCACCATCTTCTACTTTCACCCCTGGCATTTCCATCATGAAGTACAATGCTAATTTGATGGCTTTCACTGGCATCATCAAAATCCAAGAATCAAGATTGTCCATCATCATCTTCAAAGGCACTAAAGGGTGATTGCTCATCATTCACTGCAAGAAACGCAGAAAAAGAAGAAGAAGGAGTACAGTGCTAATTTAATGAACAATACTTCAACTTCTACCATTGATGCCATTGATGTAGAAGAAGGAGAAAGTGAGAGAAAAGCATAGGTTGGTGTTTTTTATTTTTTAAATTTTAGTTAGTTGTTAAATGAAAGAAAAATAAAACCAACTGAAAAAAAATATAAGTAACTGAAAACTAAGTTGCTTTCATTTAGAAGTTATCTTGTTTCATTTACTTAAGTTTTGTTTTCAGTTAGACTAAAACACGTAAATGAAACAATAAAATAAGGAACTGAACTTAAAAGACATCCAACTGAAATAAAAAGATCAACAGAACAATATTTGAAACCAACTGAACAAAATTTGAAACCAACTGAACAAAAATTGACACCAACTGAACAAAAATTGAAACCAAATGAAACAAAAATGAAACCAACTGAAACAAAAATGAAACCAACTGAAAGTCGTCCGACCAAATATTATGGTCGGACGCGTCTGACCGAATACCTTCTCATTTCACTTTCCTATGCTCTTGCCAGACATTTGCTCCTTGCAATGTTACAATTTGTAACTTACAATTTTGTAATTGGAATTTTTTCAATATTGCACTATTTTAAAAAAAAATTACACCAATATTTTCCCCCCTCTATAATTAGAGCCTTAGAGGCCAATTTTGGATATATTCTGTACACTTGAAAATTTTCTATTCTTCCCATTGTATTTAATTATCTTCCATTTTCTCTAATAATCCTAAAAACTCTTCTCTCAAGATGATATATGTTCATAATCATGGATCATGATAATCCTAGAAGTTACTTACAATCTCCTAATAATTTTCAAAATCCAAATGTTAATTTCACCCCAAATCCAAATTACTTACAAGATGTTCTTTACTCACAAAATCCAAATGTTATTTTTTCTCTATAATCGTTTATACTTCCTCCGTTTCTTTTTAATAGCAACAAAAGAATTTTTTATGTCTCACAAATAATGCCCCTTTGTTGCCATTAAAAAGAAACGGAGGTAGTAATAAAAATTACACAATCTATCACGGGGTAAAAAATTACACAATTTCTTAAAATTAATTGTATTAGTAAACATGATTTCAAATCAGTAAACACAACAACAATTAATATATAGTAATTATTATATAATTGAATCAGTGTTATTCATCATAAGCTAATATGAATAAGTGTAAATGTAAATATATGGTTTAATTATGAGTAGGAGAGAGAAAATAAAGTGGGGTACACATGAATATTGTATTTGGAGTGTTAGCATTGCAGGAATGTGTCTGAAATATCGAAAGGTAAATTGAGAAAGTGAGTTGAATCTGATGTGGCAAAAAGAGGGCAGGAGAGAGAAAATTTTGAAGGAAGTTGGAGCCCCTTAGCATTGCGGGTGCTCTTATTTGGGCATTTCATTATCTCTATCTCTATTCTATCACGTGGGTCTCCTCTATTATTTCTCTCTATCTATTTCCTCTCCAAATATTATATAAAATTTTTTGAAATAAAAAATGTCACACTTTCCTATTTGGACATTTGTGTGTTATCTTGATCACTTGCATTCAACTATGATGTTTTCTTCTCTTCAACGATGCAATTTCTCATATCACCGATCTGGAAAGATGAATTGGATTATTCCTTTGCTCAGAACTAATCTAATTTTCCTTTATCAACAAAAAGAAGTTAATTTATCTCTCGATCATCCACATTCCATTATAGAGTCTTAGAAATCGATCATTCAAACAAATTGATGAGAAAAAGGTTTGGGAAAGAAATCACCATGTTAGAACAAACATATATATTGTATATTTTATTGTGAAAGTATTGGGTCAGACCGTTTGACCAATGCTTACTATCAGACGGGAAGAGCCCAATACTTCATCTTCTTCTTCATGCAAACAACAACAATAAAGTAGCAGCATCACCCATAGGGGTTGTTGAGGTGGTGTCGACGGTTGCGGTCGACTTTTTCTGGGTGGATTTCGGTGGGTTTCGGGGGTTGTTGATGGCTATTGTTGTGGCCATTTGGTGATGAAGGTCTGATGGCAGTGGTGGCGAGGGAGTGTTGGTTAGACTGAAGTGGGGGTGGTGACGTTGGTGGCTGGGTGGTGAATGTCTGATGATGATGATGAAGAAGGTGGGATGATGATGACGATGATTTGATCCTTTCAGTTGGTCACTTTATTCTTTCAGTTGGTTCCAACTGAATGAATAGAAGGTCCAACTGAACTTAAAACACATGCAACTGAAAGAATAGAAGGATCCACTGAACAACTAAAATCAAAATACATCCAACTGAAAAAAACTGAAGTGGTCTGACCAAATGTTATGGTCAAACGCGTTTGACACAATACGTTTTCTATTCTATTACATAACTAAGTTTCAATTGTCACCACAATATTTCGTGTCTAGTTTAATATTAGAAATTTATGGTCTTGAATTATTACATTGGCTACTAAATCATGATAGTCATTGTAAAACTATCATACTAAATAAATAAATATAACCAACAAAGCCAAAGAAAATTTAAATTAAAATGAACTTAAGAAATTTGTATTTGTTGGTATCACAAACAATATTACAATATACGCTTGTTACTGTAAAAATTTGATTGTTATAGTTTCTTAAATAAGAAATAATTACACATTACGAAAATATGTACATAACGAGACAATCTAACAAGATTATATTTCAAGGGATTATAATGTTTCTTACATGTAAATCAAATCCATGGTCTTACAAGTTGAATAAAGTGTGGGCATGAATAATCAATTGACTCTATGTCACGGCTCAAGAAAAGGAAAGAGTGTAAAATCATGTGTATAGCTTCTAATCACGGGATTATATTTTTCCTTACATGTAAATCAAATCCATAGTCTTACATGTTGGATAAAGTGTGGGCATGCATGAATAGTCTGATTGACTCTATATCCCCGCTGAAGAAAAGAAAAGTAAAGTTACATACAATTGCATTCTTCCCATTTATAAAGCTTAGACTGCCAATCTGAATGTGGTTTCCACCATTGGTCAACGCAATGAGCTTCCTTTACACTTTGCTTCAATACGTTCATGTTCTTCGTTAGTAAGGCTGATGGAATTAGATGTGGTGGCTCACCAATCCTCCCAAATGCACCTGCTAACATACTCAGCAATGAGTTCTTAGTTCCAATAACATCAACCTTGTCCTTTCCCACTTCCTTCATCTTTTCTCGATGCTCGAAATGCCCGATATATTCACAACAAAACGGATCTCTCGGGTTTACAAAAAGATTTGGAATCCAAGAACATAATAAACGAAACGGGTCTTGCTTTTGTGCCGAGTTTATATCTTTATTATCCTTTTTAACCATTTGATAGACACTCGTGGTTACAATGCTTTTAGCTGTACGAATTTTGTTCTTCCAATATGGATCATTTATGATCTTCTCAATTGGGACAGATGTGTATGGAGGGTTAAAAAGATAAGTCTCGATGTAACATTCCTTTTTGGCCATTTCTTTGGCTGCTTGGAGTGCGATAGCTGCCCCTAAGGAGTGTCCTACTAAAAGTAAATTTTTAGGGTTTGTTTGGATTAATACACCTTGTATCTCTTGGCACGCGATGTGATACCGAGAGTCTAGAGTCAGGCCATTTAGTGGGAGTTGGAGATCCAAGTAGAGGTCTCGTTTTCTTGTGTCGGGTTCCATGAGGGTACCACGGAAGACAATAACATACCTTAGAGGACTACCTTGTTGGTAGTTAGGGCTACGGGGTTTGTACTCAAATATTGCTCCAAATATTGAAAAATCAGTTTGATCTACGAGAGTTTTGATGCATTGGAAATTGAAGAATTCCCACCATGTTGGAGCTAGTGCTTTATAACCTGTTCTTTTCTGTTGGCGGTCTCTTTCTAATATATACACTCCTTGAACCAAACTAGCCGCAATCGATCTTACGTGACTTGGTTTTCTCCTATATGTAATAACTTTGTAAATTAGAACTAAACACAAATAAAGCTAATTTGTTATTAATATGACAAGTAATACATAAACAATTTTGAATCAAAAGTCAAACAAGAGTTTGAAATTGGCTGGTAAAAGGCCCGACATGACAGGAGACCACTTTCAAAGCGGTAGGCTGGCACAATTGCACAATAGGGTGTTTGGTAAATGGTTTTTGACTGATCTTTTCATTGACTTTCGGCTTTTATATATGGTCAAACAGCCAAAAAAGTGTTAATAAAACGGTTATTTGAGTTGAAAAGCCCACTTTTAAGTCAATAGCTGATTTTACCAGTTTTCAGCTGGCTTTTGGCCATTGCTCCTATTTTGCATGGGAATGTCAGTGGAGCGGGTTTCAGGGAGACCCACCCCGCATCCACCCCAGTTAGGCGGGGATGGGGGAAGGTTTCGCGGGTGATGGGGCGTGGATAGGGATGAAAACAGTACCCACCGTGGGTGATGGGGTGGATGTTAGATTGGCTCCGCCCCATCCTCGCCCGCTCCGCCCCATCTCAGCCCCGCCTTATCCTCGTGTATTGAAGAAATTCAGTTTTTAATGTAACTTATCTTTTTTAAAGTTTTACCATTTGTTTCTCTAGACCCAAAAAACTTAGTAAACCGGCATTGGGACGGGGATGGGCGGGGATGAGACGGGAGTTGGGGCTGGTCTAGCAGGGGTGAGGCGGGTATGGGGATCCACGCGGGTGATGGGGCGGGGATAGTTTTGTTGTGTCCCTATTGGGGCAAGGATGGGGGATAAGATATTCCCCCGCCATGGGTGATGGGGCGGGTATGGGGATGAGTTTTTTAGGCGGGGATGAGGATAGGAATGCCAACATCCGCCCGTCCCGCCACATTGACATCTCTAATTTTGTATTTAACAACCAACACGAACAACTGTTTTTACAAAACACTTTATAAAGAGCCAGTAATTACACAATCGGTCTAACAAGCCACCACAGAAAGTCATCCTTATATGTGCTAGTGCATGAACATCAATTTCAATAATCAACACGAGTCAAACCCGCTCATTTTTAATACAAAACTTAGGATACTTGCCGTCACAACAAAATATGTGGGTCGGGTCAGATTCGCCCCTTTGTAGAAAAATTTATTTCAGCCCAACCCGACTATTCATAAGCCCGGCCCAGTGGTCGGCACTATCAGTAAGACAGTAACCATCTCTATAAGTGAAACTTAAGGGCAAAATGAGGGGCTAGAAGTTACAGTTACCAATCAACAGAAGTGAGATGGGCAGGGCCAGACATGCCAAATATCCACTGAGAGAGCTTTGCATCATTTTCTTCCTCTCTTTTCCCCTTCATCTAATCCTTCCTCGTGAATAATTTCCTGTCAGTGAAGTAACACACACAAATATGTAATTACCTAAGTAGATAAATTAAGATTTACCAGCACAGACATATGGAAATAATGCAATTGTGTTAAAAGGCCTTTGATTCTTCATGAACATGCATGTAATGCTGATCATTGATCAAACAACTTATTGGAACATACAAAGCAAGAGATAATCAAATTACCTTGTTACAAGAGCATGGCGTTATGTGCAAGCCATCATAAAAGGGCTTCGTATCTTAATATATAGATGATAGATAAGCCATTCATCGATCTGTTGGCTGTTGGCGACAGAGAAAAGGCCAGTCTAGTTTAAAGGGGCTTTCCAAGATGCCATTAGACGTTAGAACTCTAAGTCTAAATATTGTGTTAGATGTCTTTCATCATTTGTGTGTTATTTTTTCTTACAATCAGACACAGTGACACACAAATAATACATGGATTACAGATGGAGCAAAGGATTTTTAATGCTTGTTTGTAACAAGGTAATTTTTGCCGACGGCCCGACATAAACACTATAATAGGGTTCGATAATGAATAAACCTATAACGTATTGGGAAAAACGAAAAAGTATTATTACTAACTATTATCAACCTTATTTAGAATATTTTTGAGGATTCGAGGTTTCATTTTTGCTAGTGATTTTGGGTTCATGTATTTGATAATTTTCTTTATAAATTAGCACGTTTTGAGCATCTATATCCACTTTATTCATTGCCATTATTAAGGGATCTATTAATGTGCCTATGTTGCATCTATTTCATAAAATTGGCATCAACTCATAATCTCCCTTTAAGTTGTGCAGAACAAACTTTTAATTGAAAAGAGAATATTATTATTATTGTGGACTTGTGGTTATTATCATCAGCATTATCATTATTAGTTTATTACTAAACTTCGATAAATTAGGAATATGAGCCTCAATACATATCTCTATTCTCTTGACTTACCGCTTGTATGGTAAGAGATTGCCTACTTTTAAATTAAAATTAGGCAGACTCAAGCCCAATATTAAAAGTGAAACTATTGGGTCAGACGGTCTGACCCAATACGTTTTGTCGGACGAAGTCGCGAGAACAGCGCCCCTGCTTCTTCATCTTCTTCCTCTGGCGCAACAGGGCTTTGAAGATGATGGAGCAAGCTCATCTAACCTTACGCCTTATCTCCCAGAGATTAGAGCGGTCAATTCGGGTGTGTGGGTCGGGTTTGGGTCGGGTCATGTCGGGTCGGGTGTCGGTCGGGTCGGGTCAAGTTAAGGTATCCATCTAGATAGGTCGGGTCGGGTTTGGGTCGGGTTGGTTCGGGTCTGAATCGCTTCGGGTTCAAGTCGGGTCGGGTCAAGTTTGGGTCGGTTTGATTCGGATCGGGTTTGGAACAGGTTATGACGGTTAATTTCAGGTTCGGGTAAGGTTCGGGTCGGGTCTATGTCGGTTCGGATCATCCACGGATCGGGTTATGCCCAGGTCGGGTCAACCTCGGTTCGGGTTATGCTCGGTCGGATCAACCTCGGGTCGGGTTATGTCTGGGTTGGGTCAACCTCGGATCGGGTTATGATCGGGTCGGGTTGAATTCGGATTGGGTTATGCCCGGGTCGGGTCAACCTCGGATCGTGTTATGATCGGGTTAGGTTAACCTGGGTTTGGGTCTAGTTCGGGTCGATTTCGTTTCGGGGCTAGTTCGGGTCGATCTCAGATTCGGCGATGTATAGGTCAAATCATGTCCAAGTCAAGTTAACATCATATTGGATTAGTTTGAGTCAATCAAATTTCCAAACCGAGATTATTCGAATTATATATATATATATATATATTTGAGTGGCGATGAGTTTATAAATTTTCCAATTTAGTTTTAGTATGATCGATCGTGAACCAATATAACGAGACTACTTGTTAAGTCTTATACCAATAAATCAACCACCATTAAACATTGTCCATTGAAATTGAGATTATGTTTCTAAATTGAGGATTAATTCGAATTTGATATATATATATATATATATATATATATATATAGAGAGAGAGAGAGAGAGAGAGTTGAGTGGCGATGACCGATGAGTTCTTTATAATTTAGTTTTAGTATAATCGATCGTTAACCAATATAACGACTAACGAGACTACCTGTTAAGTCTTATACCAATAACCACCATTGAAAAATGTCCATTGAAATTGAGATTATGGTGGCGATGAGTTTTTTCCAATTTAGTTTTCGTATGATCGATAGTTACGATTAGTGTATGTGTAAGTGTATTAGATCAATCATTCAATCATCAATACATTTAAGATTGTTAAGACTAGTGTATCAGATCATTCATCAATCAATATATGTGTGCGTATATATATATAGTTTAGAGTTATACATTAAGAACAATCTTCAATATATTATATCAATGTATATCAATGTATACGGTAATTAAGATTAGTGTATTAGATCAATCATCGATGTATTAGATCAATACACACTATATTGATCAATCATCGGCGTATTGGATCAATCATCAGTGTAATAAGAAAGCTAAGATCAATATAGTAGATAAACTATCAATGTATTATAACAATGATCAATACATTAGATCAATGTTTACGACAAGCAATATTAGTGTATTAGATCAATCATTGGCGTATTAGATCAATATATAAGATATTTAAGATCAATATATTAGATCAACTGTCAATATACTAGATCAACGTATAAGTTAGTTAAGATTAATGTATTAGAAGATCGGGAATCAATATAGTTAGGATTAGTGTATTTGATCAATCATCTATATATTAGATCAATTTAATAAGAAAGCTAAGATCAACATAGTAGATAAATCATCAATGTATTAGATCAATTATCAATACATTAGATCAATATTTACGACAATCAATATTAGTTTTTTTGATGTTTGCACCCGGTTCACCCTTTTGGGCTACATCCGGATCGAGGCCAAGTTCGGGGTGGTTAGGTTTCATTCCTCTCCCAAGGGTGTTGCGGGGATTCGAACACGAGTCCGTCCTACCAAAGCCAGTCCCCATCACCACTGGACCAACACTTACTTGGTTACAATCAATATTAGTGTATTAGATCAATCATCTATCTACTATATCAATATATAAGATAGTTAAGATTAAAGTATTACATCATTAATGTATATGTAATAGATCAATAAAATTTAGTTATGATTAATGTATATGTATTAGATCAATATAGCAAGATAGTAATCACAATTTAGACATTATTAACGATGGACAACTTTTATAATTTAGTAATTTTTATCAGATCGGACGAAGGGATGATACGTAAGTAATAAGTTTTGAATAGTGAATATTATCAAAACAATGGAGATATGTTATGGAACTAAAAAAAGGGATGAAGAAAACAAAGGATAAATGAAAGAGAAAGTTATTGAAATACAGAGAAAATAGTTCTGGCCATAAATGGAACTCGTGGAAGCATAGATAGAGAAACTCGTGGAACCATGTATTATATCAATGACGAATAAGATCGTTGATAATCATCTATTATTAGATCAATAATCAATATATTTCATTATTGAGTTAGGTATATAAGAGTTATGTATTATATTATTCATAATTTATTATTGAATATGATAGTTAAAATCTATATATAAGATCAGTTATCAATATATTAGACCATTGAGTTAGATACTTAGGAGCAACGTAATCATGAATATAGTAGATCAATGAATAAGATTACTACGATCTATATATTGCATTACTGAATTAGATATTTGAGAGCCATGTATTATATCGATCATCACTAGATCAATGAATAAGATAGTTAAGACTTATGAGTTATGTATTAGTGCAATCATTAATATATTAGTGTATTCAATCATCGATATACTAAATAATATATATGATAGTTAAGATCAATGTATTAGATCAATCATCAATATATTATGTCAACGTATAAGATAGTTAGGATTAGTGCTTTAGATGGATCAATATATTAGATCAAGGAATAAGATAGTGAAGATCAATATATTAGATCAATTTACATATGTTATAAATCAAGCAAATGGTTAAGATTTATGTGTTAGTTCAATCATCGACATGTTAGTGTATTAGATCATATCGATAATATATTAGATCAGTATATAAGAAACTTAATATCAAGATCAATGTATTAGACCAAAGAACAAGGTAGTTAAGATTAATATAATAGATCAATTATTAATGACCAATTATCATTGTTCGAGTTATCATGAGCTCAAACGAACTTTTAGAATTCTTGTGATGATTATGAACGAGCTTATAATAATGACATACTATATACGTATATACGTTTATTTTTTAGAGGATATATATGTTTAACTGAATCTAACAAGATTCCACTTAACTTAGTAGTAATAATAGTAGTAAGCAAATGACCAATTAGATGGAGCTATCAATCTATTTAACATAATGCTTCAAACTCGATGTAACTGAAGGAGATACTATATATATATATAATAGTAACATAAGTATGGGCAATAATAAATATACAAAAGTAATAACGATAATAAGGGCCTGTTTAGATTTACTGAAAACAGCTGAACTGAACTGAACTGATTGGAACTGAACTGAACTGAACTGAACGGATTGGTGCTGAACTGAACTGAACTGAACTGAACTGAATTGAATTAAATTCAATTTAATAAATATATAAATAATATTTAAACAATAATAATATGAATATTAAATAATAATTATGATGATAAGTAATAATAATGAATAATTATTAATGAATATTAATAATTGTATTTTGGATATTTTTAAATGATAATTATAAATAAATAATATTAATAATCATAAATTAATAATAATAATAATTAATGATTATAATGATAATTAATAACAATTATTTTATAGTCTATGTATTAATATATTAATACCCGATGATGATTATATAATAACAATAATATCTAAGAATTAAATTAATATTAATATTTTAATAATTAGCTTTAATTATATATTAATATTTAGTAATAAAATAATGATTGGAACAATAAATAATAATAATAATAATACTTAATAATAATGATATAAAAATAAATAATAATAATAATAATAATATAATAATAACAATAATAATAATAAGAATAATTAGTAAAATAAATTAGACCAACATAATAATATTTAACAAAATGGTTATAAAAGAATGGAGCTGAACTGAACTGAACTGAACTGAACTGAACTGAACTGAACTGAACTGAACTGAACTGAACTGAACTGAACTGAAATTAAGCTGAAATGAACAGGCCCTAAGTACAATAACATATAAAGAAAAAAACGATCAAAAGCCTAATTCACAATTTTTTTTAAAAAGATTAATTTTAAATAAATAGAATCATACTTTTATATAATAATGACAATAACAAAAAAAAACTTGTTATAAATAATAGTAATATAACTTAAAATACCACTACACAAAAATTTGAAAATCAAAACTAACCTATTAAAATTTGAAAATTCAAAATCAAATTTCAAAAGATGAAACAAAATTTCAGCTCACCCCCTCTTTACCGCTAAAACACAACTCATTACTAATATAAAGAGCCAAATTACCCCCTCTCTCCCCATCTCCTTCAGCCAAACCCTAACCCTTATCCCTTCCGCCCCCAACCCAGCTTAGTCAACCCAACCCTCCTTACTCTTTCATTTTTTCATCTCTGTTTCAACCATCCCTTCGTCTTCTTTAGATTATTATTTGGATATCAATTGATGCTTTTACATAACAAACTCTAGAATCTAGATCTTACGATTTTCTGAAGAAATTGCCTATGTGGGCTGTTAACTGGGTTCCTTCCCTTTATTCCTAATCACTCTTCTTTTTCTTGCCTTTTGTTCTTTTTCTGCTATGTTTTATGTCAATTTATTGGACACTGGTGAATGGTGATCTCTCCACAGTATCAGTGATTAGCAAATTTTTGGATGAAAGTTGCCCAAGTTTACTGATTTCTCTTGCTTGTTTTTGGTTCCAAATGGATATATACTGATTTTGGTGATATCTCTTGCCTGCTTTACTCATTTTTCTGTCAACTAACGTACTGATTTTTACTGATTTTGGTGAGAATGGAGATGATTGAAAATAATGGAGATGAGTTATTTCTTGTCAGATTTCCAAGGCCTTCCTCTAATTTTTGATGGGAAAGAGGTGTGCATAGTAAAGTTATTCCCAGTGGTGAGAATTGGACTTATTTTGTGAATCTCTTATTTTAATTACATGAGCAACCTTCCCTTTCCAAATTTACGACTAAGCTGAAGTATTCCAATGCTGTTGGAACGTGGTCAAGTTTTATTTGCCCTCATTTATATTACTCCCTCCGTCCCTTAATAAACTTCCCATTTCTCTCTAAATGTTTGTCCCAAATAAACTTTCCATTTCTCCAAGTGATAGGGTCCCCATAATAAAATAACTTACTTTTATACATGGGACCACCACTTTATGTCACTAGAAACCAAAACAATACTCTTAAAAGTCATCAACTATGATAATTTATTATTTAAAAGATCACAAAGGACCATCCACCAACTACTTTCTTAAATTGTGTGCATTGGAGAAATGGGAAGTTTATTGTGGGACGGAGGGAGTATTTTTTGGATTTTATTGTTATTCCTCATTGATAGAATTGGATTGGACCGAAATTTCTACTCAACTAAAGTTGAATTGGACTAAATTGAATTGAAAATAAAACATGAGTGATTGATAAAAAATGTTCAATATAAATACAAGTAAATATCAATAGTTTGGAGTGTTAATTGATAGATAAAAGTAAGATGGTCTGGACAATAATTTGACGTTTGATCTTGTCAACAAATGCCTTTGGAGTGATAATCAACATATTTTCGAATTATGGAATGTTATTGAGAATCAAATTAATTTATAAGTAATGATTTTAGAAATAAGAAAGAGTTGCCAATGTTAAAGAATTATTTAATACAACAAGTTGTATTTGATAATGAACTAAAATTGTTATCATTCCCCCTACTTCCAAGTGTCGGGCCCAGCAATTACCCGATCAAGATACTGTGATTGTTGAGATCTGGTCAGGGGTCCACCAAATTACCCTCATAAAAAAAACGACATTATATACAAGAAATGAAATTCCTAAAATTTAATTATGCATAAATTTAAATATGTAATTGCTTTGTTGTTCTTCTACATTGATTGCCATTATTTGCAATAGACATATTTGACCATACATATCTTTATTTATGTATAGTTAATAGATGTGATATCACGTATTTATATAGAGTTTTCTCCCTTATTTACAAGCTAATTTGTGCGTCATTGGAGCTCTTGGGAGCTATTTTGTGCTAACTATCGTATTTAGTTGTGGTTTCGTGTTTTAGTGTTGAATTGCAGGTTTTAGGGAGTTCTCTCCTTATTCCCGAGCCATTTGGAAGCAACCACGGCTTTACGAGATGTTACGATGCACGTAGAATGGCTCACGAGCTTTATGGGTAGTTTAGGAGGTCTCAAGACCCCTAAACGTGAAGTTTAGAGAGCCAAGGAGTCAAAGGAGGTTTACGTGCACTGATCGGGCAGAAATGGCCCGATCGGGCGAAGTATTTATGATCGGGTCTGAAAGTTGCGGACCCGATTGGGCGAGGGTTGCCCGATCCGATCGGGCGAGGAAACATGTCCCCAGACCCGATCGGGTGCCCACCGCCCGACCCGATCGGGTCCTCTACGTTTTGGTTGTTGCTGCTGCTACGCCACACAAGACGCCAGTATATTAGTGTGTTGTGCACCCGATCCACGACCCGATCGGGTGTGAGATCGGGTGGGCTGCATCAATCAATCTAATACTACGCTGCTGCTACGCGAAGGCCCAGAAGACACTGCGCTGATTTGGTGTTTGACCCGATCGGGTACTGTGCTCGGGCCCGATCGGGTCTGATGCATTTGTCGCGGATTTCGAGTTTTGTTTCCTATTTTTAATTAGACTTGAGGGGTATTATAAATACCTTTTTCCTCATTATTTAGGGACATCTTGATTTATATCTTTTATTCATCTTTCATTAGCTTTAGACTAGTTTTATTCTTCATTGTTCTTAGTTCAATTCAAACACTTTAGATTAATTTAGAGGTGATCAAACCTATTTCGTTTTCAATAAAAGTTGCTGCTTCCCGTCAATTGGTACTCTTCCTTACCCTAATCTCTTTTGTTATTCTTGATTGCTTAGTTTAATTATTTATTCGTTCATGATGCAATTGTTAGGGTTTCATATTAGTTTTGTCGTTGTTAATTCGATCATGTCTGAGTAGTCTCTTTCTAGGGTGTTAGATAGGAAAGCCATGTTTATACCATGATTGTGATTTAGACTCTTATTGATTTCTAGGGCTTGATTAGGGTGATTTTGATGTGGTTTGTTCTTTATTGAGTAATTAACGTTATTGCGCAGTTTCGTTGGTTGCTTGTGGTTAATAGTTGTTTGCACAGATCCGTCTTACAACTAGAGGCCTAGGACACGTCAGTAGTTCTGATTACGTTAGTGAACATGCGGCGTATGTTGAACTATGAGCGTTGAGTCTTAACCATAGCTCAACATAGGCTCTAATCCCCCGACTCTTGACTTAGGTTTTGATAGTTGTTGACCTTGTTTGATTGGAATAAGCATGGTGGACCGACCTAATACCCTAGACTTTTATTCCATAGTTTAATCCTCGATTTATTCCGTCTTCTGTAGTCTATTCTTTAGTTTAATTAATTCCTTCCTGATTTCATCTGGAGTAGCTGAATTGGTTGAATATTGATTTAGAAACTCTGTCTCCCTGTGGATTCGACCCTGCTTCCACTGACTACCTAGTTAGAGGTCCGTAGGTTTATTTTTGATTAGGTGACACGACTAAAACCTATCAAGATGGAGTATGAAAGTTTTAAAGTTTTGAAAATAGATAATGCAAGGAATCTAATAAGATTTGTCCTTTCAAGAATTGTAGGTATGTTTTTGAGATTTTATATTTATAATATTAAAGATGTACTAATTGGTGTTTAAGAGGATAAGAATTTCAAAATTTTGAAAATAGATAATGCAAGTATCTAATAAGATTTGTCCGTTCAAGAATTGTAGGTATGTTTTTGAGATTTTATCTTTATAATATTAAAGATGTACTAATTGGTGTTTAATAGGATAAGAATTTCAAAATTTTGAAAATAGATAATGCAAGGTATCTAATAAGATTTGTCCGTTCAAGAATTGTAGGTATGTTTTTGAGATTTTATCTTTATAATATTAAAGATGTACTAATTGGTGTTTAAGAGGATAAGAATTGGGATAAAATATTCAAAGTTGTATAAATACTTTAAGTACATATTCTTTTCATAAAAGATATATATATATATATATAATACATTATAAATATAAAAAAATTGTTTCTCTAACCTCTCATAAATATGAAATATAAATTATTACAATCACATAAAAGGTTTTAATTTAAAATGTAATGTGTTTAAATTTCTAGCCATACGTCTATGAATAAACTGGCTGACCTAAGTCTTTGTAATTTTCGTATTGTCTATAAAAAATTTTCACCTTAAATTATTATAAAAATATACTTAATATTTTCCTTAGAACTTCAAGTTGGCTACCGCGTGCGTAGGACGTGGTGGTCCAACTAGTATTTAAAAGTTTGAAATGACTTAATAATATTATAATTTTATTGTTACTATTTTAAAAGTTTAGTTCGTTTTATAAAAGTTTAAAATTTTTATAGTTGAATGTAATTTCGTTTAGTTTAGTTCAATTTATAACAATTTAAAATAATTTTCAATTATTTTCGGTTAATATTAGTTCAGTTAGATTCGATTTATAACAGTTAATACAGTTTTAAGGAATTTTCGATTAATATTCGGTTCGGTTTGATTCGGTTTAAAACAGTTTTTGATATAGTTAATTACGATTTAGTTTCTTTTCGCTTCGGTTTTGGTTCAGTTTCAGTTCGGTTTAATACAGTTTACTTTGAAACAGTTGATTTCAGTTCGATTCTTGTTTCATTTACTGGTTAGTTTCGGTTCGGTTAGTAGTTCAACCAACAGTTTTCAACCAAACTGATAGCTCAAGATGTTAGTGAATGATAATGATTTTAATGATCGGGTCAGGCTAAGGTTAAGTTGAAGTCAGGTCGATTCGGGTCATGATCCGGTCGGGTTGAGGAAATGTCGGGTCATGATCGGGTCGGGTTGAGATCAGATCGGGTCATGTTCGGGTCGGGTTGAGGTCAGGTCGGGTCATGTTGGGGTCGGGTTGAGGTCAGGTCGGGTCATGTTCGGGTCGGATTGAGATCAGATCGGGTCATATTCGGGTCGGGTTGAGATCAGGTCGGGTCATGTTCGGGTTGGGTTAAGATCAGATCGGGTCATGTTCGGGTTGGGTTGAGGTCAGGTCGGGTCGGGTTGATGTTAAGTCGGGTCACATTCGGGTCGGGTCATAATTAGGTCGGGTTGAGGTCAGGTCGGGTCATAATCGGGTTGGGTTGAAACCAGGTCACGTCGGGTAAATCCGGATAGGGGTTGAGTTCGGGTCGGGTGCAGGTCGTGTTCAGGTCAACAATTGTCGGGTCTATTCGGTTACAGGTTGAGGTCGGGTCGGGTGCAGGTCGGGTTCAGGTCGAGGATTGGCGGGTGTCATTCGGTTACGGGTTGAGTTGAGGTCGGGTGCAGGTCGGATTCGGGTGTATCATTTCTCGGGTCGGTTCCGGGTCGGGTTCGGTTCAAAATCCTGGAGCAGGTAAGCTTTTGACAGCTCTACCAGAGATTATAGCTTCTCTCATTGCAGCTGCTGATAGTTCAACTTCTACCATTGATGCCATTGATGCCATTGATGAAGAAGAAGGAGAAACTGAGAAGAAAGAAGAGGTTAATGTTTTTTATTTTTTAAATTTTAGTTAGTTGTTAAATGAAAGAAAAATAAAACCAACTGAAAGAAAAATATAAGTAACTGAAATAACTACATACCTTCAGTTAAAAGGATGAAGGTATGTAGTTACTCTTTTTTTTCATTTGCTTCTAACTTGCTTTTATTTACCCCCTTTTTTTTTCATTTGCTTCTAACTTACTTTCATTTACTCCCTTTTTTTTTCATTTGCTTCTAACTTGCTTTCATTTACTCCCATTTTTTTCATTTGCTTCTAACTTACTTTCATTTACTCCCCTTTTTTTTTTCATTTGCTTCTAACTTGCTTTCATTTACTCCCCTTTTTTTTCATTTGCTTCTAACTTGTTTTCTTTTGGACTAAAACACGTAAATGAAACAATAAGATAAGTAACTGAACTTAAAAGACATCCAACTGAAAAAAAAAAGATCAACTGAAAAAAATTTGAAACTAACTGAACAAAAATTGAAACCAACTGAAACAAAAATGAAACCAACTGAAAGTCGTCCGACCAAATGTTATGGTCGGACGCGTCTGACCCAATACCTTCTCATATTAAAAATAAAACAATCGACTTTCGGAAATTAGTGACTAGTTTAATCCGTTCTGCGACCTATTTAATCTATTCAAATCACATTGTTTAATTTCATTATGTGACTAGTTTAATTCATCTAGTGACTAATTTAATTCATTTGGTATGTCTGATGGTTTTTTTTTAAAAAATTGTTGTAGTTCGAAACTAAAAGTGAATTAAAGAATTGAGAAGGGAAGAGACGACTAGGTTGGTGTGAAATGTCCAAAAATTGCGCTGGGTTAGAGCTAAATGAAATGGACTTGTTAAAATAATATAGACTTAATTCAAAGTTAAAATTAGACCGTCTCTTTTAATAACTTGTGCTTGACTTCAATCTCCATGTGAAGCATTTCTGCTTTGTTTACATCTCCTTTTTCCGAAGAGAAACCCTACACTATGCATACACAGCAGAAATTTATATACCGATGTAAATTGAAGTGATTTATTAAATCCAAATGAATTTACAATTCAATTCCATTTTAAAGTATATGGTCCAATAAAACATATACCGATGATAACATTGGACCAAAAAGCTGGATCATAAAAATAAAACGACAATCTTGTAAATGCACTTAACCAAGTTCAAGACTTAAGACCAAAGCCTTAAGCCCACAAATTATCTAAAATGGCTGCCTAATTTTAATGTTAAAATTAGACAATTTAGTCTCAGATAAATTTACAAGGCGCAAAGAATTTTAACCCAGCAGTCATCTCCTATTCTCCTCCAACACGTCATCTTCCTTATTTTCAGTTACGCTGGTGCTAAAAGAAAGTAAACTGGTGCCAAAAGAAATAAAATGGTTACTAAATAAATTAAATTAGTGTCAAAAGACATTAAACTGGCGCCAAAAGAGAGTAAATTGGTGCCAAAAGAAAGTAAATTGATGCAACAATAATAGAAGCGCCGGTCTACGAAGGAGAGAGTGGGTGGGGCTGTTGGGCCTACCTAATTTTATTGGGCTTGAGCCTCCCTAATTTTAACATTATAATTAGACAGTCTCTTGCAAGACAAGCTGTTATACTTAGACCATGTAATGTTGAGTTGAATGCAACCGAGCCTAAATTGAAATCAATTAAACTTGACTGGATTGAACTAAATTGAAATCTCTGACTCATCAACAACTGAAATGAACTAAATAGGATTATAGACTAAATCGAACCGAATTGATTGAACCAAACTGAATTAATTTACACTAAATTTGTTCAAAAATAGGGCCTTAGGTATGTTCTCTTCGGCTGAACTGAATTGAAGGGAGTTTGAACTGAACTGAACTTAATAAAGCTGAATTAAACTGAACTGAATTGAATTGAAATAAATCGTAAGAACTAAATTAAAATAAATTGTAACTAAGAATAAGTAATAATTAATAATACTCCTTCCGTTTTTATTTAATAGCGACACTTTGACTTTTGTTACTATTCACATGCTAGTCTTTGACAATGTTATTCTAGTTATACTTATAGTCATGTGGGATCTTGTTTGATTCATCTTAAACGTACAATTAAAAAAACAGAGGGAGCAATATTTATTAAATAATAATAATTATTATAAATAATTAATAAGTATTATAATAGGAAGTAATAATTAATAATTATCCACTGAAAAAGTGCAAAAATGAGTGAGAATGATGGTAAAAGTAAGGAAAAAGTGGAAAAGGTGGAGAGAAGGAGAGAAAAAGTAAGAGAGATGTGTAATAATTAGGTGGACCAACCTACTATTTATTGAAAAAGGAAGAAGTGTCTCTAAAAAAAGCACCCCTAAATGGAAAAATATCCCTATTAATGAACGGTGGGAGTAATAATTAATAATTAATGAATAATGGTAATATTATTTTAGATATTATTAAATGATAGTTATAAATAAATAAGTAATAGTAATAATAAATTAATAATAATTAATGATAATAATAATAATTAATAACAATAGTATTAACAACTTTGTAAATCTTTTAATATCTTTAATATTAAAAGTATACCTTAAACAACAATATTATTTACAACTTTTAATTTTTCAATATCTTCTAACTTGTTGTAGCTTATTTATATGATTTAATAGTAAATATCTAGTGAATAAAATAAAACAACGACTACAAATTGAAAACCTCGTATTGAAATTAAATATGGTTAAACCGCAAACTGTACCAACTTAAACCATGATTCGCTCTAATAGTGATATAGTATTAATAATGACTATACATATAATAAACAAAATAATTTATAGCAACAACAACAACAACAACAACAACAACAACAACAACCACAATAATAATAATAATAATAATAATAATTAGTAAAAAAAATTAGACCAACAATAATAATAATATTTAGGAAAAATTAAACTTCCCCACCTTTTGAAAGCAAGTATTTCAAAACTCCCACCTTTGTTTTTCTTTAACTCCCACCTTAAAACTACTAGATGTTTTAGAACTCCCACCAGTTAACAGAATCCGTCAAAGATTTTGTCTTGTGGTGCCCACTTTTGTCCAACTTCATACTTAGAATCACGATATTCTCTCTCTCCTCAACCCTCTCTCTCTCTCTCTCTTCTACTTACCCAACAATCTGCCTCTATTTTTCTTCTTCTTCATCAGCTTGTTGCAAGAAACACCTTCTTTGTCATCAGCCACTTCACATTCAAGACTTCAACCTATCAATGTCATCCAAGAAACACCTCCTTTGTCTTTGCAAATCATTCTGTCCATAGTGGCATTTCTTCTTTGCTCAACTTCTCCATATGTGATGACCTTTCAATCAAACAAGAAAGAACGAAAATCTAAGCAACAAATTACCTAAAGAGACCTCTAGTTGCAAAATTAGGGTTTCAAATCAACTCAATTAAACCAATTGAAAAAACTTAAACATTTCTCTAACAAACCCTAATTATGTAAACAACAAAAATCTAAGCAAGAAATTCAAATTACCTCAAAATAATTGTAGAAAATCCTCCAAAATGTCAAATGCAATCTCCTACTTGCAATTTCCCTAGATTTAATTGCAATTTCCGTTCAAGTTCTCCATTCAATGCCTTATGAAGTGAAGAAATATCCCAATTTAAGGCCTTCAACCTTATATTAACTAATTTAGACGAAAGTGGACTCCAAAAGAGAGAATCTTTGACGGATTCTGTTAACTGGTGAGAGTTTTAAAATGTTTGGTAGTTTTAAGGTGAGAGTTAAAAAAAAAGTGGGAATTTAATTTATCCTAATATTTAACAAAATGGTTAAATAAAAAACTGATCGGAGGTGAACTGATTATAGCCTAACGCCTGAAATGAATCGAAGTGAAAATAAGTTCGGGAGAGGAGGCCTTTGAGCTTATCGCCCAAGTTCGACTCTTTCGGGTATCAGAATCTGAGTTCTCTTTCTTCTCAAATATTAGCAGAGTTTTTCTTCTCTTCTATTCCCCCAGGTATCACGAACTCTCATCAACTTGAATTTCTTCCTCTTACTCTTTAATGGAAAAATTAAACTGCATGAAAGAAAATCTAATTGAAATGAACTAATCTTTGAAAATTAGAGTTTATATATGAAGCTATGAATAGATGAATACTATGTTTTCTGATTTTGAATACCACAATGTTTAATTTCAGTGATAATCTTTGTTATGATTATTTTGGATTGGTTTCTAGGTTTAATTACGCATAATTACTGTACAATTTTGCTGAAGTTGCTTTGTTTTCAAGTCCTTTGACAGACCATGAGTGACTGCTTATTCATTGCTTCATTGTTTTTCATTTATATGAACAATGAGTAATTCCTCTAAGATTGTATGTCTTTTTAATTTCATGAGTATGATCTGAATAAATATGTCTAAGAGTTTCCTTCATTAGATGCATCTTATGTATATAATTGTTGCATATGGATTGGTTTCTTGATTGTGTTGTGAATGTGGAATTCGCTCTGTAAATGACTTTGGCATCCGATTTTTGTCGATACCCCAAATTCGGGGGTCAATGAGTTATGATAACAATTCGGTCGTTGTGGTTGCTCTCTACTCCATCTGTCCCATATTAGTTGCAACAATTTGACTTTTAGACTATTCATATGTCTTACTTTGACCATGATTTTTAACTAACATATAAAACAAAATGTTAGTATTATGGATCTCTAACCACATTATCTGATTCTATCTTAACTACTCATTTTCTAATGATATCCACATTGTTCACAAAAACGGTTTGTAACAAGTTATTGACTTTATGTTGTTGGGGCACATTGCATAGTCTCTTAGTGAATGCCCTAGAGGAAAAGTTTCTGTTGTCAATGTCATTGTTTGCATCGAACATTGTTTATCTCCCAAGATTCTTAGCTTCTATAAAGTCCACTTTGTTCTTTAACTTTGAAAAATAAGTTTTAGGAGTAATAAGTTAGAATACAAGCTCGAGTAAATTCATATCAGAAATATCTAAGCTCAATCCAGAATTGAATAAGTCCAGTAAGGGCTGGTAAATTCAAATATGTTTAGATTAGGGTTTTTCATGGCAAAAAGCCAAAGCCTTGATGACTTGTTTGGTAAGCATTATGGTTTTGAGTGGTAATGAAAAATTATGAATAAAAACATTTGTTAGGGGATGAAATTGCAAAATATGAACGTTGACATGGGACTTTCTTCACCAGATTACTTATATAAATCTTTTAGGGGTAAAAAACCTACCAAATGGGATGTAAGTGTCATAATCAGGTTCAGTTGTCACTATGAAACAATGGTATTGAGAGTGAATGGCTTGATTAAGAATATAATGGTACTGCTGGTTTTTCCATAAAATGACCTGAATTTTGATTTTTATTGCTAGTTTGTGTTTCTTTGCCTTGAGACGAATATGGACAATGTCAACGCATGTGTTAGCGAACTGCAGGAAACAACTGATTCTGAAGGTATTATAAGTTTTGCCAACACTGTCTTCTCTATGGTATTGTACCTTGAGTCCTTTAATTGTTCCTCTTTTCATAATCCCTAGGAGTTCTTTCTGCAGATTATACTACTGATGTTTCTGATGACAAATTGTGCAAGGAAGGTGAGTCGGAGAGCCTTTCTGATATCGATGATGCAGAGGTGTGTACTCTGTAGTACTGGCTTATCGCAACCCATTACTCTGCGATTTTCTGATTAAACTTTTCTTGTTTAGGAAAAGGAAGTGAAGATTAGAAAGCTTGGGCTTTCTAGTTATTCTTGCTTTCTTCTGTTTATATTTCACTTTTTTAGGGCTTTCTAGTTATTTTTGCTTCCTTCTGTTTATATTTCACTTTTTTAGCATTTTTCTTTGTCTTTGTTCAATGACTTACCTAATACCTAGTGGTCCTATGACGAGAATTATGTAGGTTGGCAGCTACTTAAATAATGAGAAAGAGAAGAATTTCAAGAAAATAATTTGGGAAATGATGAATGGAAAGTATCTTCAGGTGATGTATCGTACTAGTTCAATTTTTTAATTTAAGACATGTAGCATACTAGTATTGTAGTTTGCAACATTTAGCAATATGTCTAGTCCTTATATGACGTCGCCTGTTACTACTATGACACCTTTCATCCTTCTGTTTAAGCAAAGCAACTAAACTATACGCATTTCGTTGCTTATATCTTTGTTTGAATACAGGAACAAGCAGCAAAAAGAGCTGCTGCTGCTGCTGGTGGTGTCACAAACCCCAAAAAGGTGAGTTCTTTCGGGTGCTTTAGTATCTTCAAGACGCTTGTATACTCTAGCTCTAGTACATGTATATCACTAATAACATCATAGTATAGGAATTCAATCAAAACTTCTATTGATTCGTAATGAACTCAGACCATTTCTTTGGGTCATTTTATTGTGAAGGTCGTGAGCTTGGTCATACAGAAAAGTCCGGAAGTAATTACCTCGGAATGTCCTTGTGTTCTGGAATTGTGTAATCATGTACTGAAAGACTCTCCTGCTTGAAATGTAAGGATTACTACTATTCAGCAACAATGACCTTTTAGACCTATAACACTCTTGCACATATATGGCTGGTGGTACAATTATACAAGGGCCAGATTTTGTGGGGGGAGGGCTTCAAGCTTTAGCTATTACCGGCCTCAATTCTCGCTCAGGGTTTTGGTGTATCCAATAGTTCTGATGTTGGCCTTAAACTTCACATAATTTTGATTAAGATATTCTTGTTGAGTCTTCCACTGCTGCTTATTATGGACAAATTGTTTGCAGGAGCTCAGACATAAAAGGGCAACAGGTGTCAAGAAGACACATTCTGCTGCTAAAACAGCACATCCAACATCACCTAAGAAGGTATGTGTGAAAAATCTAGAAGGAAGAGAATGCTTGCATCAACAGGCATGCAGTATGCATTGCCATACTATTTTGTATCAATGGAGCCTACATATACACTTGTGTACGGCTATGTGCACGTCTTATTTAAGGCACTGATTGAATTTAAAAACTTCATGTTATCCGACCCCAAAGCATTTTGGATATAGCGCTTTGTTTTTGTTGTATTCAATTTTGAAACCCAGGCTTAGTGATGTACAAACTCGTGTACTATAATATACACTATTACCTGAGACTCTTCATGCTACCTCAAGTACCCATGTGGCCCAGTTGGATCTTTGACACTCCATCGTGGAAGATACATGGCCACTTCAACATTCATTTTGGACTAACATCATGTAAAGTTTTCATAAAATGGTTTAGTCGGACATTTGGACGCCTGCCGTTGTCAAGCAAATAGTACCCAAGTCCGACACTAGTACTTGATTCTGACTCTAGTATTGGAGCTTGAGTAACATAGACTATATGTGACCTCTTTTTTGTGTACATAGACCCTGATAGTTCAGCTGCTTTCTAATAGTGTGATTTATTTTTCAGAGGCCTCACTCCAAAATCAACTATGACGCACTGTCCAAAGCCCTTGACGAACCTGTAAGTCTTGGTTTGTGAAGTTTCTCTTTTTTACCTCGGAAAAATTGAATGTGTTCCATTGTTCCTAGTTATTTGTACATTTGGCTTATTTTATTCATAACCACTGCCCTTAAGTATCTGAGTGCTTAATTTTATTGAGCAGTCGCCTTCAGATAACCCACCTAAGAGGCGGAGAGAACCAGCAGACAAAATTGTGGGCGAAAGTTCAGTTGGAACTCAAGTCAATGAAGAAGCAACAGATGAAACACAGGAAGAAGAAAATGGGTGGGAAGATAATCCAAACTATTCGAATTATAACAATCAAGAAGAAGAGTACAACTATTATGACGATGATGAGTTCTTCTAAATGATCTTTTAATTTGTTTGATACTCCGATTTTGCAGATCGATTGGGAGAGTATAATTTATCAAAGGAGAGAACAGAGAAGTGTATAGGTGGAGTTCTTTTAAAGAAGTCTTTTTGTACTTAGGAGGAAATACGTAATGAAGTGAGGCAATTTGTTTGTTTACTAAGCATTCTAGAGGGAGGGTGAGGATCCATGGTGGATAAGTGGCCTTCATGTTGTACTATATTGCATTCACACAATTAAAGAAAGTTCAAATAGTTTTCTGCACATGTAATCTTAGGCGTAATTACAATAATAATTTTTGTGTATAAACGTTAACTTTACAAGTAGTATTAATTCAATTCTCAATTAGAAAAGTCACCTCAATCTTATAATAAAATCATTTTAAACAAGAATTGTGTTCTTTGTAAGAAATGAAAAGATTCCAGATCCCTAATTAGATTTAAATTTCGCTCCTTAAAAGCGAGGAGAGGAGGTTTGGAGAGAAAGAGCGAAGAATAAGAGGGTAGTTTGCGGAATTGCAAAAAAGTTCTATATCTAATGGTTTATAACAACCGTAAACTTTGAATTTCTTGAAGAAAAAAACTGTTTCTAAAGTGAAGTATAAGAAAACCATTAAGGGTGCGTTTGGATAGGGGGCTTCAAGAAAGGGAAAGGGAATGAAACCCTTGTTACCTTTACTTGATGTTTGTTTGTTGATTTTTTGCATTTCCTTTACCCACATTAGAGTTTCACTTACCCTTTCTTGATTCCCCACCCTACCCCAAGGTTTGGGGATTACCCCATATCCCTCTACACCACAACCATCCTTGACCAACCTTGACCAACTTGACCATGGCCACAACCACCACCCACGCCACCCACCCTCCCCCACAACCACCCCATATCACTCCACTTGTCATAGAACGCCCTAACCACCCCAAGCGCCCAAGCGCACCACCCCAGGACCACCACCCCGAAGACCCAGTGAACCACCCTAACCACCCCAGAGCCACCACCATGAAGACACAGTGAACCACCCCAATCGCACCACAATCTCACTCCACTCGTCGTAGAACCCTCTAAAGGCGCGGGAAACCACCGTAAAACACTCAGATTCAACTGCAACCCAACCGAAATTCCCCCACTCTCCTTCTTAGCCACTCGAACCTTCACGAAACCCACCAAAACAAGTCGAACACAACCAAGAGAGACCGAAAATGGTGGTTTTAGGGCAACAAAACTCGCCGTTTTCAATGGCAATCAGCCGGAGGCATTAGGGTTTGGTCGGATCTGCGAAATAGAAGGAGCGAGAGAGCCCGGAGAGAGATAGGGAAGGACAGAGAAGCCAGGGAGTGTCGGTGGCTGCTGGAGGAGATGAGAGAGGGGAGAAAGTTAAAAAACAAAAAAATATTTGTAACCCTTTCCCTTATGTTTTACCAAACAAGTGTTTTAAAGTAAGGGTTTGAGTTTCCTTTCCTTACCTTACCCTTTCTTGAATCCTTTCTCTTTCCCTTCTTCCAACCAAACGCCCCCTAAGTGTATTTAGTATTGGCCATGACAAATGAAGACAATACATCAAAATTTTGCAATTGAAGGTATCGGTTAACATTTAACTTCACTCTTCGATTTTTCCAAACAATTAAACATAGTCAACACTCTTTGCGTACGCGCGCATATAGGACTAATAATATTATGGTGTAACCTTAAATGCCCAAGTCCTTTTCAAAATTAACTAGAAAGGGGGTAAACTTTGACAACAAATTGGGTACAATTAGAACACAAAAAATAAAATATAGCCGTGTTACTTTGACAATAAATAATAATTATAATATATATCTTGGAGTAACAAATAATTAAATAGTTCTCTATTTCTACATACACTCTAGATTAATTTATAAGTTGTCATAGTAGAAAATATTAATTTTAATAGAATATGAGGTGACTAAATACTAATATATTAATATATTAATATGCACGTGACACATGCGACTCGCGAGACACATGCGAGACAACTCAGACAAGCTAAAAGTTTGGACTTTGGACTAGGGAGTGAAAAGAGAAGAGCAAGAGTAGACATTTGGAAACGCATATTCCACTTGACCAAATTGAAATAACAAGAGAGCGGCAAAAGTTCAAAAACTCTAACTCTTATCTCAACGGCTCACTCTCCCCCAAATCGCAGCATTTCATAAACCCTAACCGAAAATCACTGCGATTTCAATTTCACAACATTTTTGAAATTCAACTCCAAACATTTCAATTTCGATCATACTCATCAAATTGCGCTGAAGATCGGAAAAAAATGGGGGTTGAAAATTATCACGTAATTGAGCTCGTTGGTGAGGGTTCATTTGGGAAAGTTTACAAAGGTAGAAGAAAATACACTGGCCAGGTAATGATATCTACTTCAATTTGATTAATTCAAGGTCTCATTATTGAATTTTATCGAATTAATGTATAGTTTGAATTTGCAGACTGTTGCTATGAAGTTTATAATGAAGCATGGGAAGAGTGATAAAGATCTTCATAATCTTAGACAGGAGATTGAGGTTTGTTTATCGCTTTTCGAGTAATTCGACGCTTGATAACTCTTTGGCGAAACAATGGAGTATGATCTTGTATTGTTTTGATTTATGCATAGTTTGAATTTACGAATTTGAACTTGAAGTATATATGTAGTGTCAATTTACTGGCAATTACAGCTCAATTCTGAGTGATATACCGAATTTTGAATAGATTTTTGCTAGCTTATCGTAGATGTCGAGAATGGAAACAGCTATTGTAACTTCAATAATGATGACACTTGTTTAGAATAATGTATAGTTATGCAAGTGGTGTAAATAAGGAAACATTAACAGCTATAGATTTGAATACGGATTACTTTTTTCATAGTAATCCTAAATAATTGTTGATCCAAAATACTTCCGAGTTTCGGTCATTGGTTTGGAATGGATTCATACTCTAAGATAACGATGATACTTGATCATGTAGTTATTAGGTATGTTCTTAGGTTAGCATATTATGAATTCATTTGAGTACTTTATATGGTAGGATGAGCATTTATTGTGATCAACTGATCACTTGCATATCTATTATGAGTCTATGACGTAGCACCATTTTTATTATAAGTGAACAAGACTAGTGATTATTTTAGTAAATCAAAATTGGATTATTATTATTAGACGTGGTTTATTTTGTTATATGATTTCAAATGTTCATGAAGTGATTATACATCTGATTAAAAAGCCACATGTACTTCCTCTTTTTTGTCATTCTAGTTACTATTTGTTTGATATTAGAGCTAGAACCTCCCCTTTTCCCCCCTACTATAATCATGTTTTTGGGTTTGAATTTCCATGTGACTGGTTCCACTTTTCTTAGGTGGTGGTTACTTTTCTAGGGGCATTGTATCTTGTTGAATAATTCCCTGAAGATTTGCACTCATTCAGTTTGATTATGGATCCAATTCAAACGGTCTTTTTTTGATGTTAACATACTCACCTTTTTGAAGCTATGTCATACTTGTGCCCTTTGCTTTTATTGTAGAGTGTTATTGTGATTGGTCTTATTCTTTATAGAAACAACTATTTGTCTAGATCAACTAATGTGATATCTATGCACAAATGAAGTAGATACATAAGTCTATTTTGTTTAAGGTTTGGGTTATTAGTGTGTGTGTCAGTGTGTGTGTACATGTGGAGATTGGAGAATAGGAGGCTAGATCAAATACCAGGCCCTCTTCCTCTTTTATCGTGTAGCTTTCTTGAAGACATTGGGCATATTTGGTCCAAATTATTGTTTATTCTGAAATTTGAAGAAGGCTCTTGTACAATTTGAGGTTCCAATAAGTTGTACTACAAATGTGACAACGGTGCATTCTTGGCTTGGTACCAGACACATAAGTTTCAAAAATCATTGAACTCAGCACTCTAAAACCTTCTCGAGGTTGCAAATTTGGTTACATACTCGAAATTGATAAACTTTGTTCTCTTTTTTTTTGTCTCCCCTGTTTCTTGTCCTTGTATCCTGAACTCTTGTTTCTAAATATTGTTGAGGTCTTCAAATAGCAAAGTTGTTGCTGTTTTACCTACTTCAATTACTTCGTGCGATTGTCCTTTGATTACTTGTTTTAGATCCATTGGCAGGAGCAATCAGTTATAAGTTATCTATTAACTCCGTCTCTCTCAATTCTCAACTAGTTAGTTATTTGGAAATGACTCCTTTTTTTGTGTTATGAAGCGTTGTATTATTATTCACCTAACTTGTTGATGTTTAATTTTCAACTGACTCTTGTTTATGTGAATTCCAGATACTCAGAAAGCTGAAACATGAAAACATAATAGAAATGCTCGACTCCTTTGAGACAGCACAAGAATTTTGTGTAGTCACAGAATTCGCTCAGGTTATCTTCTCCCCCGTACTTCTTCCCGCTGAAGGGAAAACTGCTGGTGCATGGTTTTTGCAGAGTTATCTGTTTAAATAGTGTTAGACATGAAATATTTAGGGACCTTGATGCATGCATTGCAAAAATATTAATGATATTCATATGGGACAAGTATGCTAAAGCATCTATTACATGCATCTCTTTAGTGTCATTTGTGCACGTCTAATGAAAATGCTCAATATCTAGGGTGAACTTTTTGAGGTTCTTGAGGATGATAAGTGCCTGCCTGAAGAACAAGTTAAAGCAATTGCAAAGCAGTTGGTAATGTTTCTTCCCTTAGTTTGTCTATCACATATGTTTTTAACTTGGTTCTCACGCTCCTTAATCACCTTAGATGTACTCTATGATGGTTAATGGCTTTCCACTTCAAGTGAATAAAAAGGCTTTAATTGTTTTGCTGGCCAAAATTCCAGGTGAGAGCGCTACATTACTTGCATTCCAACCGAATTATCCACAGAGACATGAAGCCCCAAAATATACTTATTGGTTCAGGCTCCATTGTTAAGGTTAGGTGTTCCGGAACTGTTTTACTCCGCTTTATATGGCACATGTCCATCGTGCATTTCACCTATTCATAGTTTCCATCCTTAATTTCTCATGTAATAGCTTATTTTTATTGCTCAAGAAACATTTTGTTTAAGCTTCTCAATGTCAAGTCACCTTACTCATATTTATTTCAAATTTACATAGTCTAATTGATATGGCTACAATTCTGTGGTTACCTGTTTAACGAAGACAAAGATTCACTATTCGTTGTGTCTTGTGCTTTTATTATAAATTCGTAGATTGTTGTTGCATTTTAAAGTAAGGGTTAATTAGAAACAATCTCTCTATTACCACCTAGCGTTTAGCACAAGGGAAAGGCTACACACAATTACTCTCCTTACCCTGCTAAGGGTCATCACTTCCCTAGAGGGAATGGGGTAGTGTGGAATGTGGATGTTTTTTGTGTATAAGGAGCCATGAACACGGGATGAGAACCAAAACCTTTTGGAACCGGGAGAGTGCTAGAAATCACACAGAAATTTCACTGTGGAATAGGAGAAATAGAGAAAGAGTAAATAGGATAGTTGTATTGATATTCAAACTACACCAATACACCTTACTTTCGAGAGGTAAGGGCTCTCCCACAAGAGAAAAAATAAAGAGAGTGATTACTCACAGGAATTCAGCACACCTCTCTGATTATTCCAAATGACTATTTAAAGAGAAAACTCCTAACAAACTCCACTATAGATTCTCTGTATAACAGAATAACAACTTAGCTCAGAATACCAAAACTGCCCTTAAGCTTAATGCAACATATTAGCTGCCCTGTGTCTTCTTGCGTATGTGAATCTGATAGGAGGAGTGGTATAATTCCTTGCAGAGAGATGCTCTAACCAAGTGAGCTATCCCTCACTTGTGTGGAATGTGGATGTTAATTTATATGACTACTATCAATGCTTACTTTTTCATTTTGCTTCTGCTTGTCATCTTACTATTGTTCTTCCTCACTTCAGCTTTGTGATTTCGGGTTTGCACGTGCGATGTCAATGAACACCGTTGTACTTCGCTCAATTAAAGGTCAGCTTGGTGATTTGTTTGCTTTGATTTGACCTAACATCCAAGTTTGTTATGGTTGATGCAACTGCCTTTTGCAAAATTTTTCCCATCGGACTTAAAAAAATAAGGGATTACAATAGTGAGTTATGCATCTATGAACAACTTTTACTTTTGTTTTTTTTCTCAGTTTGAATCTCCCTGTATCAGGTACTCCATTGTACATGGCCCCTGAGCTTGTTCGCGAACAACCGTACAATCACACAGCTGACTTGTGGTCTCTTGGAGTGATTTTGTATGTACCTTGTCAGTTTCTTGATATAGCTCTGTAAAATCCCATTTTGACCTCAATCTCCTTAATTTCCTTAATTATCTTAATGGCTTACTGCTTATCACCATGAACTAAAGTATGGTTACAATATATTATTAAATCTGTATCATTCATATGAAAAGCCAATCAAACCTGAGCTAACTTGTGCGCACACCAGGTACGAACTTTTTGTTGGCCAACCTCCATTTTATACCAACTCAGTTTATGCACTTATACGACATATCATCAAGGTACTTCTGTAAATATATGATGCTATGAGGAACGTAAGAATTACAGCTCTACGGACACACGTGAGTTTATTTCATCCTATATGCAGGATCCAGTCAAATATCCGGAAAATATGAGCCTAGAATTCAAAAGCTTCTTGAAAGGACTGCTCAATAAGGTTATTTACATCATTCCTTCTGTTTCTCCTGATATTCTACATTGTAGTCTGGCAGAAATGCATGCTGATTTATTATCTCGTTCTTCGTGATTAGGTCCCACAACAACGTCTCTCTTGGCCTGGCCTTCTTGAGCATCCGTTCATTAAAGATTCTTCAGCTGAACCGGAGACAAGGGTATTTATAGGCTTACTTTGCATGTGAAAACATTTTGAAAGTACTTGTGGCAAAGGAGTGATATAGGTCTCCATTCTAACTTTCCCCAGGAGTTGTTTTCTGCGACAAAGCCGTCAATAGGGTGTGAAGCAGTTCGGAAAGGCGAAGCTCCTAAAGTTCCTCTGCCAGTGCGCCCTATTACTGTGACTCTTGAAAGTAAGGCTTTGACAATCCCCATATCTGCAACTATGAGCTTAATCCTTAGGCTGTTGTGGTTTTCTGAACTGTATGAATTGCTACTGCCACAGGTGATAATCATTCTTCTCATGCTTCTGATAATGAAAATTCGTCAAGCCTTCTTGATGATGCTCAACCCAATGAGCCTGACTTGGCTATGACAGAAGCATCTCTTGGGCCTTCAGGTCTCTAATATTTTATGTTGTGCTGAAATTCTATTGTCTCATTTGGTAAACCCGTTACCATACTTGCATTTCTACTTATGTATGTTTTTCAATCTTTGTTTCTTTGGACAATGTTATTCTGGTCTCTGAAATCATTTTCGGGATTATCTTTTGGCTGCTGATGCATAGAAGGAATAGGACCTTCTTGATCCGTTGCAGCTATCTTGCATCTGACGACTTTCAAGGGGTTAAAATTATCTTTTAAAGCCTCTTTCTTTCAAATGAAAAAATAAATTATGGCAAGCTTTAAGTATTTGGTGGCCGCACATTGGTGCCCGTGTCCATGTGAATTTGATCAATGGAGGTCATATAAGATCTCATCTTATACTCCTAGAAGTTAATTGACACATTCAAATCATGTTTCTACTCTCTTTGAAAACTTTATTTGAAAGAATTATACTCTAGTCAATCTATTCTGTTTTCTCTTTTGCTTGTAATGTGATTGACATTAAAATCATCTTGTAGCTATCTATTCTGACCACTTATGTCAAGAATGAACCCTTTATACAGGTGGTCAACCAGTAGATAGGCTGGAAAGTAATTCACGGACCGTCAAAGGTGCAAAAATCATAGGCCAAGATAAGGAGGCACTGACACTCATTTTGAAACCAGTTAAAACTTTTTCTAAAGGAAAGGGACACCCTGTCAGGTACAGAGATGTTTATTGTTTAGCCTCTCTACTCTAGTCATAGGCTCATAGCTTCAAATGGATGATATATGTCTGTTGACCAAATGTCTGTCTAGCTTGATATATACAAGATTCCTCCTTACAATGATTTTCTGATAGCCTTTCTTTTCCATTATATGTTTCTACCTTTCGTTCTTTATATATACTCCTGTCAACAACACTAGTTGTAATCCTTGTACCTTAACAACAAACTTTGAACGGGTTTTTAGCTATTCCAAACTAAATATAAAGTTTGTCTATATTTCACTTATTAAATTGGAAGGTATATTTTGTAGGTGTTTTACTAGAACAATGTCAAAGCCTTAATCCCTAATGGATGGGGCTGCTAAAGAGTTCTACTAGGATATCTCAAAACTCAAGGAGTACTTGTTTATGCCGTAGAACAATGAATTTCCTTTTCTGAATCTGACAGGAAGGAAGACTTACTCAACTTGCATCAATCACTGAGAATTGTTTCAAACTTAGTTGCAGCTGAAGCTATTGCACATACCAGTCGGGATGAAATAATTTTTGAACTTCTTGGGCTGACTTCTGCTCTTCTTAGCCAAAGACAAATTGATGCTTATGACTTGATTGCTAAGGTATATTTGCTGTTTCTTTATGAGACTAGACACCAATATCATCACCTTTTAGTAAATATATAGAAACATTAGAGCAAGAGCTGTTGATGGCCCTTCTGCTCATAAATGAAATGTCTAAAACGTTTTTGGAAATTCTGCTTCTTTGGAATCATTTGCATCTATGTCGACCAAATAGGAATTCATGAATTTCTTGGCTCTAGAAATCGAATTTCGAGAATTGATACATCGACACTTTCGAATTCAAATTATTATTGTCAGTTGCTTTGAAATTTTGTTGTAGTTCTATGCTACAGTATTTTCCTACATGATCCCTTTGAATTCCATTTCAATCAGATGATTCATTAGAAAACGTTAATTCAACACTTTCCCTATGTACTCATAAAGCTATGTTGGATTTGAATCAGATGTCTGATCATTATATATTAATTTCGTTGATTGGAATTCTGCTGCTAGCAAAAACCACTTATTTATATCTATTGTCTTTCAAATACTTCCCACTGGTTTTTTGAACCCTTGTTTTCGAATCCATCAATAAAGTAGATTCATTTGCTGCAAAGAAAGATAAGGGAGATGAAACCAATTAGAAGAGATGAAGTAAACACATGAAGGTTCCTTGCTGATTATCATGCAATTTAATCAGTAAGCTGCGTTTTTTTTTGGTGAATTTCTGATTATGCCTTTTGCAAAATCTTAGTATTAGAGAACAAACAAAAGAGCGCAGCATATATTCAGAAGAAAGAACTATAATCCTACGCATTATGGTGCGACTTAGTATAAAATATGTATAACCTCTTCAGTTGAAATATACAGATGTTTAGCCCTACTTTACAAAAGACTCATAGGAATAACATCGTTATCTCAAGCAACCCAATAACACAACTAAGTTGTCCCATGATCTTTCTTGCGATTTTGGAAGTCATTCATCAGTCTTTGATCTTTTATATAAATTATAATGGTGCTATGTTACTGTGATTCGGGTACCCCTGTCGGACATAGGTGTCTGACTCGTCTATTGTTATGATTTTTTATTATTTTGTCACTAAATGAAGTGTTGAGTACTAAACCCATTCGGAGTGTCGAGTATTTGAAACGGGTATTTAAGATAAGAGTTCGGGTAAGTCATGGATTTGAGGGTTTGTTATTATGCACAGCTGATGCACATTCGAAATTGACAAAGGCAGTCAAGTTTAGGCTCATGGGACTTCCACATGTATATATGCATCACAAAGCTGTTAGTGCAATTAACAAGGTTGGCATTTGTGTGACAGTTGAGCGATCTTATTGCCACTGCGTTCAGCTTCTAAGAAAAATACTAGCTCTACTTGAAAATATCTTTTCCCTTATATGTGGTCTCACATCAGATAAAGTTTCTATATTTGTTATACTTTTACTAATTATTAGAAGTATTTGGAAAACTCAATTTGTGAGGAGTGCTTGCTGTCTATGCAGAGTTTATCGGTGATTAGAAAATTGATTGATGGCGATGGAGACAGCTTTGGTAGCTCATCTTTTACTCAGTGGGTTGCGCTGGTTGAACTGTTTCTACAGGTAGGCTATTCACATTTTAAGTAGGTTTTTTTTGCTTTTTACGGATGTTTTATGGACGTGATAACTTAAGTATATGACTGTTCATCAGCATCATATCTTACTAGGAATAGGATCAGTCAATAGAAAATTACTAATGAATGGTATTCAAATTTCGCTCATTTCATAATTTGCACCATCTATTGAGAAGTTGACACTCATGATAACTGATCGTATACTTGGAACTTTCTTGGGTTATTATGTTTCAAGTTTTCTTCACTGAACAGCATTGAGAGATAGATATGGTGTTTCAGTCATGAAGTGTGTCAAGTTACCAGGAAAACTTTTGGTTTAACATTTCACCCATGACCACTATTGAGGACTCAAAAACTTCGCTGTGAACTTGATACCTTATTCATGTAGTATGGCCTTTCTGTACAACGTTTGGTGTAGTTATTGTTTCTACTCTCGCATGCTCATATATCTCCAGTTATCTGCTTATGAATAAAAAAAGATTATGTTTTTTCTCTTATCTTTGGTTCCCATTATGTCCATTGAACTTATTTCTTAGAAATTTGTCCGAGTAATTTTTCGCAATCAGATAGAACGCAAGGTTATTGATCTGGTTCCCAGAGTTACATCGTCATTGTTTCTTGGAAAGTTCATTGGAACTTCTAAATTCATCATTCCTATATGGTAATTTGAAGAAAGGGACCACTCAAAAATAACTACTTACCAAAAACTATCTAATTCAATTTAGCACTTTACATTGCGCTAGCAAAATGTTTTCTGCTCTAATGCTTCATTCCATTTAACTAGTCTCTATCCAACTGAGAGTGATTCTCAAATATAAAATTCTTATCTGTGTGACAGGTTGTTAGTAGATCAGAAGATTCAAGCGGCAGAGCTCTTTATGAATCTATTTCCTCTATTGCAGTCATGTTAAATCAAGTTACTTCAGCTATTAAAACATTTTCTATTTCTGGCCCTAAAGCTAATGTTATACTGAAGCAAATCCTTGATCATGCTAAAACAAGTGGTTTAGTTGATCAACTTTGTGTGTGCTTAGCAGCTTCAGGAACAAGTATGATTTCAGGTTCTGCTAATTTGTCACGTGTAGCTGCAGAAGGGTGCAAAGCCCTTTGGTTTTTAGTTAATGCATTGGAGAGTTTATCCCTCAAAGAAAAAGCTAGAACATTTCCACTCACTTCTTTGCGCAGCCATTCACTAGTCCGACTTGACATCAAAGAGCATGAGAGGTCTCCAGATATTGGAACCGACTGTGAGAAGGTTATTGATGCCATCACAAGAGCATTTCTGGATTCCAAACCAGTTCACTGTGCTATATTATACTGCTTTCGTCAGCGTAATGAAGGTGTGCTGTTAGCTGGTATTCAGGTTTGATATGATGCCTTTGCTTCAATTTCTTTTATTCTATCCTTCAAATGGTCTATATTTATATTCCTTTAGGATGATCACTCTGTAAAAAGTATACAGTTAATTCATACTTTACATAAGAACACAGGTCTCTATTATTACTGCACACCAGCCCTGTGGTAGTGATTTGTTTGATAGTGGTAAATATTGGCAAAAATTGACTCAATCCAAAAACCGTCCCGGCCCACTAAAATCTCAACCAAAATTGACTTGAAATGAAAATTTAATTATAGAATACACTCCAAACCCAAAATTGAGGCAAAAAGCGTACACAACCCGAAAAGACCCAACCCAACGGAAATCCGACAAAAGTTAGTGAAGGTCACGAGATTCCACTACGGATTAGTAACTGAAAACATTTCAAACCCGGGAAATTTGATTGACCGACCCGAAACTGACCTGACAGACTTTGTTGCCGGGTTTGGAGGTAATTAAGCACTGTCTTTTTCCTGTCAAAAGAGTTCTGGATATCTAGTTTCTTGCACAGGCTTATTACAGAATATCATATATCATGTCATGAATACGGTGGGGATGTTGAAACAATTTATCTGCTAGAAGTTTTCATGCAGCAGCAATCACCTCTTCTGTATTCTGAGTCAGGAAATTGAATTTGCGACTGTAAATGGATAAAGCATGACTGTCTTTCTGAAATCTCAAAAAGTCTAACATGTAAATGTTAATTGATATCCATTAAACAAACTCAGTATGAGATTTTTCTTTTGTTTCAGCTCCTAATGAGGTGTTCTATGCACAGTGGAATCGTGCCAAGTGTACTGTGTGGCCTCCCTAATTCTTTGCCTGCTACAACTGAAGTAAGTGGTGGAGGGGATCACACGCTTGTTTCTGAGATATTTTCCATAATCTCTCTTTGTGGAGTGTCTCTGAGCAAAAGTTCACAAGGTGAAGCTAATGGCTCAAAGTGCAAATTAGCTAATCCTCAAGGGCTTGCTTTGCATTCATGCTTGTTGCTTGCAACGATAGCTCAATCTTTCAAGGCAGCTGGGAGAAGATACTCAGCATCTATTTTGACTACTTCCTCAAAGAAACAACAATCAAGGCTTTCATCACTTGCTCAGCTTTTTTCTTGTGTTGATGGAGATCCATCCTCATTCCAACCTCATTGTGCATCAGCCATGCTGGCCTTCGCATCTATCTTATCTCTAGAGACTTCAGTTGAGTCTTCATTATCTGAAATCTCGATGCCTTTTGTTCCTCGCACTGCTACTTTGTGCGACCTCCTCAAAATGAACTATAAAGCTGAGCACAAGAGCAACTGTAATGCTACATATATGCTTTCTTATTGGCATGGGCTGAGGGATGGATATGTTGGCTTGCTTGAATATAGATTAAAATGGGGAGGACCTTTATCTGTCCAACAATCTTGTGCTAGTGGACTCCCACAACTTCTTATAGATTTGCTGGGTAACGATCCTGCTATAAAATCTCAAGCAACCGATGCTGCGCAAGATCTAGTTGGCCTATCTCCTATTGGAGTATTTTGGGCTGTTTCATGTTTAAGTCATTGCCTTCCAGGTGGCTCTGTGACTTTCAGACAGATATTACTGCAGAATAAACATATTGAATGCATACGTGACTTGATCTCTGATGCTCATCTGAAGCTCCTTAAAATTTGGCTTGGGCCTGGCGGAGGGAAGAGTGGAGTGAGGGATATTATAAATGCAGTTATTGATCTTTTGGCTTTCCCGTTTGTTGCCGGTCAAAATGCTACTAGTTTGCCATCTGCCACCGCTTCCTTGAGTAGCGGGCTTCTCCTTAATGTAGGTTCACCGGGTGCAAAAGTGTGCAGCAAAGACGCGGACATCATGAAAGCAATCGAGGAAAACAGGGAAAAGTACACAAAGAATCTGCTAGAGGTTAGATAGGCTTTCACCATTTCTTTATCCAAATTGTGCAAGCTCTGTTTCTCTAATGAAAATTTGGCAATGACCTTCCTTTATTATCGATTGTGGAAGCTAATTTAGGGACATGCATTTTGATCACTTATACGTGTACTTTATGCATCCATCCTAGTGTATAAAGTAAATGCTGTAAATTTTTAGAACGATTAATGAGGAATTTATTGTTTTAATTGCTGTTCTACTAGCATCGTTCACGGTGTATGCAAGTAAAATGCAAAAGTGAATAATATGTATATCATATCGAAGCAACTTCCTGAAAGCTTTACCTTCTGCAGCTTTTATACTATCCCTCCAAAATAAAGCCATTATTTGTTAATCCCATTCCCAATTGCAGGCTGGAATACCTATCTTAATTTTGCGATGTGCTGATGGTTTGGAGTTGAAGGACACGCAGCGGCCAGTTGCATTCCTTGCTAAACTGACCAGTAATAAGCCATTAGCAATTCATCTTGTGGGAAAGGGGATGCTGGAAGCTTCCAGAATGAGAAGATTGCTTGACGGATCATGCCCTAAAGGGGTCATCCTGGATGTCCTAATGATAGTGTCTGAACTAGCTCGTATGGACAAGGTCAGTTTCTTGAAACTTTAAAATTTTGTTATATTAGCTATTGTCTTGATCAACTTGCTGGAGTTGGCCTTCGTTCTACTCGTAATTCTTAGTATTTGCCTAGAAAAAAATCTTTGTTTGGCTTTATCCCCATTCCCCCTTTACTGAAGATTAAATAGTACGCTGTAGATTGTGGTATAACCACTTACCAGTGTACTGGAATGTCCATATGTCTGCATGAGGCAAAGACTCTGAAGTGAGGTGGTAGACATTGGCTTTAGTTCAAGAGAATTTTCTGAAGTGAAATTCATGCATCTTAAGGCTCTAGAGGTGCATCTCTGAGATATATATGTTACTATTTTTGAAATTTTACCGAAAGAGATCACATATCTTATTAATATAAATTTGATTTTTGTGAAGTCCCAATGCGGCTTTCATCTCGATTTCTCCATGATCTATGAAACAGTGTCATAAAATTTTATTTTGGTGCCACAAGTTTGCTTGATATTATCAATTATGAAATATGAGCCCGGTAATCTGGCTTGCCTTGTTCTCAAGCTCCCAGGCACTAGTGTCTGAGAGTACCTCATGTTTTCTAGCACACTGCATTAGACGGCCTTATTCATCACCTAACATAATATCCTTCATTCAAAGGCATAAACTACTAGTCTTTGTGCTAAAAATAAATATTTGGCCTTAAATTCAAGCTGAAATATCTCTCTTTTTCACTGAATGTTACACATTAATCTTAGTTTTGTCGAGAATTTATTGTTGGAAGCTTCATCATCTCTCCTAAGTCCTAAATGCAGACATAGATGATAGTTAAAACTGATCTGATATACTGAAAAGGATCCTGATATATTGAATCATGATATTTATGCTTTGCAGGGATTCTATGAGTACATCGACAAGGCAAACATACTGACACGATTAAAAGAGTTCCTCAACTCAAAAGATTCTGATTTACGTGCAAAGGCTTGCAGTGCTATAGGAAACATGTGTCGACATAGCTCCTACTTTTATGATCCACTGGTGGGTTGCAGGCTGAAATTTTGCCTTTTTTTTCCGTTGTTAACTTTGTAAAGAAACCCTTATGCTGACAGGGTTTGCCTCTCCAATAGCTGAGAGATTTGTGATTGATAATTTCATCCTTGACATTTGTATAACACTGTAATTAATATGCTTGTACATGTTCCTTAATTGTTTGGTGTGTAGGCAAGGCATAGTATCATCAGTCTACTCATTGATCGATGTGCTGACCCAGACAAGCGTACCAGAAAATTTGCCTGTTTTGCTGTAAGTGTTCCTTATTAACATCTAGTATTGTTCTTCATCAGTTGTTGCTACTTATGTTACTCAAACTCTTCATTTCAACTCAATTACTTGTATCCGACACTCCAGCATGGATACGGACACTTAAGACACTTTATTTTGGGCCAAAAACATGGAAACATTTTAATAACAGAGCCAAGTCGTACCCTTGGACAATTATTCGGGTCTGACATGAGTTTGTGAGTCTGAGTAACACGAGTTGGTACTAGTGTACAGTTACTTCATTTGACTAATTAACATACACAAAGTATTTGTCAGTGTTTTGGGATTTGAATGTTACTCTTTTAAATGTTTCACAGATTGGAAATGCAGCCTATCATAATGATTTGTTGTATGAAGAACTTCGAAGCTCCATACATCAACTAACGAATCTGCTGCTTTCACCTGAGGAGGATAAGACAAAAGCAAATGCTGCTGGCGCTCTTAGTAATCTTGTCCGCAATTCCAACAAGCTATGTGAAGATGTTGTGTCTAATGGTGCTATCCAGGTCCGTTTCCTTTCGTTATGGAGATTATATGCTTGCTTCAGTTGATTCTTTGCTGTTTCTTCCGCAACTGTTGGTATTGAGATTAACATATTTGCTAATGAGAAGCTCTATATAGACAATAATGCTAGAAATTGCACACAGGTCTACTACTCATTTGCATTGGTTTCCTAAACTGGTAGTAGTAACAACATTAAAAGTGACGAGTTATATTGGTTTGGCGTGTCAAATTGACAGATTACTGTGAAATTAGAAAAGATGGTTAAGGAGAAATAGAGGGAGTAAGTTTGGACAACTTTGATTGTTACTCATTTATTCCAAATTTCTTGTGCACAATTTGCCCAAACGATTTCAGTGAGGTATAGCCAAATAGTTGAGTTTGGACCGTATGGAATTACAAGTTCCAATCTAAGGGGAACCCATAAAATGAAGCTCCTTCGCTAATTCAGGAGAAAAACGCCCCATTTTATATCAATATTAGCAAATACTCCATAAATTCTTTTTTTAGATGGAACTCCTTATAGACTAGTAAAGGGTAATCATGTTGAAAGAGTTGGAGAAATTGACTTGTATAGTTTTAACTTTCACTTACTTTCCCGAAATAATCCCAACTTTTGGTTTTTGGAATAACCATGATTGTGGGGGTATCTTTTTTAAAATAATCCGAAATAATTTTTCTAAATACCATAGACCGGAATTGTATTAGCAAAGACGAAAAAATAACGCGTGGTTCAGATTATGTTGAGAACTATGAGAAGGCTCCCAAAAGTTTGGATTACTCCTTAATAATGCATGGTTCAGATTATGTTTCGAAGATGTGTTGATAAGGCCATTATTCATGTCAAATTTTTTTTTTGGTATTGACTTTTTACATACTCTAAATCTTTTCATTTAAGTTTGTTTTTCCAATATTATTCAGGACATGAGATTTATTTCTTAAGTGACATATTTGATTATGATTTTTGGCCTTCATATCTGCAAAATTTCCTGCAGGCCTTGCTTAAGGTGGTGTCAGACTGCTCTACTGTTGCCTTGAACCCCCCAAGAAGAGATGCTGTGAACGAATCTCCTCTAAAAATCGTTCTCTTTGCTCTTGCAAAGATGTCTGCACACTCGCCTTGCAGACGCTGTATTCGTTCTTCAGAGTTGTTTCCTGTGATAGCACAACTTCGACAATCACCTGAAGAAACTATAGCAAACTATGCCTCCCTGATCTATGATAAAGCCAACAGAGCTTAAAACCTATCTTACAAATAGCACTGAAGAGTGAAGTTTAATGCAGCCCATCTTACTTCAAGTCACAGAATCAGAACACCGGCAAACCCATACGTTTTCCATATTGCATTTCAATTGGTCTTGTACATAATCTTTGTATGTATTAGTTATATCATCTTAAATCTCATGTATTACTATGTAAAAAACCAATGAATATGTAGTTTTAAGAAATTAATGTAACTGTTAGGAGATTCAAAGTTTTTATTTTTGTACAAGTTTGTTTATTTAAAATGAACGGACTCAAAGCTCTAGTGTATTGGACATTGATATGTCTACTTAGATGACTCATTGCTAATAAACAATGAAAATATCAATGCATAGGAATTCACTATATCCCTTATCTATTAGTAGTGGATCCTTTACCAATTAGGTAACTAAAGTTTTATCCATTGGTGTTCTTTGACTAATAAGATGACATCAATACTTATTATACTCATCATATAATACCAAATGATTAATACCTACATTTGATGTTGTGGTATGACTAAAGGTCGAGTTATTATCTCCCTTGTACTCAATCATTCAAAAACATAGATTTCATGCCGCTAAAGTTGGATAGTTATTATACTCCTACTAGGCTATCATAACCCTAGATTGTTAATACATTAATAGAAAACTAACAGAATTATTAAATTAAGTGATAGATATAATCAAAAGTACAAATTAAATATAAAAGTCGCATAGAAAACAATTTCTTAACATCCAAAAACCTAATTGACATATGCTTACAAGTTTTAATTTAGGCATAGGCAAACCTAACAAAAATTCAACAATACAAAATGGAATTAAACTACGAGCTTTTTCAGCGTCGACATTTTTCCTTATTTGCCTTGTTGCTTTTTTTTTGCTATTCACTCATATAGCTTTTTCTTACCCTTTCTTCTCTTGGCATCATGAGATTGTATCTTTTCCTCTTGAACCTCTTCCACTTCACCTAATACTATAAATTTCAATATCTTCTTTCCGTTTGTAGTAATTTCACGATGTTTGAGGACATTGGTAGTAGGTGTTGAAGGGATCTCTGATAATTCATCCATCTCTTCTCTACTCCCAAGAAAATCGCGTCTAATGGCCTTCATAAACTCATCTCTTGGTAAATTTTGCTTCATTATATTGTCTATGTTAACGTCCCATTTTCGTATCGTCTCTATAGTCATATCATATGCAGTATGATGTGTTGCTACAATAGAAGAAAAATAATCAGTAGTGTGATTCCAAGTAAGGTAAACTTACCATCATTAAGTTGTGCCAAGACTCTTTATTTCTTTCCATCCATTAAAATTAGCAAATTAGTATTAGAAAATGAATTTAATTTTTACATTGCTACTAATTTTACTTGATGATGATGTCGACAGAGTTAATTACAAAATAATTACTGTAATCCAATAATTACATTAGTACAAAAACATAAATGGGTAAGGTAAATTCCAAATACGGAGATTATTACTAGTTTTCATTAGCTTTGTACAATTCTTCTCAATTAAAAAACGAAGTTTTGTGTACTTTAGCTTTGGAGTAAAAGTACGAGTAGAAGTGGATACTCATTGGCAGTAACAATTGTTAGTACAAATACCTACATGATGATTCAAGGGGGTTCATTACGAAATAATCACGATTGAGCAGTAACAATGTTAGTACAAAATTTTTTAAGTAAAAGGCGAAATTTCAAATTATTAGAAAATTAAATGGATGCCGAATTGTTATTGACTACAATAATAACAACATAGGTATGTTCTCTCCGTCAAAATAGATGTATTGAACTTAATTAAATTGAAGTGAAAATAACAGAACTGATTATTTCGAACTTGGCATAATTCCAAAGGTTATTGAATGCGCCAAAAAGAAGAAAAAAAAAAAGAAGGTGAAAATAAGGTTACCTTTTGCCGTAGTAGCTTTCCGTTTCCCCATAGTAATTAAAAGTTTTAGACTTCTCGCAAAACAAACAGGTAATATTTACCGTATTGTTCTTATTGCCCCAAAGCTTTGTGTTGAAAATTTGTAATAGAGGGTGACTATTTATAAGCTGTGTAACAAAAGGTGGATGAAACTTAATCCTTTGCCTATTAGATTTTGGTTTTAGTTTCCTAATCCATCTTAGTTTTTACAATTGTAGTTGTATTCGGTTTTGTGCTTCTTAGTTTTTACAATTGTATTAGTACTAGGTTTCTAAAGTCACATCCCTTACTTAATTAGAACCGTCTATTTGATTATTTATCCACAAGGCTTGTGGTTCTATTCAATCTAGGAAAAAATATTTGCGCTATTCTTTTGATGAAGATCAGGAAAAATCAAATATTTCTGCTAATAATTAAAAAGGCTTATTTTAAGACTATGATTTTAATGATCGATCAAAATTGATGAGATTTTTGTTGTTGGATCATGTAATATGTTATTACTATTGTTATTATCTTTGTTAGGATATTTGATACTTTGTAAATCTATTGAAAGACGAACGAAGATCGCATACACTCATCTTTAGTGCTATGGGTATATAGAATTTGTAGTTTCGTACTATTGGGTATTATTTCTTTTTACATTAATGTTTAATTATAGTCCTATAATAATAAGAAAACATTTATAATAAAAAAATCTTTACCCGGTCTTTCTCCACTAGTCCCAATTTTTTTATAATTAAGCGATAATTCCACCTTTGGGGTACATATACACAAACTGGGCCGAAACGTGTTGGTGACCTACAATTCTATGTAAATTTTCCTAATTACGTAATTAATAACTGATTAAATATATATTTTTAACCTAAATTCTTAATTAAAGTCTCAATTCTAATTAAGAACAATTATTAATTAACTTCAGAAAAAAGCAAACTAAAAAAAACCTTTCCCCACCCCAACCGGCAGAAAACCTTGTTTACCGACTGTCTATTGGGTGGACTACCCACCCTTATTAGTAGTGGTTTGCTTATCCACGTGATAGGCGTAGCAATGTCCCCCTTACCCCTCCCCCGAAACCACTACCCCAGTGCCCCACGTTTGTTTAATTGTTTGGCTAATCATATTTTCAAGAGGCTTCCTCTATTTTGTTAATTAACAAAGTGATTAACAATCTTTTGCTAATAGAAGATGAGCCCCCACGTTTGTTTGGCTAATCATATATCTTCCTACGTTGGAACTCCGAACATGGAAAGACGTGGATGCATTAATCATTGATTACTTTAATTGCAATAATGATAACATTATTGTTAAAGTATTCTGGCATTGACTTTGAACCTTATAAAAGGATATCGAGACTCCATATGTGAAGCATCACATTAAAACCAAAACATACAATTTACATTCTTAGATGGCAAAGATGAACATTAACAAATCTCTTAACGTTCTCTTCTTGCTTAGCCTTGCCATTATTGTGATGATGGCAACTGGTGCAGCAGCCCAAGAATGCAATTCACAAGGTGGTGGTTGCATTGTTAGTGCATGTTGCTCAGGACTCCAATGCGTTATACTCCGCAAAGAGACCGGCTACCCATCTTGTGAAAATTGCGCAGCACGAGGGGACCGTTGTGGTCACTTTCGTCGTGATTGTTGCCCCGACCATAAATGTAGTGGTACCACCCTTGGTTTTGAAGGTAAATGCGCTCCAAACTATTAATAAATATATTTACTTCTACTATGTGATAGGGGTTCGTATATGTGTATTACTTAAAAAAGACGCATTTCTTCATTGTTTAACGTACAATTACTTGTTTTTCTTTGTGTATCTTGGTGTGGCTTATTAGTGTGATGTACCACCACAGTGTATGTGTTATTTGATATTATTAATTATAAATTTATAATGGAGTTTGTGTGTTTGTTTTCTTTTATTTTTTACTTTCACAAAACGAAAAATAAAAAGTACTCTTGTGCAAGTTTCGATAATGATTCTACAGATAGTCCTAGTTCTATTCACATATCCGTATCACAGATCTAATTAATAAAAGACCATTTTGCCCTTTATATAGTAATATTTCTTAATACACCCCCTCAAACTTTACGGGGGTGTAACAACGGACATATCAACAATCTTTGGAAAAAAAAAATCATTATACAAGCCTTTAGTAAAAAGTGTCAGCAACCTATGATTGTGTTGGAAAATGACGTACTCGCAGACCACCTTTAGCAACCATTTCACGGATAAATTAAAGAAGCATGAATGTATAGGCTTATATCATGATGGACTGAATTAACAGTCAATTATATAGCAAACACGTTATCACAATACAAAATAACAAGAAGATCCAAAGAAATAGCTATGGTTAGCTAAAATTTGACGAAGGCAAACGGTCTCTGTAGCAGTATAGGCAACAACACGGTACTCAACTTCAGGAGAGGAAGTAAGACAAAATCGGTTGCCATTTAGAAAGCCTGAAAAATCAAGTTTCACGAGGAAAACAACATAGCTAGTAGTAGAACGACTGTCGGACAACCGCATGAGTCTATGTCCAAGTAGGCAATAATAATGGTCGAAACATTATTATGGTGAAGAAACAAGCCAAAATTAGTAGTTCCTAGCAGAGACGTGAAAATTTTCTTCACAACATAAAGGTGAATAGTACGAGGAACGTGAATAAATTGAGACATCATATTAATAGCATAAGCCATATCTAGACGAGTCATATATAGTCTTGTCACGCTCCAACCATATTACGATAATCTGTATAATCACAAACAACTCCCAATCGAGAAAAGACAAAGTCACTCTAGAGGCACAAGGAGTGCGAATTGGTTTAACTGTATGCACATGAAACTTACTGATCAAGAACATATGCCCAAAGAAAGAAACGAAGAATTTTGAGAATATGAATTGTTGAAGAAAAGCGCTGGAACTACCAATGAGGACAATATCATCAACATATAGTACTAGTAATAATATGATTAAGAATTTTGAGAATAAACATGGAGGTGTAACAACTATTGCATTTGAAACCAAGAGTAAGAAGAATACTGCTGAACCTAGAGAACCAAGCTCGAAAAGTATGTTTTAGACCATAAATGAACTTAGGGAGACGACAAATATGATGAGGAAGAGAAGGATGAACAAAACCCGGAGTTGTCTCATATAAACTTAGTGCCTCATGTAAGAAACCATGCAGGATAGAATTTTTATCATCTAAGTTCCATTTGAAGGCAACAACAAGAATGAGAACCATACATACATTAGTAGTTCATGAAGAAATATATTCCTTGATTAATGCTAATTACAAACTAAGCTTATATACTAAGCCATACAAGTCATGTCAAGATACAATTTAGAATTTAGGAACAAGATATTTGTACTTGCCTAATATAACAAACTAGCTAACTGATTACATAATTAAAATATATTCATATTATTAATTACATAATCGATCACATTCCCGCAGTCAAAATGGGAGGAGGACAAACGCTGAGACTGACCCTAAAGTCTTCAAATAGGATGAGTGGAAGATCCTTAGTGAAAATATCGGCGATCTCATAACGAGAGGGAACATGTAAGACACATACTTCACCTCGTGCCACTTTTTCTCGCACAAAATAAATATTCGTTTTAATATGTTTAGTGCGTTGATGCTGAACTACTTGATTCTCTGCTAAGTATATAGCACTCACGTTATCACACTAAATCAAGGTCGCTGTCTTGATCGGACAATGAAGCTCTAGCAAGAGATTCTGTAACCAACATGACTCGGAAACCACATTCGCAATTCCCGGGTACTCCTATTCGGCACTAGACCGGGAGAGAGTAGTCTACCATTTAGAAGACCACGACAACAAGTTATCCCCAAGAAACACACAATAACCAGAGGTACAACTTCTAGTATCGGGTCCACCACCCCAATCTGCATCAGTGTACGAAAGGAGAGTGGAATTAAATCGAAGACGGATACAGGTGTAGACCATGATGAAGAGTAGCCTTAACGTAACGAACAACACGTTTCAGGGCTGCGTATGCTCCTCCATAAGTTGATGCATGAATAAACAAACCTGTTGCACAACATAAGAGATATCTGGTCTATTAAAAGTCAAGTATTGTATTGCCCCTGCAAGACTCAGAAGAGAAGGATGAGAATACGCCACCTCAAACTGAGCACTCAGCTTTGGTTTAGTGTCAACGGGCCGGAGTAGGAAATGGCTTACAAGCCGAGATCCCTGCACGCTCAATAATCTCCTCACCGTATTCAATACCTTAGCCTTTCCATGCAAAACCAATGAACATGCAATATATGATTATGATTTGTGACCTTCATATCTACAAAAATTCGTACAGGCCTTGCTTAAGGGTGTATCACACTACTCTAGTGTAGCCCTGGACCCCCGAGAAGAGATGTTGTGAACGAATATCCTCCAAAAATTGTTCTAATTGCTCTCGTACTCATCTTGCAAACGTTGTATTCGTTCTTCAGAGTTGTTTTTAGTGATAGCACATCTTCAACAATCACCTGAAGAAACTATAGAAAACTACGCCTCCCTGATCTATGATAAAGCGATCAGAACTTAAAAGTTAAAACCTATCTTATAAATAGCATCGAAGAGGGAAGTTAAATGTTGCCCGTCTTACATAAGTCGCAAAATCAGAACATAAGCAAATTCATAGGTTGTCCATATTGCATGCTGATTAGCAGTGGCGGATCCAGGATTTGGATGGTGGCAAAATAAATTAACCATCCGGCAAAAAGAAAATTAAATAAATAATTAAATATTGCAAAAACAACATAAACATAAAATTAAACCATGCAAAAACCAACGTCTGGCAGCGTGGAGAGAGGAGAGGTGAGGTCTGAGTCTATGAGGTGAGGGACGTGAAATTGAAAGAGAAGTCTCCAAGTCCTTATTGAGTTAGGTTTTTTTTTGGTTCCAAAAGATGGGTTTTTAAGGTCTTTTGACTCATATTCACCTTAAAAAGTGATATATATATACATATACTATGGGTTAGGCCTTTCGTTTTTTTGCCTTTTTTCATTTATCGAAGTCGGGGTATGATTGTACCCCAATTACCCTGAATCCGCACATACCGATTAGTCTTGTACATAATCTTTGTATGTATCAGTCATATAATCTTAAATCTCATGTATTGCTACGCATTTGCTTATATATAAAACACAAATGAATATTTTAGAAAGTTATTTAACTGTTAGGTGATATACAGTTAAATTTGTACAAGTTGGTTGATTCATATGGACTAAAATGGGTGTGATAGAGTATTAAATTATTCATGGGCTTTCAACCATCAGTTTAACCTTTTAATTGAGTTAGTTCCTTAACATTGTATACAATATGCTACAAAATAGAAGGCGGGAAAAGCTCAACCCTTCATATATTTCGTTTAGGTTTAAGTTTTTCCCAGCCATAATGTAACAGGATTTTATGGGGCATTTTTTATATAGTTATTATTTATTTCGATCTCATTATTGATGACATTACTCATTTAGCTCGTAGTTTTTCTTTTCTTTCTTAGTCTTTTGCGAGACGTATTAGTGATATATTATTTTGTTATTCTGTAATCTTGTAAAGTTTCCTTTTTTGGTTTTTGGGCTTTGTATGCAAAGTAGATTAGGGTTGCTAATCTCTTGTATATATAAGGTTTTACGGTGCTAATGGAACATTGGCCGTTTTCTCCCAATTTTCATTGTTCATTAATTCATAACAAGAAGTGCTTGTAATAAAGTAGCATATGAGCTTGCTCATTGGTGTCCTTAGGTTGTTGGTAAACGTTTGTGGGTGGGCGATATTTCGCTTTTAGTTTGTAATTTAGCTACTTCCGATCTAAATGAGTAATTTAGCCGGCTCGGCTTTTCCTTCAAAAAATAAAGTAGATAGATTAAGGAGTAAATTGTTGTTCCAAATATGACCTTATGAAACATGGGAACATTGAACTCTTTGCTTCAAATATACTAGTTTTATATGCACGCAATGCGTGCAACGGTTAAAATTTTAATTAGTAAAATAATTAATTATCTAATTAGTAAAGCATTTAAGATTTTTTTCCTTTTTTATTTTCGGTGTCCACCCCCACCTCTTCCATTATATAATAGAGATTCTCTGTTTTTGTAATTTTGTTTATCTTTTGTCAGTTTTATGTTAGTTATATAATCCAATGTTACAACAAAATTAGTATATAGATATTATTGGACGCATTTCAATATATATTTTCATATTGAACATTTTATCTATTTTATTAATTAATAACTAAAGATATTAAATATCAATGATGTATATTAGCAACAAATGTACAAGTAGAAAAACTAAGAACCAAAAGTATCGTGTATTTCTTCCTAGAATCTGAGAACCTGTGTTGTTTGACTTGTTTCCTTTTTTTTATTTATTTTGAAAATAAATTATAAGATAATATTTCTTCTAATATAATATTATATCCTAATTACTAATATATTCTAAAGATATTTATCATATTTATATTATCCTAATACTATATTTCTAATAAATACACCTGTAGAACCGGAGATTTCCCATCAAACTATATTTTCAAGATTTACTAAAGATAAGATATTTAATCTGTTTGGTGGACAAGTTGTGCAAGATAATGGAGTGAGAAAGTGAATCTTAAAAGCAAAACTGAAACGGGTAGCTGCCATTGCCAATAGAGGTAAGAACAAGCAATGGCGGAAGCAATGCAGCTAAAACAGAGTACTAATTTACATTCCTACAATCAAATTGATGATGAAAAAGATGATAAATTTCTTCAAAAAATTGATCTTCCACATGATCTAATCATATATAACATCATTTCAAGAATTCCCATCAAATCCATACTTCAATTCAAATCAATCTCCAAACAATGGTACTCATCTCTTTCCTCTTCAACTTTTGCTAAAACCCACTTCAAATTATCCCCATTTTATCACCCTTTTTCCTCTGTTAATTGTGTTTTTTATTCAATCTCTGAATAATTATTTTCTCTACTCTTTTGATGAAGATGAAAGAAAAAAATCAAATCTTTGTGCTAATTATGAAAAGGGTTTGTTCAAATTAGACATTGATTTCGATGTTCGAGTTCTATCAAATGATGATGATATTGTTGTTGTTGGATCATGTAATGGGTTGATATTGTTATATTCTTTGATGGGTTATATGATTGTTTGGAACCCTGTTATTCATAAATGGAGTAAATTTTCATATCCAGTTTTGAATAATTCTCAAATGTGTCGTTGGGGATTTGGGTATGTATCTTCCATTGATGATTATAAGATTGTTAGAGTAAGTGAAGTGGAAGAAAGCAAAGTGATATTAGTTCATGTTTTCTCATTGAGAACCCGAAAATGGAAGCAAATTTATGATGAGAAACTTCAAGAGTTTACCCTTCATGAATTACCTTGTTTTAATGGAGTTTTGATCAATGAGACTCTATATTGGATCATGAATAAACGGTTTCGTGGCGGATTACAAGGCGTGCTCGGTTTTGATTTAGTCCATGAAAGGTTTAATGAAATCCGCGGCTTGATTCAAGGTGATTCGTACTTAAGTAGTGTAAGACTCTTAGGTTGTATGGGAGGGTTCTTAGCCATGGTTCGGTTCACTAATCGTGGTGATGTAAGTATATCGATTTTAAAGGATTATGGACAGATTGAATACATTGGATTGTATAGAGATATGGAAATAAGATGTTGTTGTGCTGTATTTGGATTTAGTAAGACTGGTAAGTTTTTCATCCAGTCAAGTGATCAGGAACTTGGATTAGTTGATGTAAGCTCTTCGCCTAAAGAGTACACTCGGCTTATCAGCTTCAACTTGCGAGGGTGCATTCGCGTATTCAGCTTTGCTCCGAGTCTAATTTCACCTGATAGGTAATATCCGCATCTCTCTGGTGCGTTCTGTTTACCTGAATTTTGATGCGCTTATCAGTAGAACGTATTGGACCTTATTTTTCATGTAATTGTTTTTTTTCAGGTGAAGAGAACGCAATTGGGGTTGAAGCACAGACTGTTGAAGTAACATTGAAAGTGCTTTCATAAATCAGTGTCAAGAGTACTAATATTGATATGAATAATACAGAATTTATGCATGATAACTTCAGCTGAAGTATTACTCCAGAGCTTTTTTCTTAAATTCTTTCTACCTTTCTACTTTTGTTCTTCTTTTATCAATCTACTGAGTTTTTGTGTTAAGCTTGTCAATGTAGAACTTTGACATTACTCACTATCTTTACTTACCAACAACTAAAGTCTACCTCTTTTTTTACAACTAACTCCATAACAAGGCAAATTCTTTGTCATGCAAACAGTGAGATGCCCAAATTTGTGACTGCAAAGTCTGCTTAAATTAAGTAGTAGGAGCAGGAAATAGTTGTTATTCTTAAAGCAAATTTGATGATCATAGTCAGAATACATATAATCTTGTCCTATTTGAAGCTCAAATGCTATTGTCTTTCTGGTATGGAAATCCTATTTAATATTCTTAAAATAAAGAAGGGTAGTTGACATGGCATCTACCTCTATGCTTATGATATGCATTTTCTTCAAATGATTTTAACTTCTTAGTAGTACTATGTAAAGTGAACAAGTCACTTAAAATAGAGCGTAAATAAAGAGAAATTCATGTAGACAATCTAATGATGATACTCTTTTGTGCGAGAACTAACTAATATCTCGACCAATGATCAATTTTGAATTTATTGAAAAAAAATAACCCTAATTTAATTATTTAGAAGACATGTCACTAGATTAACAAAAAGATAGGATTTTCAATTTAACTATTTACTAATCATTAATCAATGTCTAATAAAACTCATACTTAGGTTTTCGATATTGTTAAAATTTGATACATTTAGAAGGGAACAATTTCTTTTAGTAACTTTTTTTTTAGTATGGAGTAGTATAGATTTACGCATTGGCTGTCTTTTTTGATCTATAGAGAGCGACAAGATACACTGATATAGACAGGATTCGATCTCATATCTTATATATCACTTTCAAAACACTTTACCAACTAAGGAAATCGACATCCACCTGCCATTTACCCTTTAAAAAGTAAGGTAGCTCACTAAATAGAAGTAAGGTGTAGCTTTTGTTTTTGCCTAAAAATATTCCTCTCTTCCCTCTGCCAAAAAACTTGGTTTTGCCCATCATATATCAAAACTTAAAGCATTCCCACCAAAAAACTAATAGGTAAAAAAAAGAGAGAGTTATTTTGTGTTCAATAATCCAAAGCCACGTGGCGTGTGAAAAGTTATTGAAGCAAATCAAAACAACAAGAAGAAAGACAATAGAGGAGGTGGATAAACCGCTTAGCCCGGCGTCGCGTTTGTTTCACGCGCCGCTAATGAACTGCTGCATAGTATCCATTGTTGGATGTAAGACGGAGATCAACCTCGAAGTTATTAAGGAAGGAATTAACCAAACCATAGTTAAGCACCCTCGCATCTCTAGCAAGCTGGTTAGTCATCAATGTATGCTCCCACTTATCTCTCTTTTATCGCGCTTTACATGCTTTCGTACGAACAATTTTTCTAGCAAGAGTAAGGGACGACAAAGTTGATTATAGTGTTCCTTTCGGTTTAAAATTGGGATCGGTTTTTATTATGTTCTTTGTGACTTCTTATTATGAGCCAATTAACAAAACTAAACTATTTACTATCGTCACATAAAAGTCAATGTTTTTTTTTTTTTGCCTTTTCTTCTACGAACATCTTTTAACAAGTTTTACTAAGATTACAAATTTTAGTCAAAGATGTTTACCAAATCATAAATAATGGTCAAATGGTGTATTGAATTGTGTAAAAGAACAAAGTGTGATGCTTTAAAAAAAACGGAGTTGTAAATAACAAAAGTCATTATTAATCGATGAAATTTTATGTCAAGTCTATGATATATTTTCGCACGTAGAAACAAGGGATGACAAAATATTAAAGGCATAAAAAGATGTCGGTATGAATAAGTCTATCAGTATGAACGATTTATGTCAGTATGGTAAAGGTTGTCTCCACAAGAAAACACCCCAGTTATCCTTAAAGGTTGTTGAGAAATCCCCTCTCATGCCTAAGTCAGTAAAAATGTCGGAGGGGCTATATACGCAAGAATTAGTGTTAAAGATGCATGAAAAGTGATTATATAAGCAAGAACGGGGAGATGATGCTTTCTCTTGAACAACAATCTTTACAATATCATCATAAAAACACTCACCTATATCAACATCAAACAATTACTCTTCATTTCAACTCATTTTGGGCCAAAAACATGGAAACATTTTAATAACAGAGCCAAGTCGTACCCTTAGACACTTATTCGGGTCTGACATGAGTTTGTGAGTCCGAGTAACACGAGTTGGTACCAGTGTACAGTTACTTCATTTGACTAATTAACATACACAAAGTATCATAATGTTACTCTTTTACTAACGAATCTGCTGCTTTCACCTGAGGAGGATAAGACAAAAGCAAATGCTGCTGGCGCTCTTAGTAATCTTGTCCGCAATTCCAACAAGCTATGTGAAGATGTTGTGTCTAATGGTGCTATCCAGGTCCGTTTCCTTTCGTTATGGAGATTATATGCTTGCTTCAGTTGATTCTTTGCTGTTTCTTCCGCAACTGTTGGTATTGAGATTGACATATTTGCTAATGAGAAGCTCTATATAGACAATAATGCTAGAAATTGCACACAGGTTGAAGACTTACTATCATTTGCATTGGTTTCCTAAACTGGTAGTAGTAACAACATTAAAAGTGACGAGTGTTGGAGTTTTGTGAGAAGAGTAATACATAAACTCTTGAGTTGCTTCAAAAGAATATGAAGAGTTGGGGATCCCATATAGGAAGAATAAAAGGAGAGTGGTGAGTTTATTAATAGTTATGTTCCTAGTATCTATTGAGTTGGTGACTTGGTAGGCTTTTGTGGTTGGGCTCTTGATTGGGCTATCGTGTCGGGGCGTGGGCCATGGGGTTTGGAAAATAAATTAACTAAATTTTTACTAGAAAAATCTGTCAACTTTTTATTATTGTTATGGAATCTGTCAATTCCTTGTTCCAATCCTTAATTGACTGCTTCCACTAGTCGTTAGTTGGCGGTTTCCATTACCCATTAATTACCGTTTTTAACACGGTTTTAGGAGGTCAGTTTCTCATCTTCTGTCCCTATATATACCCCCTTCCTGGCACAGTTTTTTACACACAAAAAATTATTCTCTCATACTTCTCTCGATTAATCTCTCAAATACTGGGCAATATTAAAGCGTTCTCAAACTGTCTATCTGTACTTCACCGGCGAGTCAGTGTTGTGTTAACCCTGTAGGTTGTTTGCCACGAGTCCGTGTGTTCGTAGCGGGGCAATTTCAACTTTAGGGCAGTGATCATATCACGGCACAACAATTTTCAGATAAGTTAATTAATCTACCAGTCATACTTCCTACAACGAGTTATATTGGTTTGGTGTGTCGAAGTCTTAACTTTCACTTACTTTCCCGAAATAATACCAACTTTTGGTTTTTGGAAATACCATGATTGTGGGGGTATCTTTTTTAAAATAATCCGAAATAATTTTTCTAAATACCATAGACCGGAATTGTATTAGCAAAGACGAAAAATAACACGTGGTTTAGATTATGTTGAGAAGGCTCCCAAAAGTTTGGATTACTCCTTAATAATGCATGGTTCAGATTACGTTTCGAAGATGTGTTGATAAGGCCATTATTCATGTCAATTTTTTTTAATTAATTTGGTATTGACTTTTTACATACCCTAAATTCTTTTCATTTAAGTTTGTTTTTCCAATATTATTCAGGACAAATTGATTTCTTAAGTGACATATTTGATTATGATTTTTGGCCTTCATATCTGCAAAATTTCCTGCAGGCCTTGCTTAAGGTGGTGTCAAACTGCTCTATTGTTGCCTTGAACCCCCCAAGAAGAGATGCTGTGAACGAATCTCCTCTAAAAATCGTTCTCTTTGTTCTTGCAAAGATGTCTGCACACTCGCCTTGCAGACGCTGTATTCGTTCTTCAGAGTTGTTTCCTGTGATAGCACAACTTCGACAATCACCTGAAGAAACTATTAGGGTAATTTGGTAATTAGACTCTTAGTAGATTCTGTAAAGATATTTTGTATCTCTATATATATGATGCCAGGCAACCTAAACAGGTAGCCAATCATTTTATTCTCAATACTCGCACATGGTATCAAGAGCCTAGGTTTAATATTTTTTATTCCGCACTTAAACCTACGTTTTTTTTTCCTCAAACCCTAACCACCGGTTGGATTTGATTTTTTTTTTCCGGCGACATCAGCCATGTCCGCCGCCCACCACGCCACCGCCGTCGACACCAACGTCGCCAGCCCCCGGACGCCCTTCCACTAGCGTGTGTCCCCCGTTGCTCCGTCAACGGCTGCAGCGAGATCCTCCCCGACGATCCCTGCTCTCTTCCACAGCAACCCTTATAGCGGTTCTGTTGCTGCTGTTTCAACAGCGGCCACCACCACTGCTGCCGCCACCAGTGGTGCGGTGGGCTTGTCCGCGCAGATGTGGTCCTATCCACCACCACCGCCCCTCCTTGGCGGTTCTTCATCAGCGAACGATGCAAGCCCTTCCTTCTTGCGGCCCACGTCAAGATCCGTTCTTGATTTCCCTCCCGGTTTTGGACCCTACACGAGTGGGGGCAACAGCCACCCGCTCTCGTTTCCCGTGCCCTATACTCCTCCTTCTCTCCCGTCCGCGGCCTCGTTTGCACATCAGGATATTACTCGTTTTGTTAACATCAAATTAGCATCACCCGAAGATTATCTTATGTGGAAAACTCAGGTGACATGTTTTATTTCCACGCATCAATTACTTGGTATTGTAGAAGGTACCATTACCGTCCCTTCTCCTACTTATGTTGATAATTTAGGTCAATCTTTGCCTAATCCGCAATTTTATGAGTATATGAGACTTGATCAACAAATTAAATTGTGGTTATATGCATCGATTTCCCGTGATATTATGATGGATGTGCATGAGTTACGGACCGCTGTTGAAATTTGGACTAGGTTGCAGACACGTTTTCTGCATGCTAGTATGGCTCGTTCTATGGAGTTAAAAGGTCGTCTTAGTCATATAAAAAAATCTGATCAGCAGACCATGGAAGTGTTTTTACGTGATATTAAGATAATTGTTGATTCCTTAGCTGCTATTCAGTGTCCTGTCTCTCAGTATGATCTGGTTCAGTATACTTTGACTGCTCTGGATCAGGATCGTGACTATGATGCTCTTGTTACAATTTTGTCCCAATTTCAAACGTCCTTGACGTTTGATGATCTTCGTCCTAAGCTTCTTCAGCATGAGCAACGCATTAAAGCTATGCGTGCTTATGTTGAGACCTCTCCTACTCATCAGGCTCTAGTTGCAGTTCAGTCTGGATCTTCAGGGTCTCAATCATCTACTTCAGGTGGTTCGAATTCTAAAGGTCCAGGGGGTGGTAAGAACAAAAACAGGAACAACAATCGTAACAAGGGTGGTCGTAGTAACCATGGAGGACGCGGCAATGGAGGACAGGGTGGTCGTGGAAATGCAGGCCGCACTAATGGTATGGGTAATTTTCATGATGTTTCGTATGTTGATTATTCTTGTGCCAATTATGTTGCTAATGATTTGTCTTCAGCAGGAAGTAATCCATCTAACGGCAATTTAGCCACCACTCCTTCTTCCGATACTTGTGGTCTTTGTTGGTATCCAGGTCACCAAGCAGCCTATTGCCCTCAACGCTTCAATCATAGCTTTGTACCTTCTTCTCCTGATGGTGTCACACGTGCCCTAGCTGCACTGTCTGTTGGTGGTGAAACAAATGACTCCGTTTGGTATCCAGATTCTGGAGCCGCCTCTCACATGACCTCACAGGATGGTAAGCTATCTAACGCTCTTCCTTACACTGGTTCGAGTTCTATTGTTGTTGGTGATGGCACACGACTTCCCATTAATAAACTTGGTAATTTGCTTCTGTCTTCCCCTAGTCGCCCCCTTCGCCTCACGAAGGTGTGTCATGTTCCCCAGTTAAAACATAATCTGATGTCTGTTCAAAAGTTATGTCAGGATAATTCTTGCATAGTCTGTTTTGACGAGTCTTCTGTTTGTGTTAAGGACAAGACCACGGGGGCAGTTCTATTGCGGGGAATCAGTAGGAATGGTGTCTACCCTATTCAGCCTCATATCCTAGAGTCCGAGTCGTCTTCCAGAGTTCGTTCAGAGTCTTCCCGAGTCTGCCCAGAGTCGTCTGTTCCTGCCCTCTTAGCCACCAAGGAGTCTGGAGATGTTTGGCATACTCACCTTGGTCATCCTTCTGCTAGAGTTTTAGGAAGTTTACGTTCACAGAACTTAATTTCATGTAATTCTAAGTTTCATGACGATTGTGTTCATTGCAAATTAGGAAAGATACATCGTTTGCCCTTTGAGTCTGTGACTCATCGTGCCCCCTATCCCTTATTTGATACATAGTGACCTTTGACAATCGCCCGTTAAATCTAATCAGTTTTTTCAGTATTATGTGGTTTTTGTTGATGATTATTCACGTTTTTCTTGGCTATATCCACTTAAACTGAAATCTGATGTCTATTCGACCTTCTTAGCTTTTCAAAAACTTGTTGAGAACTTGTTTAATTCCAAAATTAATTTTTTTCAAAGTGATGGTGGACGTGAATTTGATAACACTCCTTTACTACAACATTTCTGTGATTCGGGAATTTATTTTCGAAAGTCTTGTGCTCGGACTCAAGCGCAGAAAGGAAACATCGAACCATTATTGAGATGGCCCGCACTATGCTTATTCAATCTGAATTGCCACCTCGATATTGGGTTGATGCGTGTTATACGGTGGTTTATACGATAAACCGTCTTCCCAGCTCGGTTTTGCAGGGTTCATCCCCGTTTGCTAAACTGTTTCATCGTCCCCCCTCCTATGAGTTCTTGAAATGTTTTGGTTGTGCCTGTTTTCCGTTGTTTTTAGATCCTACAATCAATAAATTACAGGCTAAGTCGATTCAATGTGTTTTCATTGGCTATGCGTCAAATTATAAGGGATATCGATGTCTTGATCCTGTTTCTGGCAAAGTTTATACAAGTCGTCATGTGTTGTTTAGTGAACGTAAATTTCCCTATCGTTCTCTTGTGTCTAGCACACCCATTGTTTCGCCTATGACTGAGTCTCTTGACCCCTTAGGTTAGATCCCGAGTCTTCCTTTGTCTAGTGACCCTCGGCATGTGTCCTCGAGTCTCCCTTCCCCCGAGCCCGCAGCATTACGGGAGCACATGCAGCAACCCGCTGCCTGCTCACAGAATGCATGCAAGCCCGGGCCTCTCCCCTGCGCGCCCGCAGCACCCACGCCCAGCAGCAGCGTGCCGCTGCCGAGGCTCCCCCCCACTACTGCTTGTACGCAGCAGTCCTCGCCCAGCAGCAGCGTGCAGCTGCCGAGCCTCCCCCCCACTTCTATTAGTCCGCAGCAGCCCCCTGCGTCCGCGGGAGGTCTGCTGCCCCCGTCACACGTCTCCTCTCTTCATGGGTGTGACGTACCCTCCCCGTCTAGTCTTGAGTCGTCCCCGTCTCCTATCGTCCCTCCCCCTAGGCGTCCTAGAAAGTCGTCTAAGTGTGTCGATCCTACTAATGTTCATACCATGACCACGCGTCTAAAAGACGGAATCATTTCAACTAGGAATTTATTGGATTTAAAAACCGATGTTGTTGAGTCTGAACCGTCTAATTTTAAGCAAGCGTCTAAAGATTCACGTTGGCAACAAGCCATGCGTGATGAGTATGAAGCATTAATTAAGAATGATACATGGGAACTTGTGCCTCGCAACAACAATAGAAACGCTCTTGGTTGTAAGTGGGTGTATAAGATTAAATATAATTCTGACGGTTCTGTGGAGCGGTTTAAGGCCAGGCTTGTTGTTTTTGGTAATCATCAGCAGGCAGGTATTGACTACTTTGAAACCTTTAGTCCTGTAATTAAGCCTACTACTGTTCGCTTAGTTCTTACTCTTGCTGCTACTTTTAAATGGCCTATTCGTCAACTCGATGTCAAAAATGCTTTCCTTCATGGTTTCCTCAAAGAGGAAGTCTATATGCGTCAGCCTCCTGGTTTTGAACACCCTTCTCAACCACATTATGTTTGTCGGTTACGAAAATCCATTTATGGTTTGAAGCAAGCTCCTCGAGCTTGGTTCTCTCGTTTCAGCAATTTTCTTCTCTCTATTGGTTTCAAGTGCAGCAGTTGTGACACCTCTATGTTCACTCTCAAACACAGTAGTCATATTATCATTCTCTTGCTATATGTTGATGATATTGTGCTTACAGGTAGTAGTTCCTCTTTGCTTCAGAAATTTATCAGTGTTCTCTCTGCTCAATTTGCTATGAAGGATTTGGGTGATTTGCATTACTTCTTAGGCATTCAGGTTTTACGTACTCCTCAGGGTTTGCTTTTGTCTCAAAACAAATATGTAGTTGATCTTCTTCAGAAATTTCATCTTCATACTGTCAAACTCGTACGTACTCCTGTTGTCTCTCGTGTCACTCTTTCTCTTTTAGATGGTGAACTTCTTGCTGATCCCACAGATTATCGTAGTATGGTTGGTGCTTTGCAATATTTGACTATGACTCGTCCTGATATTGCCTATGCTGTTAATTCGGTTTCTCAATTTATGCATGCGCCTCGTACTACTCACCTTCATGCTGTGAAAAGAATTTTCAGGTATCTGCAGGGAACTTCTGATTATGGGCTATTTCTTCATAGTACTGGCTCTCCTGCTATGACTGTTGCCTATTCTGATGCTGATTGGGCCGGGTGTCCTGACACTAGGCGTTCTACTACTGGCTATGCTGTCTTCCTAGGGAAGAATTTGATCTCCTGGCGTTCTAAGAAGCAACCTACTGTTTCGAAGTCTTCTACTGAAGCTGAGTATCGTGCTGTTGCCTACACTGCGGCTGAAACAATTTGGATTCGTCAATTGTTAGCTGATTTAGGGTATTTTCATCGTCGTCCTACCATTCTCTATTGTGACAATGTTTCTGCTATGTATCTTACTGCCAATCCTGTTCATCATGATCGTAGTAAGCATATTGATGTTGATTATCATTTTGTTCGTGAGATGGTTGCTAAAGGTGGACTTCATGTCAAGCACGTTCCGACACAGTTGCAGGTTGCTGATATTTTTATTAAGGGTCTTTCTTCTGAGTTGTTTTGTAACCATCTTTCCAATCTATCCGTGATTCCTCCCCGTAAAGATTGTGGGGGTGTATTAGGGTAATTTGGTAATTAGACTCTTAGTAGATTCTGTAAAGATATTTTGTATCTCTATATATATGATGCCAGACAACCTAAACAGGTAGCCAATCATTTTATTCTCAATACTCGCACAGAAACTATAGCAAACTATGCCTCCCTGATCTATGATAAAGCCAACAGAGCTTAAAACCTATCTTACAAATAGCACTGAAGAGTGAAGTTTAATGCAGCCCATCTTACTTCAAGTCACAGAATCAGAACACCGGCAAACCCATACGTTTTCCATATTGCATTTCAATTGGTCTTGTACATAATCTTTGTATGTATTAGTTATATCATCTTAAATCTCATGTATTACTATGTAAAAAACCAATGAATATGTAGTTTTAAGAAATTAATGTAACTGTTAGGAGATTCAAAGTTTTTATTTTTGTACAAGTTTGTTTATTTAAAATGAACGGACTCCAAGCTCTAGTGTATTGGACATTGATATGTCTACTTAGATGACTCATTGCTAATAAACAATGAAAATATCAATGCATAGGAATTCACTATATCCCTTATCTATTAGTAGTGGATCCTTTACCAATTAGGTAACTAAAGTTTTATCCATTGGTGTTCTTTGACTAATAAGATGACATCAATACTTATTATACTCATCATATAATACCAAATGATTAATACCTACATTTGATGTTGTGGTATGACTAATTGTCGAGTTATTATCTCCCTTGTACTCATCATTCAAAAACATAAATTTCATGCCGCTAAAGTTGGATAGTTATACTCCTACTAGGCTATCATAACCCTAGATTGTTAATACATTAATAGAAAATTAACAGAATTATTAAATTAAGTGATAGATATAATAAAAAGTACAAATTAAATATAAAAGTCGCATAGAAAACAATTTCTTAACATCCAAAAACCTAATTGACATATGCTTATAAGTTTTAATTTAGGCATAGGCAAACCTAACAAAAATTCAACAATACAAAATGGAATTAAACTACGAGCTTTTTCAGCGTCTACATTTTTCCTTATTTGCCTTGTTGCTTTTTTTTTTTTTTTTGCTATTCACTCATATAGCTTTTTCTTACCCTTTCTTCTCTTGGCATCATGAGATTGTATCTTTTCCTCTTGAACCTCTTCCACTTCACCTAATACTATAAATTTCAATATCTTCTTTCCGTTTGTAGTAATTTCACGATGTTTGAGGACATTGGTAGTAGGTGTTGAAGGGATCTCTGATAATTCATCCATCTCTTCTTTTCTCCTAAGAAAATCGTGTCTAATGGCCTTCATAAAGTCATCTCTTGGTAAATTTTGCTTCATTATATTGTCTATGTCAACGTCCCATTTTCGTATCGTCTCTATAGTCATATCATATGCAGTATGCTGTGTTGCTACAATAGAAGAAAAATAATCAGTAGTGTGATTCCAAGTAAGGTAAACTTACCATCATTAAGTTGTGCCACGACTCTTTATTTCTTTACATCCATTAAAATTAGCAAATTAGTATTAGAAAATGAATTTAATTTTTACATTGCTACTAATTTTACTTGATGATGATGTCGACAGAGTTAATTACAAAATAATTACTGTAATCCAATAATTACATTAGTACAAAAACATAAATGGGTAAGGTAAATTCCAAATACCGAGATTATTACTAGTTTTCATTAGCTTTGTACAATTCTTCTCAATTAAAAAACGAAGTTTTGTGTACTTTAGCTTTGGAGTAAAAGTACGAGTAGAAGTGGATACTCATTGGCAGTAACAATTGGTAGTACAAATACCTACATGATGATTCAAGGGGGTTCATTACGAAATAATCACGATTGAGCAGTAACAATGTTAGTACAAAATTTTTGAAGTAAAAGGCGAAATTTCAAATTATTAGAAAATTAAATGCATGCCGAATTGTTATTAACTACAATAGTAACAACATAGGGTATGTTCTCTCCGTCTAAATAGATGTATTGAACTTAATTAAATTGAAGTGAAAATAACATAACTGATTATTTCGAACTTGGCATAATTCCAAAGGTTATTGAATGTGCCAAAAAGAAAAAAAAAGAAGTGAAAATAAGGTTACCTTTTGCCGTAGTAGCTTTCCGTTTCCCCATAGTAATTAAAAGTTTTAGACTTCTCGCAAAACAAACAGGTAATATTTACCGTATTGTTCTTATTGCCCCAAAGCTTTGTGTTGAAAATTTGTAATAGAGGGTGACTATTTATAAGCTGTGTAACAAAAGGAGGATGAAACTTAATCCTTTGCCTATTAGATTTTGGTTTTAGTTTCCTAATCCATCTTAGTTTTTACAATTGTAGTTGTATTCGGTTTTGTGCTTCTTAGTTTTTACAATTGTATTAGTACTAGGTTTCTAAAGTCACATCCCTTTACTTAATTAGAACCGTCTATTTGATTATTTATCCACAAGGCTTGTGGTTCTATTCAATCTAGGAAAATTATTTTCGCTATTCTTTTGATGAAGATGAGGAAAAATCAAATATTTCTGCTAATAATTAAAAAGGCAGACTATGATTTTGATGATCGATCAAAATTGATGAGATTTTTGTTGTTTGATCATGTAATATGTTATAACTATTGTTATTATCTTTGTTGGGATATTTGATACCTTGTAACTCTATTGAAAGACGAACCAAGATCGCATACACTCATCTTTAGTGCTATGGGTATATAGAATTTGTAGTTTCGTACCATTGGGTATTATTTCTTTTTACATTAATGTTTAATTATAGTCCTATAATAATAAGAAAACATTAATAATAATAAAATCTTTACCCGGTCTTTCTCCACTAGTCCCAATTTTTTTATGATTAAGCGATAATTCCACTTTGGGCCGAAACGTGTTGGTGACCTACAATTCTAGGTAAATTTTCCTAATTACGTAATTAATAACTGATTAAATATATATTTTAAACCTAAATTCTTAATTAAAGTCTCAATTCTAATTAAAAACAATTATTAATTAACTTCAGAAAAAAGCAAACCAAAAAAAACCTTTCCCCACCCCAACCGGCAGAAAACCTTGTTTACCGACTGTCCATTGGGTGGACTACCCACCCTTATTAGTAGTGGTTTGCTTACCCACGTGATAGGTGTAGCAATGTCTCCTTACCCCTCCCCCGAAACTACTACCCGAGTGCCCCACGTTTGTTTAATTGTTTGGCTAATCATCTTTTCAAGAGGCTTCCTCTATTTTGTTAATTAACAAAGTGATTAACAATCTTTTGCTAATAGAAGATGAGCCCCCACGTTTGTTTGGCTAATCATATATCTTCCTACGTTGGAACTCCGAACATGGAAAGACGTGGATGCATTAATCATTGATTACTTTAATTGCAATAATGATAACATTATTGTTAAAGTATTCTGGCATTGACTTTGAACCTTATAAAAGGATATCGAGACTCCATATGTGAAGCATCACATTAAAACCAATAACATACAATTTACATTCTTAGATGGCAAAGATGAACATTAACAAATCTCTTAACGTTCTCTTCTTGCTTAGCCTTGCCATTATTGTGATGATGGCAACTGGTGCAGCAGCCCAAGAATGCAATTCACAAGGTGGTGGTTGCATTGTTAGTGCATGTTGCTCGGGACTCCAATGCGTTATACTCCGCAAGGAGACCGGCTACCCATCTTGTGAAAATTGCGCAGCACGAGGGGACCGTTGTGGTCACTTTCGTCGTGATTGTTGCCCCGACCATAAATGTATTGATACCACCCTTGGTTTTGAAGGTAAATGCGCTCCAGACTATTAATAAATATATTTACTTTTACTATGTGATAGGGGTCCGTAGATGTGTATTACTCAAAAAGACCCATTTCTTCACCGTTTTACGTACAATTACTTGTTTTTTTTGTGTATCTTGGTGTGGCTTATTAGTGTAATGTACCACCACAGTGTATGTGTTATTTGATATTATTAATTATAAATTTATAATTGAGTTTGTGTGTTTGTTTTCTTTTACTTTTACTTTCACAAAACGAAAAATAACAATTACTCTTGTGCAAGTTTCGATAATTATTCTACAGATAGTCCTAGCTCTATTCCCATATCCGTATCACAGATCTAAATAATAAAAAGACCATTTTGCCCTTTATATAATAATATTTCTTAATACACCCCCTCAAACTTTACGGGGGTGTAACAACGGACATATCAACAATGTTTAGAAAAAAAAAATCATTATATATACAAGCCTTTAGTAAAAAGTGTCAGCAACCTATGATTGTGTTGGAACATGATGTACTCGCAGACCACCTTTAGCAACCATTTCACGGAAAAAATAAAGAAGCATGAATGTATTTGCTCATATCATGATGGACTGAAATAACAGTCAATTATATAGAAAACACGTTATCACAATACAAAATAACAAGAAGATCCAAAGAAATAGCTATGGTTAGCTAAGATTTGACGAAGGAAAACGGTCTCTGTAGCAGTATAGGCAACAACACGGTACTCAACTTCAGGAGAGTAAGTAAGACAAAATCGGTTGCCTGTTAGAAAGCTTGAAAAATCAAGCTTCACGAGGAAAACAACATAGCTAATAATAGAACGGTTGTCGGGCAACCACCTGAGTCTATGTCCAAGTAGGCAGTAATAATGGTCGAAACATTATTATGGTGAAGAAACAAGCCAAAATTAGTAGGTCCTAGCAGAGACGTGAAAATTTTCTTCACAACATAAAGACGAATAGTACGAGGAACGTGAATATATGGAGTCATCATATTAATAGCATAAGCCATATCTAGACGAGTCATAGTCTCGTAACGCTCCAACCTTATTACGGTAATCTGTATAATCACAAACAAATCCCGGTTGAGAAAAGACAAAGTCACTCTAGAGGCACAAGGAGTGCGAATTGGTTTAACTGTATGCACATGAAACTTACGAATCAAGAACCTATGCCCAAAGAAAGAAACGAAGAATTTTGAGAATATGAATTGTTGAAGAAAAGCGCTGGAACTACCAATGAGGACAATATCATCAACATATAGTAATAGTAATAATATGATTAAGAATTTTGAGAATAAACATGGAGGTGTAACAACTATTGCATTTGAAACCAAGAGTAAGAAGAATATTGCTGAAACTAGAGAACCAAGCTCGGAGAGTATGTTTTAGACCATAAATGAAATAAGGGAGACGAAAAACATGATGAGGAAGAGAAGGATGAACAAAACCCGGAGTTGTCTCATATAAACTTAGTTCCTCATGTAAGAAACCATGCGGGATAGAATTTTTATCATCTAAGTTCCATTTGAAGGCAACCACAAGAATGAGAACCAGACATACATTAGTAGTTCATGAAGAAATATATTCCTTGACTAATGATAATTACAAACTAAACTTATATACTAAGTCATACAAGTCAAGTCAAGATACAATTTACAATTTAGGAACAAATTATATGTACTTGCCTGATATAACAAACTAACTAACTAATTACATAATTAAAATATATTCATATTATTAATTACATAATCGATCACATCCCGCAGTCAAAACGGGATGAGGACAAAAGCTGAGACTGATGACCTTAAAGTCTTCAAATAGGATGAGTGGAAGACCCTTAGTGAAAATATCGGCGATCTCATAACGAGAGGGAACATGTAAGACACATACTTCACCTCGTGCCACTTATTCTCGCACAAAGTAAATATTCGTTTCAATATGTTTAGTGCGTTGATGCTGAACTGGATTCCCTGATAAGTACATGACACTCACGTTATCACAATAAATCAAGGTCGTTGTCTTGATCGGACAATGAAGCTCTAGCAGGAGATTCTGTAACCATCCTGACTCGGAAACCACATTCGCAATCCTCGGGTAATCATATTCGACACTAGACCGGGAGAGAGTAGTCTGCCATTTAGAAGACCAAGACAACAAGTTATCCCCAAGAAACACACAATAACCAGAGGTAGAGCGTCTGGTATTGGGACCACCACCCTAATCTGCATCAGTGTACGAAAGGAGAGTGGAATAAAATCGAAGACGGATACAGGTGTAGACCATGATGAAGAGTAGCCTTAACGTAACGAACAACACGTTTCAGGGCCTGGATATGCTCCTCCATGAGTTGATGCCTGAATAAACAAACCTGTTGCACAACATAAGAGATATCTGGTCTAGTAAAAGTCAAGTATTGTATTTCCCCCGCAAGACTCAAAAGAGATGGATCATAACACGCCACCTCAAACTGAGCACTCAGCTTTGGTTTAGTGTCAACAGGCCGGAGTAGGAAATGGCTTACAAGCCGAGATCCCCGCACGCTCAATAATCTCCTCACGGTATTTAATACCTTAGCCTTTCCATGCAAAACCAATGAACATGCAATATATGATTATGAATTTTGACCTTCATATCTACAAAAATTCCTACAGGCCTTGCTTAAGGGTGTATGACACTGCTCTAGTGTAGCCCTGAACCCCCCGAGAAGGGATGTTGTGAATGAATCTCCTCCAAAAAATTGTTCTAATTGCTCTCGTACTCGTCTTGCAGACGTTGTATTCGTTCTTCAGAGTTGTTTTCAGTGATAGCACATCTTCAACAATCACCTAAAATATAGCAAACTATGCCTCCCTGATCTATGATAAAGCGATCAGAGCTTAAAAGTTAAAACCTATCTTATAAATAGCATTGAAGAGGGAAGTTAAATGCTGCCGTCTTACATAAGTCACATAATCAGAACATCAGCAAATTCATAGGTTGTCCATATTGCATGCTGATTAGCAGTGGCAGATCTAGGATTTGGATGGTGGGGGTGCGGTTACAAAATAAATTAACCATCCGGCAAAAAATAAAATTAAATCAACAATTAAATATTGCAAAAACAACATAAACATAAAATTAAACCATGCAAAAACCAACGTCTGGCTACGTGAAGAGAGGAGAGGTGAGGTCTGAGCCTCTGAGGTGAGTCTCCAAGTCCTTATTGGGTTAGTTTTTTTTTTGTTCCAAAAGATGGGTTTTTAAGGTCTTTTTGTCTCATATTCACCTTAAAAAGTGCTATATATACATATAATATGAGTTAGTGCTATATATCCCTTTTCATTAAGTTAGTTCCTTAACATTGTATACAATATGCTACAAAATAGAAGGTGGGAAAAGCTCAACCCTTCATATATTTGGTTCAGCCACAATGTAACAGGATTTTATGGGGCACTTTTTATTTAGTTACTTCCTCCGTAACAAAATGATCGCAACAAGTCACTTTGCACGCATTTTAAAGAAGCGATTCAATGGTGTAAACAAGCAAATTAGCCAAACCCATTTTAAGACTAGTAATCTATAATCTCATTCTTACTTGTGTTAAAATTATTTTGCCTAATTTGCTAGTTTATACCATTAAATCTCTTCTTTAAAAAACGTGCAAAATGACTTGTTATAAACATTATGTTACGGAGGAAGTATTAATTATTTCGATCTCATTATTGATGACATTACTCATTTAGCTAGTAGTTTTTCTTTTCTTTCTTGGTCTTTTGCGAGACGTATTAGTGATATATTATTTTGTTATTCTATAATCTTGTAAAGTTTCCTTTTTTGGTTTTTTGGGCTTCGTATGTAAAGTAGGTTAGGGTTGCTAATCTCTTGTATATATAAGATTTTACGGTGCTAATGAAACATATGTTGTTTTCTCCCAATTTTCATTGTTCATTAATTCTTAACAAGACGTGCTTGTAATAAAGTGGCACATGAGCTTGCTCATTGGTGTCCTTAGGTTGTTGGTAAACGTTTGTGGGTGGACGATATTCCACTTTGTAGTTTAGCTACTTCCGATCTAAATGAGTAATTTAGCCGGCTGGGCTTTTCCTTCAAAAAATAAATAGATAGATTAAGGAGTAAATTGGTTTTCCAAATATGACCTTATGAAACATGGGAACATTGAACTCTTTGCTTCAAATATACTAGTCTTGTATGCACGCTATGGGTGCGAAATTGTAATATATAATGATTTTGGAGAGTTGAAAAAATTTGACTAAAGATTAACATTTTTGAAAAAGAAGAAAAACTAAAAACTTACCTTCTTTGATTATAACAACTTTAACTTACTTGATTTAATTAATTTTATTTTCTTCTTTTATTTTTATTTTTGGTGTCCACCTCCCCTATTCCCTTATAGTATAGAGATTCTCTGTTTTTGTAATTCTGTTTATCTTTTGTCAGTTTTATGTTAGTTATTTTTTTTTTTATCGGAAGTTTTATGTTAGTTATATAATCCAATGTTACAACAAAATTAGTATATAAATATTATTGGACGCATTTCAATATATATTTTCATATTGAACTTTTTGTCTATTTTATTAATTAATAACTAAAGATATTAAATATCAATGATGTACATTAGCAACAAATGTAAAAGTAGAAAAACTAAGAACCAAAAGTAGCGTGTATTTCTTCCTAGAATCAGAGAATCTGTGTTGTTTCCTTTTTTATTTTATGGTAAGGCTGCAAGCACCGCAGCTGAGACTATTTTAGAAATAAATCATAAGATAATATTTTTTCTAAGATAATATTATATCCTAACTACTAATATATCATAATTACTAATATATCCTAATTACTAATATATCATGTCTTTAGTATTCTAATATATCTCTAATAAATAACACTTGTAGAATCGGAGATTTGCCATCAAACTATATTTTCAAGATTTACTAAAGATAAGATATTTAATCTGTTTGGTGGACAAGTTGTGCAAGATAATGGAGTGAGAAAGTGAATCTTAAAAGCAAAACTGAAACGGGTAGCTGCCATTGCCAATAGAGGTAAGAACAAGCAATGGCGGAAGCAATGCAGCTAAAACAGAGTACTAATTTACATTCCTACAATCAAATTGATGATGAAAAAGATGATAAATTTCTTCAAAATATTGATCTTCCACATGATCTAATCATATATAACATCATTACAAGAATTCCCATCAAATCCATACTTCAATTCAAATCAATCTCCAAACAATGGTACTCATCTCTTTCCTCTCCAACTTTTGGTAATACCCACTTCAAATTATCCCCATTTTATCACCCTTTTTCCTCTGTAAATTGTGTTTTTATTCAATCTCTGAATAATTATTTTCTCTATTCTTTTGATGAAGATGAAAGAAAAAGATCAAATCTTTGTGCTAATTATGATGAGGGTTTGTTCAAATTAGACATTGATTTCGATGTTCGAGTTCTATCGAAAGATGATGAGATTGAGATTGTTGTTGTTGGATCATGTAATGGGTTGTTATTGTTATATTCTTTGATGGGTTATTTGATTGTTTGGAACCCTGTTATTCATAAATGGAGTAAATTTTCATATCCAGTTTTGAATAATTCTCAAATGTGTCGTTGGGGATTTGGGTATGTATCTTCCATTGATGATTATAAGATTGTTAGAGTAAGTGAAGTGGAAGAAAGCAAAGTGATATTAGTTCATGTTTTCTCATTGAGAACCCGAAAATGGAAGCAAATTTATGATGAGAAACTTCAAGAGTTTACCCTTCATGAATTACCTTGTTTTAATGGAGTTTTGATCAATGAGACTCTATATTGGATCATGAATAAACGGTTTCGTGGCGGATTACAAGGCGTGCTCGGTTTTGATTTAGTCCATGAAAGGTTTAATGAAATCCGCGGCTTGATTCAAGGTGATTCGTACTTAAGTAGTGTAAGACTCTTAGGTTGTATGGGAGGGTTCTTAGCCATGGTTCGGTTCACTAATCGTGGTGATGTAAGTATATCGATTTTAAAGGATTATGGACAGATTGAATACATTGGATTGTATAGAGATATGGAAATAAGATGTTGTTGTGCTGTATTTGGATTTAGTAAGACTGGTAAGTTTTTCATCCAGTCAAGTGATCAGGAACTTGGATTAGTTGATGTAAGCTCTTCGCCTAAAGAGTACACTCGGCTTATCAGCTTCAACTTGCGAGGGTGCATTCGCGTATTCAGCTTTGCTCCGAGTCTAATTTCACCTGATAGGTAATATCCGCATCTCTCTGGTGCGTTCTGTTTACCTGAATTTTGATGCGCTTATCAGTAGAACGTATTGGACCTTATTTTTCATGTAATTGTTTTTTTTTTCAGGTGAAGAGAACGCAATTGGGGTTGAAGCACAGATTGTTGAAGTAACATTAAAGTGCTTTCATAAATCATTATCAAGAGTACTAATATTGATATCAATAATACAGAATTTATGCATGATAACTTCAGCTGAAGTATTACTCCAGAGCTTTTTTCTTAAATTCTTTCTACCTTGCTACTTTTGTTCTTCTTTTATCAATCTACTGAGTTTTTGTGTTAAGCTTGTCAATGTAAAACTTTGACATTACTTACTATCTTTACTTACCAACAACTAAAGTCTACCTCTTTTTTTTACAACTAACTCCATAACAAGGCAAATTCTTTGTCATGCAAACAGTGAGATGCCCAAATTTGTGACTGCAAAGTCTGCTTAAATTAAGTAGTAGGAGCAGGAAATAGTTGTTATTCTTAAAGCAAATTTGATGATCATAGTCAGAATACATATAATCTTGCCCTATTTGAAGCTCAAATCCTATTGTCTTTCTGGTATGGAAATCTTATTTATAGTTCTCTAAATAAAAAAGAGTAGTTGACATGGCATATACCCGTATGCTTATGATATGCCTTTTCTTGGAACGATTTTAAGTCACTTAAAATATAGCGTAAATAAAAATAAATCCCGATAGACGATCTAATAATGATACCATTTTGTGTGAGAACTAGCTAATACCCCGAGCAATGATCAATTTTTAAAATATTGAAGAAAAAAAAACTTCTAATTAGATTATGTGAAAGAAATGTAAGAAGCTTAAACAAAAATAGGATTTTCAATTTAAGAATTCATTAATCAGTGTCTAATAAAACTCATACTTAGGTCGTCGATATTATTAAAATTTGATACATTTAGAAGGGAATAGTTTCTTAGTAACTTTTGTTTTAGTTCCAATGTCAAAAAAAAAAAAAAAAAAAACTTTTGTTTTAGTATGGGGTAGTATAGATTTATACATTTACTTTCTTCTTATGATGCGTTGAGAGCGACAAAGTGCAATGATGTAGATGAGATTTGATCTCATGACTAAAATACCACCTTCATAACACTTTACCAACTAAACTAACCGATATTTATTTATTCGACGTATACCCTTTTAAAAGTGAGGTAGCTCACTAATTAGAAGTAAGGCAGCTTTTGTTTTGGCCTAAAAATATTCCACCTTCCCTCTACTAGTTAAAAACTTGATTGGCCATTAAATATCAAAACCTAAAGCATTCCCACCATAAAAGTAATAGGAAAAAAAAAGTGAGAAAGGCATTCTGTGTTCAATAATCCAAAGCCAGATGGCAAGTGAAAAGTTGCTGAAGCCAATCAAAACAACACGAAGAAACACAAACGAAGAGGTTGATGAGCCGCTAAGCCCGGCGTCGCGTTTGTTTCACGCGCCGCAGATGAACTGCTGTATAGTATCCATTGTTGGATGTAAGACGGAGATCAACCTCGAAGTTATTAAGGAAGGAATTAAGCAAACCATGGTTAAGCATCCTCGCATCTCTAGTAAACTGGTTAGTCATCAGTTTACGCTCCCTTTACATGCTTTCTTACTAACATGTTTATAGCTGGAGTGATGGATAACGAAGTTGATTATAGAATTTCTTTCGATTTTAAAGTTGGAATCTGACCTGGCTCTGATACCATGTCAATGAACCAAGTTAAGCTGATGGTTGAAGGCCCAGGAATAGATTTATACTCTATCATTGTTTGTGACTTTTTGTTATGTACCAACAAAACTAACCTTTTTCTAGCACCATACGAAAGTTTTTTTTGCTTTTTTTTCGAACATCTTTTAACAAAGTGTGTTGTTCATAACAAATTTTAGTTCTTATGTTAACCAAACAATCACTAAGATTATAAATTTTATCCTGAAGATGTGTATCAAAAAAGAGCCTCTTGCTTAAGGTGCGTTTTGGGGGGGGGGGGGATTTTCAATTTATATTCTAAATGGCTGCTGTTGTTTATCAATTAGGGGTCTTTTTACCTTGTTTTGTTTTATAAAGGTTGTGTATGTTCTACGCCAGTAAATTTCCTATAGTTAAAAAAAGAATTAGTTTGTTACTTTTTAAAATGTAATATTAATACCAATGGTTAATTTTACTTTCACCCTAAATATTTGTTCTAATGGTTATGGCATGTTCTCTTCGGTATTAAACAGCTGAACTGAAATGAACCGATTGGTACTGAATTGAACTGAAAATAAATTGGGGAAAACAGGCCCTTAGTCTTATAGGAGATCGTATACTCAAAGTTAAAATTAGTCAACAGTCCAAGTCTAATATTGAAAAAGAAGGAATCACATTTGTGACTATGATAACTAGCTTAATCGTCCAATTTAGTGATCAGTTTTATTGAATCCATTTGGTATCATATTTTTGATTTATACAGTTATTAGTTTAATCCATTAAGCAATTTATTCAGTTTTTTAGAAAAAAAACTAATTTTAGTCTGAGATTCACACGGAAACAAAAGGTTGGTCCATTGGAATATAGACGTAGAGGGAGATAAAATAAGCTTGTTAGACAAATATGAGATTAGATTGGTCTAACTATATGCAAAATTAGACTCCTTATTCCATTTTTTGTAAATTCTTAAGCATGTATATAATGACAACCCGTATGTAACATCTGTTGTGCCAGGTGATCCATAAAATGAAAGACCATCGTTTTGGTTTGAGTAGATATAGTCCGTTCTTTTCATCTGAACTTTTCTGATCTGATTTGAACTTTTGCGCTGTGATCGGATTTTTTGTGATCTGATCTGAAATTTTCTGATCTGATCTGATCTGAACTAATTATAGTTGTATTTCATTTCTATTATTTTCTGACTTGATCTAAACTTTTCTGGTCTGCTCTGATCTCAACTTTTCTGATCTGGTCTGATCTTATCTGATCTGATCATTTCTGTAATAAGCACTAGAGTGCTTAAATAAGTTGAAAAGAACATAGCCATAATATATGATAATATTCTTATTTCATTTTACGGAGTTTGAATTTTATGTTTGTCAACGCATAACTATCACTATTAATATTTCTAATTATCAATAAATAAGGGCTTGTTTGTTATCGTTTTTTGTTTTCAATTTCCATGTTTTGAAACCAAAAACCAAACTATGAAAACCAGAAAAAGTAGTTTCTAGTTTTCAAAGTAAACATGATTATTATCGATTAGGCTCATTTTAAGTTTGTTGTTTAACTTATAGTATGATTTTAAAATCATATAAACCAATAACATGAAACTAACAATAATACCAAAAGGGCCATAAAAATTATGAAAAGTTGGAATTTTGAAAGTGTATATTGAGATGCGTCAAAAAAGACCTGAAAACACTATTTTTTGCAGATATATCACATATGACGGTCAAATGGTGTATAGAATTGTGTAAAAGTCCAAAGTGTGTAGACTAAAAAAATCGAAGGAGTCGTAGATAATATTAGTGATTGTTAATCAAAGTAATTTCATTTTTGAAACAAGGGATGACAAGATATTAACAACATAAGAAAACGTTGTATGAATAAGTCTTTGTGTCAGTATGAAGGATTTATGTCGGTAAGGTAAAGGTTGTCTCCACAAGAAAACACTGCAGTTACTCTTGGAGGTTGTCGAGAAATCGCTTCTAATGTTTAAGTCAGTAAAAATTGGCAAGGTGGTTACATAGGCAAGAACAAGTAGTAAGGAATATGGATGCATGGAAAGTGGTTATATAGGCAGGAATGAAGAGATGACGTGTTCTCTTGTACGATAATCTTTACCATATCAACATCAAAACACTTACTCATTCCAATGTCAAACAATTTTTCATATCGACATTTTCTTAGACCGACAATATCTTATCGACACTACATAACCAAAAACCCGATTGGACTATGAAACAAGAGTAGCAAACTTATATTTTCTTTTCATTGTACTATCTTGTATTAATTTTCTTCAAATTTGCATTAATTTTTCTTGTTTTCCATCTTATTGAATTTACCAAAGTAGGCATTTGATCCCAAAAAACCTAGTAAACCAGTTGGATGGATCAGAACCAAGGTGAATGTGGACGACCATCTCATTACTCCAACTCTAAATTCACGCATAAACTCGCCAGATGAATACATTGAAGACTATGTTACAAACCTAACTCAAACTCCCATGGACTTAACCAAGCCACTATGGGAAATTCACATCCTCAACATCACAACAAAGGATGCTACTTCACATGCCATATTCAGATTTCACCATTCTATAGGAGATGGTATCTCTATTATGTCGCTCGTCCTCGCTTGCACTCGAAAAAGCTCGGATCCCAATGCAATCCCTACTTTGCCTACCGAAAACAAGAAGAAATTGGTTGATACAAGCAGTAGCTCATTTTGGTTCTTGGGTTGCTTCTTGTGGTTGTTGCTTGCTTTCAAGATGCTCTGGAACACTACTATAGATTTATGCTTGTGCTTAGCTACTATGATGTTTCTTAAGGACACTAAGACTCCTCTAAAGGGTAATTCTAAGACTGGAAAGGCTCCTAAGAAGTTTGTTTATAGGAATCTTAGCCTTGATGATATCAAGTTGGTGAAGAATGTTATGGGTGTGGTATGTTTTCTTTTACCATTTACTTGTTTTGAATAATAAACTTTAGATTATACTTATTCCGTTTTTGTAGATCTTCAATGGATCTGCACACACATAAAGTATTGTTAGTCTTCAATCGATATTCCTCCAATGCGGGTCTGTGTGTGCAGGCCTCTTGAAGATTTATCAGTTTCATATGTTGCACTAAACCGTCCATAAAATTCAAAAGCTCCACCCAAGTTATTTTTGTTTGTTCTATATATTGAGTGGTGATAATGTTGTTTCAGACAATAAATGATGTGGTTTTGGGGATAACTCAAGCAGGCATATCACGTTACCTTAACCGAAAGTATGGTCAGTCATAAATCTTCCCTACGTTATCTTCAATTATTCAATTTTACAAAGTCGTTGCTCTGTGAAAATATGATTATATATCTTGGCATTGCACACGTTCATACATTATAAATGCAGGTGAGTCTAAAGGAGACGAAAATGGACAGAAAAATAATTTGCCTGCAGATATCCGCCTCAGATCAACCGTCCTTATGAATATCAGACCAACTTCTAAGATCCAGGTTCAAATAATTCTACCATTTTATTTAAACCAAGTACTCCATCATGATCATGGCCGTCTTATTTTTCTAAAATATGTACTAATTATAAAGATTGGGCCTTAAAGATAGATAATCATGCACTGTTTTAAAGTATAACTAGCATTAGTCTTTGGTGATGCTCGAGGTTATTATTCAGCGATTAATTGGAGGAAAAAATCTCGCAAAATCGTGGTTTTAAAAGGTGGTTTCTTACAATTTTTCTTATTTCTTAAAAGAAGATGTTGTGTACAAGTTAGTTGTGGCAGTAGTTGAAAATGATTGGACTAGCTGAATTGTTAAATATTAGGTGTTAAAACTTAAAAGTTAGATGTCGATCAATCTATCTTTTAAAACGTACAACCGGTATTTAGAAAACTATATGTTAAATTAGAAAAAAATAAACTATATTGAACTGTAAAAAGCTACATATATTGGAAAAGCTAATCTTCTTAAGTTCTTCCAAAACGCTGCATCAACAACTCCAAGTTATTTTAAAACACTACTTCACAAAGCATTATTATCCAAGTAGAGGTGTTTCTTGGTGTAACCTCTAAATTTAAAGCAACTTGAAATATTGTTGTGAAACACACCTAACATAAACAATGTGTTTTACAATTTTGGGCTCTCCAAATGAATTTTCTAGTTCTACGCTATTTTAAATGGCCCCACATTTGACGCGTATAATTAACCATGAATATGAGTAATTAAACAGGACTTAGCTGAACAAATGGAAGCAAACAATTCCAAGAGAGAATGGGAATGGGGAAACTCAATTGGTTATGTCCTTCTTCCGTTTCATGTTGCATTAAGAGATGACCCATTGGATTACATACGCGGTGCTAAGGCTACCATCGACAAGAAGAAACATTCTCTTGAAGCTCATATCACATTTTTATGCGCCAAACTTTTGCTCAGGATATTAGGCCTTCGGGTATGCATGCTACTTTACTCATAAGTTAAATCATTAATAACCATAGATTCATTAGTAAATGTTTTATGCATTACCACATTTTTTGAAAAAAAATATTTTAACATTTATTCTAACATTCTTAATTAATGAAAAACAAAACTTATAAAAAAATATTCTTTTTGTAAAAAAACACTCGTACGAGATTTTTAATCAAAAAATATTATCATGTCATCTAATTTTGACGAAAGGTCAAATTTTGGTCATTGTCTCTCCTTGAGTTCCTTGCTCTTTGAATCTTTGTGCATGAGAATATAAGAGTCGTGCATATTTACATAAATTTCTTGACTGAAATGCAATGCACAAAGAGGGAGGAAAAAAGGGGCAACGATTGGAGGTTTGGCTTTTGTACAGATTTGGAAATAAGAGGAGTATTTTAATAAAAAATGTGTCAAATAAAAGTGTTTTTTTTTTGACAAAATATATACTTCTTCCGTATCATAAAGATTGCAACGATTTGACATAAAGTGTGAGTAGAAAGTGTCAAATCGTTGCAATCTTTGCGATACGGAGGCAGTAATAAATATGGTCTTTTTTTTTAGAAAACTTCCATCATTAGTTGTATGAAGTAATTCCTTCCAAAAAAAAAAGTTGTATGAAGTAATATTTACCTCGTAGTTTTACAGGTGACTGCTACTATAGCATATGAAGCTCTGTCTAATGCTACATTGGCCTTCTCAAATATGGTTGGTCCAAAGGAAGAAATAAGCTTTTATGGTCATCCAATGGCTTTCCTTGCTTCTAATGTTTATGGCCATCCACAAGTATGTAGCTTCCACAATGATTATTGTTTTACGATTAAGTATAATTCTTTTTTTTATCTGCGTCCGGGAAACGGTGTTATTGATTTAACATGACGCAAGTAGTTGTTTGTTGTTCTAATTATTTTCCGATATGATCTAAATTTATCTTATATGATTTGAGCTTAACTTTTCTTATATGATCGAAATTTTCTATTACAATATGATGATTTATGAAATAAACACTAGTGTGCTCAAATAAGTTAAAAAGAACATAGTCTTATTACCTACTTACATTAATATTTGAAATGAGTGTCAATAATTGCGACAGAATCACCGATAATTAGAGATATTAAGATTTAAAATATTGTATTAACAAACGGGAATCAATTAATAAACTGCATTGATGTAATTTTGTTACCTATTGCAGGCTTTGACTGTCCATTTCCAGAGTTACATGGATAAGATGGCATTAACTCTAGCAGTTGATCAAAATGTGATCTCTGAACCACATAAACTCTGCGATGATATTAAGGAATTTCTTGGAATTGCTAAAGAAGCAGCTCGGAAGAAGAAAGTCTTCAATATATAGAACACATTATTTACACAACTTAGATTAATTAAAGCGCAATACACACATTTTTTAAACAATACACATTAATTCATTAATCAGGTTCCTTTCATTTGATTGATGCCTGCATATGGATTTGTACAAATATTATTATATGAATTGTCTACAGTCTACTTCTTTATTTCTTTGGAGATATAGGTTGTTTAATGTGAATTGTTCTATTAGGATCTATACTTATCGACTGAATGAAGTTGAAAGGAACTTAAATTAATTAAATTGAACTAAAATGAACTACAATTAGTATAATGATTAAGTCAACTTAATTTAACTTAACTTGATTGAATTACAATTAGTAGTCAATAATGATAAATAATACTATCAAATAATAATTAATAATTATAATAATAAGTAATAACAATAATTAATGAATTATATTAATTATTATTAATTATTATTAATTAATAATAACAAATAAATTATAGTAATAAAAATATAAAATTAGTATAATATAACAATAATAAACAAGTGATATTAAAGATTAACAATATTAAAATTATAATTAATAATTTATTAAATTAGTAAATAGAAATAATAATAATAATATAATAATAATTAATGACAATAATGATAACACCTCTGACTGGTTTCGGGCAGTTCCTATTTCGGGGTTGGGTCAGACGATGAACCCTAAGACTTATCGGAGTGTGTTGTGTTATTGGTTGGGTGTTTCTTTGTTCTCTACTTCGATGTCGTGCTCTGCTTGCTCTAGGGTTTTTGTTGGGGATGTTTTCGGTGATCATGCGGTGTCATGTGCTGGTATTGTGGGTATTAAACATTGGCATAATATCATTCAGGGCACTCTTGTTGATATTTGCTATCGGTTTAGGATTTCGGCAAGAAAGGAGGTCGACATTGGATTGTCTGGGGGTAGGAATGGCAATGGATCGGACTCGGATCGGACTTACCAAACTCCAAGTCCGCTCCATTTAAATCGGACTATGATTTTTACACTCCTATTAGGATTTGGACTATATATTCTCGGATTCGGACTCGAACTTTTTCCTTCGGATTATTTCGGACTCGGATCGGATTCAGATTAAATTACCATATTAAATAACCAAAACACATCTTTAATATAAAAATTATAATGTTTAACTTAATTTCTTATAATGTAAATCTATTATTTCTATTAAAATGTACTTTCAATCTATTAGTTGACGAGGAAACAAGTAATAATCGGACTCCAGTCGGATTCGGATCGGATCTTACCTAAGGTCCAACTCCTATCGGATTTCATTCGGACTTTTATGTTTTCGGATCGGACTTTTTCCTTCGGATCGAGTCGGACTCGGGTTGAAGTCGGACTGAATTGCCATCCCTATCTGGGGGGAACGACAGGGCCCTCAGGCCAGCAGATGTGCTTCTTTATTCTTGGGATCGTGGTCGTGATGTGTGTATCGACTTGACAGGGTCTTCTCCCTTGTCTGGATTGTCTGACTTTGTTCCTGGACGTGTTGTTGCTGATGCGTCTCATCGGAAGCAGGTCAAGTATGAAGCTCGTTGTCGAGCAATTGGGTATGACTTCCTTCCCTTTCCTTTTCTTCTCTTGGGAAATTGGATAATATGGTTGTTGCGTTGCTGAAACAGGTTTAGCACTTCTCGAAGACACAGGACATAGGGGCATGTGCTGCTGCCCATATTTTCATTAGGATAGGGTTTGCTATAACTAGAGGAGTTGGTGCCCAGATTGTATCTCGGATGCCCACTAATTTCCTAACTTGTAGGTTGTAAGATTTTTGTCCTTTCTATAATAATAATAATAATAATAATAATAATAATAATAATAATAATAATAATAATGATGATGATGATAATAATAATAATAATAATAATAATAATAATAATAATAAGAAGAAGAAGAAGAAGAAGAAGAATGTGCTCAGTGTACCTGCCCCTTGTATCTTTGAGTCTGTTCAACGTTCGTTTGATATGGCTCTTCGTTCTTCCTTAGAACATATTGTTATTGCTTTCGGGTCTGGTTTTGGTGATTGGCAATGGAGGGTTGCCACCCTACCCTTTTTGTTTGGTGGACTTGGTGTTTATTGTGCAGGTGATGTTTTGCATTATGCTTTCCTTGCGTCACGGTTGCAGTCTGCTGATTTGCAGACCAAGCTTCTTCGGCATTCTGTTGTTGTTGCTTCTGGCCCTTCCTTTGATGATGCATTGAGTCTATTTAATAAGACTGTGGAGTCTGACATTTTGAGTAATCCAAGTGTGATCGCTGACCCCAAACTCATGAAGAAACTGGCAGACATATATTTCACAAAGGTTACTAGTACTGTAGAATCCACTTATTGCTTATCTCCGCGACTGATAGCCTTGTGGCAATCCCAGAGGTTGAGAGCACCTTTGATTGGCTCAAGGCGGTCCTGATGTCGGGTTTGGGTCAGACTATGAATGGCAAGACATATCGTTGTGTGTTATGTTATCGGTTGGGTATTCCTTTGTTTTCTACTTCGAGTCCATACTCTGCTTGCTCAAGAGGTTTGAGGGATATATATATGGGATCATGCTATGTCGTGTGCCGGTATTGTTGGTATTGAACATCGACATGATTTAGTTCGTGACACCCTTTTAGATGTTTGTTATAGGTCTGGGATTTCTGCTGACAAGGAAGTAGGTATTGGTTTATGTGACGGGCATGACAAACCCCTCCGTCCCGTGGATCTCTTACTTTACTCCTGGGATGGGGGGCTCAGCGTTTGTGTTGACTTGACTGGGTCATCACCCTTACCACAATCTGGGACGTCTTACTTCGTGCCTGGACGTGTAGTTATTGATGCGGCGCAATGCAAACGTGTCAAGTATCAGGCTAAATGTGCAGCAATTGGATATGGTTTCTTACCTTTCTCCTTCTCTTTTTTGGGAGAATTAGAAACATATGCTATTCCGTTGCTGAAACGGATACAGAGGTTTTCCATGGCTCAAGATCTTCGGCTACGGGTTGGTGCCCACATCTTCACTGGGATCAATTTTGCTATTGCGAAAAGAGTGGGGGCCCAGATAGTATCTTGGCTCCCCTCAAATTTTTGGTAAATAATTTGAGCTTGTTTGAATAATAATAATAATAATAATAATAATAATAATAATATAGTAATTAACAATAATATTTACTACTAATAATAATATAGTAATAATTAATAATAATGAGAATAATATTTACAATAATGATAATATAATAATTAGTATTAGAATAATTAATAGTAATAATTAACAAACTGAAATTGAACCGAAATTTGCAACCTTCTAAAGGGGGTTTTGCTGAAGAGAAGAGAGGAAAAAGGGGTAGGCGGCTATAATAATCGTATTCTGGTTATTTATTTAAGATAAGTGAATCAGTTTAAAAAGTAGCGTAAACAATGTTATCTTTGTAACTAGAGTGGTAAAACTTGACACAACCCGACAATCCGACACGAAACTAGCGGGTTTGGATGAAGACTTTCGACACATTGAAGTAAATGAGTTGGGTTAGGGTCGTACTCTTTATCAAGAAAACGACACAACAACTCGTTTATCTACATTAATTACAATATTTTAAAGTTTTTCGTATTCTATTTGACCATCATTCATTTATTTTTGAATTTAGTTTATTTGGTATTACTTTTATACACGATTAGATTTTAATTTAACTCCCACGTGAAATTTAATAAGTTACAAACCAAAAATAGATGAATTGTGAACATCAAATATATACTTCCTCCATTTTTAATACTTGCATCATTGGAAGTGGGCACGATGTTTAAGTAGAATAGGTTGAGGTAGAGAGAATAAATAAAAGGGACCCATGTGATAGGAGAAAATTAGAGAAAATCTATTTCCCAAAAGAATACGATGCAAGTAATTTGCAATTTTTAAAAGTGGGATATTATGCAAGTATTAAAAAAAGGAAGTATGATTAAAAAGATAAACGGATCAACCCGAATTCGACACGTTTAACTAATGGACCGGGTTAGGATTAGGATCTTGACACGTATAAATAAACGAGTCGGGTTAGGGAAAGAGAACCCGTCAACTCGTGAATTTGACATGAACTTTATACGACCCGACTCGTTTACCGCCTCTATCTTAAATGCTTGCTAGTTGAGCTCAAGCCTAGCTACTAGGTTCATACCATCCTCCGTCCCATATTTCTCATTTTTTCACGGGAATAAAGGAAAGTGGAACGTATAGCAATTTGTGTTTAATATTGTACTAAAATTGTATTGGAGAATAAATAGTTGTTCTTTTATTTTTTTGACAAGATAACGTTAATTAAAATTTGTGCTAAATGATTAGCTAATAAATTAACTTATATGAACAACAGCAAACAATAAAATTATAATAAAATAAATAATAAACGCATACCATTTTCAGAGACCCTAAAAGAACATATATAATGGGATTGAGGAAATAATATAATTAAGACAAATTCTTGTAAAAGACGGTCTTAAATTAAGCTTAATGTAAGACCAGTCCAACAGGCCCATTTAGCACATCTCCCTCGTTATACGCGCGTCGTCCCTCCCCCGTTACACACGCATCTTGCAGTTTTAAAAGTTGACGTTTTAGGTTCAAAAGTTAAGGTTTTTATCCCATTTGTTAATATCATAACTTGTTCTAATTTCTAATTAAAGTTAATGTTTTAGGGGTGAAAAGTTAATTCATTTTGCTTATAAGTTAAGGTTTTTTTGTCGAATAGTTAAGATTTATTATGTTATTTATATATATATATATATATATATATATATATATATATATATATATATATATATATATATATATATATATATATATATTACAAAGTTGATGTTTGGATTTAAAAGTTAACTTCAAAGTTTAAAAGTTGATATTTTTTAAGTCTATTTGTTAAAAAAAAAATAACTTATGCCATATTTAACAGTTAAAGGTTTTAGGTTCAAAAGTTAAGTTTTTAAGTTTAAAAGTTGACATTCTAGCCTATTTGCTAATATCGATTCCACATATATGGTATTTGTTATGGATTTTTATGCAAAAGTGAAGGTTTTATGTCGAAAAGTTAAAAAATTAATTTGTCTCAGCGTGTGCCGCGCGCAATTGGTTTTTTAATTAGCTTGTTGGAATGGTCTGACATCAAAACTTAACCTAAAACCGTCTTATGTAAACCAACTCTATAATTAAACCCTCTATTCAAATAATTTTGGTGATCAAAATTTTACTAGTAAAAGGTATCTCAATATTGAACTTCCCTACCAAAATGCCTTAGCTGTTCTGCCGACTCTGCCAAAAAAAAAAAAAAAAACTTCGGTTATTAATAATTATTAAATATAGTAGTTGTATTCATCTCATATTCCCTCTCTCTCTCCCAAAAATATTGACCGACCATTGCCCGATTGGCCATCATAATATCGAAACCTTTCCCCACCAGAAAATTAAGAGGAAAAAAAGCCAGATGGCATGTGTGGATTGGCTTAAGCCGATCAACACAACACGAAGAAACACAAACGAAGAGGTGGATGAGCCGCTAAGCCCAGCGTCGCGTTTGTTTCACGCGCCGCAGATAAACTGTTGTATAGTAGCCATTGTTGGGTGTACGACGGAGATTAACCTTGAGGTTATTAAAGAAGGAATTAACCAAACCATGGTTAACCATCCTCGCATCTCTAGCAAATTGGTTAGTTATCAATTTTTATCTCTTTTCATACGTTATTCTAGCACCACATGAAAGTCAACGTTCTTGTTTTTTTTGCTTTGATTTTTAAGAACATACTTCCTCCGTTTCTTTTTAAGTGCAACATTTTACTTTTTACACTTGTCGAGACACATTTTGTATCGTTTTTATCTTTAATTATGCATTTGTAAAAATTATGACAACTAGATATTAAAAATGTATACATCGATACAAATAAAACAAGATCCAACAAGACTATACTTTTTCTTATGCATAAATCGTAAAAGCCGGTCAACTTATAATGGATGAATAGTGGTAAAGTCAATATGTAACACTTAAAAAGAAACAGAGGAAGTATTGAATAGCAAATTGAGTCGGTTCATTGCAAATTTTATCAAAGATTTTAAATTATATTGGAAAAATGTTTACCTAAAAAAAAAAGGACTTTTGTTTTGTGAGTTACTCTTAGGTTGTTAGAAGTACCAATTGGTAGCTCAACTATTAATAGCTCCCACTTCTAAGCTATGTGTTGCCACGTTGAAGTGTCTTAAATTTATCTATTTTAGTGCTCTGAGTGACCAAAGATGGGGTCTCGTTGATGGGTCAATGAGTTGAGATCCAGGGACAAGTGCCTTGGTTTAGGGGCAACGTCCTTGAAACTTATTGTGTACGTGGTTTGCTTACCCGTTTCTGTTTTGGGTCAGCTATTCTGTTAAATTAATTAAAATGACACTATATAAACCCTCCAATTACCTTTTGTCTCTATACGCAATAATTTGTACCATCTCCAAAAAGTTTATAGATTAGTATCTAACTATTTGCCCCTTGAGTGTGGACGTACCTAACACATTATGGTGAAATGAGTTAAATTTTTGTGTTGTTCTGTTGTGTTATTATCTCTTTGCTTGTCGATTGCTTCTATTTTGACACTATGAGCTTGAGCTTTCAATTCATTTGTGGTTTCTATTTTTGTGTAAAATTCTTAAGTTTTTCAATTTGAATAATTAGCTTGAGTTAAAATCTCTTTACTTTTCTTTATATACTAAGGGTTTGTTTTCTTCGGCATAAAACAGGTGAATTGAACTGAACTGAAATGAATAGTGATATGTGAGAGTAAAAGTATTGTACAGAGTTGAACTGAACTAAACTGAACTGAAAATAAGCTGGGGAGAACAGACCCTAAGTATGTTTCCAGCTAGTAAATTCCGCAGTACAATATACTTCTATTCAATTTTAGTTGTGGCTATGTGATTTTTACATTTCTTGATGCAATACTTTGATAATTAATAATTTTTAATCATCTCTAAGGTAAAAAATTATCAAAATTTCATATCTTTGAAGTATATGTTAATTTGTTCTATAACTGTGAATAATGCAAAAATTAAAGTGTTGTAACTAAAACAGCACGAAGCGAGTATAAGGTTGTTTTGATATAATACCATGGTTAACTAACTTTCGTTACAATCTTTTTTGGAATGTCTGGACTGCCCCATTTTGGATACTTAAAGCATACATCAACAACCCATATTTGCTGCCAAAAAAAAAAAAACAACAACCCATATTTAGTAACTCCTACTTTATAATTTTACGTCTATTGGGCCAAGTGACACCGTGACAGCTTGGGCTAATCAAATGAGAGTCACAGCTCACAAACACCATCTCGTTAGCTTAGCAAGATGGTATATATTCATGATAATTGGTTTTGCAAAGAAAGAGTTATGTCAATTTTTGCCCTTTATGACTTTTACATTTGGTAATACACAACTTTAATCACAAAATATTGGATTATCGATTATTAAGAATCGTGAAAAAATGATGTTTAATATATTGAAATAAATCTAATAGCATTACATGATAGCTTTTGTTTTCGTATATTAAAGAAAAGAAAAATATGGTAAAAATGGAGTATAGATAGTGCAAAAGTCAGAGTAGAACAATTTTAAAAAATGGGTTAGTAAGTTGTCATTATATTTTCATTACTAATTAATATTACCTTTAAAGCTTTTTACATGAATAATGAGCAGTAATGAAAAATAATCAAGAAAATAAACATATTGGTGGTTGGATAAGCAAATTTATTCGTTTTACTTGCAAAAAAAACCGGCTAATAGTTTCACTATTTCTTAATACTTGTAAATTGTTCACTCTCATGCTTATCAATTTATAAACTTGACCATACATATATTTCTAATACAGTCCTTTATTAGCAAAGATTGTAAATGATTATTATATTGACAATATTATACATATAAATTCTTTTAATAGATATTTTAGTAAAAAGATATGTGCAATCAGCAATATTAGTATAAAATTAGTGTAAAATAAGTGATGATTGTTTGGATCTTATTTAAAGGATCTTCGTACTTAGCTTTAGGATCTTATTGAATGATCGTGGTTCTAGTATGGAACTCAGATTAGTTCAAGTGATTCCCAGGGCCTAAATTCCTATGAATCCTATCATTGGTAAAGTTTTCTAAATATTAGGAGATGAAGGAATTAGTATTAAAGTATATTGCATTCTAGATTTATTTATTCCAACCACCAAATTTGTTCTTTATTTGTTATCTCGTAATAATTTCCCTCAATTGTGGAAATAAGCGATCGCAAGATCTTGTCCCTAGAAGAAGGTGTCGATATGAACAAGTATTTGATTTAGCTATGAACTAGAATTGTGATGTGAGGATGGTAAAGGTCGTCTTCATAAGAGAACACTATTTGCCTTAGGGGATTACCGAGAAAACCCTCTCTAATGCCTAAGCCAGTAAAAATGGTAAGGCGGTGAAATAGGCAAGAATAGTAATAAAGATGCATGACAAGGTGGTTAAACAAGCAAGATCTTATAATAGAGAGATGACATGTTCTCTTGTGTAGACAATCTTTACCATATCGACATCGAAACACTCATTCATACCGATCAATCTATTCGACATGCGACATCTTCTTAGCCCGACAATATCTTGTCATCCCTTGTTTTCACACATAAAACACCCTCCACATAATTGGAGTATGAAACATGAGTAACAAACTTTTATTTTCTTTTCTGAATTGTACTAGCCACTAGGTAGTGTTTACTTCAAATTTTTGCATTAACTTTTCCTGTTTTCCATCTTATTGAATTTACCAAAGTAGGCATTTGATCCCAAGAAACCTAGTAAACCAGTTGGATGGATCCGGACCAAGGTGAATGTGGACGACCATCTTATCACTCCAACTCTAAATTCACACATAAATTCGCCACAGGAATTCATTGAAGACTATGTTACAAACCTAACTCAAACTCCCATGGACTTAACCAAGCCACTATGGGAAATCCACATCCTCAGCATCAAAACAAAGGATGCTACATCACATGCCATATTAAGATTTCATCATTCTATAGGAGATGGTATCTCTCTTATGTCTCTTGTCCTTGCTTGCACTCGAAAAAGCTCGGATCCTAACGCAATTCCCACTCTCCCTACCGAAAATAAGAAGAAAATATTGGTGAACACAAGTACTAGTAGCTCATGTTGGTTCTTGGGTTGCTTTGTGTGGTTGTTGCTTGCTTTCAAGATGTTATGGAACACTACTATAGATTTATGCTTGTTCTTGGCTACTATGATGTTTCTTAAGGACACCAAGACTCCTTTAAAAGGTACTTCTGAAACCGGAAAGGCTCCCAAGAAGATTGTTTATAGGCATCTTAGCCTTGCTGATATCAAATTGGTGAAAAATGCCATTGGTGTGGTATGTTTTCAATAATTTTACTTCTATTTATTTTTTGAATGATAAATTATGTCTAGGATTTTTTGTTCAAAACCACCTGAACTTTTCACGTTTTTAGAAACTCCCACTGTAATGATTTTTTTAAATAAATTTCCACCTATCATTTCCAATTTTATTAAAAACTCCCACCACTTAACGATTTTTTTTAAATTCCGCCAACAAAACCGTTAAGTGGACCCCATATATGTATTTTATTAATAATTTACGCTGAAATCGAAATCAATTTCATCAATTTAAGGGCAAAGTCTCAACAAATTTGGAGCAAGTTTGGCACGAATTATAACTATTTGGAAAAAAAATGCAACAATTTCAAGATCGATTTCGTTAAACAAAATATATATTTGGGACCCAATTAACGGTTTTTAAGTGGTTTTGTTAACGAAATTTAACAAAAACCGTTAAGTGGTGGGAGTTTTAAATAAAATTGAAAATTATAGGTGGAAATTTATATATATAAAAAATATTAAGGTGGGAGTTTCTAAAAACGTGAAAAATCTAGGCGGTAGAATGCGATTTATCCTTATGTCTAATACTTACTCCGTTAGTGATAAATTTTCAATGGATTTGCATACACATTATTAAGAATGGTAAGTTTCCGATCAGCTTTCCTTAATTCGGTGCAGGCCCGTTGAAGATTTATCATTTCTACTTGGTTCACTAAACCATCCATAAATTTCAAAAGCTCCACCTTGTTCATTTTTGTTTCTCAAAATTGGTGATGATGTTTGTTTCAGACAATAAACGATGTGGTTTTAGGGATAACTCAGGCAGGACTATCGCGTTATCTTAATAGGAAGTATGGTCAGTCTTCTATCAGTTTTTCTAGTTACTTTATCATTTATTGTCCAATATTATGAATTTCTAGTTTTATGAAATATGACAATATGATGTTGGTAATGAACATGTTCATAAATGATAAATATAGGTGAGGCTATAGGAGATGAAGATGGGCAGCAGAATAATTTGCCTACAAATATCCGCCTCCGATCAACTCTCCTTGTGAATATCAGACCAACTAATAAAATTGAGGTTCAAATATTTTTTGCCATTATTCTATATGTGCCCCATAATATTAGAACACCTTTATTTTTGCTTATGATCAAGGTCGTCTTTTATATTTTAGAATATGTACGAAATTATAAAGACTAGACCTTAAGGATAGGGAAAAAATACACAATTTTAAAGTATAATTTGTATTTCATGAAATAATCATTTTAAGAACAAATTTTACAAATAATGCATCTAAAAACGTGAAGATATAAAACAATGTGATTTAAGGTGTAGAAAATTGTAATGCAGATGTTGACCGATGTGGTACATTTGGTGAAGATTGGACTAGTTGAGATTGTTAAATGCTAGGTAGTACGGGGTTGAAGATCCTCTATAGATAAAAAAAAAAACTCTAAATTATAGAGTTTAATCAAAATAGAAAATAACATTAAAACTAATAAATTTGTATATTGGTAATTACTATATTGAATGAACTCTACTAAATTTTTTTAGAGAATCTCAACACATGGTACAAGTTACTAAGTTAGGTGTCGAATTATCTTTCAAAACAATTAGTGTTAGGAAAGGTATATATAAAAAAGGATAAATTGTGAATAACCACCTGTCAGATACACCAATTTCAAAATAACCACCCCAAATTGTTTTGCATTTAAATAACCACATCTACTTATGTTCACGCTTTGAAATACCCACCTCTTAACGGAAAATCTTAACACCGTTAGTTTTAGGGCTCAACTTTTTTAACTCCCTTCAAAATTTCACTAATTACCTTACTAATCTATAATTTGACTGGTCAAATCATGATTAACATTTTAAAAATCTTTTTTTATTCAATTTTACAATTTTTAAAACTATATATATTTGATATATGACACAAATTTCGAGACAATATTTAATCGCGTTTTTAATACTCAAGATGACGTTTTTTCGAAAAACGGACAAAAAACGGACACCACCGTACGCCCTTTGTGGGCACGGATTTTTGATTCCCTACGAAACGAGTACCTACAAGCCGGATTTTCAGGCACGTACTTCGAGACGCTTTTTTCGGACGGAATACAAAGTTTTTTCGAAAAACGGACACCGAATCATGATTAACATTTTAAAAATATTTTTTTATTCAATTATGCAATTTTTAAAACTATATATTTTTATATATGACACAGTAATAGACACAAATTTCGAGATAATATTTAATCGCGTTTTTAATACTCAGGACGACGTTTTTTCGAAAAACAGACACCACCGTACGCCCTTTATGGGCACGAATTTTGATATTTCCTACGAAAAGAGTACCTACAAGCCGGGTTTTCGGGCACGTACTCGAGACAATTTTTTGGATGGAACGTTTTTTCGAAAAACGGACAGCGCCGTACCTACAAGCCGGTGTCCATTTTTCGAAAAAACTTTGTATTCCGTCCGAAGAAGGCGTCTCGAAGTACGTGCCCGAAAAGCCGGCTTGTAGGTACTCGTTTCGTAGGGAATCTCAAAATTCGTGCCCATAAAGGGCATACGGTGGTGTCCGTTTTTCGAAAAAACGTCGTATTGAGTATTAAAAACGCGATTAAATATTGTCTCGAAATCTGTGTCCATTAGCGTGTCATATATCAAAAATATATAGTTTAAAAAATTGTAAAATTGAATAAAAAAAGATTTTTAAAATGTTAATCATGATTTGACCAGTCAAATAATAGATTAGTAAGGTAATTAGTGAAATTTTGGAGGGAGTTAGGATAATTTAGTAAGAATTTGGGCATCACACTTAACGGCGTTAGAAAATTCCGTTAACAGGTGGGTATTTGAAAAAGTTAAGGAAATGAGAGGTGGTTATTTAAACACAAACAAAAATGGGGTGGTTATATTGAAATAGGTGTATTGTGCAGGTGGTTATTCACAATTTTTCCTAAAAAAACAATAGATTGTACTATGGAGCCTCGAAAAGGTACATCTATTGGTAAAACTAATCTTTTTTCAAAAGACCATATCAATCACTTATCATTTTTTGGTTTAATAGAGTTGTGGTATGGTCTAACCTATAAAAGTAACTTGAAATATTTTTTTACCAAACATGTCTAAAGTGACCAATGTGTTTCATCTTTTTGGGCCATTTTAATGTATTCCCTATTTACCCTTTGTTTTAATTGGCCGCTCCTTTCACGTGTATCACTAATCATTGACATTTGGAATTAAATAGGATTTAGCTGAACAAATGGATGCAAACGATCCCAGGAGAAAATGGGAATGGGGAAACTCAATTGGTTACATCCTTGTTCCGTTCCATATTACATTAAGAGATGACCCATTGGATTACATACACGGTGCTAAGGCTACCATTGATAGAAAGAAACACTCTTTTGAAGCACTTTTCACATTTTTATGCGCCAAATTGATGCTCAAGATTTTAGGCCTTCAGGTATGTATACCACTTTGTTCACAAGTACGGTAAATCAATAATGACTATAAATTGATTAGTAAAGTTTTGTCAGAAAGAATCTTATTTATTACAATATTTACAAAAATAAGAGAATTTTAACATTTTCTTATATGAGACTTTTAATTAAAAAAATACTTCCTTTATTTCTTTTTATTGACTATATTTTTTTTTTCACGTTTATCAAGAAAGCGATGTAAGGGTGTAAACGAGTAATTTTTTTGATGAAATTTTAATACAAGCAAGAATGAAACTCTATATTACTTGTGTTAAAATTTCATCAAAAAATTTAATCGTTTACACCCTTAAATCGCTTCCTTAATAAGCGTGAAAAAAGAAGTGTAGTTAATAAAAAAAATCGGAGGAAGTATCTACCTTGCTTTGATCAAGCCTAAAAAATCAAATTTAGGTTATTTCCCCTTTAGTTCCTCGCTCTTTGCTCACAAGACTATGAGATTCGTGTATATTTACGGAAAATTTGCACAAAACTACCTTAACTTATCACTAATTTAAAAACTCCCACCTTTATGAATTTTTTTCTTAAATTTCCACCTAAACTTTTCAAAACCTTTATAAACTCCCACCACTTAACAGATTTTCCCAAACTCCGTTAGTGATTGCGGTACATTGTACAAATTACATAACAAATGCGGTCTTATTTGACAAAAATCCCTAATCAGTATTATTATGAAACAATATTTATCTCATAGTTTTGCAGATGACAGCTGCTATAACACACAGAGCCCTGTCTAATGCTACCTTGTCCTTCTCAAATATGGTCGGTCCAACGGAAGAAATAAGCTTTTATGGTCATCCCATAGCTTTCCTTGCTCCTAGTGTTTATGGCCATCCACAAGTATGTAGCTTCGCCTTCCATAATGATTATTGTTTCAAGATAAAGTATAATTCTTTCTTATATCTTTGTCCAAAATAAAACGTTCTTTATTTCACCTGTATTTGCTCAACTAAATTTACTATATTTGATGAACTGAAATTATTTTTACTAATTAAACATATGAGTTGCAATTTTGATGAAGCCTAAAAATTTACTACCCTCATCGCATCATCCAAATTTAAGGGTTGAAACTAGTCTAAGAGATTGTCAATATTAGAAATAGAAAAGGAGATTTCAAAAAGTTAAAGTACTCCCAAGTAAGTAGTACCTACATATTTCATTTACATACTTTGTATTTTGACACTATTTATATATTTTACTTTGACCATCATTTAAGGTGATATATAAAAAAATTCACAGTCATCGCAATATGTAGTTTTGAAATATCAATTTTTAAAATATTTCAATTTTCATAAATATAAATATTAATGATCAAAAATCTGAATTAAGGGTTCGTTCTTAGCTTATCAAAACTTATCTGAACTTATATCTAAACTTATTATACCTTATTAGACTTTATTAGACCTTATTCGACAGTATTCAACCTTATTTAACCTTATTAGATGAAACCTTGTAAGACCTTATTAGAGCTTATCTTAACTTATTAAAACTTATCTAAACTGAAAAGGTCGAAACGAACAGACCCTAACAAATAGTATAAAAGTCAAACCATCTAAATTAAAAAGAAACAAATGTATACTACCCACAAAGCTAAATGTATTACATTGGTGTAATTTTTGTACCTATTTTGCAGGCTTTGACGGTCCACATCCAGAGCTACATGGATAAGATGACATTGGTTCTAGCAGTTGATCAAAATGTGATCCCTGAACCACACAAACTCTGTGATGATATTGAGGAATTTCTTGGACTTTCTAAAGAAGCAGCTCAGAAGAAGAAAAGCTTCAATATTTAGAAATTAGAATACATGTATTATTTAGACGATTTGAATTAATTAAAGAAAAATACATACATTTTATCTTTTTAGTTTTTAACAATACATTAATCCAATGAGCAGGTTTCTTTGGGAATATGAGTCGCTTAATAGTTAACATGACTTGTCCTCTTTCTTGTGTGTTTTTTTAATTGAAAAAGGAATCGGCTTATTAAATACTCCCTCCATCTTCTAAACGATTTTCCATTTTTTTATTTTTGTATGTCCCAATTACATCTTTCATTTCCTTATTTGGATATGGACCACCTACTTTAATAATATTATCTTTATAAAAAGTAGTTGCCCCTATTCTTTCTTTCTAAATAAACAATTCTAAAAAAAACCTACTACTTTACTTTTCCATTATAAAATGAAAATTTAGACCTCACATTAATCTTACTCCTTAAACTTTGTGCGGTTGTGCCAACAAAAAATGGGAAATCCTTAGGAGGACGGAGGGAGTAATTAACTTTGGATGAACTAACGCATATGCATTTGAAGAGAAAATGTCATACATTGATGACCAATCACAATTGGACACAACAAATGGGATTTGAGATTATGGAGATAAAACACAATATACAACAAAATGCATAGTAATACAACATATACTAGGGGTATGCACAGGTCCAGAACCGGACCGGACTAGAACCGGTTGAACATGTAGATCGAAATTTTCTTTATTCTTGGACCGGAGATCGGACCTAAATTATCCGATCTGGTCCGGTTTTGGACCTGATAAAACAGGTCCGGTACGATTTTGGACCTGTTTTTTCTTTTGGCAGAAATTTATTCTAAAACAACACGGTCATATCATATAAAGAATATGTAAGTAGCTAACTAAAAAAAATTTCAAGAATGCTATTACCTTGCCGACACAAATGACAGTCAGCATTTCTATAATGCAAAATGGCATGCGTCATTAATGAGACGCCATTCTTCAGCTCTAACATCTTTATCAATCACTTCCATAGCCAAATCAAAGTAGCCTTTCAATTTACCAGCAATTCTCTCATTCAAAACCTTAGTTCCATCTACACCGTCCTTCCATTCTTTGCCCCAGTTGATTAATTGAAGAATTGGGGTTTCTGTTACTGTTTGATTCATATACCAGGTCAAAATTAGAAAATATTGAGCTCAGTGAATCGCATACTCCTTTCATGTAAGATGGAAACGAAATTGTCAATTGTGAATGGTGATATTTGTGAGGAGGATTGTATTAAGGAGAAAATGACGTCGTCGCCATCGAAGCCGCCGGAGAATGGAGTTCGCTGCCGTAGAATAAAGAAGAAATGACCGGGAGAAATAGGGTGAAAAATATCTGGGTAGTAAGAGCAATATTAACAATGCTTTATTCATAAAAAGTTCACGGCATTATTCATTTATTTTCTCTATCCTAAAATGTCACCTTTCAACCATTCTTTATTAACAACTAGATTTATATGCACGCGATACGTGCGACAATAATTTTATTATGAAATTTCATAATCTACAGTAGATAATTTTATAGACAGTCGCATCTACCACCTAAAATTTTCATGTTTTTAGAAACTCCTACTTTAATCAATTTTAAAAAAAATTCCAACTCCCATTTACGATTTTATTAAAAACACCCACCACTTAATAGTTTTTGTCAAATTTCATTAACAAAACCATTAAGTGGGTCCCACATATACATTTTGTTAACAATATAGAACTTGAAATAGTTGCAATTCTTTCCAAATAGTTATAATTTGTTCCAAATTTGCTCTAAATTTGTTGAGAATTTGCCCTTAAATTGATAAAATTGACTTTAATTTTAGCGTAAACTAATATTAAAATGCATATGTGGGTTCCACTTCACGTTTTTGTTAACGAAATTCAACAAAAATCACTAAGTGGTGGGAGTTTCTAATAAAATTGGGAATGATGGGTGAAAATTTATAAGAAAAATTCATTAAAGGGGAGTTTCTAAAAACGTGAAAAAATTAGGTGGTTTTGAACAAAAAATCCTAATTTTATTTGCATACGATGTGTGTTTTGCCTACTGTAACATGATAAAATGTGAAGGTACACAATATATTTTGTTTTCAAGCTAAATTCATTTTGACTCATTTGTCTTTGAAAACCTCACTTACTCCCCACTATCAACTTACAACTTTTGTTATATAGTACCCATTAAGGTTTTTTTTACTCATTGTCTAGATATAAAAAATTCAAAAGTACTTGAAAATACTTTATCATATTTTTCACTCATGTTAAAATACTTTATCATGATCAATTTAATCAAATGTGCCTTCACTCATGAACAATCAATTACTCATGTATTTCAAAATAAAAAAAATTTCAGAAGTATATAAAAGTATAGCAAAGTGGGTGTCTATTTATAAATCTCAAGAAAATATAATCGTTGATATTTTTTTAATTGTTTTTACTTTGTAGGTTTTTAGATATTTTATTAAAAGTTTTGAACATCTTTTATTAAAAATCTGATGGCTAAATTTGGAAATAAAACTTAATTACTTAATAAACTCATTGATTTATTTTATTTATTTTTCCTTTTTTTCTTTTTGGTGTCCACCCCCACCTCTTCACTTATATAATAGAGATAACTCATTTTGAAGTTCATCACCTCTTCTCTGCTACCTTTCTCTCTCTACTTATCAAATACACTACCAATTTATAAGATTTTTATGCTTTATTTTAATTTACAAAATTATAGCAAAATGAGTGTCATATTGTAGAGAATAAAAAAAATAAACTGCAAATATTTTTGTTCTATTTTTCTGGTTATTATTTTTGAAGTTATGATATTTACAAAATTATAAAAACAAGTAATTTCATGTTTGCACTCCACATAATAGGTTGTGTAAAAAGGTCATCTTATGACCTATTTTCATGAATTTTGCATGAACAACCTTTTATTAGATCATAGTTAATAAGGTTTTTTATAAGTTCATGTCATGGACTTTATCAAAATGTCATTGCTAATAGTGCTCTAAGAGTTGTGTTGATACAAAATGACAAATAACTGAATGAGACTCAGAGTGGGGTTTTTTTAATTAAAAAATCAGGGTTCCGATCCGGACCTAATTTTTCCGGGTTTTACCCGGACCGGCGGAAACCCGAAATCCCCCATTTTCAAGGACCGAAAACCGGACCTAAATTATCGGACCGGTACGGTCCGGTCTAAATTATGGTCTGATTCGGTCCAAACTCAGGTCCAACCCTGACCTGTGCACACCCCTACATAGAACTTTGCAGTACGAAAAAATACATCATACAATTTGAGCAATACGATCTCAAACAACCATAGCACACATGGTATCCCATACAAGTGACTCTTTCCCAAGCCACCTAACTTACTAACGCCCATGTGTCACAATTGGTTGTGCACACACCACTATTGGTGGTACACGGTACACCAACCACACTCCACCAATGTCTACATCTTCGAGGTTATCTTACACACATATCTCTATAAACATCTTCCAAAATGAGCTTATAAACTAGTAAATAGCTTATTTATAAGATTTACAGGTTCCAAACCGACGACATATCACTTATGATAGTTATCAGACAACAACCTTCCTAGCATCAACCACAAAGTACCCTAAATATTTTCCAGCTTGCATAATTACCACAACTAGTATATAGGAAATTTAATAGGGAAAATTAACAGGAATAATCCATACTATTACCCATCTTCTTTAATTAATCCTAACTTTGAATATTCTCAAAATAATCTCAATTGTCACCATTCCTTCCCAAAACGATCTCACTTGACTTGGAACTTGTTAACAAGTTGCAAAGGACACGTGTCATAACGAAATTGGTCGGAAAAAAAAAAATTTAATTAAACCTTCCCTTTCCAGCCACCCCCCTTCCCCTCCCCTTTTCCCGGCAACCACCACCCGTGAGCCACCGCAGAACCACCCAAACCCACCCAGACGCACGGAAACCAACACAAACCCATCGGAAATCACTCGACCCACCCGAAACCCACCCACACCCACCCGATACCCACCGACACCCACCTGAAATCCACCCAGACCCACCCAGAACTTCCCCACCACCTTAAAACAACCCCAACCCACCCGAAACCCACCCAGACCCACCGGACATCACCCAAGACCAACCCGAAACCCACCCAGACCCACCCAAAACTTTCCCACCACCCAAAACAACCCCAAACCCTCCCCTTTTTGGGGCATGTGAGGATTTTTTGGGGGTGGGGAGAAGGAGAACGAAACTGGGAGGAGGGAGACCGACGGTTTGGGCTGGTGCTGGGCGGCAGTGGCGGCGGTGAGTGGCCAGCGGTGAGTGTGGCGACGGGAATAGGGTAGGGTGGGGATGGGTTTATGATTTTTTTTTAATTTTTTTATATTTTTTTAGAAAAATTGATAATTTAACAAAAATAAAATAAATAGACCAATCATAATACGCCATGTGGCATTATTAACCTGTTTATCAGGTTATCATTTTACCTAAGACTAATATTAGAAGATACCCTAAATACTTAGGATTATTTTGGGATATACTAAAGGTGGAATTAATTATGGAAGACAGGCAATAGGTCGGATTATTCTTGTTAATTTTCCCAATTTAATAATATTAGGAAGTACGACAAAGAAGAAACTAAACAAGTGAAACAAATTGGTAATACATAGCATCTTCAATACAATTAGTAACACATACCACTCTAATCTACGGACCAATGCTGAAAATCACGAACCAACTTATAAACCGCCTTCCAAACTTAATTCATCTACTCTATACATGTGCGAACATCCATAATAGACCAATATAATGGATTTGTATTCCTAACAGAAAGATAATCTGATTGACAACTAAATTAAAGATGTTTGAAACGAATAGTTAGTATTTGGGTAATTTGGTAATTAGACTTTTAGTAGGCTTGTAAAGATAGTTATTCATAACTCTATATATATAACAGTGCCAGGCAACCTAAACAGGTTAGCCAATTATTCTCAATACTCGTACATGGTATCACGAGCCTAGGTTAAAATTTTTTTTTCTCTTCCGCACCTGTAACCTACCGTTTTTTTAAACAACCCTAACCCTGGGTTAGCGTTTCCGGCCAGCTGCAGCACCATGTCTGCCGCTTCCTCTTCCGGCCAACCCGTCGGCCGTCACAGCCCACTCGCCACAGGCTCCGCCGCACGGACCACCACGCCTGCCTCAAGTGCCCTAGCGTTTTCTCTGGGCAGTTTTCAAGACGTGGCTCCTCCGTCTTCTAGCACCGCCACAACGGTTGCTCTGTCGCCAGGTGGTGGCACTCCTGGCGTCTCTGCCTCGCCATGGCAGTTGGCGTCATCCACCGGCCTCTTTCCTGGCAGTCCGCCAGCCCAACGCACCCCCAATGCGTTTTCCGCCGAGGTTTAACCCGACACTTGGCAATGGAGGGTTCCGCTCCCTGTCTCCCTATCCGTCCTATCCGACTTCGTCTCTCCCATCCGCGACATCCCATGTGCATCAGGATATCACTCGGTTTGCGACTATCAAATTGGCGTCACCCGAGGATTATCTTATGTGGAAAACTCCGGTGACGTGTTTTCTTTCGACCCACCAATTGCTTGGTATTGTTGAAGGTACTATTCTGGTTCCTTCTCCTACTTATGTTGATCATCTAGGTCAATCTGTGCCTAATTCGCAATTTTATGAGTATATGAGACTAGATCAACAAATTAAGTTATGGTTATATGCGTCAATTTCCCGTGATCTTATGATGGATGTGCATGAGTTACGTACAGCCGTTGAGATAAGGACTAGGTTACAGTCTCGATTTTTGCATGCTAGTATGGCTAGGTCGATGGAATTGAAGGGTAGACTTAGTCATATGAAGAAATCTGATCAGCAATCTATGGAAGTCTTTTTACGTGAAATCAAGATTATAGTTGATTCCTTAGCTGCTATTCAGTGTCCTGTCTCTCAGTATGATTTGATCCAGTATACCTTGACTGCATTGGATCAAGATCGTGATTATGATGCCCTTGTAACTATTTTGTCTCAATTTCAAACATCCTTGACATTTGATGATCTTCGCCCCAAGCTTCTTCAGCATGAGCAACGTCGTAAGGCTATGTGTGCTTATGACGATACCTCTACTGCTCATCAAGCTTTAGTTGTTGTTCAGTCTGGCTCTTCAGGTTCGCAGTCCTCCAATTCGGGTGGTACGAATTCTAAAGGTCAAGGGGGTGGTAAAAACAAGAATCGCAACAATAATAGGTCAGGGTGGTCGTGGACATGCAGGCCGAAATAATGGTAAGGGTAATTTATCTAACGTGTCATATGTTGATTATTCTTGTGCCAATTATATTGCTAATGATTTGTCTTCAGCAGGAAGTAATCCATCTAACGGCACTTTAGCCAACGCTCCTTCTTCAGATACTTGTGGTCTTTGTTGGTATCCAGGTTACCAAGCAGCCTATTGCCCTCAGCGTTTCAATCACATCTTTGTGCCTTCCTCTTCTGATGGTGTCACACGTGCCCTAGCTGCACTGTCTGTTGGTGGTGAAACGAATGACTCCGTTTGGTATCCAGATTCTGGAGCCGCATCTCACATGACCTCCTGTAAGCTATCTAATGTTATTCCTTACACTGATTCGAGTTCTATTGTTGTTGGTGATGGCACACGACTTCCCATTAATAAACTTGGAAATTTGACTTTGTCTTCCCCTAGTCGCCCCCTTCGTCTCACGAAGGTGTGTCATGTTCCCCAGTTGAAACATAATCTGATGTCTGTTAAAAGTTATGTCAGGATAATTCTTGCATAGTTTGTTTTGACGAGTCTTCTGTTTGTGCTAAGGACAAGACCACGGGGGCGATTCTATTGCGGGGACTCAGTAGGAATGGTGTCTATCCTCTTCAGCCTAGCATTCTTAAGTCAGAGTCATCTTCCCTAGTTTGTTCAGAGTCTGCCCAGAGTCGTCTGTCCCCGCTCTCATTGCAACCAAGGAGTCTGGAGATGTTTGGCATGCTCGCCTTGGTCATCCTTCTGCTAGAGTTTTAGGAAGTTTACGTTCACAAAACTTGATTTCATGTAATTCTAAGTTTCATGACGATTGTGTTCATTGCAAAGTAGGAAAGATACATCGTTTGCTTTTTGAGTTTGTGACTCATTGTGCTCCCTATCCTTTATATTTGATACATAGTGATCTTTGGCAATCGCCTGTTAAATCAAATCAATTTTTTCAGTATTATGTGGTTTTTGTTGATGATTATTCGCGTTTTTCATGGCTATATCCACTTAAACTAAAATCTGATGTTTATTCGACCTTCTTAGCTTTTCGGAAACTTGTTGAGAATTTTTTAAATTCCAAAATTAAATTTTTCCAAAGTGACGGTGGACGTGAGTTTGATAACACTCCTTTACTACAACATTTCTGTGATTCGGGAATTTATTTTCGAAAGTCTTGTGCTCAGACTCAAGCGCAGAATGGTGTTTACGAAAGGAAACATCGAACCATTATCGAGATGGCCCGTACTATGCTTATTCAATCTGAGTTGCCAACTCGATATTTGGGTCGATGCCTGTTATACGGCTGTTTATACGATTAATCGTCATCCCAGCTCGGTTTTGCAGGGTTCATCCCAGTTTGCTAAGCTTTTTCACCGTCCCCCCTCCTATGAGTTTTAGAAATGTTTTCGTTGTGCCTGTTTTCCGTTGTTTTTAGATCCTAAAATCAATAAATTACAGGCTAAGTCGATTCAATGTGTTTTCATTGGCTATGCGTCACATTATAAGGGTTATCGATGTCTTGATCCTGTTTCTGGCAAAGTTTACACAAGTCGTTATGTTTTGTTTAGTGAACGGAAATTTCCTTATCGTTTTCTTGTGTCTAGCACATCCACTGATTCGTCTTTGGACGAGTCTCTTGATCCCTTAGTTTGGTTTCCGAGTCTTCCCTCGTCTAGTGAACCGAGTTTATCGTCCAATGGTCCCCCCTCTAGGTTGTCTATTGCGTCGATCAATCCTATGCCTTCATCCCCCGAGCCCGCCGCATCACGGGGGCACATGCAGCAACCCGCTGCCTGCCCACAGATGCGTGCGCACCCGAGGGCTATGTGCCCAACAACAACCCGCAGTCATGCTTTCCCGCGCCCGCAGGATGGCGAGATGTTCAGCAGGAACTTGCTGCCTGCCCGCGTGGTCTCCCCGCAGCCTCTCCCCCTCCATCGCTAGCAGTTGCTGCCAGCCCGCAGGCACAACCTGCGCCTGCGGGGTCATATGTGGCCCAGCATTTTTCCCCTTCCTCGTCTTTTACCCCTCCTCTAGATGTTCCTCTTGAGTCATCCCCGTTTCCCATTGTCCCTCCCCCTAGGCGTCCTAGAAAGTCGTCTAAGTGTGTTGACCCGACTAATGTTCATACCATGACCACTTGTCTAAAAGACGGCATCATTTCCACTCGGAATTTAATGAATTTAAAAACCGATGTTGTTGAGTATGAACCGTGTAACTTTAAGCAAGCGTCTAAAGATTCTCGGTGGCAACAAGCCATGCGTGATGAGTATGAAGCATTAATTAAGAATGATACATGGGAACTTGTGCCTCGCAACAACAATAGAAACGCTCTTGGTTGTAAGTGTGTGTATAAGATTAAATATAATTCTGACGGTTCTGTGGAGCGGTTTAAAGCCAGGCTTGTTATTTTTGGTAATCATCAGCAGGCAGGTATTGACTACTTTGAAACCTTTAGTCCTGTCATTAAGCCTACTACGGTTCGCTTAGTTTTAACTCTTACTGCTACTTTTAAATGGCCTATTCGTCAACTCCATGTTAAAAATTCTTTCCTTCATGGTTTCCTCAATGAGGAAGTCTATATGCGTCAGCCTCCTGGTTTTGAACATCCTTCTCAACCACATCATGTTTGTCGGTTACGAAAATCCATTTATGGTTTGAAGCAAGCTCCTCGAGCTTGGTTCTTTCGTTTCAACAACTTTCTACTCTCTATTGGTTTCAAGTGCAGCAGTTGTGACACCTCCATGTTCACCCTCACACACAGTGGTCATATTATCATTCTCTTGCTATATGTTGATGATATTGTGCTTACAGGTAGTAGTTCCTCTTTGCTTCAGAAATTTATCAGTGTTCTCTCTGCCCAGTTTGCTATGAAGGATTTGGGTGATTTGCATTATTTCTTAGGCATTCAGGTTTTACGTACTCCTCAGGGTTTGCTTTTGTCTCAAAACAAATATGTAGTTTATCTTCTTCAGAAATTTCATCTTCATACTGTCAAACCCATACGTAATCTTGTTGTCTCTCGTGTCACTCTTTCTTTCTTAGATGGTGAACTTCTTGCTGATCCCACAGATTATCGTAGTATGGTTGGTGCATTACAATATTTGACTATGACTCGTCCTGATATTGCTTATGCTGTTAATTCGGTTTCTCAATTTATGCATGCGCCTCGTACTACTCACCTTCATGCTGTGAAAAGAATTTTCAGTTATCTGCAGGGAACTTCTAATTATGGGTTGAATCTTCATAGTATTGGCTCTCCTACTGTGACTGTTGCCTATTCTGATGCTGATTGGGCGGGTTTCCTGACACTCGGCGTCCTACTACTGGTTATGTTGTCTTCCTAGGGAAGAATTTGATCTCCTGGCGTTCTAAGAAGCAACCTACTATTTCGAAGTCTTCTACTGAAGCTGAGTATCGTGCTGTTGCCTACACTGCGGCCGAAACAATTTGGATACGTCAATTGTTGGCTGATTTAGGGTATTTTCATCGCCGGCCTACCATTCTCTATTGTGACAATGTTTCTGCTATGTATCTTACTGCCAATCCTGTCCATCATGATCGTAGTAAGCACATTGATGTTGATTATCATTTTGTTCTGAGATGGTTGCTAAAGGCGGACTTCAGGTCAAGCATGTTCCGACACAATTGCAGGTTGCTGATATTTTTACTAAGGGTCTTTCTTCTGATTTGTTTTGTAAACATCGTTCCAATATATCGGTGATTCCTCCCCGTAAAGATTGAAGGGGTGTATTAGAGTAATTTGTTAATTAGACTCTTAATAGGCTTGTAAAGATAGTTTTCATAACTCTATATATATAAAAGTTCCAGACAAGCTAAACAGGTTAGCCAATTATTCTTAATACTCGTACAGTTATTAATAAAGAAGAACAAAATGAGTCGTTCTTGGCAATTAACATGAACACTTTTTCAATTCCTGGGGGTAAGCCGTAAGCTTATCTAGCTCGTAAAGATCGAGTTGTTAGTGCATTATCATCTTATTTTCTTCACAAAGGTGGTATAGGCAGAAGGTTCACATTATCATCTCATTTCTTCACAAATTAAAACTCACATGACTTAAATATAAAAAGTCAAATGGAATAAGTTCATATAGAAATAATGGTGTACTGATGATATTTGTATCATTTTATTTGAGCATGTGTCATTTCAAAGCAGGGTGGCTCCCGATTAAAAAAATTTCTATTCATGGTTTTGGACTTTTGGGGTTCGTTGTTTATGCATTTTTATACAACTTTTGTATAACAACAGAAAATACAAATAGCAAAAAATTATGATTGCTTGATTATAAATGATATATAGTAGTTGCGTGCAAGTCATATTATTCCCTCTTGGTTTATGTATACAAAGTACATAAAATGATTTATTTTTTTTGGGTGAAATGGTCATGAAAGGAAGGCTTTTATTTATTTAATAAATTTATTTAATAAATTTATCCATATTAGCTAGCTTATCTCCATACAACTTTTGTAGGACAGGAAAAAATATATGAGAAAAAAATGATTAAAAATATTGGTTATAATAGCAAGTCAATTTTTCCTCTTAGTGGATGACACAAAGTACATGGAACGAATACTTGTTTGAGTGAATCTGTCAATAGTTGGAGTCTGGGAGACATGTATTTGTTTGCTCATTAACAGCTAATTTCTCAAGACTAATATATATACATGTGTGGCAATTCTCTTAAGGCTTAGCTATCTGCCCTCTCCATACATTCTTTTGTAATATTGAACGTGGAAAGAAGATAAGAGGAAAATTTTGGTTATAACAATATTTTATTAATTATGTATACAAGTCATATTCCCTCTTGGCTGATAACACAAAGTACATGTGATTATATTTTTTTTTTATGAATTTATCATGAGTGGGAGACATGTATTTCTAATTTGGCTCATGACTAATTTTTCGTGACTAATAAATATTATATAAATGATAACGTTTTTAGGGTTTAGCTTCTGACCATTTGCATACAACTTTCATATAACAGTTGGATAAAGGCATATAAAAAAATTATAATAATTTCACTTATAATACAATGATACATGTCATATTACCTCTTGGGCCCTTGGTTGATAAGTACACAAAGTACATGGAATTAATTATTTTTTTTGTATGAATTTGTCATGAGGTATGTATTATTAATTTTGCTCATGATTAGTAAATATAATATGAATGGCAATGACTTTTAGTTTTAGGGTTTCGATATCTGACTATCTCCATACAACTTTATATGACAGCGGGATAAAGATATAGAAAAATGAAATTTTAGATATAATTATCTTAATTATAGTAGTTGCATGCAAGTCATATATCCTCCTAAGCACCAAAAAAATATATATCCTCCTCCCTCCCCCATAAAATTGGACCTCCCATCATATATATCAAAAACCTAAAACCTACCCACAAGAAAACTTAAAGAAAAAAAGAACTTGAATTGTTTTGTGTCCAATAATCAAATTCCAGATGGCGGACATCAAGTGGCTGAAGCCAATCAACACAACAAAAAAGACAAAAGATGAGGTGGAGGAGCCGCTTAGCCCGACGGCGCTTTTGTTCCACGCGCCGCAGATGGATTGTTGCATAGTAGCCATGGTTGGATGTAAGACGGAGATCAACGTAGAGGTTATTAAGGAAGGAATTAACCAAACCATGGTTAAGCATCCTCGCATGTCTAGCAAGCTGGTTAGTCATCAGACTCATCAATTTTATCTCTAATTCCTCTCTTTGCATGCTTTTGCACCACAAAGTCAACGTTATCATAAAAGTCAACGTTCTCTGTTTTGTTTTGTTTAAGGAACATCTTCAATGAATTGTGTTGGTTCATGTTAAATTTGATCAAGATTCCAAACTGTGTTGAAAAATGTTTTAATAAGATAGATGGTTAGAGTCATATGGTTGGAGGTTTGATGCTTAAAGTCAACGCTCTATAAGTTTTTTGAAATGATATAAGTCTATAATATAGATGGTAAGTATTTTGTACAGAATGTCACTTGATTTCGATGTTTTCTTTTAAGTTGTTTAATTTTTATTTTTACATTTGTTAATGCACAACCTTATAACAACAAAATGATATTTTTAATTATTGGTTAGTAGTACAAATAACAAAGTTAATATCTTGAAAATAGCACTGAAACTAATAAAATAGCATACGACATGATAAGTTTTTGTTTGTATATATTAGTGATAAGGTACAGTAAAAGGGGACAAATAGATAGATAGGGCAATAGTCAGAGTCAGAGTGCAACAACTATATATATTTCCCTCTTATTTCGAGGTTTTCTTCTTTCTTTAGAGGGGGCAATAGAATAAATAATAGTGAATGGACATGATTTTTCATAAGGAAAAAAAGTAAGGTATTTGTGAATAAATAATCATTTTTTTGAAAATTAAGATGAGATTCCCAAATTTACGTATAATATTCTATAGTTCATTACTAATTAGTAATTACTACTAATTAGTACTACCTCCATTCTTTATTAATAACTACGTTTCTATTTTTAAATTTCTATTTTTACGCTATTCATCCATCTCCATTTAACCAATTATGATGATCTATACACAAGGATAAACATAGTTATGTGGGATCTTGTTAGATTCGTCTCGGTATATATACTTAATTAAAATTAACTTTCTATAATTTTTACTTGAGCATAATTAGAGTTAAATACATTCAAAGTTGTACGTTGAGAGGCATCAAACTCTCTATATATTGATTAATAAAGAACGGAGAAAGTATTACCTACCGAACATCGACTCTCATGCATACATCAAGGACTATATATAGTTCAAATTTAGTCACATGACACTTGCCTATTATTGCAAATTTGCAACTAGCTAGTACTAAGAAATGGAGGGAGAATATGGCATTTTTGCATAGTTTGATTCGAATCATCAGCTTTGTTCCTTATATCATTTTCGAATAACAATTTTTTTCTTTACATGATTGTATTACTTTGATGTTGAGTAGCTTATATATAATTGTGCTAACTTTTTCATCTTATTGAATTAACCAAAGTAGGGTTATGATTCCAAGAAACCTGGTAAACCAGTTGCATGGATCCGAACCAAGGTGAACATAGACGAGCATATCATCACTCCAATTCTTGATTCACACATAAACTCACCAGATGAATACATTGAAGATTATCTTACAAACCTAACTCAAACTCCCATGGACATGACCAAACCATTATGGGAAATCCACATCCTCAACATCAAAACAAAGGATGCTAACTCAATTGCCTTATTCAGAATCCACCATTCAGTTGGAGATGGTATCTCTCTTATATCACTCGTCCTCGCTTGCACTCGAAAAAGCTCGGATCCCAATGCAATTCCGACTCTCCCTACCCGAAACAACAACAAGAAGAAGTTGATTGACACAACAAGGAGTAACTCAAATTGGTTCTTGGGTTGCTTCTTATGGTTGTTCCTTGCTTTCAAGTTGTTGTGGAACACTATTGTAGATGTGTGCTTATTTTTGGCTACTATGATGTTTCTTAAGGACACAAAGACTCCTCTAAAAGGTAATTCTAAGACAGGAAAGGCTCCTAAGAAGTTTGTTTATAGGAATCTTAGTCTTGATGATATCAAGTCGGTGAAGAATGCCATGGACAATGTGGTATGTTTTCTTCTACTTCATTTATTACTTTTTGAGTAATAAAACCAAGGGTAATTTTAGGTTTACAAATGAAATAATAGAGATCTACACTAGTTTTGTTGAAAACCAAAACCCATCTAGTAGAATCATAATAGAAGTTATTTTTGTTGCCCTAGGACAAATTCGTATTCTCTTCATCGGTATTTTACTAAATTAAATTAAAGAAATTGGCAGCAAAAACTTGATTTTGCATATTAATATTGTTTTATTCTAATTAGAAATAGAGCCATGTAGTTACCTTTAACTTACACTCAATAAATATTTGCAAGATGTCATTTTTTTTTTGTAATTCAATGATAGTAATGGTTAGACTCATGTATCGGTATACATAAAAGACAAATGGTGTAGATAAAAGAGAACAGAAGTAATATGTAATATATTTGTTCTAACTTAAGTGAGTGGCAATGATGCTTCTTCAGACGATAAATGATGTGGTTTTGGGAATAAGTCAAGCAGGCCTATCGAGATACCTTAACAAGAAGTATGGTAAGTCTTTTATCATTCTATTTTGTGAGAGTGAGGAATATCTCAGTTAATTTGAGTGTTGCTATGATTTCTTAGAATTCTTCGGTTGATTCCCAGTTCCGCCTTCATGGCTCTAAAAGAATTAACCATTCACTTTTTTGAGTTTATAGTTATACAAAAATATCATTATATATATGATGTTGATAGTGCACATGATGTAATTCTTAAATCATATCACAGGTGAGTCTAAAGGAGACCAACATGGACAGCTAAATAATTTGCCTGCAAATATACGTCTCAGATCAACTCTCGTTGTTAATATCAGACCAACTTATACAATCGAGGTTTTATTCTAACATTACCCATTTTATTTGCACCAAGTACTCCGTAGAACTACTTCATTTTCTGTTATTTTGCTATTTGATAAGATAATTGGTTCAAGCTCAACTCCTATTAGACTACTAGCCTGCATGAATCTCTAATTTAAAAATGGATAAACTCTCCTATGTAGAGGGTGTTTGGTAAATGGCTTTTGGGTGGCTTTTTCATTGGCTTTTGGCTTTTATATCTGGTCAAACAGCCAAAAAAAGTGTTTGGTAAACGGCTTTTGGAGTAGTTGAAAAGCCGGCTTTTAAGCCAAAAGCCAAAAGCTGCTTTTACCAGCTTTTGTTGCTGGCTTTTGCTTTAATTTTGTACTTAACAGTCAACACTAACAGCCGTTTTTACCAAACACTTTTATATACAGCCAATAATTACAAAGCCAGTCAAACAAGCCACTAAAAAAAGCCGGTCAATCCAGCCACAACAAAAAGCCACCAGCCGATTGCCAAACACCCCCATAATGTTGGGATGATAAGTAAACTCATGGATAGCAGGATAAAGCCTTGGGATTCAGGGGGTAACCTAAATCCTAATGAACTACCACCTCTTCCGCTTGCTTTTAACTTATGATTAGGGTTGTTTAAATATTCTAGAATGTATACTAATTATAAAAACTGGACTTAAAAAAAGAAAATTTACGTATACTTTTGGAATGTAAGAGCTATTTCATACTCCCTCCATTTTTTTAAATAGGAACGTTTGCTTTTGCACGTGGACCGAGGAAAAAGTGCAAAAGTAAGAGAGAAATATGGTAAAAGTAAGGAAAAAGTGAAAAAAAAGTAGAGAAAATGAGAGAAAAAGTAGGAGTAAAGTGTAATAATTAGGTGGACCAACCTACTATTTATGGAAAAAGGTAGAAGTGTCTCAATTAATAAAAAGGAAAATTAACAGGAATAATCTGAACTATTGCCCGTCTTCCATAATCAATCCCACCTATAGTAATTCTCAAAATAATCCCAACTCTCACCCTCCCTTCCAAAAGCAGTCCCACTTGACTTGGAACCTGTTAAACAGGTTGAAATGGCCACGTGTCGAAATTCTATTGGCAAAAATTTTTAAAAAATTAAAAAAATGAAAACCCACCCTTTTCCCAGAATCCCAGCCACCACCCCTTCCCCTCCCCTAGCCACACGCCGGAAAACACCCATGCCCAGATGAAAACCACTCCCACCACCCTAAAACAACCCGAGATCAACCCCCACGACCCTAAAACAAACCACCACCCGCCGAAAACACAACCCACACAGCCGAAAACCACCGCTAACCAGCCGAAAACAAAAACCCACCCCTAATCTGGCGAAAACCACCTCTAACCCGCCGAAAACCAAAACCCACTCCCGAAAACCACCCCCTAATCACCCGAAAACAAAAACCCACACTTGAAAACCACCTCTAACCCTCGAAAACAAAAATCCACACCTGAAAACCACCCCTAACCGCCCGAAAACCAAAACCCACAACTGAAAACGATCCGTAACCACCCGAAAACCACCCAGACGAAAACTGAATACCATCCCACCACCTTAAAAAACCCTAGAATAGGACGAAGGTGGATTTGTGTTTGAAAGGTGGTGGTGGTCGAAGAGGATAGGGAGATGTGGACGGTGCTGGTGGTTTTTCAAAGGTTTGGGAAGATTTTTACAGGGATGGGGAGGTTTTCCGATGTAGGGGGTTGTTTTTGGGGTGGGGAGAGGGAGATCGGCGGTTTTAACGGGGTTTGGGCGGTGAGTTGGCGGTGAATGTGGTGGTGGAGGGTGGGTGGGTTTGTTTTCTTTTTTTATTTTTAATTTGATGATTTAAAATAAAATAATAAGTTGACCAATCATAATGCGCCACGTGTCATGATTAACCTGTTTATCAAGTCACCATTTCACCTAGGACTAATAAGGGAAAATATACTAGATAGTTAAGATTATTTTGGGAATTACTGTAGGTGGGATTAATTGCGGAAGATGGGTAATAGTTCGGATTAATCCTGTTAATTTTCCCTTAATAAAAAAACACCCTTGAATGGCAAAATATCCCCATTAAAAAAACAGAGGAAGTACATCAATAATATTATAATGGATTTTACAAAAAAATACCTAAATGACGAGGAATAAGGCTGGTGTGATTTAAGGCTTGTCTAGCTAAATATTGAACACACGACAACTCGGAGTATCACACGAAGCACTAATCAATTAGCTTTTAAATCAATTGGTGTTTTGTAAAACTACATGTTAGATTAATATAAAAAAATCCACAATATTTACTCAAATCCACAAAAGCTATATCTATAAAAAAATATTTTCACCGTGAAAACGATTAAAAAGGTTACACATGAGGCATAAAGAGTTAGCGTATTTTATTAATAACATTTTTGTAAATATTGACAACTTTGATGTTAAATACGCGTACCCCTTTAATCATGATATGTACCCCGCGTATAAATCTTGTAAGTACCCTTTTTAAAATTTTCATGGTTTTGAGCAAATTTGTGATTTTTAGTGGATCCTCTGGATAAGAGCTCTTGCATTTGTAGCTTATAGATCATCTTGCACACCCTCATCATTTGGGTAGAACATGACGGCGTGAGCCGATGAGCCTCGAAACCTCCCTTTTGTTTTTATTTTTTTGATTTGATGTTGAAAAAATTACATCTTGTAAATCTAACATTTCTTAAAAGCTCAATTACAATTGTTATCATCTCTAAAATAATATTTCTGGTTTTGTTCATGTGTATGATTGATCATTGACATGCATGGTGAAACAGGATTTAGCAGAACAAATGGAAGCAAACAAACTGAAGACAAAACGAGGATGGGGGAATTCAATTGGTTATGTCCTTCTTCCGTTTGACATTGCATTAAAAGATAACCCATTGGATTACATACGAAGTGCTAAGGCTACCATTGACAAGAAAAAACATTCTTTTGAAGCACTTTTTACTTTTATATGTGCCGAATTTACTCTCAAAACCTTAGGCCTTGGGGTATGTTAAGTTATGCTACTACTATGTTCAAAAGCCAAATCAAAGATAACTAGACTTGTTAATTGATTAAGTTATTTTACACTTTTACAGGTGACAGCTGCTATAACATACAAAGCTTTATCCAATACTACCTTGTCCTTCTCTAATTTGGTCGGTCCAAATGAAGAAATAAGCTTTTATGGTCATCCCTTGACTTTCCTTGCTCCTAGTGTTTATGGCCATCCACAAGTATGTAGCTTCCATTATGCTTGTTTGTTTCAAGATAAAGATGGTGTTTGGTAAATGATTTTTTACTGATTTTAAGCTTTTGATTTTTCAATGTGGTCAAGCCAAAAAAACTTGTTTGTAAAATATTTACGCCAAATAAAAATATGGCTTTTAAGCCAAAATAGAGAAAGTTGCTTTGGGTGGCTGTTTTGGTTGAGTTTTATTGCCTATATTTTATCTAATAAACAACCAATAACCAATAACTAATATTACCAAACATCTTTATAAACAACCGACTAACACAACCAACTTTAAAAGTCACTAGAAACAGCCAACACTAACACTAACATTGATCAAACTAGTCAAATCAATTAGCCAACAACCAACACTCAACAATCATCAATTGATTATTGTCAAACACACCCCAAAGTATAATCTCTGACTTCTATCTCCGTCATAAATTTTAGTGATTGTTGATTGAAACTTAATTTTATTTATTTCGATATATTTATTAATAAAGATTGATTTTTGTTGATACATTATTGTTTTCTCTTATATATAGTTAATTTTAAATTTATTTTTTCGCTATTGCAACTTATTGACCCACACATTCAAATACAATATTGTTATGATGTAACTTTTCTACATATATATTGCAGGCTCTGACCATCCATTTCCAGAGTTACATGGATAAAATGACTTTGGTTCTAGCGGTTGATCCAAATGTGATCCCTGAACCACACAAACTATGCGATGATATTGAGGAATCACTTGGACTTGTTAAAGAAGCAACTCAGAAGAAGAAAGTCTTCAATATTTAGAACACATGTTCTACCTACATGACTACACGACTACGATATAATTATAGAACAATAAAACAGAAAGTGAGGGTAACTCATTTACTTATAGCATTTTTTTCGATTCTCGACCATAGAATCGATTCTCAACTTGTATATGCGTGGCTCTTTATGTAAATAAAAACACAATACACAAGTATTTTTCTTCTAAAAATACACATTATTAATTCAATGATTAGATTAGGTTCCTTCCGTTAATAATTTTATTAATGTATGCTTGCCTATGGCATATGAATTGGTTCAAAGATTGATTTTCCTTTGGAAACATAAGCTGTGTATGACTTTGTGAGTTTACACCTTCACTTTTTTGTTTTCTTTTTTATGGGAACATTAGCTCCTCCAATCGATATTCGTCTCTCACTCTCGTCACCAATTGGCAAAAACTTCATTTTCAATACAAAGTTGATCGTGTTTCTACAAGTCTCAAAATCTCTTTTCACAAAAGCCTGCATGATACATTCTTATAAAGAGCGCGCCACACAATCTTTTTAGTTTATTTTAAAACTGGACAATATTTTAACTAAGGGTTTGTTTAGATTTACTGAAATTAACTGAACTTAATTGAACTGAACTGATTGAAGCTGAACTGAACTGAACTGAACCGATTGGAGCTGAACTGAACTGAATTGAATTGAATTTAATAAATACTACCTCCGTTTCACAATAGATGCAACATTTCCATATTCTGCATTATTCACAGTTTAGACTTTGATTGGCTTTGGCGATTTACAGTTTTGGAAAAACATAATCATGTGGGATCTTGTTAGATTCGTCTTAATATGTATTTTTTTAATATCCTCTTTTTATAATTTATACTTATTGATAATTAAAGATATTAATGTTTAAAATAATGCATTGGCAAGCGTGAAAAGTACAAATGATGCATCTATTGTGAAACAGAGGAAATATATAAATTATATTTAAAAGATAATAATATGAATATTAAATAATAATTATAATGATAAGTAATAATAATGAATAATTATTAATGAATAATAATAATTGTATTTTGGATATTTTTAAATGATAATTATAAATAAATAATAATAATGATTAATGATTATAATGATAATTAATAACAATTATTTTATAGTCTTTGTATTAATATATTAATACCTGATGATGATTATATAATAACAACAATATCTAAGAATTAAATTAATATTACTATTGTAATAATTAGATTCAATTATATATTAATATTTAGTAATAAAATAATGATTGGGTCGGACCATGCCAAATTACATCATAAACCGTTTTGACGTGATTTGATTGGATTATGGGCTGAAAATGCGGGTTTATTTGTGCTTTTAACCTAAATCATGTTCCTCCCTAATGATAATAGTAATAATAATTAATAAAGCTATAATAAACAAAATAATATACAGATAATTATAATAATACTTAATAATAATGATATAAAAATAAATAATAATAATATAATAGTAGAAGCAATAAGTATAATAAATTAGACCAACATAATAATATTTAACAAAATAATTATAAAAGAATATAGCTGAACTGAAATTAAACTGAAATGAACAGCCCTAACCTTCATATTTCACAATTTATCTCCTTTATTTTTTTTCTTCCAATTTAGTTCAACTCAATTCACGGCTCGAGCGACGTAGGACAACCGTGGCTAGTGGGACCAAGCTCTTTTCCTCTTCTAGAATCCTCCTCAACTTTCACTTTACACATCATATAACGCTTTCACTTGCTCGCCTCTTCAACTCCCTCACTTTATATAAACACCTCCTTAAACCCCTCTCTACGCTTCTCGATTCTTCTCCCTTCTTCCTCCTCTTTCACTTCAAAAACCTCTCTCTCTCAACAATGGCGATACTCTCCGATTACGAAGAAGAAGAATGCCAAAAGCAACCGGAACAGAAACAATCACCAAAGAACTTCTCATCAACTCTCGATCCTTCGAATCCGCTAGGGTTTCTTCAATCGGCTTTTGAATTCGTCTCAAACGAATCAGAATTCTTCACTAAGGAATCATCTGGTAAAGAGATTTCCAGTCTCGTTCAGAAGATGACGCAGAAGCACAAAGATGAAGTCGCTAGGAAGAAGAAGAAGCTTGCAGATGAAGCCGCTGCTGCTGCTGCTTCTGCGTCGTCTTCATCGCCTTCGGAGACGAAAGATGCATCTCCTGTCGACGATGAGGGGAAGGAGAAGGAGAAGTCTAAGTACAATGGTATAATCTTTCGCTTTGCTTAATTTTTGAATCGGTTTTGATTTTGAATCTGATTTATGGATTTGATTATAGCTACATTATTCTTATATTATGATGTTGTTGTTACTATGTTGACTGGTTTCATATTGTATATGTTGATCCATAGGAAGAGTTGAGTTGAAATCATAGTATTATATTATGATGTTGTTGTTGCTCTGTTGACTGGATGCATATTGTATATGTTGATCCATTGGAAGAGTTGAAATCATAGTAGGATATTTCGCTAATATGATCTTGGCTAGTTTTTGTCCTTTGGTTATGTTGATTTGATGGATTTCGCGCTTGACATCTGTCTTCTTATGTTTAATTTGGCGAATTTTGTTGTTTTAGAGTATCTAATTGCCGATGTTACTGTGGAAGTTATGATTTTGTTTTATGTGAAACTTATTGTAGAGGAGTTGAATGAATGAGTGTGAATCAATCTTTAGTTGTTGATGTTTGTCGAAGTTGCTGCATTGCTTTTCATGTTATTCGGACTCTTTATTTTACGGTAAGGCTATAGCGGAAGCAAAATACTAATAATAATGAGAATCAATGAAACAAAAGCAAAGGTGCGAACTTTGAGAATAAAAGGCGAAAGCTTTGTTCTATAAAAATCCCTAAATACTAATAATAACAACAAAAAACAACGAAACAAAAGCAAAGGCGCAAACTTTGTATTATAGAAGTTCCTGTAAAGGGAAAAACTAACTTCACACAATTATGCTAGTTTCTATGAGCAACTACTCTTAGTAATCTCTCTTAACTAGGCATTCTCCAATATTTGGCTAATTCCCAAGTGAGACTTCATTCCATACTTTAAAATTGACACCCAAACCCTCTTTATTTAGGGGTTAGAAAGTCAAAAAAAGAAATACTAATAAAAATAAGCATTAGAAAACAAATATTATAAAATACTTAGAAGCAAATGATATTATGATTCTACTAGACTACGAGTTAAGGAAGCAAGATCTAGGAACAAGCAAAACCGGATACCAAAAGCAAATTGCCCCCAAATGTCAGAAGCGAGCGGTTGTACCCATCTCCTCGATCTTTTGCTCCACTTTCATTTACTTTCACGAAATGTATCCTGAGCCCACTAACCCTGTTGTACTTGGTGGCTTGCAAATGTTATTTACCCTAAGTACCCCGTTTTGTGTATGATCCTTAACACTCATACATGGATATGGATACTTCCACGCTTCATTTTGGGTCAAAATCAAGGAAGTATTTTGTAAAATACACGAGTTAGACACTTGGATACATATCCATGTCTTACATGGGTACCCGAGTCTGATTGAGATAGTTTGCTTCTGATACAGGGCTGCTGCTGCATACATGGTGTATCATAGACTAATATTGAGCTTCTGTATCAATAACATAGTTGCCAGTACTTGTTGCTTTCTTTTTCTTTTACATTTTGTTTGGCTAGCAAAGAAGGAAGAAAAAGAAGGAGAGGGAGTGAGGGGGAAGGGGAGAGAAGAGAAAGGGAGGGGAAAGGTATGGTCCATTTCCCTCCAAATCTTTCATATTTTGGAGGGATTATTCTTATTAAAGGAGGAGAGTAATGGATCCCTCCCTTTCTCTCCCTTCCTTCCCCCAGACTTTTTCCCAAATGAGAGAAATTGTCCCCCTTTATTTCACTTCCCATCCTTTCCTTCCATCTTCTTCTATCCAAGTAGTATGTTAGTCTCATGGATATTCAAATCAATTTGTTATGTAACATTTGCTTTTTACAAAATTGGGGTATAACTGCAACTAAATAGCTCAGATTCACAGTGCCATAAGAGCAAGATGCGCATCAAGATTGCTATTGAACTTTTGTAGATCTGTGCTTTCCCTTTACGCCTTTTGTCTTTGGTAACTTAGTGAATATTCTGTTGCGGGGAACATTTGGTTAGTGAATTTTTCTTTACGGGGAACATTGGGCTGGTGGTTTATGTTGTTCATGTGCAATATTGCTGTTCAGATGATTAGAAATAGTTGAGATATACTTAAATATGTTCTTGTTCATTGTTCAGCTCCAAACAAAGGGAATGGTCAGGATCTTGAGAATTACTCGTGGACACAGTCCCTGCAAGAAGTTACTGTAAATGTTCCTGTTCCACCTGGAACAAAGTCAAGGTTCATCGTGTGTGACATAAAGAAGAACCATTTGAAAGTTGGCCTTAAGGGTCAGCCTCCCATCATTGACGTAAGTTCTCAATTTAAAGCCAACTAATTGCTTTATTGTTGATAGCTTTTCTGATTTTTCAATTATTTTTGCTACAGGGTGAACTCAGCAAACCTGTTAAGCCAGATGATTGTTTTTGGAGTTTGGGTACGTATATATATGCCCACTATTCCTTGCTGCCTCACTCTGTGGTTGTGAACCAGAAATGGATTGAATCTTTCTATATTCACCTTGCTAATCTGTGGTATCCTTTATTTTCCTTTCTATATATGTAAATCCAAGTTTTCAAAAATATTAGGCTGCCCCTAATCAACTTAAGCTTTACTCATGTCTGATTAATAATTTGAGTTTACAAGGCAGGTTCAACTCCGTGACAAATATAACTAAAGGAACCTGGTATTGTGATTTATGAACTGTCACACGCTGAAACCTACATGGTTCAATACTTTAATTCTAGGCTGTCTTGCGTTCACCTTCCCAAATCGAAATTTGATTTTTACTTAATCAGACATCATTTCATTGCTATCCTTTTGAGTCCAATGATTCCTGCCTCATTGCTCTAGCCTTTCTCGACCCCCAAAAGGGCAAAAGGTTCATGGTTTCGATAGAAGAGGATAGAACCCTAGTCCTGTGATCAGATATTGCTTTGTCGTGCTAGAGAAAGTCACTGAGAGAGGACGCGAGGAGGAAAGAGTGGAGGCAAGAATAGGGAAGGTGGAGTATTTTTTTATTATCAGCAGTTAGGAGTTTACCCCCTCTTGCCAGGGAACAAATTTGTATATGCACGCATTTACACACTAGTGCCAGTTGCATATTGCGCACACAAAAGTAGACAAAACATTGGAATATGGGTCCCTAACTATAAGGTGGAGGCTTCCACGCTTGCAGTCTATTAATTATCATACCTAATTGTGAGCTGTCTTCTTACTGCCTCTCTTAAATGAAATTGTGTTCATTCGTGAATCAGAAATCTTGGCTAAAATCTTGGTACCTATAGGGTAAACCTGCCCTTTTTGTCTTCCCATTGTCTACCCCGAAAAAAGCCCCATCAAAGAGGGGGAAAAGGTTTTTGGTTGACGATTGAGTACTGAATTATAGTCCTGTCATTGAACAATTGCATGGTTGTGTTGGAAGAAGTTAATGAGAGGGAATGGTAGAAAGAGCATTATAAAGGGAGGAGATTAACTTGAAACAAGTTTGGGAGTTTAATGCTTATTATGTGCCGTGAGGAGCTTCCCTTCGATCTAAGCTTTGGCAGGGATTAAGCTATCTTTTTATTCGGAATCATTCACACACTAGCACACAGATGCATATTGATTGCACAGATATATAATTGTATAACATACTTTTCTCTGTTCCTCAGAGGATCAAAAGTCAATCTCTATATTGCTAACAAAGCATGACCAAATGGAGTGGTGGAGAAGTCTGGTTAAAAGTGAACCTGAAATAGACACTCAGAAGGTTGAACCTGAGAGCAGTAGGCTGTCTGACTTGGACCCTGAAACAAGGTCGACTGTTGAGAAGATGATGGTAAGATTTTTTATTACTCATTGCACGATTTTCATGAAGCTTTGCTCTCTATGGAGATTTTTTTGGAAAACGCTGATGAATCATGTTTTGTTACGCAGTTTGACCAAAGACAGAAATCAATGGGCCTGCCAACAAGCGATGACATGCAGAAGCAAGACATGCTTAAGAAGTTCATGTCCGAGGTAATGAAATAAAAATTTCCAATGTTTATTCTGTGGAGTGAAACAATAACCGTTGATTTTTTAAGTGAACATATCATCTAATCCTTCACTTTTTTTTTCCGTAGCATCCGGAGATGGACTTCTCGAAGGCCAAGTTCAACTAGTTACCGATGTTACTGATGGTAAATTATTCGCGCAAAGCTCAACTAGATACCAATGTTATTGATGGAATGTGATTTTTTGGGTGGGACTGTCCCATAGGACAGGAATTGAAGAAAGTTGTGTCAAAACTCTAGTTCTGAGCTTTGTTCATATTAGTTTCAGTTTCATGAACAGGTGAACAAACTGAATACTGGCTTAGCTTAGTGTGCTCTTTCAAATGTTCTTGGGTTTGCTAGTAGTACTTCCAAGTGCCAAATAGTGAATCCTGCCTTTGATTTGGGCCCTGTTCAATTTTATGTTTGTACCTTGCTTGATTGTTACTTTTTATAATCTTTGTCACTATTCATGTTTTTAGCGTATCTCATGTATGATGCTTATAATTACTGAATCGGGATTTGCAGGTGTTTTTTTTTGATTAATTTTGTTGAAGTATTTTTAGAACATTGCACCATTATTTTCTAAGATTACAATACAAATATACAACTACCTCCGTTTTCTTGGCTCAACATTTTCTAATGGTATCATACTTGTATACTTTGTATTATTGTATATCCGTTACGTTGATCGTCCTGCATTATTTAGACTTTTGGAAATATATAGCTATGTGGAGCTTTTCAGATTTGTGGTAAGGCAGTAAGTGATTTTCAATATATATATATATATATATATATATATATATATATTTCTTAGTCACAATGGTTGATAATGAATGTGCCAAGTTTTTGGGTACAACTAAAAGAGGCAGGAGGATTATAAATTAGGAAAATTTGTTAAATGGCACCTACTTTTAATCCAGCTTTGTGAACTAGCACCTTGATTTTATTTATTTGTCAAATGGCACCTACTTTTAATCTAATTTTATGAACTAGCGCATTGATTTTATTTATTTGTGAAATGACACCTACTTTTAATCTAACTTTGTGATCTAGCACCTTGATTTTATTTAATTGTTATTTAGCACCTTAAACTAATTTAATCTATTTTTTTGATGCGGCACCTCACGAACTTCTTACTGGGGCAGCACCATCCTATAGGCATTTGTGAGTGTTTGGATGCACTTGTTTTGTTCATATTCTTGCGCAGTTAAGAGAGAAATTGTCTTCAAGGCAAGCACTTGTGTCTTTTTTGGATATGCTCAGTCCGAATATAGATAGATGCTATGACGTGAAATCCAAGAGACTCGATGTATCCTTGAATGTTCTCTTTAATGAGGTCACCAGTTTAATTCAAGTTTGTAATAGTAATCTGATTTTAATTTATTGTTTCTTAGCACCCTAAACTACCCTAATCGATTTGAAAATTGAATGTGGCAAGGGGAACACACTTTAAGACGTCTTTAACTAGGGTTTTAAGACCCTAAACGATATTTTTTGAAATGTCATCGTCGCGCTCACTTTAATGCCATGAAATTCGAGAATCTCTAATACACGAGTACCAGGGGCACACACTTCGACGTGACTTTTGCGGCGATCTTTAGGTCGAGTACGACATTTTCAGGTAAACAAACTTAAGTGTTATTCCTTAAGGGGCACAAATTTCGAGAATTCCAATGAAACGATCGTATCGGTGCGGTCCATGAATGTTGCATTCAACCTAAAAATCGAAAGACCATTTTTAGACGACGACGTATATATACGATGTACAATTTTTATGAATTTTTCATTCATAAGATGATTAAACTCGTGTTGACGAGATAGAATAACCGCATGAATGTTTTACTTATTTAGCCAAAACAAATTAGTAAGGTACCAAGAAAATTAGTTTAGGGTAGTTTAGGCCTTAAGGTGCTAAGCAACAATAAATTAAAATTAGGGTGCTAGATCACAAACTTGAATTAAGGTGCTATACAACAATTAAATAAAATCATGGTGCTAGATCACAAAGTTAGATTAAAAGTAGGTGTCATTTCACAAATAAATAAAATCAAGGTGCTAGTTCACAAAGTTAGATTAAAAGTAGGTGTCATTTGACAAATTAATAAAATCAAGGTGCTAGTTCACAAAGTTGGATTAAAAGTAGGTGCCATTTGACAAATTTCCCTATAAATTATATTGTTATGTTCTTATTTGATGATAAAATTGGAAGATAATAATTCTGTATATGTGAAAAAATTACTCATAAATTATACTTCCTCCGTTTCTTTTTAATTGTAACAAAGGAATTTTTTATATCTCACAAATAATACCCCTTTGTTTCTATTAAAAAGAAACGAAGGAAGTACTTTATTTTGATGAATTTTAATTCAGTTACATTTGGCAAGTGGAAATATAATTGTTGTTTCGTGATTGTTTTTAATATTACTACTTAAACACTGGTGCGATGAATGTATTGTCACGGCAAGTTTAGTAAGCTGTGATTGTTTGGCAATAATAGCTGAAGGTGGTGCCACTGCCACCTGTGACTGTGGACATACTTGTGAATTGGTATATGTTGGGTGAGTTGCAAGACCATTTGTCGACTTGTCATTCTGGGGGGAGTAACTCTCTGAGTCATGAAGGGAATGCATCTCTCCTCCAACTGAGGCCTACTCCTATAATTGTCATGATAGTACAATAGAACACTTCTCAAAGCTCACGATATGTTTATGGCATCATTGAAAGCCATATAAGAATGATAACGATTAAGTTTTAAGGGATTATCAGGCACGCAAGGGGCGGTTGAGTTAGTGTCGAGGTCTCGTTTATTTCCTACGAGAAACGGATGAAAGGAAATGGAGAAGTTGTAAATGGATTTGAAATATGCTATTAGCTCAAAATTTAGATGCAAAACTATTTCGAGATTTTAGCGGAAAAAATGCATGTTTTTACAGGTTATATTAAGATCAAGCTCAATTAGTCTATATCAAACTAAACTTACGAGATTGATCTTTAAGTTAATTCTGTCAGAAATATTAAGATAGAAATGTAACCCGGGCAAAACTATTAATAGTGACCTGGATTTTCTGTTCTTTTGATCTTTCTAACAGTTTCTCCCTTCTCTAGAGATTCAATTTCTTCCAACAATTTCTTAAGCGTTGTTCTTCGAGAGTCATTATAATTCTATGTTCGTAAACGATTATATGGTTGTCTTGGTTGTAGTTTGCTTTCTTAGTTAAAACTAGGCGTTGTTGGCGTTCTCTCGCCATTATTTTAAGTCCACTATGGTTAAAGGAGGCCAGGATGAAATGAAGGCATTGGTACATACTGATTTGATGGTGCTTGGATTGTCGAATTGATTATTATAGGATATCATGACTAATCCCTTGCTACTTTTCGCTAATTGTTCAGGCCTTCAGGGTACCCGACCTGCACTAAATTCGTGGCCAAGTGCTTCTTTGATAGTGATTTCTTTCCTTACTTATTCAAGGAATCTTAACTTGTGGTTGGATGAAATTTTCCTTTATTGAGGTCTTTGTCAGAAGGTAGTTGTTGGCAAAGGTAAAAACAACCAGCATCTAGTGTACATAACGAAAAGAAAAACTTATTAAGAGAAGAATGATAGCCCTATTCATTAGATCGCGATAGAGCCTAATCACTTCTCGATTGGAGAGACATCGGGAGCTTATAGCTAATAGTCACACGCCTAAACCCTTTTCCTAAAATGCTATTGGCTTTTCAATCAAACTTCAGTCACTCGGTGTCATAATTTTAGGGTAGGTTATGCAGTAATTTTTAACGCCCTATCTTTTAGAAGGATGGAAGGGAGAAGTTTGTGACCATCAATCTTTTCGAAAAGAAATGAATGAAGAAATCTTTCCTTTATGGCCAGGAATTAGATGGGAATTCTAAAACTTTTTGTTCAATTCACATAAACAAATCAAAACTTCAAATTTTAAAAAGAATTGGATTTAAGTTACTCTAAATAAATTAACATGTCATTCAATATTTTTCTCAATTGGTTCTCCTTTATGGAGATATATAGAAGTGATTGTTTCCTTTTCTTGTTTGTTAATTGGTTAAAGGGCATGCATGAAAATCGCGATCTTGATGAGGCATTCAGTGTATGGATAGAAGGAGATCAAGATGATTCAAAAGTTAGGAGTTAGCAACCATGTAATTTTGTGTATCAACTGGACGACATACATTTCCATGATTTCTTAGGGACTGATCCAATCTGCATAGATCGACAATTTTACACCGAGACAAAACTTACCAGCAAGCTAGTGTAAGCGGGCTTGGGGGCTTTGTAGGGATAAGTTTTTTTTGCCAACTTCATATCTTAGGAACTACTATGAAGAGTTCAATGAACTATCACAATTTGAACAAGTATCATGACTTTTATCATTGTCTGTCAAACAAGATAAGGATATACTGTATGTAACTAAACATAAGCCAATACGAGCTGTTGTAAAGAAGCAAATCTTGGATTATCAGTTCGCAAGTCATAATCTTGATATTATATATAATTTAATCTATGTAAATGGTAAAATTGAACTGATTTTCGAATGTGCTGAAATTTAGAACTCAAGTATTTTTTTGTTGTTGATAAATTACTATCAACATATTGTTGAAAAGGCTACAATGCCACCTTTTTGTCCTTGATTTATGATTGAAAGTTTATGGTATCGGACATTGAAGTTGAGAAATTGGTTTGTATGAGAAGCAAAATTGAAAATGGAGGGTAATAGAACAAAGTTGCCCTACGTTGTTTAATGGTGTGGTGGGCTTTCTTCAAGTTGCAGAATTGGGTGGACAATTTTGGACACTGAAGAGCCGTAGAACAAGTAAAGCAAACACCATGCTAACTCTAAATATCCCCAACCACGTCTTGACACTTGGCCAATCATGCCACATAAGTCCCTGTCAAAATGCCATTTTCTTCTAAAAGTTCAAATGCCAATTTGAGATGCCATGCCACTAATGATTTATGTCTTGTTTGGGGAAGGTGGTTGTAGTTCTGCCCTGGTCCTAACTCCTTAGAAAAGGTACTTCTATTACTTTTTGAGGGGTACACTTTCTCAATAATAGGTATAGGTGTAAATGTATAATGCATAACTCCCTCAATGGTACGTCTAGTGATGAGAATTATTCTACATGATCACATGAGTTCAAGTTTTTCTTTTCATTGTGGTTTGAAAATCAAATCAATAATTGCCTTCCTATCTTAAATGCTTCAATTTTATATTTTGATGATTGGATTTTCTATTAGATAGCCAATAAATCAGGGAATCACCAAAAAAAAGTGTTATAGAATAACTTCTTAAAGAGTTTAAGATACAGTATAGCTTTAAGACAAACGATGGGCACAAGAAAGTGAATTAATGAAAAAAAAACAGGTGTTATAAAACATCTTACAGTCATGCCAAAATCAGATCGTTTGGCCAAAGGATCAATGAGTTGCAAAACAATTTGCTTCCACTTCCTCGTAAGTAATTGAGAGGATTAGTTATCTACTCTTGGTAGCTTTTATAAAGTTGATTTCGAAGACAAGGTTTTATGAGCCTTCGCTCTTATTATACGCTACGCCATTATACACTATACAACATTCATTGACGAGTTGGATTTTATTACCACATGAATATAAATAACTTAACCCACATGGAAAGAGATTTCAGTTCCTTTGAAAGCATCGTTAATTTTCTTGATCGATGGGTATTTATGCAAAATTTATGCACTATGCCATTCCACCTTGCTATTAGAAGGTTTTTAGGTTATATTCATCTGGACTATATGAATCTGAATGAAATTGACTTTGTTAATATAAGTTGATTGAATTGAATTGAACAACAGTGAATTGAAAATCTGAAAAAATTAAAAAGAACACAGTCCTTTTTTGCAAATAGTGTCTAATTTACATATTCGGTTTTGCAAAACTTTACTCGATTTGATTTAAGTACTATCTTTTCGAGTTTGTAGTACTTATGTACTGCAAAATACTTATGTTAAGTTCCAGTGAGAATAAGAGAGGTGAGCAAATTTAATCTGGTGTGCAGTGGGCACCAAAATACACCTCCATTACAAAGGATGTGGACAAAGGCGTTGGCCATTATTCCTCTTCAAATAATAATTGAGTTTGTGATGATACAGAGAGATTGCGAGTCATCATTCATATCGCGTAATTTTTGATATTTTGGTCATTTTGCAATCATTCGCATGCTCCATTACCCCTAAAATTAGCAATATTTTATAGAATATGGGAAACCATATGTATTAGGCATGTTTATATTGAGTGGCATTATTTTGTTATATTATTATAACCTTCTTAAATTTTCATCAAATTTTGTATAAAACCAAATTGACCTCTAATCTAATGAACAATAGGTGTCTTGTCATACCCTTTGATTGGACTTTATGGTGAGACAAACTTATTTTTACTCCTTTTTCAAATAGAAAATTGACATAAATAAACTCAACTTTTACGAATCTTCTAGCGTATATTAATTCCAACTTTTGGTTATTTGGAATAATCTCTAATATACAGTTGTTGTGTTCTCTCACATTCTCCATCCATGTACTCATGTGCAAATCACATGATTTAAGAAAATGTGAGAGTATGCATCATATACCCGGGTGTATGATGAATGCTCCCTCTTTAATATGTGGGCTATCCTCAAAACTGTTAATATATCCCTCTACCCATAGCATTAAAGGGATCATCGTAGTTGTTTTTGCGTGCACCAGGTGCATGCTAATTTATTGCGCAAAACTCAACTAATTACAAATGTCTTGTTCTTTTTAACTTACTTTCATTCCTTACTAAAGAAAATAAGGTCAAATAAGTTTAGAAAAGTTATAACAAGTACCAACAAGGTTTAACGATTTCACAAACAAAGTTTGAATAAGTTCTAATAAGTACAAATAAGTTCTAATTAGTTCACATGATTTCAGATTAGTTAAAATGAAAGAACCCTAAGTAGAGCAAAATCAGTAAGTCTCATGTTTGATTAATGCGAAAGCTAAAAACCCAAGTGACTCACTTTAAAGACCAAAGGGACACAATGGCAGATCTATAGTTTAATAAGTGGAGTCACTTAATCCCATTTGAATGGGGAAAATTGTATAATTTTCCTTAAAATTCTATGTTTTTTTAAAATTATCTTATAAAATTGACCATTTGGCTGGCACCGATAAAATTTAATAATTATACCCCACTATAATTTTTCTGGATCCGCCAATAAAGGGACCCCTATGTAGCGTTAGGGCTATCCATTCTCCAACACAAACTTACCCCCCTATTTTACTATGTATCTCTAACTATAAAATTACCTCTCTTTTTTTCATTTGCGGGTGACCTTTCAAACGTAATAAAAGTTCGTAAGCACGGATACTTACTCCTTGTGTAGTTATATGCACATTAATTATTAAGTACCCGATGTATGTAATTTAAACTATCAAGGAATCAAGTCAACCAAAAGTTTAAAGTGGTGGTTAGAGTCCCAAATAGTTTTATATTTTATCACGCCCCCTCACGCAAATACCCATAGAGCTTGAAGTATGGTCTGTGAAGGCAACACATGTTTCCTCATATTTGACGCTAGTTACTCAATTAGATGGAGTGGTGGATAACATTTGAACTTGTGAACTTTTGATTACACTAATTCTAATACCATGTCAAACAATCAAGTCAACCGAAACTGTCAACCGAAACTCTAATCTGATAGTTATAGTTCCAGACTTCCAGTAATAGTTTTATAACTCTATAATATAGACTTACACTATGTACTTCGTTATTCTCTTTAATTAATACCACCTAGTATGAGTTTAGCAAAAGTTTTATTTTGACAAATGACATGTTAGTGGTTGTTTGGTTGACATGAGAAATCATGGGAAATGGGAATTCCTAGGAATTGGAAATATGGTGAGTTGTTTGGTTGACAACAAAATAACAAAATTGAGGAATTAGAAATTCCTAGGAATTTTGAGTTCCTACAAAATGGAGGAAATTACTCACCTAGGTCCCCCTAGGTAAGTAGGAATTCCCATGGGAATTTAATTCCCCCATTGTAAACCAAACAATTCAATCAAATTCCCATGAATTTGATGTAGGTATTTATTTCCTATGAATTGCAATTTCATGGAAATTTTGACTTCCCATGTATACCAAACGACCACTTAATGAATATGTGAGTCTGAGACAATGATTGGTTTAGATAAAAATGTCGCTAATAAATCATGCCAATTTTTATACGTGCAACATTAATTACTGTATTTGCCAAGTGCTATAGTGTGCATGCTCAATTGAAATGAAAATGAGAGCAGCGCTAATTCTATTCTGTCGCGTTATGATTTGCGCTACATGAACATTAATTTTTTCAAAGGGCAGAAAGAAATGCTTAAGGTCAACCAATAATTAGAAACAAGAAAATGTTTAAGGTAACAAGTGGAATGACATAATCAACACATGGCTGGAAAAAAGGCTAATACTTTCCAAAATTGAAAAGAGAAGAAAATTAATAGAAGCTTTTACATATGCCTTAATTCTATTCCTTAAAGTTTATCTCACTTTCTACATCCATCTGTTTGGTAAATTTTTTCGAACTTTTACTTTATTATTCTATGTTAATAAACTTTTTCTTTTTTTGTTCTTTATTTTACCATACCATTACATAGGTATACAGTATACTTGCGCAAATTCCATGGTGGACGCGCACCTACCATGAGGAAGGTGCGCTCACCTAAATGAACATCAGGCGTAAACAAATGTACATTAGAAAAGATAAAATACATTAAACAAACCACAAATCAACATCTTGCTTATGTTTGACACGGAATGAACATCAGTTGCCAACAAATATACATGGGAAAATGACAAACAACATTTAGTTTTGCTGAAAATAGTTTTGCTGAGAATGAACATTAATGAGAAATAAATGAAATTAAGTTTCGCAATAGTTGTAAACAAACAACGGATGTACATCAATCATGCTATGAAGAACACATGGATAAATTAAATGAATAGGTGACTAGTCTTTACTTAATTTATGAAAATGGGCAATGAGATGTATAATAATCAATGAAATTATCTGTTGTTAATGTTTAAGTAGTTATTGTTAAAATTCATTATGTATGATCTATTGTTCATCTTATTAGTACACACGTTCATTGTGTCTACTCTAATGTTCATGTATTATTATCAATGAACTTTTGTATTGATAATGTTTTAGTACTTAATATCAATGTTTATTATGTTTATTCAAAAGTTCATCGACTTGGTACAAAAGTTCATTTTGTTTGAATATGGATTGTTATCAGTGAAATTTTGTACTGTCAATCATTATCAATAAAATTATATATTGTTAATGTTCAATTACTTATTATCAAGGTTCATTATGTATGATGCGTTGTTCATCTTATCAGTACACACATTCATTGTGGCTGCTCTCATGTTCATGATTTGTCATCAATTAACTTTAGTATTGATAACTATCAAGTACTTATAGTCAATGTTCATTATGTTTGCTTTATGGTTCATCTACTTGGTACACAACTTCATTGTGTTTCATGTAATGTTCATGTATTGCGACCATTTATTCTGTGTTGTCAATTGCTATCTAATGTTCATTTTATTAGCACACATATTCATTGTGCCTGCTCTAATGTTCATGTCTTGTTATCAATTAACTTTGGTATTGATAATGTTTAAGTGCTTATTATCAATGTTCACGATGATTGTTCAATTGTTCATATAGTTGGTACCAAAGTTCATTGTGTTTGTTTAAATGTACATTAGATGAATATAGCTATTCACAATTTCCGATTTGATGTTCATTCATCTATAAGTATATATCTAGATTAATATTCATTGTTTTGACATGTAATAATCATTGTTCATTTATCTATAGTTGTTATTACTTTTTGACTCGACGATTCAATTACGTCAATTAGGATAAAATGAATAAAGAACGGTGAGAAATGATTTAAAAACAATACGAAAATAAATAAAAGTCAATGTTCTTATTGATTCCGAAAAGTGAGTACAATGCTTACATAAAATGCTGTAAAAATATACAAATGACGTTTTTACATATTTATACTATCTGACTAAATAAAGAAACGGCCACCAAGAAGCCCTAAGTCTCCCTAATATTATGGGATTTGCCTTGATCACCTCCTATTCTCATGTTGGACCGCACTTCCTCCATCTGCACGTCCAACGATACGTGAATTCACAGTAGAAGTTTGATTTTCGAGTTAGGGGTTTACTCTTCACAACACAGCAGAAGTTTGATTTTCGAGTTAGGGGTTTACTCTTCACAACAGGTTGTATGGTTTTATTTGATCTCTGTGGCCGAGGCTTTGTCCTCAGTGGCGGCTTTGGTTTGTTTGTGGGGTTTGGTTGTAGCAGGTAGTGCATTTGGTTTATCAGTTCTGCACATTCATGAAGTTGACAATGAACATTAGATGACAAAGAATGAATATTAGATAATAAAAAATGTACATTTAAATAAAATGAATGAACAATGAAAATTGACTAGTGAACAATGAACAACGAGAAAACAGTAATGAACAACAGTGAAGTACTAGTTAAATATAAAATAAATGAATGAAATTGTTGTAAAGAATGGATAACTGAACAAAATGAATGAACAATATAGGTAGATGAACAATAGAGTAAGCAATTGGACAAATAATAAAAATATTAAGCAGTAGAAAAAAACTAGTTAACCATGAATAGCAGGTAAGAACTAATGAACAATTAACAACTTAAAAGTCCTAGTGAACAATAGGAATGAATAATTGAATTAAATGAAATGATCAAATAAACAATTGAGTGAATTTAATGAACAATTGAATAATATGATATGGTTAAATGAATGATTGAATAATATGATATGATATGATTAAATGAAAAATTAAATAACATGAGTGTACAATTCAATTAAAAAATTAACAATTGAACAAAATGAATGAACAATATAGGTAGATAAACAATAGATTAAATAATTGAACAAAAGATGAAAAATATTGAACAGTAGAAAAGAAATAGTTAGCAATGAATAGCAGGTAAAAATGAACAATATGCAAGTCCTAGTGAACAATAGGAATGAACAATTATATTAAATGAAATGATCAAATGAACAATTGAATTAAATGAACAATTGAGTGAATTTAATGAATAATTGAGATAAATCAATGAACAATTAAGTAATATGAATCATGTAAAATTGAATAAAAAGAATGAACAAATGAACATCAAAACAAAATCCCCTCTTTCAAACGAAATCCATTTCAAATTAACATTATATTATTCCATAATGAACAATAGAACATACTAAATGTACCCTATGTCAAAAGAGTTAATGTTAGTTGGGCATTTCAACATACATAAAGAACCCATTTCAGGTGAACAATAAAACATAACAGATGGACCCAATTTCAAAATAACATTTGAATATACATAAGAACACTAACACATTTCAGGGTGAACATAAGCATATATCCAATGAATATCAGCCCAACATAAGTGAACATACGTAGTCATTTAGGAACCAACAAAATAAGAATCAACAAAAACAAAAAAAACTCAAAAACTACATTATCATTCACATAAATATTCTTACCATTCGAATTTGCTTTGTTGTTGTATGAGTTTAGAGTTTTCAAGGGTTGAGGTTGAAGTTTGAAATAATTTTGGGGTTGAAATTCGAATTTTTGAGTGGAAATGATGAATAGGTGTGATATTTTTACAAATATAAGTTGAATGTTTGAAGTTGGCTTGAAATTTGAATGAAAATGGTGAATTGAATGAGTGTTTGAGAAGAAGATGGAGAAATTTTAGGAGAAAATGGAGGAGAGAGAAATGGATGAGAGGGAAAGTTTTTGGCAAATGAATTCAAATTTTGAATGGAAAATGAAAGAAAGAGATAATGAAGGAGAGGGAAAAAAAATCTGTCAATGGAGAGAGAATGGGGAAAATTTTCGGTTTTTCTGGTTCATTGGAAATAAACGAATGTTCATTGAACCAGAACTATTGTTCATTCCGTGCCAGAAGTAAGGGAGTTTGTCTGCGTTTTGTTTTTTGATGGCTGCGTTTTAAATGGGCGCACCTTCCTCATGGTAGGTGCGCGTCCACCATGGACCTATTGGTATACTTGATCTATTATGAATTTATGATATATGAATATTTCAAAATAATTTTCTCTTATTCAAAGTAAACAAAACCCTAATTTTCACCAACTCCCATATTTTCCTTGAACCCTAGCGACAGTGAGCAAGAAGAAATTTGAAAAACATTTTTTTGTCGTGAGAAAATAGTTTATAAATGACAGAGTATAACTATTCACAAGCTTTTAACCAATAGCTTAGTCTTTTGGTTGATTTGGTTCCTGGGTTGACATGGTAACAAGAGTTTGGTAACTAGAAAGTCACGGTCGGGTTCAAATCTCACTTGCCCCTTCTTTCTTATTGGAATATTTAGCCGTCGGGTATAAGGAGGCATGTGTTGTACCACACTTTAAGCCTGAATGATTTTGTGTGAGGGGCATCATAGAGTATAAAACTAATCTTGAGCCTTCAACTCCAGTTTAGCCTTTTGGTTGAGTTGGTTCCTTAACAATATAAGATATATTGAAGAAGTATCTTATATTTCAGAAATTTGGAATCTTTTTATCATCAAACTTAGGCTCTATTCATTTATATGGAAATAATTTCAGTTTATTTATGTTAATTTTCTTTCACAATTTAATAAAAAATAAATTTGAGTTCATTTTGTCTAACCTTAGTAATAACTAGGGATGGCAATGGGTCAGATCCGGGTAGGGTCCTCCAAGACCCGGATCCAGATATGTTTTTCAAATAAGGACCCGGATCCACCGGGTAATAAAAATGAGGACCCGGATCCAGATCCATATGGGTCCTACGGATCCGGGTTCAAAACGGGTACAAAATGGATCATTACCTATTTGATTCAAATAAGCTTAATTTTCATAATAATTCAAGATTTCAATAAGGAAAACGACATTTCACATCTTCAATTGTTGACGTTCAAAAATTAAAGTTTAATACAACAAAAATCCAACCATAACATGAAAAGTTAAAGATAAATAAACAACAAAGTTTAACAACATTACAAAATATTACAACATAAAGTGAAATTTGTTTATGTTAAAAATAACTTTTAAAAAATGGGTAAACGGATCCGGATAATACTTTAGGACCCTATCCAGATCCGTTTTTTTAAGCTAGGACCCAGATCCTACCCGGATTTGACAGGTTCTAATTTTGAGGACCTAGATCCGTTCAAAACGGATACAGATCCTTGGATCCGGGTCGGGTCCATTACCCATTGCCATCCCTAGTAATAACCACATGCATATTATGAGAATTGATTACTTAGGATTTTTTGACAATAACCACCTTTACTTTCTAAGTCTTTTAAAGTTACCACTTTTAATTTCTTTTTTTTTTTAAATTACCACCATAACGTTATAAATTCTTTTAAACTTCGTACCACTTAACGAAATTTTCAATTATCTCCGTTAGTGGCCCCACTTTTTAACTAACTTTCTTTATTCCTTCCTATTCAACCACGAATTTTCAATTTCATAACAAAAAAACCCTAGTTCTTCAATTGTGACCTAAATTTCTCAAATCTGGACTGATTTAAGACCCAATTTACACATTAGCAACACAGACGACACTGAATCAAGTAATTTGAGTTGTTAATTTTATAAATTAGGGTTTCTCTAGGGATATTGAAAACTAGGGTTTATGGACTAAAAATTTGGGGGAATTTGTTGTGTTAAACTGTAATTGAAAATCGATGCAAGTTTTGACAATCCATCAAGTTTCGAATTGTAGATTTTACACAACAAATTACCTCAAAATTTTCATACCCTTTACTAAGTGCTACTTCAAAAATTTTGGTGATTAAGTGGATTGATTACATTGGAAATATTAACATTTAGCTAATATGAATGTTTAATTCGCACTTCTTGCTTCAATTTTGAATTACACAACTAACACAAATCATTCCCCAATTTTTTGTTCGAGGAGACCTAGATTGAAAAATCCACAAAAAAACCCTAATTTGTGAAATTACCACTTCAAATAGCATGGATTTAGGTCCTGTGTTGCCGATGTATTTTTGGGGATTAATTCTGTCCGCATTCGACAAATTTGGGTGGAAATTGACGAATTAGGTTTTTTTTTTGTGAAATTGGGATTTCGTGGTTTGAAAGGAGGGAAAGAAGAAGGGAAGTTAATATGTGGGGCCCACTAACGGGGATAATTTAAAAATTCCGTCAAGTGGTGGGAATTTTAAAAGAATGCGTAACGTTATGGTGATAATTTTAAAAAAAATTCAAAGGTGGTAACTTTAAAAAATTTGGAAAGGTAAAGTGATTATTGTCAAAAAATCCTATTACTTATGATATTACTTAGAGTAATAGTAGTATATTGCTTACATAGTTACATTGGCTGCACTAGTACAATTGGAAGACGACAGTTATTATTTTTGCAAAAAGCCAAAAACTAAGAGGACAAAAAAGATAATATGAGACGTAAGAAAAAAGACTTACCACTGCACTACAATGTAATTAAGTCAATCAAAGTGGAGGCATTTCAACATTTATGGTGTGAAACGAAATAAGGTCAGCAAAGAAACATCTAATTGTTACATAAAATTAGGGCAACAGAGAGCTGACATTCCTCAGCATCTAAACCTTTTCCTTTTGACTTATCGGCCTCCACCTAATTTTATGTCCCAATATTCACAATACAAATAGCTTTTTATCCTTTTATCTTTCACTTCATCCTCTATTAACAAGATGCTTATTGTTTAATACAAGTATATCAAAATTGAAAACTTATGGCCTAGTGTTGAAAGAAAACTTTGCAAATTTCTATACTTGTATTAAGATAAAAAAAAGTTAGGGGATAAAAAAACTGAGATAAAATAAACAGTTTTTTTACCAGGTCTCCCGTAGATTTACGGGAGATTAGCTCTTATAGTATCAGAAATACACAAGGTTACCCCCGAGCTTTAATTAAAACATCATAATTTGTTTTTGCCATTGCATCAAGTCTCCGTTGAAATCTAAATTCATTAAAGTCCTCTACTCCATATAGTCACATTGACTGGCATGATCACGTCCAACCATCACCAAAATCCAGCCAGTGCCTCATCCAACACGAAACCACTAAAATCCACAAGCACCATTCACCACCCCTCTAAAACCCAACCCACTCCCCTGAAATTAGGAATAAAGCAAAAATAAGAGTTTTGAAGAACGGGTAAAAACGAAAAGTAGTAAAATATTTGAGAAATGGTTATAGTATTATCATGCATAATTTCAAAATATTAATATACGTGCTGAAAAACAATCATATCAAGAAAGAATTATTATAGAGTGGAACACATAAAATATATGAGAAGTTGAGCAACATACATGTAACAAATAATACATTTTAAATATGTCGGTAAGAAAGTCTCAGATGAGACTATTTCACAGTAACATGCACCGTCTTACAATTTATCTTTTAAGGAATCAATTCTTGTTTACGCTATTTTTTAAGTGGTCCTTTAATTTTAATTTAAATAGTAAGTTAAAAATGGTATATTTGTTATTTGTTAACCAACGTTTTTGAATCATGATAAGACTACAAGCTAGCGATTTTATATTTTTAAAGTAAACCTTTTAAGTTATCCTGATTCTTGCATGCTATTTCACACAGCTTTGAGTAGGAGTTTCTTAGGAATATGAGGACAGTGTTGATATTGATGTGCCTGTTGTTGTAGACTTGTAGTATGATAGTATCATATAGCTAGACACCAATGAGTAAAGTTTCTCTTTAGGTATCGTATCATGTAGTGGCTTCTAACTAGTAATGCTTTAGTTGGTGAGTTCATCCATATATCATTGTTAGAATCTTTAATTCCCCGTGTTAATTTTCTTTGGTATGAAGGAAATATTTCTTATTTTACGTGTCAATTCATATGCAAAAGATAGTAGAATAAAAAGGCTGTGTAAACTGTAAAGTTTGTGTTCTGGAAACCAAATATAAGAATTTTGGAAGCAAGGCAACATCAACACATCCACCCTTTGCCGAGGCCCATATATTATTCCCCTTCTTCATTCCTTAGCTTTAATTTTCCGAAAATGGCAATTTAGAGTTTGTGCAACATTTGGCTTCCAGAAGTGTGTGTTTGTTTCACTTTAAAAGGAATCACCTTTATACTTCATCCATATTGCCATCCCAAGATGTACCTACTCCTTTAGGATGATCAAATTCTTGCAAAAAAATATATAAATTATAGACGCTATGAATTATGAGTAGGTTGCCCTAACTCTTAATAAAACCGTCTTGATCTAGAATGTAAATTTTAAACTTTCTGAAAGAACTCACCAATTGACGACATCTTTCAGAAAATAGAAAACCCAATTTTAAATTAATGACGATAATATACCAAGTCAAATTATTATTTTCGACCATGGCAAGGATCTACTATTGGACAACTAGTTATAAGCACCATGGCAAAATTCATTGAAGTAATTAATGTTATATTATTAGGAATACGTTATGACACTTTATTTTTATTTCTAGTACTGAGTACATAAAATATTAATCAATTATTGGTGCATCTAAGTAGCTAGGTGTACTTTTTGTGGCATATATGGACACTGTGTGGAAGAGCATGTATTACTAGGGATGTCAGTGGGGCGGTTTTTGTGGAGACCCGCCCGCACCTGCCCCAGTTAGGTGGGGATGGGGGAAGGTTTCGCGGGGGATGGGGATGAAAACCATCCCCGCCATGGGTAATGGGGCGGGGGTGGATGTTAGTCCATACCCGCCCCATCCCCACCCGCCCCGCCCCATCCTCGCCTGCCCCGTCTGAGCCCCGCCATAGGTATTCTTCAAAGGTCTAAAATCCTAAATGTTATTAGCGTTCATTTTATACTTTTATTTTCCAAAGGCTAAAATTCAAAATTACTTTTAACCTTTTGTTTTCCTCTCCCTTAACCCTAATAGATTGGGGCGGGGAAGGGGCGGGTGCGGGGATTCACGCGGGGATGGGGCGGGGATGGGGATTCGCGCGGGGATGGGGCGGGGATAGATTTTACCTTGTTCCCGTTGGGGCGGGGATGGGGACAAGATTTTCCCCAGCCATGGGTGATGGGGCGGGGATGGGGATGAGTTTTTTAGGCGAGGATGGGGATAGGAATGCCAACATCCACCCCACCCCGCCCCATTGACATCCCTATGTATTACACGCGCTTAGCACATGCTTTTGCATACGCGACTTAGAACATGCTTGTGTATAACACACATTCGTTGCATGCCTAAATGCCTATTCCTCCTTTTAAATTAGTAATTGATACCCATTTCCATCCAAAAGAGATGTTATACTTCTCGCCTGTTTAAAAATGCTGATTTGATTCACTTGTCTAGACATTAGTATAAAAATGTTGGTCGTACATATTAAGTACAAATTTGCATATCAACCATAAATGAATGGGACTAATCCCGTGGATGCTAATCTAAAGAGAAAATAACGTATATTATCTTTTTCACAAATCTAATAATACTTCATATAGTTTTAGCAGTTTTCTTTCAAAAAGACAAAATAATTCAAACATGACTACAAGCATAGTTTAAAACCCATCTAGACATACCACAAAGAAGAAAAACTAAGTATTAGGTTAGTAAATATTGCTCAAATTTCACTTTACATGTAGAACTAGTAAATCATAATTTTAGTCAAGTTATTTAAGTTCTAATTGCTCAATGGAGAATAATACAAAAAAAGGGTATTTACCGACCTTAATTACTCAAGTTTACTGTGAATTGTGATAGAAGGAAGGGAGGAGAGTCCCCTTAAAGTAACTCCAAATTTCCATTCGTCATACTCATTGGGGGTACCAATACCGTAGCCCATAGGCCATTTTCCGACAGTAATGACCCTCCTTCACTAGCTGTTTATAAACTTTCCGGAGTTTATTATTAATGATTTATTATTAGTAGTATTAGGAGTAGTAGTATTTATTTTATTTTTTTGGTAAGGAGAAGTGGCCGGACCCCGCTCGGGTTCTATTAGGCCAGACACTTGAGAGTAGGGGGAATGGTAAGGGAATCTCCACCCCCAAATGCCCCTAGTGGGATTTGATCCCATGACCTTGAAGTCATGGGACCAAACTCTTACCACTAGACCAAGCCAAGCTTGGTGGAGTAGTAGTATTATGTGATGTTTTTCAGCTGCAGTATTTGAATTAGGTCACATTACTCCATTTATTGCAGAAGCTATGCATGTTAAGAACCTCATCATAGAGGGAGACACAATTTGGTTCTCATTAACTGTGTCAAAGACATTTTTCGCACACCGTGGACCATAAATACTCTGGTGACCGAATCAACAACCTACTACGCAACTTCGACTCAGTCATTATCACGCATATTTTCAGAGAAGCAAATTGAGTTGCGGACTACATCTCCAAACTGGGGCATCATCGCATCAATCAAAATAGTTTAACAATTGATGTCCCGAAGGAACCTGAGTTATTTAAGCTTATTACTTTAGATAGTTTAGGATATACCCTTGAGAGAGGGTTTCCTAAGTTTCCTCTTTGTATCATTTAAAAAAATTATGTGATGATGTTTTTGTGCGTATTAGCTATTACGGCGGGATGAGAATCGATCCCAAGATCTTTGTAATCGGGAAAGATGCTCTAACCAATTAAGTTATCTTTCACTCTCATGAGTATTATATATAGTTATAGTACAAAAAATTTTGTTTGACGGTTGATTCGTATATGGATAGATTTATGCGTGCAACTTTTAAGTTTGAATTTCGAGGTTTTAAAATTTCAACACTTTACACACTTATTTTAGCTTGAATTTGTTTTTTGGACTTACGATTCTAGATTTGATAATAATATATAAGGCACTAACATGATGTAAATATTTTTTTTAGGTTGATAAAGAGAAATGGTGTTACTTGATCAGATTCTCGCAAGCTAACTCAGTCCAATTTAGTTGACAAGACTTTTGGGAGCGAGAGAAAGTTTATCCTCAAATATGAGATACAAATGTTACCATTGGAAATACTTCTACATAATAAAATGACCTTAATCTAGATAGATAGTCCCTCCATATCTAAATATATTGTACTTGCTATATTGTTAAGTTGTTATGAGTATATAAGTTTAGGTTAAAAGAAAAAAATTAGTGGGAATCGGAAAACATAAGCTTATCAAACAAAAATAGTCAAAAGGTGAAAAGGTAGGAAAATGATAAAAATAATAAGAATATAGTTACTTCTATATGGGTAATTAATTTCTAAATAAGGAAATATAGACTGCAATTCAACAAGTAAAAATAATCATTTAATAGAAAACATAACAAGTTTATAAAAAAAAATTTGGTAATGAACCTTCAATATGATTCACCAATTAACGAAAGGAAGCTTCTTAATAATGGAAAAGGTTGAAAGAAATGTACATGGCTAAATTCGATTCATTCCGCATTCATCTCAACTAGACACTAGACAGTCGACATAAAAGAGTGGGCATTTCCATTCATGTCATTGTTTTTCTAAATGATTGCGGATGTTCTCTCTTTTTGAGGGTGTTCATACTTAAATTTGCTCCTGTCCAATCCTTCTTCACTTAAAAACAAAGTGCTCATTTGGCCTTATTTGAACTAATAATGGGTTATGATTTATTGATTTTTCAGAATAATTACAATTGTTTTTCCACGGTTTCTAATTTATATATTAGATTATTATTAAATAATTTTTATATATTGATGGACTCGCTTTTGATTAATTTAAGCATTAACGTTTTGCCTTAAAAAAATTAATCTCTATATAAATACAAGTTAGACTTAATAGCCAATTTGAAATATAATCTAAAATAATTTGAATGATATCCCACATATAAATGTTTCCACATAAGTAAATATTAGCCGAGCTTATGCACTGGTCCATTGTAATTTTTGGAACTCTCTATTGTGCAAATTTTGTCATTTTAGAGTTTTCATATGAGTAATGAGCAAGAAAGATACCATGTATAAGATGCTCATGAGATTATGCATCATATACCCAGTGTACCATGAGCATGCATGGTACACCCAAAACTATTTGAGCTAGCATTGGGTGTACCATGCTCATGGTACACCCGAGTGTATAATAAAAATTGTAGATGCTCATCCTATACCACATGGAGGATAAAAGTTACTAAGATCATATTAATTTGACCACATAATAATTAAAGTGATTTTTATTAATATTTGTCCTTTAACTTTTATATATTTAAACACAAAAAACTACTCCTATATCATTAACTAATAATAATATATATATAAATAAGATCCTTAAGGTTGTAATAAGGAGTTAAATGGAAAAATATTACGGAATAGTAACATTCCAGCATTAAAAACACTGATTGGTCCATTATTTTGGCATAAATTCTCAACATTACACCATTATAATACTTCTATAGAGCTTTAAGGGTTGTATATATAATTCCCCATAAAACAATTCATTCGAGCATTTTTAACTTTTTTTGGTGATCAAAAGCAGGTTTTGAGCGCAAAGTTTACTATCGAATGTGTTATTGTAGATTTTTTAATTAATACAAAAATAATTAGATTAGAGATTCTATATCGTTGTTACATGATAATACAAATTTCTGACAATTCCTAGAAAATCATAAGCGGATAGGGAATTATATAAGACTAGCTTTCAATGCATGCAAGCGAAATAAGTATAAAAATATATAAAATTGTACTCCTCGACATATTTTGTAAGCGAGAAATGAACGAAGATTACGGAAAGGATAAGAAAATTCGAAATTTTGTTTGAGGTTTCTTTTGAAAAAAAAACCCTTAGTTATAGAGAGGCCAGAGAGATATGTCTATTAATTAGGAATTAAAAAAATATGATATTAATTTTTTGGTGTCCTCCTCCTCTTCTCTTATAAAATAGACTAGTTTTAAAATGCACATGATGCGTGCGAAAATCATATAAAATTCTACTTCCTCCATTTCTCAATACTTGCAACATTAGTATAGTAACCATTATTCACCTACCAATCTTCTGTTATACTTTTCTCAAGTGCATAAGAAAAAACTAGTCAAGTGGGGTCTTATTTGATTCGTCTTGATGCATACTATCATAATATCAACTTTTTATAATTTTTACTTATCAATAATTGTAGATATTAAGGTTCAATTGCATTGGATTGTGCGCAAACAAGAAACGTTGCGAGTATTGTGAAACAGAGGAAGTATATAAAAATATAACGGTTATTGAAAGCAAGAGGAACAAGAAGATTATGGGAACTATGACTAATTTGTATTATAGTGCTTTGTATTTTTTGTCAATAATAAAAATTGTAGAGACATAGAGAGAGAATTGTGACATTTAATTAGGAAATTAAAAAAATGTTGCTTTTTGGTGTCCTCTCATCTTTCCTTGTAGAATAGAGATATGGGATAATACATAGGATGTATAGCAACTGCACAATTTTTTTTTTGGTTTTAATCATGAAAATAATCTTATTAAAGTATACTAGAACAACAATATTTTGAAATAACTATTTTAATTAATTTATAAATAATACTCCCTTCGTCCTAGAAAGTTTTATATGTTTGATCGGACACGTAAGTTTAGACGATAAATTGTTGTTTGATTATCAATTATATTTTCATTGTATTTTATTAAAAAGATAGATTTGGTAGGAGTTAGTGGAGTAGAATTTTATTTAGAAGAGAGATAAAGTGGGTCCCAAAATGTTTGGGTGAGTTGGGTTTATGTATTAAAATAATGAGCGAAATGATATGTGGGATAGGTTTGGTAATTAAAATAATGTAATGGTGAGTTCTATTAATAAATGTAGATATAATAAAAATATTAGTGAGTTAGGTCCAAAAATAAAAATGTATAGAGAAAAAAAAGGAAAGTGTATAAAGTTTTGTGGGACGGAGGGAGTAAGAAAATTGATCAAACTAAGTATTAGCCACCATCATAATAATAATAAAAAATCATTTATTTTTGGCTCATGATTCATCCCAAAGTGCACATTTCTCATATTATTAGTCATTACTCGTCAGCAAAACAAAAAAAGGGATCATATATATAGTATCCTCCACTACTGATTCACTGATTGATTGTCCCTTTCTAGTTGAAATTCTGTTTTACTTTGAATACCTAATTTCTTTGTTGTGCTTCTTCCCTTTTAATACTGTTTAAGAATGTAACTCATCTCCTTTTTAGAAGAATTTTTATTACCCTTTGACAATTTAAGAAAGCACAATTAAGCTTCATGCTAACTAGTCTAATTGGTGGAAATTCTTCGGTGGATCATACTATTTAAGATTCTGTTACATAATTCCTTGACATTTACTCAATCCATTGATGATCAATTGGTCGTACCAACTTTATCTAATTGGTAGATGAACACATTAAAACGACTGTTCTAAGTTAATGTACATTTGATTCTTTGGGTTTCGATTATGCTACATTAGGGATGTCAGTGGGGCGGGTTTCGTGGAGACCCGCCCCGCACCCGCCCCAGTTAGGTGGGGATGGGGGAAGGTTTCGCGGGGGATGGGGATGAAAACCATCCCCGCCATGGGTAATGGGGCGGGGATGGATGTTAGTCCATACCCGCCCCATCCCCGCCCGCCTCGTCTGAGCCCCGCTATTGTTTTTATATTTATGTTAAATATATTGTGTTTACTGCTTTTATTTTTAATACATTTATTTTCCAAAAGCCCAAATTCAAAATTACTTTTAAAATTTTTTTCCCTCTCCCTTAACCCTAATAGGCTCACTGTCTCACTGACTTCCTCACCCTCACCCTAGTCACCCTCATCACTCGCTGAACGACTGAACCCTCAGTCCCTCTCCCTTAATTTTTTTGTCTCGCTCAGGCGCTCCCTCCCCTCACTGAACTGACGGCAGACACGGCACCCCTCCATTCTGCGGTTTCGACGGCCTCCTGTGACGGCCACCTTGCGGCACTCCTCCATTTTGCGGCTCAGGTTTGTTCCGTTTGTTCGTCCTTGTTCAATTTTTGTAATTTCGTTTTAAATAATCAGTTTATAAATGCCTAGTACAAGTACATCAGATAAGAATCTTCATAGATGATATTTCTGTTTTCTCTGCATCTGCGTCTGTTCAAAAGATAAAAACATAATCCATCAATCACCTGCCATTATTACAAATTAAAACAGCTGTTCCAGGAAGAAAAAATCCATCCATGCCAAATTAACTTCAAATGGTTTAAACTTACTTATGATAAAATTTCAGATCAGTGGTCACAGATAAAAGTTGGATATTGCAGAACGTATAAGATTTATCATTGGTAATAAACGTCTGCAAGAGTGATGAGAAAGAAAGAAAATTTAGCAAAATTTGTTAAAGGTCTCTTCTTTGTTTGTGTACTGGGTAGTTACTTATTACTGCCGCCTGATTTATCATTTATCATTTATCAAAATTTGCTAGTTTTGGGCCCAAAAATGGCTCCATTTGCTTGAGAAATTGGGCGGGGATTGTAGCGGGGATGGGGATTCGCGCGGGGATGGGGCGGGGACAGATTTTATATTGTCCCCGATGGGGCGGGGATGGGGACAAGATATTCCCCCGCCATGGGGATGGGGCGGGGATGGGGATGAGTTTTTTAGGCGGGGATGGGGATAGGAATGCCAACATCCGCCCCGCCCCGCCCCATTGACATCCCTATGCTACATAGTATATATCAAGTTTTAAATTTTTATTGGAATGTACGACCTAAAAATAATGAGTAAAGGCAAGGGTGCTCACCTGGTCTAAAATTGGGCCAGAGCGAACCAGAGTCAAACTAAACTCGAAAACACAAAATTTAAAGACCGAAAACCAGACCAGGAACAATTTGGACAAGACCGATTGAACCAGTAAATAAGATCCTAAACTCGAACCACACCAGTTGTATCGCTATGACTAATATCATTGTAAAATATCAAAAATTATGACTTAAATAAAAGAAAAGGTTGACTTTGCATAAGAAGGAATTAAATTTTCATCCCATCATTTTATTATTCCACACTTTTGCTTAGTCAATACCAAGTTTTCAAAAAAAATTAAGCCTTTAAAGGCTTACATATCATTTACAGGTGAAAGTTAAAATTGATACGATCTGTATCAAACCAGTAAAAAACGCGTTTGGACAAGAGTCGATAAAAGAAAATTTTGACCCACTGACCGGATGGGTTCACAATCCACTTTGGTTTGATCTGGTCTAACATCTGTGCAATCTATTTTATCGGTATAGACCGATTTTTGAACAACCCAAGTAAAAGGTACTTATATATCTATGGTTAATCTACAAACTTCTTATTCTTTTTTAATGAAATTGGGACATTTTGATAACTAAATGTTTTTAATTGCGACATTTGTAAGTAACCTACCAACAAAAGAAAATTGGTAAATTTGAAAAAAGGTAGAGATAAGGAGAACAAAAGTAAGAGAGAGAGATAAGATTAATATAGACCTAGAAGAACTCGTTTTTCTCATCATAAATGATTCGTGAAAAATCGAATTTGAAGCCGATTTAAGTCCAACCAATCCGCTAGTTGCTTTGGTCAGTGAAAAGACTGAAAATTGATCGTGGATGGCAACCACATACACTTCTCATGCTCATAATATCTTCCTCGATTAAGAATATACTTCCTCTGTTTCTTTTTAAGTGCTACATTTCTTTTTTACACTTGTCGAGACACATTTTGTATGGTTTTTATCTTTAATTATGCATTTGTAAAAATTATGACAACAAGATATTAAAAATGTATACATCGAGACGAATCAAACAAGATCCAACAAGACTATATTTTTTCTTATGCATAAATTGTAAAAGCCAGTCAAACTATAATGGATGAATAGTAGAAAAGTCAATATGTAGCACTTAAAAAGAAACGGAGGAAGTATATAACATATACAGTATCTATCTATCTATATATATATATATGTATATATATATATATACATATGTATACATATATATATATATATATATATATATATATGAGTTCATGTGAGAAGACTTTTTAATTGAGGAGGTATTATAGTGTAATTTCATATCTTAACTCTTATGAATAAAGACTTCCACGATTAGGGATGTCAATGGGGCGGGGCGGGGCGGGGCGGGGCGGATGTTGGCATTCCTATCCTCATCCCCGCCTAAAAAAACTCATCCTCATCCCCGCCCCATCATCCATGGAGGGGGAAAATCTTGTCCCCATCCCCGCCCCATCCCCGCGCAAATTCCCGCACCCGCACCCGCCCCATCCCCGCGCGAATCCCCGCACCAGCCCCATCCCCGCCCCAATCTATTAGGGTTAAGGGGGAGGGAAAACAAAAGTTTAAAAGTAATTTTGGATTTTAGCCTTTGGGCCTTTGGAAAATAAAAGTATCAAATGAAAGCAGTAACCAGCTAATAACATTTAGGATTTTAGGCATTTGGAGAATACCTATGACGGGGCTCAGACGGGGCGGGCGGGGATGGGACGGGTGGGGATGGGGCGGGGCGGGCGGGGATGGGGCTGGTATGGACTATCATCCACCCCGCCCCATTACCCATGGCGGGGATGGTTTTCATCCCCATCCCCGCCCCATCCCCCGCGAAACCTTCCCCCATCCCCACCTAACTGGGGGGGTGCGGGGCGGGTCTCCACAAAACCCGGCCCACTGACATTCCTATCCACGATACATGTGTTATCTTCTATAAACACAAATCAACAAAACCAAATGCAGTTCATTTTCTAAGGTTTTGCTCGCTTCAACATAAAAAAATAATATTGAGAATAAATGAGTTTCACCAATAAAACTGAACGAGATCAGTAAAAATTAGTTTCAATCATGAAAAACAATGTTAAATAGTGAAAATCAATGAGTTGTACTATCCATATAAAAATCAAATTCAACAAAAATTTGGTAAAGTGAACATAGACTAAATGAAATTAGCCCTCCTCTGAATTATTGGGTAGTCCAACATGCTGAAGGCAAATAATTGTTAAACATTTCTGATTTAAAATATGCTAATATCATGTAAGCATGTTAAATTCTTTTTAAACATTACAATTAATTTGTGCATTGCTCGATTAGCTAGTTATATTATCATATACCCAAGTATGCAACTTTTAAGCCATGAGTTTTTCAACTTATTTTCAGTCCTTATTACAAATATAAATTTAGATAAATTTGTACAAGTACTAATACAGACCTCTAATATCATCTCCATAATTATGTGCAACGCCCTCTCCCCATGCCACGACGCTAGAAATGTGGGTCACACATAGGGGTGTTAATGAGCTTAGCCTGCACGAGCTGCTCGAGTTGCTCGAGTTCGACTCGAAATTTTCACAAGCCGAGCACAACCATGTTCGGCTCGAGAAGTTCGTGAACAGGCTCGAATTTAATTATTTTTTTAACATAGTGACGTCAAATATTAGTAGACTATTTTTAATAAGTCTAGGAAAAATAAATAAACTTAGTTATAATATATTATATCTTATAAATATACTTTAGTTTGTTATAATTTTTGAACCCAGTCGAGTTTTGTGTAACTTGGACTTGATGATCTTAGTTCGAAAAAGCTCGAGATTCGGCTCAAGCTCGAGATTCGGCTCGAGCTCGAGCAAAGTATAATGAGCCAAACTTGAGCGACCCCAAGCTCGGGCTCGACTTGACTCATTAACACCCGGCCCCTAGTCACACACATACAAGCTGTACCGAATAAAGTGGCTTGTATCTAAGGGACGTGGTTGGTAGTTTTGACATTTACTTTAAATCTTTTTACAGTTGGAATTCATCAGATTTAAGTGTATTCGTTAACTCATATATGAATAGATATAATCATTTAGGATATTGGTAGATTTATTATTTAATTTAACTGTGTATTTTCATAATAGCAATTTTTTATAATTTAACAAGCAAACATCAAACTTAAAAGTGTTATATATATTTTAGGAAAAAATGTGTTATATTTAAATTAAGACGAAATCGGTAAAGAAAAACATAAGGCTCACATTCCCTAAAAAAGGTTCTCTTTGTAGCTAGCTCATTGCATGGAGTACTATATTAGTCTCTATTTATTCTTTGAAAAGACAAAAGTTGGTTTTTACTTAAATTAAATGTTTTATCTATATACTAATTGCAATGCGGAAAGCAAAGTCCCGACCATAGTTGATAGGGAATTTGAATAAATTTCAGCAAATGGTAAGTTAAAGAATCTTTTCTTTTACAGCTAATCTATAATTTATCTACTCTACTTGACTTTCTTCTTACCTTTTTCCTACTTTGGATAATTTACTTGCCTACAATCAAGTTCAATAAGATTTTCTTTTTGTGTATGAACATAAACATGTATGTCTCTCTTTTATGAAAACTTGTTCATAAGCGGAGGCGGAGAGAAGGGGGCTGGTGAGGGCAATCGCTATTCCAAGGTCTAAAAAATTTAATGCATATGTAGAAGTCAATGTAGTATAATATCATTAAAAGACTTGGCTTAGTTGGTTTTATCATAAAAAGAGTAAATGACTCATAAATCCCGGGTTCAAATCTCCAAACCAACATTTTTTTTCCTTTCATACAATTTTATTTTTCAAATTGTTAGTCTTAGCCCCTTCATCCGAAAATTCCTTCTGGCTCCGCCATTGTTCATAACCTACTATGTTGAGTGAAAAAAAAGAGCGAAAAGATTGAGAGTCATGACACATATACTGATATATATATATAAGGTTTACTTAAAGCCTCCCTCCAAATACAATGATAAAAAAAATTCATAATATCTCTCTCATTTTCTCTTTAGTTGTCCCAATTCATCATTTTCTCATCTTTTAGATAGACAAGTCTCATATTTGGACTTCTCTCTACATTGCTAAGGTTCCTCTAAGTTGAGATAAAAAGTGAATTAATTTCCCCTCCAATGGTTGGCTGCTCTTACCTCTCTATATTGTCAATTAATTTTGGAATGAAACCATATTTGGCATCATGTGTGGTTAAACTTTTCTCAGTAAGATATAACGTGCATATCAAATTTTATCAAGGTATCAGAGTGAAGATCTTAGATTCTTTGAAAAGAATGGTGTCGTTGCCGAGTCCTGCTGGTTACGCAACCTCCTCCTCGAGCTCCATTGCCTTCTCGCGAAGGACACCCGTAGTCTATTGCGACAATGTTAGTGCCGTTTACATGTCCCATAATCCAGTTCAACACCAGCGCACTAAACATGTCGAGATAAATATTCACTTTGTTCGAGAGAAGGTTACCCTTGGTCATGATCGAGTCCTTCATGTTCCTTCTGCATATCAATACGCCGACATCTTCACCAAAGGACTCCGTAGACCCTTGTTCTCTGAATTTCGCTCTAGTTTAAGCGTCCGTCCTCCTTCCCCTCCAACTGCGGGGGCGTGTTAGAATATAAATAAGTGAATATTTTTATTATATTTATTTTCTGAAAATATACTTGTAATGTAACCTTAGTCTGTAAACTATATATTGACAATTAATCTAATAGCCTCCTCATAGAGATTATCATAATCTTTCAGGTGTTTCTCATCTTAATGACATGACGTGGGTTAAAAAATGTGGCATTCAGTGACATTAAAAAAGGGCTTACACGTGATATAATGAGTTAACCACATACGAGTTTGTTCCGCATTGAAGAGATAGAGGACAAATGACATACATTTAAGTTTGTAAGTTTGTGGGCTACTCCTATGGGTAACTATCTTATTCGGGAAGTATAGATTGAGTTTAAACTGATGAGAGAAATAATCATCTTATAAGAACGAGGAGTAATTTCTCATATTAACATTGTAATTAAAATAGTAATAAATTACAAACTACTTGGTAAAAACGTCAACGTGAGAGTCATCCAAAAATAAAACACCTACCTAAGAGATGAGGTTATCAAATATGACTTTTCTTTCTTTTATGAAACATAATAAAGTGGGTCGAGATCTGTTAGATTGACTAAAAAACAAATTAAAATGTTTTAGATGGCAAAAGGAGGACTAGTTGATTCGAATTTCATTATTCATATGAAAACAAAAGGAACGTAATATTTGATGATTCTTTAGTAATGAAGTTGTAACTTGCAAGTACAATATAACCCTTGAAAAAAACTTACATTAGAAAATGAGACATTCAACCATCAATAACCCACGGCATAATATAATCTCGATTATACTTTAGATTAGTAATAAAATTTGTCCTACTAAACATAAAGATTGTATAGATCAATCACTTAACCCGACACAACTTAACAAACAAGGCTCGCTAGAAAGGAAAATGGTACGTTATTCTCTACTCTAAAGTATCCCTTATAGAGTAATTAATAGGGTTTGATCAAATTTTAATGCTGAGAACTTGATAATGTTATCCCAAATAGGTTATTCTTATATAACATTTTTTCACAAGCAAAATTATCAGTATCATGCAGTGTATCGAGTATCAAGCAGGCAATCTTCTTGATACCATGTGCCAAGGTGTGCTGAGGAGGTAGAGGTAAGTAGGTGGCAGTGGAACTACTGGCTGGTGTACTAGCACCTAAAACCAATGCAAAATCTGATACATGAAATTATTGATGAAATAAAGCCAATATTATTATATCTTTCGTAACCTGTAATGTCACTTTCAACAACTATATTACTATATTTGTTAAGATGCATCAATGCATGGTATACTGCATCTTTAAATAAAAAAATCAGTTGCCATATTCTGCCATGGAAGGTATATATATAAACCTCACAAAAACAGTTAATTAATGTAGGAGTATAAATTTATAATGGGGCTTATAATATGTTAGTTTAATTAGTAAACTTATCTCTAATCTGATCTTTGGTTGTATCAGGCATAGCCTTGTGGGTCCCATGTGACCACTTTTATGATATACTCTTATTAATATTCAATTATTGCATGTCACAAGTGATTTTCACTTGTCAAAAACAAAAAAATTGGCCCCACATCATCTTTAAACTCTTCGATTCTTAGCAATAAGCTTATTGCCTTATTGGTTATTGCATCCTTCCCTCGTTAGAGATGACTTGAATTGAATTTGATAAGATACTTAATGTTATCTATTGATAGGATGATTATTCTATGGTCATCCTACTAATTATAAAAATGAAAATTTAGTGGTTTAGAATGATTTAGGATCTGTGTATTAAATTCTAGTTATATTAAACCATAAGATTTTTCATAGTTATAGTTAGTAATGACTACCTAAGAATTTTCCTTGTTGATGAAGTAGCAAAAAGACCCGTCATAACTAACAATACTACAATTTACAATGTATGATTTTCACGGTCCCTAAGGCATATCTTCCACTAATTTATAAAGGATGCATTCTTTTCACCTTTAAAAGCAAGTTTTCAGGTTTTATCAGGTTCATCATTTTGGGATGATCACGTTAAATCGATCTAGAATTAGGTTAAAGAAGTTCAGGTAAAGATGACAAACCATATTGTATGAGTAAAAGTTATAAACAAAATTGATTTCACATTATGACAATCCAATACATAATGTGTAAGGTATAAAGGAGTATAGAGTGTAGGAGCACAATCTTGAAAAAAGGGTTATCCAAACTTTAGTTGTGTCTCTCGAAAATAAAAAGTTACTACAAAGATATGAGAGTTATTGTTTATGTCATAATTTCTTTTTACGTACCATGTTAACACATGCATCTCATTAATATAAGGTCCTTTCATTTTGATGTTTACAAGGTATTTTATAAAGTTCAAAAATAGTATCTACTAGCTCTCATTAATTAGAAGTCAAAACACTATCATTAAAATGCTTTTGGATTCATAGATATATAAATTAACTGACTCGAGATTTAAAGGAGACTAATTATGCAAAGATTTTGGAAAGAAGAATGTAGTTGACTTAGCTCCAATTCAATTCGATAAGTTTGTGAGTAGTTCGATGATTACTTCCTTATACTTTTTTATTTATTATTTAACATAATTTAAAGTATAATTTAGATAGAATAAATAACTTTTAAATAAGAAATTAAGTCACTAACTTAGAGTTGGAGCAAATTACGTAACAAATTAAACCACTCACTAAAAGAGAAATAAAATCATAGTTTGAATGACAAAACTGACAAACACAATCTCAATATCTTTCATTTCATTTTTGTTGTTTTCTCAACCGTCTTCACTTTCTTGGTCTTCACGAGAGTTTCAACGCGGAGTGGTTTGTTGAACTTGTCCTCTTGAGAGGAGTTCGAGCTCCACCTATCAAAACATTGTCAACGCTCGAGTTGAGTTAGCTCGACTCAGTCAACACTCGCTAGTGTTAATGTACACTCAAAAAGGTCAACACTAGACCGTATATAATAAGATTATTTTAAGTTTACCAACCCAACTTTTTACTTAATAGAGTTGCTTTTAAGTTAAAGGGATTGCTTTTTAACAAGAGACCACCTTTCAGCTAAAAAGGGTTACTTTATTGTAATGTGACTCATTTAATGCAAAGAGTTACCCATGTCTTAGTGTAACTAATGATAAGACAATTTAACTTAAGAATTGTATCATAATTAGAGATATTAATAATCAAATTATTGCTATAAAACTCGAAAATAAAATTATTACCACTAAAACAACAGAGCAAACACTTCTCATCTTCAGCAAAAAGAAAAAATAAATCTTTTATGGATACAGGTGATTGCATTGTGCATATTCTCATATTATTCTCCAATTTTATTGAGCTTCTAACAATGATCCTCTTAAGAATCTAGTATATACTCCTCTTAACAATGATCCTCTAACACTTCTCAATCCCTCAAGGCGGGAACAGAGTTCTCTAAGTGTGACAAGTGGCTTCTTGTCAATGACTTCAAAGGGAGTGGGAGGAAGGTCTACTAATTAGTAATTTAGCACTTATTAGGTTGTTTAATTGTTTTGTGAAAAATGACTAACTAAGGCCTCCCTCCTCCTTTTAGTCATCTTTTTCTCTCTTGAAACCCTTTTATGTCCATTATTTGCTTGTAATAAATCTTCATTCTCAATATGATGGAGAATTTTGCTTTCCTTGTTATTCTTGAGTTATTGTTTTCTACTGTAAAGTAATAATTCACTGATGGGAATTTGTGCATATTGTGGAATATGTAGAACTTTTTATCTACAATCAACTGAACTAACTCAAGAATGTTTGAGACGATAACATACTAATGGATGGATGGACCCCAATTGTAGGAGGTTATACCAAATTATAATGTGAAAGAAGGTTTCTATTATTATGAGATGTCATCAACGATCTTACTTTTTACCTAGTACTACCTCCGTTCCATATGTATTGCAACATAGGGAGTTTTACGCCTCCCAACGCACTACTTTAGACGCTAATATCTCTAATTTTATTTAAGTAAAAATTATAAACAGTAGATTTTAATTAAGCATATATCGAGACGAATCTAACAAGATCCCACATGGCTATATTTATCCTTGTGTATAAATCACAAAAGAGGGTAAAAGGGTAGTGTATGAATAGTGCAAAATGTCAAATGTTGCAATACCTATGGAACGGAGGTAGTATATATGCTAACTTTAACTTGTATTATGCATGTGTATGTGTATAACTTCAAATTAACTAATGAATGAATTTTGATTTCATAAAAGAGAAGAACAATTGATTCTTAGCTTATGTCTCTTTTTGTTTGCATCATTGGAAGGTGAGTTGCTTTTTAAATTTTTGGTGAGATAAATGTGATGGAAGAAAATTTAATAGACATGTGTGACCAAATGTAGTGAATATAAGGGTAAAATGGTGAATCCTAGAGTCTTTTTGATCATGAGACAATCTTTTAGAGATATTTGACAAAAAAGGGAAAATTGCTTCTTAGGACTTGTACATGTCGCGTTGGCCTTGAGTGATGGTGGAAGTGGAAGTGGAAGTGGAAGTGGAGAAGGAGCCGGGACTTAATAAGGATGGCAAAAGGGGGGCGGCGATACCTCCCATGCTCATACCCATCACCTACTTACTACCCACGGCGATTACAATTATACAAATCTCATACCATGCTGCCCAAATGGGTATGTCCCTAGAACCATTGATATCCCCACGGTCCAACTAGGTATACCTACCCGTGCATGCGCACCTTATACTCCCCTGTACCCGCCTATATCCGCATGTCCGATATCCTTAAAACAAAGAGATCTATTAATCAAACCATGAAAATCACTTCATACTACTTGATTGAAATGACAATTTCTTCATTTATATCCTCTAATGAGCCCGCTGTCCCAATGGACTAATAAAGTCATAGGTTGGGGTTAATATATTTTTGGAATAGTAATAAAGTGAATTATTTAAATGGTGTTGCGTTGGCATTACACGGACGGATGTGAGACGGGTGAGTATAGGGAGAATATTCCTTATACCCAACACCTACTAGGATAGTATGACTTTTTTTATACCCATACCCACCCACTATCCATCAAACCTATACCCATTACTGCCTCAAATAGATCGGGTGCGGTGCAAAGTTCACCAAATTTTGCCCGTTTGCCATCCTTAATCGGGAGCAGTAGTGACTACAGAGCAAGATAGGGGGTTGGGGGTGGATTTAGCTTCCGATTAAAGGTGGGTTCATCAATTGCATACATCTAAAAGATTTTCTAGTTTAGTAAGATTGTGAAGGGACTAATATCATTCTTATTTCTAGTCAGGTTTGATTTTATGCTATAACTATAGTTATCATACATAATTGTAGCGAACGTCGAATGCAAGTTCCTCGAGCTAGGGATCCGTTGAGCGACAACCCTTCCACACGGGACTCCCAGAAGATTCTTCTATTATGTCAAGTGCTGCATTTAGCAACCAGTTTTTTATTATTGAAGATGAGATTGATATCAAACGAACGTTACCTGTGTTTTATATTGAAAGTGAAGAGGCAATCGGAGAATTCTCTTCAGGCTTTACCTTTTTCTATTTTGTATGTTATACTGATGGATAGTCTTATATTGTCATTGCGTTATTTCTATCGCAGGCGTGTCGCATGTGCTTCTTATCTTGTACCTATAAACATATCTTAGAGCTTAAATAATTTAGTGTTAATTAATAATTATGTTTGCTCTTAACACACTATAGATGGTCTAGAGCTAGCTAATAATTATCTTTACAGTGAACACACCTTACATGGTTTAGAATTAATTAAACATGTTTAGCTAGACTTTTGTGAGATAACGAAAAGATAAAAGAAAATGGCCAAAAGCCCACAAGTTTAAAGGGTCCGATAAACGTCCAAATTCATTTGAGGCCATTGAGGGGAGTGGCCCACACGCCGTTTTTGTCACGTGAGGTGAACTCTAGGCTAATTAATTAATTATCTAATTATGCTAATGGTAGCCCACCACAAAACACACTAGCATTAGTAGCATAGTAGCATTAGCCAACAATTGGGAGTTGCATTCATGTTAACATAACTAACCCCATCAACCCAAGTTGTAAGCTTTAGCCTATAATCTAAAAGAGACTAGGCTAGATGTTAACAACTTTGTATTCATGTTATCTTGGACTAATTTCACTTCTAGAATTGGAGGTACCCCAAATCATAGGGCAAGTAATATCAATAACAATGTAAACTCAAAATCTTTTACTACCTCCATTTTTGAAAGGTTGCAATAATTTAACCAAACTTTTAAGAGTTTTTTGGTCAAAGTGTTGCAATTATTCGAAAACAGAGGTAGTATAAGATTTACCATGATTTATTACAAGATTGTGCTTAATTATTTTTTTAAGGAGCGACTTGTTTACGTGGAGTAAGTATAAAGATACTAAGTACGTAAAAGCTTATAATTAATAGTTGTAAAACTTGTCTTGGTCTAGTGAACGGAGATTGTATTCATGAAAAGTCATAAGTTCGGACTTTAGCCTTTAGGGTAAAATTCTCTTCCTTTCCATCACCTAAGTGTCTGACGACTGGCGAGTGGTATGTATTCTGACAATAGGATGATTGTAGTCCAATCTCATGACCAAGTAGAAAAAAGAGAGTGTTAAATGGTCTTATTTTTTCTTTATTTAATCTATAAAGGTGGAAAGTCATTTTTCAAATGGTGAAAATACGTCTATTATGGATTAAAAATATTTTCCTTTCTTAACTGTTACATTTTTCTTGCTATTTCTTATTTTCCTCTTTCTCTTCTCCCTTGCATCCTCTAACTAATCATACTTACATTTCTTTTTTTCTCTAACATTTTCATGTAAGGATTAAAAAATAAAAACTGATTTACACTTGTAGGTTCCTTTGGAAAATGAATTCATGATGTTTGGATGAAAAGTGGTTTGCAAACTGTATTTTCATAGTGTGAATTATATTTTTCCCCCATGACCAAGAATGTCTTCCAAAGCTTTCAATATAATCAAATTGCACTAATATTTGGTAGAAAATCATGATTCCAACTTCCAAATCATGCGGCACACATTAGAATTACAATTTTTGTTATACACTCGGGTGTACCATAGTGTACCATGAGTATGGTATACCCAAGGCTATTATTTTGTTCAATTAGTCTTTGGGTATACCATGAGCATGGTACTAAATCTATGTTTTTGCTCAAATAGTCTTGGGTGTACCATGCTCATGGTACACACGGGTGTATGATGCATAATCTCCATTAGAATTCTATCCACAAACCAAATGACAATTGAAAGTAGCTCACACATTATAAGAGTCATGGTCGATAACAAAATTTAACAATTAGATATCTAATACCCCTTTGTTCCCAAATGTTTTTTAGGGATGAATATGAGAACATATTAAGACAAATTTATTAAAAACACTCTAATCTTATTTTTTTTAGAATACCTCTCTTTTTTAGAACTTTTCCCATTTTTGAATATATTGATACCTTTCTCTTACTTTTTTTTTGGTATTCTTTCTTTTAATTATTCAAATAAGGGAATTTTCTTTCCAAAAATAACTTTATTTTTGGTATTCCTTCTTTTATCATCTAGATTCACTAAGAATTCCTTCGTAGTAAAGATTTCCTTATCTTTCCCCTTCTTCAAAAGAGTGTGAGGCCCTGTTCAGTTCAATAAGTTGAACTGAACTTATTTTTACTGAACTGAACTTATTTTTACTGAACTGAACTTATTTTTACTGAATATTATTATTTTAATGTGAACTGAACAGGGCAATACTTGCTAAACTACACTGACGTACCTGCATTAAATGACGATTCGATAGGATCCTTCATCCCTTCTCCCTACTAATACTAATTTATCTAACCTAGGTAAGAGGTTTCCTCCCAATTTCATATGATTTTTGAATCGATTTTGATCATCCACCTTTATGACTCTCTAGCATCCAAATAATAGTGCACACTCTTCATTGTGGGGCTTAATCTTCATAAACCATAAACATACCAAACAAAAAATTAACAAAAATCACCATAGAAAAAGAAAAGTGAAATTCCAAAACACTGGGGAAGGCTGATGTAGAAGAATAATCAAATCAAAATGATAAAATGAGTGTGAGTGTGTGACAAAAACCAAAAAAAATAATTAAAAGGAAGGCATTTATACATCAAAAAAAAAAAAAAAAAAAAAAAGAGGGGACATGTTTGACAGTGCACAATATTGATGATATTATTGTCCTTTATGCCTTTGTCCTTATTGTGTACTGTTCATTATTGAAAGCAAAATGTCTTAGTTTTCTCCTATTTATTTATTTCGACCCCCCACTTATAACAATTTGTGTGAGTAATTTATTTGTATAAATTCCTCTCTCTACCCCCACACTATAATCAGCCCACCTCCCCTTGAAGAAGGAACCATCCCATTTCAGATTCTCTTTTAAGGCTGCTGTTTTGCTGCTCTTGTTGCTACCCCTGCCACTCTTCTGTATGTTCATTCTGCGTTGAAAATACTGCAAAAAAAATTATAGAAAAATGTATGCAGAAACTGGTTTATTGTATCCATATTTCCAGAATTTCTCTCATGAAGTTCAGCCATTAGAGGAGCTTTGTTGTTACTCTCAAGAACCCACTTCATCACTGGTATACTCTTCTCTCTAATCACTCAAAAATAAAAATATTATCTTTTTAATCACTTTTTTTCTTTGCCCCTTTTAAAAGCTGATTAAATTTCTAATCTTTATTCTTCTTTTTGGGTTTTGGGCATGTAATGGTGAAATGGGTATGTGTTTTTTTTGGATTATTTAAATGGGTTTGTGAGGGTTTACTACAACAAAATTGTTTTGTTGTCTGGGTTAATCTGTATTACTCGGACTCTTCATTTTATCTTACGAGTACCCGTGTGGGATCTTTGACACTCAGTAGGGGTATACTTGGACATTTTATTTTGGGCTAAAATCAAGGAAAGTTCTGGTAAAATAGACGAGTTGTACACTTAGACATATACCTGTTAGGAGTACCCGTGTGGGATCTTTGACACTCAGTAGTAGGGGTATACTTGGACATTTTATTTTGGGCTAAAATCAAGGAAAGTTCTGGTAAAATAGACCAGTTGTACACTTAGACATATACCTGTTACGAGTACCCGTGTGGGATCTTTGACAGGTATACTTGGACATTTTATTTTGGGCTAAAATCAAGGAAAGTTCTCGTAAAATAGACGAGTTGTACACTTAGGCATATACCCGTGTCCGACTAACATAGTGACAATCCACTAATTGGTGAAACTACTTACTTGGTTTTTTATATTTGACCCACATTTGTTAGTCTGTTGGTTATGATTAAGCTGAAATTGAGCTTGATTAAGGAAGTGTCTGGTTTTCATTTTGGGGTTTTGGCTGTTGAAGATGATCTTCTGGAGAGGCTCCTGTCATTTGATTGGTGCAGGGTTTCTGATTGTTCTTGATGTATTTGATTTGATAGCTCATAATTTTATGTTAAATTTGGAATTAATGGAGTTGCAGTAAAAGATCAGGAGAGTAGATAGTGATTTCATAGTCATAGCCAGCGTGTGCTTTATTCTCTTTTACATTAAAGGGTTTTGATTCAGAGTTGCTTTTACATCCCACTAATACAAAGACAAGAGTCAATAAGACTTCCCAAACAAATTTTGATGGAGATAAGTGGGGGATTTCTTTAATGTTTATATGGGTTCTGGTTTTGTGAGGTAGCTAAATTTGGGAAAAGTTTATTTTAGCAAATAGTATAACCTTTTTTCTCAAAAGTTGAAGTTGATCTTTGTACTTGGATTAAAAAAGTTGAGTTTTTTTGGGTAAAGCATCATTCTTTCATTTGTGTTGTGAATTTGTAATTTATTGCAATTTGGGTCTAAGCCTTGTTGAATCAGGTTGATTCTCCCTGTAACTTCTCAAAGATGTGAATTGGTATAATGAGGAAATACTTGGATAAAGAGGAAGCAAAAGCGAAAAGCTTCCTGGTGCCAATGTATTAAAGTCGGGTTTGTGGGTAATTCGTGTTTTGGTAAAGTATGGTTGCCTTTTTGCAGTTCATAGAATTGGAATGAATTGCTTAACTGATGTTGAGCTTTCTCAGAAACATCTTCAAGTTGGATAGGGAGACTCTATTTGGTTGGATGGAAAACATTTTCAACGGAAATTCAATGTCCGAGGAAAAAGACAATTGTAAAGAAGTTTTCTTCTGTTTGGTTCTTTGTTTGGTTTCTCATTAGAAAAGAGATGGCATCTCCTTGGAAAGGAAAAAGTTTCCCATCCTTATGGTAAAACTACTTTCTACTCTTAATAAACCAAACAAAGGAAAATGAGAAAACCATTTTCTTAGGAGAATGTTTTCCTCCTGACCAAACACTTTCTGAAAAGATGCACTAGAATTAGATGTTACAAGTATTAATAGTATTTAGGTCTTACTGTATCTATCATCAGAAACTTCTGATGTGTTAGGCAGACAGTACATGTCATCTGCAAGATAATGGCCGACAATAGGGTCATGTAGCTTGTGTTAATCACTCATCTTGTGCTAACCAGGATGTAGCTGCTTTAGATGGAAAGCCCAGACTCAGAGTTTAGGTTATATAAACACAATAACTGGACTTGTGGAGGAGCTGTATCTGCCTAGAGTCATTGTGCTACAACTGATCTTCAACTTACTATATAGTAGTAAATATGCCTGAGATGGCGATCTTGGAATATTCTGTTGCCGACATACTTTTTTATTACTATCGCATTAACTATGTGAGAATTCCGACTTCGTATGTCTTCCTCAGATCTTTCTGATTTGAAAGAAATAAGTATCAGTTAATTATAATTTACAGAGAAAGGGTGCAATTCCCGTTCCTAAGAGTTGGAACTTTGGATGCTCAAAGAAACTCAGGAATCCAAATTTTCTTGTAATGACAAGCTATTCTCCTTCATGGACCTTTAGAGTTGAAACTTTGTTTTCTGCTAGGAAAACTCAATACTCTCTATATTTACGTTTTATGTTGACAGTGTCATATACAATATTGGATTTGCAAAAGTTGTTCATTAATGTTTAAGTTTTTTTTTTCGACGTTTCATACTGGTAGGAATATTGCATATCCTTAGCTAACCCGTTTTTGCATTTCAACGTAGCCAGCAAGTACTTTGCCAAAGTGAAAAACCTACATACTGATTGTTACTAAAATGGTGTCAAGCAAAGAAGCACTTGGGGTTTTGTGTTATGTTATCACAAGAGCTAAAGATAAGGAGAATTGTTTCAGAGATATTGTGATTGTAATGTTATCTTTTTATTATTTAACAGGACAGTATCATCACAACCTCTACCATCTCAGACTATGACTTGGGAGGTGAAGGGGACCTCTTCAAAGCACCAGAGCCTATCATTGAAGAACCGATTGGAAGTCTCAGTCCCATGACAGCCACTATTGCGATGATAAATTGTGTGAATAGTGACTTGTCAGCTTCAGGCCTAGAAGTTGGTGACATGGAATCACTGCAAAATGAGCAGCTTTTATGTGACGTCTTTGATGGATGCCAGAATGAACTATTGGAGAAAACATCAGTAGAAACAGCTGTTTCTGGTGTTCTAGACACCAAATTTCTTCATATGATAACAAATGAGGTCCAGATCGGTGAAAACAAGTCATACCCTGATATTCCATTTTCAAAAAGTGGTAGCTCAGGATCCTTAAACTCAATGGAATGGGCAAGTAGCGCCACGATCCGGCCAAATTTCCTAGATTTTCCTGAAATGGATTTTGGAGCTGCTTATGGGATGAGGAGGGCATACAGTGAAGGAGACATAAAGGTTAGGCTTACAGGTCTTCTTAACATCCACATGTTTTGTTTTCCCTGTAATCTCATGATTCTCTATTGAGCAATCCGTTGAATTTTTCCTTTGATTGCATATGTGAGCATTGCTGAGTTAGTATAAGAAAACTTCTACTAGATGTTTTGTGGGGAGTCATGTTTTATATCAATGAACATTTACCTACGGACTTCTACACCGGCAGAAACTGAGAAATCTTTAGATGTTTCTCACCATTTCCACAGGATGGGGCTAGGTCATTGATTCTCGGTTTTTATGACAGGCTCTCGCTAATGGTAATATAAGTCTCATGCATTCTCCTCTCCAGCGGCCGCTACTTATTGGCAATTGCCCTTCTGAAGAACGCTTGCAGAAGCTTTCCAGATACAGAAACAAGAAATCAAGGAGGAACTTTGGCCGGAAAATCAAGGTAAATTTTGTGAACATTTTCCAGTATAACTAGTGTCATTTGTATGTATTGGTGATCAGTATAAGTTTCTGTTTCTCAAGCTTGAACTTGCTACTTTTAAGGTCGTGTTTTCTTCACCATTAAAAAATACTTGGGTCCAGTCAGGTTTAATAAGTTCAAGGGGAAGAGAACACAACCTAAGAACGTTTCTCAAAAAGTTATCTTATACGGTGTATTTGCTACAGTATGCCTGCAGGAAGGCTCTAGCCGACAGTCAACCAAGGATCCGCGGTAGATTTGCAAAGACTGAAGATGCTGATAGTTGCAAGAAGCAATGAGCGAATCAACCGCAGATCCCAACGAGCAAGTGTAGGAAAAAGCATAGATAGACTTTTGGCAATAACGGATTTAGAACCGGTAGTGGTCTAAAAGCGAGTATATGACAGACCCATATATCAGGCTTTGCCTAATGAGTGTAAGGCCACTAACCCCTAAAGAAAAGGAATGTACTAGGTAATCTCTTATTTGTTGTAATAAATTCCTTTCTAGATTTAGCATAATTAGTCGCTTAGCGTAGAGTTGTACATAGGGAATGAAGTAAGGTTTAAGATGCTACTACCCTGTTACCATCAGCGATTCAGCGTGTATGCAGTGAAATGATAATGTCTGCTGTTATTGTAAACCTAATGCAGTAGTGGTTCTCTTTTGTTGCTGTTGTTGGTTGTTCTTTTTGTAGTCTCCGACTCCCCGGTTACTTGTTACATAGTTGCATACACTTGGATTTGGCCCTACACCGAATAACCAACTCAATTCCTCCTCTCTGTCTTGGTGGAGAACAAGTTCTTCATTTCGCTCTTTTTCGTGATTGTAGGGACTGAAGCCTACACATTTTCGCGACTATAAGCTCACAATGTTGACATGTTCACATATGACATGAAAATTTGGGGCTAAGCTGCTAAGGTAGATATGTTTGCTGTAGCAAAAAATTGACAGGAGCATGTCTATTTTTTATGGAATGAATAAGTCAACAGAGATGATAGATTTTGGAATCTTGAAATCTCAGCAGGATAGGAACATCAAGCAGGCTTTGGCCTTAGTAATATACAAATAAGAGCAGACAAACTAAGTGGGTCACTTGTGTTTGTTTCTGCACAATTATTGGTGAATGATATGTCAAAGACAAAGTGGAGAGTACAAATTGTTAGTTATCTTTTGCTTCTTGGTATATGCTGAATGCAACTGAACAGGCCTTGAATTTAAAGGTCATTTGCAACTCCTTTTGCTAGAATATTATGCAGGATCTTACTATGAAAATTGTACTTCCTCCATTGTTTTTAGTTCTACCAAAGAAATTGGCGCATGTGACATGTTACTTGAGGCTCTCCCTCCATAAACTTTCCCCTAAACAAATTTTTTTTGAGGTATAAGACCTTTTTAGGAGACTCTTCTATCAAGGGTGAATTATACTTATCTAATCTAATAAATAAAAACAATACAACATAGGATCCTCAAGGACATCGAATGACTGGCTTTTTGTAGTAATATGATGTCCTTACTTGAAAAGGTAGTCTGCGACCGAATTTGCTTTTCTGAAAATATGATACACTGAAGTTGAACAAAAATAGGTGAGTAGGTGAAGAATATCATCTATAAACGTCTGAATATACCAAGGAGTCTCAAACTTTACTTGTAGCACATTGACGCCGATGAGGTTGTCTCTTTCTATTACAAGATCTTTGATTTTCATACTTTTGGCTTGAATTAGCCCATTGCGGATGACAGTAATTTCGGCAATCAAATGGAAAGCTGTTCCGAGATTGTAAGCCATAGTTTTGAGAATTTGTCCACTAGAAGTACGAAGGACAATGCCAGCGGCAACAAATGCTTGATTTGAGGAGCCGTGAAAATTGTGCTTAACGATGTTGGGGGGTGGCATAGAGGGTTGCATTGGAAAGTGAGCTTAATTTAGTATTCATTCATTTTCAATTATTTTCAGTCTTTTAGAAAATATATAAGTTTATATAAGGTCTAATAAGGCCGAATACAGTTTCATCTGAAAAAGGTAAAGTAAGGATAATAAGAAAAGATAAATTCAGATTAAAAAATAAGTTGCAAAATCCATAGCCTAATCATTCAAATTGGAATTAAATTCTAATTAATGCCATTTTTTTGAAAACTTACATAGAAAATTAGATTTTGACATATAATTGCCGTGCCGAATATTTTAATATATACATCGTCATATAACGAGAATATCCATTATACACCCGGGTATACTATGAGCATGGTGCACCCAAAACTAATTTTCTTTATCATTGACCATTTAAACATGTTCAAATGAGCAAAAATACGTTCAAAACTTCAAATGAGCTAAATTAATCGTCCAAATGAGCAATGAGCAAAAAAAACCCTGAGTGTACTATGCTCATGGTATGGTACATCCGAGAGTATAATAAAAATTATATTAAATAACTGAAGAGATACACTGTCAATGGGTGACAAGGGCAAGATGAGAATTGGCAGTACAAGATGAGAATTAGTTCCAAGCTCTTAGAAATTGGGAAAAATTGAGATCTCCCTTACTCTCTTTTATAACATCCTCCTGTCATCAATAAGAATTTTTCATATGCAAATAAGAAATCATGCCTCAGCCTCACTGAAGTTCAATTTTAACAGAAAAACAAGCACTTCGAGTTTACAGTCAAAGATCACTTCAACTTGATGAAGAACTATGTGTAGATTCAATTTAGAACTGTGACCAACAAAAAATGACGCAATTAATATATAAAAAAGCAATTTTTATGTTTAGTTACTACAGCAGCAGGTATACCAACATAGCCAATCAAGCACGTTGGCTGAAAACATTTGTACCCAAAAAAATAGATTGCTCAGATTACACTAGTTTAAAACAAAGTACTACAACATAAGGCACCAAAACCACTGAGAAAGACCACCACAACCGACTGCTTTATTAATACAACCACCACCGCGCCACCCTCCCCAATGCCAAAGCTTTAGGAGTGAGAATACGGGGTTGCTGATTCCCGTCCTTCGATCATCGTATGTCGAACTACGCGGGAGGTAGGCCTGTGTCCTTGTCTTTGGCTCACCAGATTCAAGTTCAACCATCTAAGAACATGGACAAATCCTAAAGTTTTAAGGCCTAAAATTATACCATAACTTCAAGGTTTATAAGATCAAACCTTTTTAGGACTTTGCAAGGAGAAAATTCTTTTATCTTTTGACCTTACTCTTAAAAGGTTTAATCCACTAAACTGGATTGGCTGACATTCGAAATACATCCACTACTTAACAGTCTTTTTAGTCGAAAACGTAGATAAAAACATTATTTTATAAAGCGAAATTCACCGCATTGTAAGTTTAGACTTTAGTGACAAAAACCATATGTGTGTAACACTTTTCCTGTATAGATTTTGTTCTTTTATCCTTCTTCCTCTTCTTCCATTCCTCTCTCCTGTGTCAAACACCATAACCCATATTCTAAAAGCTTCCACAGACCACAGATCATTACATAAAATGTTTTGTGAAATTGGTCAAATAAAGTCCACTACAATCTGAAGTCTTTGGTCTTTAGTGCTTACTTTTCGTCCATATCATTCAACCATCGGCATCCTCATTGAGCACGACTTATACACGCGAGCTTAGTGGTAATATTAGAATATTGAATAAATTCCTTCAAATTACCCAAAAACGAAACAAACACACTCGAAGAAAATTGAAGCACCTTAAAAAATGTTCAAGTAACGAAACTCAAAAGAGAAGATTATCAGGAGCTTGAAATCAATCTTGATTACCCATGTCAATTATACAAAACTCCTTCTCCTATGTTTTTTAGACATTGAAAACGACGGATTTAAGGTGTTATGATCCAGAGAAGGAACATATTAAATGAAACCTACAAAAAATGTTAATTTCGATAAGACATGTCCTCTCGCTGTTAATAAATCCATCGGTCTCGAAACCCAATTTAATAACGAATGCGAACCATAAAAGAAAATTCAACTGATGTAGACGATCTCGAACGCCAACAAACTACTTCATCTAGCATTATAGTACCCAAAACTATATAAACCATCATAAATCTGTCAATTTGACTACTCAATCATATGAAACCTCATTCCACTAGAAATTGCAGCACAACAAAGTTATGAGCTCATGGCGCCATGGTTTATCCCCCCACCTCAAAAAATCGAACAAACTTCATTTCTTACTGCTAACCATATCAAACAAAATTTTAATCTTTGTAAAGTTAGTATTAATCTAACCTTAATACCACGAAAAGTTGTTACACAATTTGTTCCCCACATCAAATTCAGAACTTCAACTCCAACTCCAACATTGTTGGAACCAAATGAACTTTACCAGATAGCAAACATATTCCCACAAAAAAAACGTAGCACTATACCAGAGCTTTGCAATTTAACTCCAAAAAAAAAAAGAGCTAACTTTGTTCATGCCAAGGCAGCCATGAAAATATCAAACTTTATAACATCATAAATTTGTGTTCTTTTCCAACATAAATCATATCCTAAAATTAAATTCAAACATAAATATTAGTGTGTTACATACATTTTCAGACCAAACTAGCTAAGTAAACTTAATTTTTTCCCTGCAATTTCCATGATTGTTTCATCTGATTCATCTCCATTGATGCAAATTGTTGCAGTTGCAGAAACACCAATTTATTTAAAAAAAAATCACAATTTTTTTAAAATAAAGAAAACAGAGAATTACTTACCCAAAATTCCCGTAAGCCCAAAGTTTCATTCTTTCTTCTTATCATCACATTCACGGAGGATAACGCCGACCCCCTTTCTCTCTACTTTCTCTCTCCTCTCTTTCAACTTTCTCTCTCTACTTTCTCTCTCTAAACAGTAGTCAATCTCCATTCTTTCTCTCTCTACAAACTTCAACTTCCGATCACTTTTCAATTTTTCATGAAATTAACCACATCAATTTCCAGATCTTTCTTTGTCTCTGTTTGATTCAATTTTTCTGCAAATAATTTCCCCCAAATTTCCCGCCCAATTCTCTCTCAAAATTCTCCTAAATCGAACGAAACCACAATCACATTCAATCTCTTTATTCACTCTTACTTTGATGATTGTGTTCTTAATTCTTACTCTGTTGCAATCAATTTACGAGATTTCATATTATGTTAGTTAGGGTTTCTTAATTAGGGTTTCGAATTCGAAGATTGTGTTTAATTTTCGGATTCGGAATTTGTTTTTTTTGAGATGATTATTAAACGAAGTTTGAAATCTACAATGCCTACTCTAAAACGGTGTCGTGTTATTCAATCATCTAACACTGATGAAGAAGACGCCATTAAGAAGAAGCGAAAGCTTAATCAGTACTACAACAATGGCGGAAACAATAATAGTAGTTATTTTCCTTTGAGTTTACTTGGAGAAGTTGCTGCTGGTGTAATTCCTTTCACTGGATTTCATCGGCTTTTCGCTTCGAATAATGCTAATACTAATAATAATAATAGTAATGCTGATTTTCGAGGGTTCGCTGCGTCGTGGTGTACCGAGGTTTCGTGCTCTCCTGCTGAGGAGGAGGAGGATGAGGACGAGGAGGAGGAGGAGGGTGGGAGGAGGGGGAGGGTGAGTAAGGTGGTGAAGACTCGGCATGTTTCGGAGGTGGCGAAGGAGAGTCCGAGACCGCCATTGGTGAGGACGTCGAGGGGACGAGCTCAGGTACTTCCTTCTAGATTTAATGATTCTATACTTGATGATTGGAAGAAGGAAAAGAGTAGTAGTAAGAGTAATTATAATCATAATGCTGGCTTTAGAGATAATGATGATGATTATGATGATAATGATGATGATAATGATGATGATAATGATAATGATGATGATTATGTTAGTGTAATGAAGAATGAGAGGTATGGTGTTAAAGCTCAGAAGGGTAAGGTTAGTTTTAGGGGTAATGTGCATAGATTGGATGATCATATGTGTGGTGTGTCGACGTCAACGGAGGAGGTTGGGTATGGTAATGGTTTTTATGATGAGGAAGAGGAGGAGGAGGATTTTGGGTGGAGAGGTCGGAGGTTAACGAGTCATGAGGTGAGGCGGCATTCGAGTTCTCGTAGTAGTTTGACTTCGTTGCGTGATCGAGTGCATTGGCGGGATTATGAGAGATCTGCTAACGATTTGCATAATAATGGGAGGTTGATGTTGGATCGAAGAAGGGGAAATGGTGAAATGGGTATGGATGAATTTGTTCCTGGTGATATTGTGTGGGCGAAATCGGGTACGAACGACCCGGCATGGCCAGGGATAGTTATTAATCCTGCATCACAAGCTCCACGACAGGTTTTGGAATTCCGTGTTCCTAAAGCAGTATGTGTCATGTTTTTCGGGTACTCAGGCAACAGAAAGCAAAGGGTAAGAATGAATCATTATATGTTGGTTGCTACTTGTTATTAGTAATGCTGTAGTGTTAGGGGCTTTTTATGATTTTGGATTTAGTAATGAGATACAATGCTGACCAGGACTATGCTTGGGTAAAGCGTGAAAGGATTTATTCGTTTGCGGATAATGTTGACAGGTATAAGATCCTTAGCTTCTGTTTTTTATTCAGCTGAGAGCTTTGTATTTGTATGTTTGCTGGTACTAGGTGTACTTTTGGTGGATTCAGGTTTCAGGAGCAGGCCTGCTTGAATGGTTATGAGGCCAGCAACTTCCACAGGGCGTTAGAGGAGGCTTTTCTGGCAGAAAATGGATTTATGGAAACATTAATGCACGAGATAAATATGGCAGCTGGAAGTGCTTCTTCCATTGATTTCAATTCTAGAGGGGCACAAGAGGCCACTGGTTCAAATCAGTACCAGGACTTGCGCCATTACAGCCAGGCTAGTATATATTTGTCTTTGACTTACAAATTTAATGTATTCTTATTTTTTTTGAATATGTGGTATTGTCTGAGCAACATGAGACTTGTATGTCATGATTTAGGGATTGTAGGACAGAGAGAATGCTTAGTGAACATGGTTTGAAATCCTTTTGTTTGCTGAAATATGAGTTATCATTATATCTTCTCCTAATTGCCTAGTTACAATGTGGATGGACAGAGCTTTACAATATGGATGGACGATATACGGTTACTCTTGGGATTTTGGTCCTGTACTCTCACTAATTTTTCTTAAATTTATCAATTTTCCCATCTTGGAAAGCTTTTACTTCATGGAAAGCCTTTTGCTGTCCTAGGCACCCTGGCTAGCCTAGCTAAAGGTTGTTTCGTCGGGGGGAAACAAGAAAGGGAAACAGAAGCAATTTCTTCTCTATTTTCCAGTATAGAATTACCTTAAATGGCTTTACATTGATTCCCTACCCCCACAAAGGGTTTTAAAATTCCTAAACTCCTCACGCCCTCACCACACCGTAACATCTAATCCACCATCTTCCTATAAATACATCGTCAACCATTCACATTCACCTCCTTGCGTGTCTGTTGGAGCCTGGAGGTACACCAACCAAACTTAGTTGAGTCCGACCATCCAGTTTTCCCCACCACTGTCGACCACCTGACCACCCTCACTGCTGAATCAGACAGTGAATATTATCCCACAGGACTTGCCAGAAGAACACCTTGACCAAACCTACCCAGATCATTGCCCATCGTCTACCCCTTCCCAACTTTTTGAACTGTCCAGCCCCCATCTCCTGGAAACCATCTCCATGCAAGCCCATAATGGCCACTTCTCTGAGCAGCCTCACACTGTCACTTGCCCTACTGTCCAACCCAGTGTCACATAATTCGCTGGGTATGAAGTCGCTCGTTCCAAGTCGTGGTTCGTTTTCGAACCAAATCGCTGTTCGCAAATTGGAATGAGTGATTTAGCGAATTGGATTCTTTTATACCGAAACTAGATCTGAAATTGGAAGTGAAATTTCTCTTGCATTGTTGATTGAGAGAGGAGGATTGGAAGAAGATGAAAAGAAATTGCGAAAATAGGGTTTATTTTTCGAAACCTAGAATCTAGATCTGAAATTAGTATAGAATCTTGTATAAATTAGTATAAATTACCTTAGGGCTTTTGTTCTACTAGTAATTTAGATGATGCCTTCATCTCCCGGGAAGCGTCTCACCTGAACCCTGCGGAGTTCGTTGTCGGTGGCTGCTTAACTTCTTCCTCTCCCATGGTCCCAGGATGGTGATTTTTTCTTTTTTTTTTTCTTCAATTTTCTTTAGTTTAAAAAACCTAAAACTAAAGAGACTACACGTGCAGATTTTTTTATTGTATTGAGTATGTGGAATAGTATGTGCTGATTTTCTTTCAAAGGAGAACCTCATTTACTGTAAGTTACGTGGACAAAGAGCTGTAGAAAGCAGATAAAACACTCTGTACTCGCACAGTCTCAATAGCTCTATTGGCCGTGGTTTCTTGTTTTCGTAAACCCTTACTGAAACTAGAGTTAAGGAATAGCCACCCAACCCCTAATCAACTAGGAATTATATATTTGTCGGTTATGGACTTATGCATTATGCCAGTACTCATAAGCGGGCACGTCCGTGCTTACCCGCACAGCTAAATTGCACACTGTCTGCGAAACGCACATCAATTATGGTTGCTCTGATGGCTGTATGCACCATCATTGGCCATACTGTACCACTCTCTCACCTTTGACTCAAGTAATGGGGGCTGCATTACAGCCATGGTGCAAAAATACAGTCATATCGGAATGGTTTTCCCGAGTTGGATCGGTTTTCAACTTTGGCGAACCGAACTCAACCGGTTCAACAAGGTGGATTTAGAAAGCCCGATATTTTGACCGAATCATCCATGACAACAAGGGTTCGCCCTTTTTTCCGCTACAAAACGCTACTTTGCAAGTTTTTTGCAGATTTTTTCAAAGACTCCTTATCTTTTCTTTTGTAGTAGCACTAGTCTACCTTCAATAATGACTCAAAGACGAGAAAAGAAAGAGAAGAAGTGGCACCACTGACCACTAAACCCTATACCACTCCACTAAGATCTAAGAGTAATTGAAGCAAAAAGACCAAAAAAAAATCTCTAAAACTAATTCCTCCCATGATAACTGTGATGCGGCCTGCAACCAATGTATACGTTCCGTTACCTCGAAACCGTGACCATTCCCGTTTCCGAAACCGAAACCGTATTTTCGAACCATGATTGCAGCTTCTGTGACCATGGCGTGGGCATTGCCATCTGTGTGTCTTGATGATGGAGCTGTTCTTTATCTCGAACCTGCCTGTTGCTCCCACAGCCAAGAGTATCCCCAATTAGCACTTATTAGAATGCCATGAGCATGACGTGAGGCGATTACAACATACTAAGTACAGGGTTATTCGCTAGAAAATTTAATATTGAGCTTAGGAAACAGCTACTGTCCTGATTTTTTTTCCTAAGATGAATTTTTCTATATGTTGACCTTCATGGCAAGCATGGTGCTCACCTTAGCACTTGGCACTTTACGGCAAAGAAGGAGGGAAAGGAAGGGGAGGAAAGAGAAAGGGAGAGGAAATGTGTAGTCCATTTTCCCTCCAAATCTTTCCATTCTTGGAGGGATTATGCTCATTAAAGGAGGAGGGAAATTGATCCCTCCCTCTCCCTCCCCTTCCCTCTCCCACCCATCTATTTATACAAGTGAAATTCTCCCCCTCTCTTTCTCTTCTCTTCCGTTCCTTCCATTTCCTCCCATCCGAACAATGTGTACAGGAATAGATTCTTCAGTCCCGTGCCTGGACTCGCACTGGTGTAGGTGAATGAAACAAATCCAACTCGACACTCGCTTTTTCTCCTAAATGTTTCCTCTTGCTGTCTGAATTCTGTTGGTTGAATTTACATATTATCTTCTCAATGACATGTAGTTTCTTGGGGGAACTTCTAAGAAACTTGTACGTGAGAGGCTGAGCCATATATGTCAAAATTAACATTTTTTTATGCTTTTAAGTTTAAACTGAATTATTTGGATGCTGCAGAATGGCTTTAAAAAAGCAAAAGACACAACATCATGTGCAGGGTGTGGTGCTGGCCTTCCACTTAAAATGAAGAAGACAGGAAAAACTTCGGGCTCTGAAGGTCACTTCTATTGTACTACTTGTGCTAAGGTTGGTAGAAAAATTATTATTTTGCACGCTGCACTTTTTTAATCGAGCTTTCATCTCACCTGAACAGCCACTCCTTTTTCTGTTTGCCTTCCTGTCTGAACCTGTCTATTAGTGTGGCAGTGTGTCTACAGGCAGGCAGACTACATTATATACTTCTTTTGTTACATTGACTATCTTCCGCTTTCTTTTTTCCCAGTCATTAAGGCTGAAACAATACTGTGGTATTTGCAAAAAGATTGGAAATCACTCAGACAGTGGGAAATGGGTAAGATTGCCAACAGCTTGATCGAGAGTGCGCTATGTTATTGTTTTTAGGTTTCTAAATATATTTTTGGTTATCAAGTTAATGCGCTTTTTGTTGGGGGAATTATCAGGTTCGATGCGATGGTTGTAAAGTTTGGGTTCATGCAGAATGTGACAGAATTTCTAGCAACCTTTTCAAGGTTTCTTTACCTTGTTAAGCTACATCGGATTTGAATTTTACAGAGTGTAGGAAGTATTCTAATGTTTTCTTTTGATGATGGCAGGATCTTGGTTCCACCGACTACTATTGCCCTGATTGCAAAGTGAAGTTCAACTTTGAATTGTCAGATTCAGAAAATCAGCCCAGGGTCAGGTGAGCCTTCTAGTTGAATAAAATGATTTGGTATACATGTGTGAGTTGTTTTCCCACAATTTTTCTTGAAACCACATATCTTGTTCCCTCTTTCACTCTTTCTTGGACAAAGGAGTTTGACTATAGGTGTTTTTCTTTTCTTTCGACGTAGGTGCTATAGAAATAATGATCAGGTCAAGCTGCCGGATAAAGTCAATGTTGTTTGCTCAGGCATGGAAGGCATATATATCCCAAGCCTCCATTTGTGAGTCTTCTTCTTATGGCAAGGATTCATGCACTTTGTAGAAGGAGTTTAGCTCTCATTTAGATCAGTGATCAATCACATTTTCCTGACTTTTGAAGAAGCTCTTTCTCTCTAACGATCTTTGTATCTTCTTCTAGTGATGATTTTGGCTCATTAGCAAATAGCACATGAATCATACGCCATTAGCCTTTAATCTTTTCATTCACTTTTGGCGCGAAGTTCAAGTTGTTAGATGTAGGATAAAGTATTTGAAAGTATTCAGTTAGAGGAAGCGTTGAAATTGAGAGAAACAAGCACTTGATGTGATAGAGAAATATTAAGGACTTTAACTTAAGCAAGAAGTGAAAAGATTATTTGGGCGTCCTAAAATGGAAAGTGGAAAGTTTAATATAGCATGGAAGGAGTATCTACTCCTTTCTGCAGTAACCTTGGCTGCATTGAAATCGTCCTCCTGTAACGTGTATTGTCAAACTTAGACTACATGAATGCTTAATTTCATTATCTATTTATTTTTGTTATAGAGTTGTGTGCAAATGCGGATTTTGTGGGACACAGAAGCAGCAACTTAGTGAGTGGGAAAGGCATACGGGTTCCAAAGTGAAGAACTGGAAGATGAGTATCAGAGTCCAAGGATCTATGCTGACATTGGAGCAATGGGTGTGTATATAGCGCTTGATTTTCTTACATCTTTTAGTTTTTACCCATATGACAGAAATGCAGTTACGGTGTTATCTTTTTTGTATCGACGACAAATGCATAAACCACTGTCTTGGATTAATACTTTTATATGATGGCATGAAAGCTCTTTTCTAGCTTTTTTTTTTAATTTGGATGAAGTGTATGGAATTTTTTAACATCACTTGACAAGCTGCTCATACTTTGCCTTCCACTAATTCTGTGCCTGTTAAGCTTATTTACTAGAGTAAGGTTACCTAGTAGCGTACTTGGTTAGAGGCCATGATTTAATTAGTTACTGAATCTTTCTGTTTCTTAGTGGTTTTCATGAACATTTTTCTGCTTAATGTATTATGGAAATTTTTTTGTTTCCTGATTAACATTGTGCTGAACCAATTTTTACTGATAAATCAACACTTTTTCCTTGTGTTCGTTCAGATGTTGCAAATGGCAGAATATCATGCACAAGCTGCTGCTTCTGCTAAGCCTCCTAAAAAACCTTCGATGAAAGTTCGAAAGCAGAAACTGCTTTCTTTCTTGCAAGGTAATTGACATGTATAGGGTCTTTGGAATGGAGCAGTAACGTGACAATTATGTATGGACAGAGAAATTATGTGGTTTTGAACTATGCAGGGATGTCTGACTGATTATTGTTGCCTTTGCAGAAAAGTACGAGCCTGTTTATGCTAAATGGACAACTGAGAGGTGTGCTGTGTGCAGATGGGTTGAGGATTGGGATTACAACAAAATTATTATTTGCAATAGGTACCTTGTTTTATATTTGTTTTCTTGAGTGACTTATATGCTGTCCTGAAAGGTCCATGAATGTATTTTGGACATTTTAGCCTTTTGAAGGATCAACGAAACAATCCCGTATTCTGACTCTGTAATAATTTGAATTTTCTCTTTTAGATGTCAAATTGCTGTCCATCAAGAATGTTATGGAGCTAGAAATGTTCGAGATATAACTTCATGGGTCTGCAGAGCTTGTGAAACACCAGACATCGAACGGGAGTGTTGCCTTTGTCCTGTAAAAGGTATTCTATGATTGGGATGGAAACTCTTTGTGTTGTCCTCAATTCCAAAGGAATCGGATGACGTTTTGTAATAAGATATCTCCTACTTGCTTTATTGTTTCTTCTTTCTGAATTTAGAATCTATTTAGGCATTGGTGATTATGAATTCATATAATCAGGATTGAGTAGTTTGTGTTTTTTTGGGGAGGTGGCCATTGAGCTCTGCTATGCGAGCTTCATTTTAAACTTGTTCTTACCCCTTTGCCTCCTTTTGCCCCCTTCCAGTGAAGAATAATTCAGAATTAGTTTGCTTAATGGTCATTTACATACCTTTTGGACCCAAGCTCACAGGATGTTGTTGTCTATAACCCAGGAGGTGCATTGAAACCAACTGATATTGACACATTGTGGGTCCACGTAACCTGCGCCTGGTTTAGGCCTGAAGTTTCCTTTGCAAGTGATGAAAAGATGGAGCCTGCTATGGGAATTTTGAGCATTCCGTCCAGTGCTTTTGTAAAGGTATATATAAATTTAAAAATTCTGCCCCAAATCTAGGTTATATTTAAGTTGAGTTGGCTAGTGTTCGTTTTATTTTCTTAATCTTTCTAAATTGTGTATCACTTTGACAATCAGAAAGTTTCAGTACGTTTGTTTCTGAAAAGTGGATGTCTCGTAAAAGTGTTATGTTGAATCGCTGTGATTTGTTCCATGTTAACATGCTTATAATAGTTTATACAATATATTTGCTTGTTATCAGAATCTTCTATCCACTCTTAAAGAAAAAGAAAAAGAAAAAGATTTGTTTTTGTCATCAAAGTCGTGAAGTCGTGGGAAGCATTCAAGCATATTTGGAGACAATTGCGTATACCTTCTTTCATGTTCTCTGTTGAGTTGGGTGCTTATATGGAGATCAGGAGATGCTGGTCAAGGAAGTGTTCCTGTCAAAAGTGTGTTCCTGCATAGAAATGCTATTTTTAATCGTGTCTAAGCCTCTATGGTGATTTTTTAGTTTTCATACTTATTGAGACTGATATATGAGCTTTTAGAACTTGATTTTCAGTGACATATATATGCCCCATAGAGTTTAAACACCTTCCTCCTTTTTGGTGCTTCAGGTATGTATAATTTGTAAGCAGATACATGGTGCCTGTACTCAGTGCTGCAAGTGTTCAACTTATTACCATGCCATGTGCGCATCAAGAGCTGGCTATCGCATGGAGGTACTGTATATCTTGTGTTTAGGGTCCTTGTTGCTACTTTACCTTTGTTTGAAGTTTCTCTTCTTAAGTTGCGTCTAGTTCTGCCTGGCTAATTCATCCTGAATCTGAAGTTGAACTTTGTGCTTTTTTGTGATTTTAGTTAGTAGATGAATGGCATTAGAACCGCTATTTAACCAGTTAATGACTTAGGAGAGGTTTCTTCTCCAATATAATTATTTGTTAAGAAATTACATGATCTCGTGTTGCCACTATGCGTTGTTGGTCTATCCAACTGTGAGCATGACAATAGACTGCAAGCATGTTGTAATGGTAGGTGTCATCTTACTGTACAATTCAATAGTTCAATATTAGCAGTCCGTGCTAGAAGGTGGAGAGTTTGTTACTGTCTTATTTTAGTGTAGTTACATACATTTAAAAAAAATATAATCTCATTTATAAATATGAGATTATATTAAGGTAAGAAGAATAATCCTCTGGGCTACCCTCGCACAGGGCCCCCACCCAAAGGCCCATTACAAGCCAAGCCATACACCCCCCCCCCTCTCCCCAAAAAAATCCCAAGCAAATGCTTAGGGTAATCTTACCTAGACCAAGCTAGAGAAGATGGGAATGCTCACCACTTGAGCCGACCTATGTGGTATGTGTATATATATCTTTGTAGAGTTGTATACGTATATCAATTTATTGGCTCCAGATGGTTGGGGCTTAGCTATATTCAGTTGTACTTCTAGCCCAAATGGGTCTTCATATACTGAGATATGATCCTTCTATTTCCATTCACTTGGCGTTGGAACAATGTACTTTGAAGTTGTAAAAAGTGCTACTTTGTCATACTCTCATATATCTTGGTGGTCTCTGTTGAGATTTCTTGGCACTCTCGTAGTTACTCTAGTAACAAAATTAACGACATTATTTGGCAAGTGCCAAAAGGTCTCTCTATCAAAGGTTTTTAATTCTTTTGTCTTCTGAGGTGGAATCTGCTAATATCTTCCTTTGCAGCTGCATTGCTTGGAAAAGAGCGGAAAACAGATTACCAAGATGGTTTCATATTGTGCTTACCACAGGTATGTAAACAAAAAGGTGAAAATGGATATGAGGGGGGAGTAGGTTCGTGTTGCGTTTTGAACTAATGTTGTATTTGTTTGATGCAGGGCTCCTAATCCCGACACTGTTTTGATTGTACAGACCCCGTCAGGGGTTTTCTCCGCTAAAAATTTACTTCTGAATAAGAAACGGACTGGTTCAAGGTTAATTTCATCTACAAGATCAGAACCCGAAGAGACTCCAATACAGGAGATCAGTGAAGCTGATCCGGACTCTGCCGCCAGGTGCCGGATATACCACCGACGCAAAAGCAAGAATTGTAAGGTAAGCATGAACTATGTAATATCACACTCCAACTGACCTTTTTAGTTGTCTTTTTGTTAGCCTCGATTGTAATTCTTTGTATGATTTTTTTACAGAAATAATTATGTCAGTACCTTTTGATTAAGTTGTTGATCTATTCACATGTTGCCTAATAACTTGTTAGTCCCTCTATTAAAAAAAACACTTGTTATTCCTAGTGTTCTATTTTCAACTTGCTTTATGTGATCTTATATGATGAGAGACTTATGTCTCTGTTTAGCACTGCGTGTTACCTTTTTCTTGTATGATGCCTCCTGTTCTTTGATGTTGCACCTGGAGCCTTATAGTGATGGTTTGCATTGTTTTTTAATGATTGATTATTATCTATCACTCTAAGAGAAATGTCTAAAAGTTCCTTTTTGTCTCTCTCGCTTAATCAGCTCATTTCTTCGTTTTAGTTTATTTACTGTTCAATTCTGAAACAGCCTCTTTGTGTATTCAACACAACGATAAGGTTTTGTACATCCGACCACCCCTTACCTCGCCTTATGGCGGAAGCCTTTGAGGCACTGGGGTAATGTTGGTTACGGTTCAATTGCGGTAAGCTTCTAAATTTCTAATGCTGTGTTTTTCTGCTAACTAGAGGACAGGAGAAGAAGCTGTTGCTCACAAAGTTAGGAGGCCTTGTCTTCATTCTTTGCGAGAAATGGAATGCTTGAATGCATATCGAGTAAGTAATAAATTTCTTTAATATGCCATTGATGTTTGATTGTTCTCCATTTTTTTATTTGGATCATAAACAAGACAGGTAAAAAAATTCATTTCTTCTTCTACAGGAAGTGGAGGAGCCTAAAATGTTTTCAACTTTTAGAGAGCGGCTATACCATTTGCAGGTGAGGTTCCCATTATTAATTAATATCTATTGTTTGTAGTTTTTTGAACTTGACGCTGAAGCCTGGCATATTTTCTGGTTGCAGAGAACTGAAAATGACCGAGTTTGCTTTGGTAGATCTGGAATACATGGATGGGGTCTCTTTGCTCGTCGTGACATTCAGGAAGGAGAGATGGTCAGTTTTTTTATCTGTGTGTAGGATTGAAGTTCTTTCTATTAAAAAGAATCTCCTTAAAAATCAACTAATACCCCCTATAAAGCTAGTTTAGTATTCTACATCTTGGCCTAGTTGCTGCAGCTTCACTGTCCTTTAAAGAACACACTTTTTACTTTTCTCAATTTTTGCCATCTATGCGTCTTCATCTGGTTTCAGGAATCGCTTAAATTGTTGTGATATGCATCTTCATCCATGTTATTAAGACAAAAGCATCGAAGTACAACACTTGCATTTCTTCTGATTAAATGTAAATTTAACATGAATCTCTTCGAAGGATGCCTATAAAATTTTTAAACAAGTGGATCATTTTGGTTGTACATTATGCATAAGATCTGCATTTCTTCTGGATCAATGAACTCTGTTTTTTTCTTTCGGAGAAAATAGTCTGACATGCACTTTCCAGGTTCTGGAATATCGTGGAGAGCAAGTGAGACGCAGTATTGCAGATTTGAGGGAGGCTCGTTATCGGATAGAAGGAAAAGACTGCTATGTAAGTTACAAGTGCTTAAATATTTTTGTGCACCGTAACTAAGTCACTATTGGACAATTCATCAGTTTTGAATTATTGCGACTGAAACAAAAAATTTCTCTCAAACTGTTTTCTTAATTACGGTGATGTAGTTTGTATTTAATGTTTCTAATTAACATGAGACTGGCTTTTGCAATGACAGCTACTAAATTCACAGAGTATGTGATTTGTGGACTTACAGGTTGTGCAAAGTTGAGGTCTTTCTGCATTTAGACATAAGTTCAAGTATTACACCAAAATAAAATGACATTTGTTGATGATAACTGAACCGTGCTTAATTTTTCTCTCCTGCAGCCTTACACCAATCTATACTACCTGTGTTGAGGACATTTTTGTCAATCTAAGGCTATTAGAACGTAGAAGGCTAACATGTTGGCCGCTAATATAGCTTTGGTTCTCTTAAATGAAACTTGGGACTTCAATTAGTCCCATGTGACAAGTCTACATGTATATTCTTCAAAACTTCTCCCTATATCCTGTGTGGTGCTTCAAACCTCTTTGATGCAGTCGGGAACTGATTTGGGGATGCGGCGATAATCAATACTATGGTCTTTATTCTTAGTATATGAGGAATGTGATCTGTGAATTTAAGGAGAATTGGATTCCTTTAACTAACCAGAATGCTGCAGTTAATATTATGTCAATTTTTTTTCTGCTGCAGCTGTTTAAAATCAGTGAAGAAGTAGTAGTGGATGCTACAGACAAGGGAAACATAGCTCGTCTTATTAATCATTCGGTAAGTTAAACTTGCATATTGCTTACAGATGTCAGTGATAAAGGAGCTGAGGCTCACAAAAGCTTTTAGAGACCTCAGCAAATTTCTTATTTCTGTTATTTTCCACTTTCGACCTAGTTAATGGAACTCGCTGCTTCTATAAAGTGATGTGTGTTATAAAGTGATGTGTGTTCCTCAAAAGGAATGAAGTCATGAAGATAAATGATTTTTTTTTGGTATTGATCCATGTTTGACGTTGCTTCCTTTTGAATATCTCGTTGACTATTGCAGTGCATGCCGAACTGCTATGCCAGAATTATGAGTGTAGGAGACGATGAAAGTCGAATTGTTCTCATTGCCAAAACTACAGTTCCTGCCGGTGATGAGCTAACGTATGTCTTTCTCTCTCTTTCTTACCCCCTCTGTCTATTGCACGCACAAGTACTATTTCAGTTTTCACTTAATGCGATCTTTCATATTCTTCTGGCAGGTACGATTACTTGTTTGATCCTGACGAGCCAGATGAGTTTAAAGTTCCCTGTTTATGTAAAGCACCAACCTGTAGAAAGTTCATGAATTAGCAAACAGCATACACATTGTTACTCTCCTCGAAGGAGTTCTAACCAGCTCGTCTTCTTCGCCTGGATTCCAGGCTTAACCGATTTGTAACAACCAACCCCCTTTTTGACCTCTTTACAAAACCTGTACAAATTTGTTCTGCTTCCCCCCTTTTTTGTTTTAATAAAACCCTGTCCCCCAAAAAAGAAAAGAAAAGAAAACAAAGTATATGTAGAGTGTTTATTAGGTAGGCAGTAGTTAGTGTTGATGTATATGTTTAAAACACACATTCGTTATCTTAATTCGTTGTTGGAGCATTATCCTTTTGCAAATAGTTTACATGTAATAGTTGGCTTCAAAACCTTCGGTTTCTTTTTTCCTTATAGTTGAGCGTTTCTTAATATACTTCATTTGTTTCTTAATAGATGTATTATATTGTTTAGCTTGTCTTATGAGTTCGCCTACTTTTAAATTAAAACTAGTATTGGTCCCCGTGGATGCCCGGGGTTTTTAGTTAAGAATAACTATTGTAATCTATTGTGAAAAAAGATAATTCAACTCATTTAGACAAATTAACCTTTGATTTACATTTATATATCATCATTATTTTTGATACATGCATCAATAATAGCACGGTGGAGTGGTGGTTGGAGCTATCTATTCCATACTTGAGGTTAGGGGTTCGAATCCTCACATTCAGAATTTTTTGATATGAGAATGATGTTGGATAAAATGCCATTAAAGGAGGGATGGATACGTGGCAGATAGTAACTGTTGTCTATGCTTTTTTAGGGATGGACACGTGGCAGATAGTAACTGTTGTCTATGCTTTTTTTAGGGATGGACACGTGGCAGATAGTAACTGTTGTCTATGTTTTTTAATATATATATAGAGAGAGAGATTAGGCACCAGCCCAAGCTCAATATTAAAAAGAGAAAAATCGTTTTTATGAAAATAGTGATCCATTTAATTTATTTCGTGACTCGTTAAATCTATTTCGTGACGTATTTAATTTATTCAATAATCATAATGTTTAATTCATTCATTGACTAGTTTAATCCATTTAGTAATTAGTTTAATTCATTCGGTAAGTCTAAGATTTTTTTTTAAAAATGTTGTAGTTCGAGACTAAGAGTGATATAAAGAAAGGAGAAGACAAGGAATGACTAGAGTGGTGCAGAATGTCCTTAAAAAGTGCTGGATTAGAGTTGAATGAAATGAGTTTGTTAATAGAATATGAATTAAAATTAGAACCTCCTCTTTTAATAATTTGTGCATATTGACTAGGCGGGCTTGACAATACTCAACTTTGACCATTAGTAATTCTAATTCTATATTATTAAAAAATTATAAAGAATAATATTTTGAAAATATATGCGAAAGTAATGAATTGACTTCTTAACTTTGTCCGATTGGACCCCTCTAGTTTCCAGCATAGTGAATTGACCCCTTAACTTTGTTAAATAAAGTTGTGATTGATAAACAGGTTTACGGTGCTAAGGCAAGTCGTAGTGGCCCAATGATTTCTCATCTCCTTTTAGCTGATAATAGCTTGTTGTTTGCCAGACACGAGTGCAGGAAAATAATTGATATTCTCAACAAATATGAAGCTGTATGGGGACAAAGAACAAATATTCAATGGTCGAAAATTTCGTTTAGGAAAGGCGTTTCTGCTGTTCACAAATAGGAGTTGACAGAATTTCTTCCTATGCGACAGGTTGACAGACACAAAGTATTTAGGTGTCCCAACTATGGTGGGTTGCTCGAAGGAGGTTTTGCGGAATTGAAAGATCGTATATGGAAAAAAAACTCCAAAGATCGTATAGAAGATGGCCAATAGTTTATACCTTTCTTATCAATTGTTCCCTTTTTTTTGCACGTAATTGATAAATACATTCGTTAGCCTTGTACATAAAAGTTTTGAGAAGGAAATATATGTTACTTTTAAACATTAATAATATCGATTTACTCGTGATTTTGACAAAAATCTTTAAATTAATACTATTTTAGGCAACGTATTTTATATTTATATACGACCCTAAGAGTTGTATATATCATTAATTTTTTTTATTGGACGAGTTTAGAAATCTAAGGTTTCCTAGACCTAGCAAACAGGTCATTCGGTTCAAGTACGAATAGGGTCAAATCTGATTTGATCATTTTTAAGTCTATGTTGCGATTGGGTTTGATTCAAATCAAGACAATTTTCAATCTAATTATCGGGTCAATATTAAATCAAGTTAATTTTGAGTGAATTTATACTACCTTTTATGAAATTTAGGCTCTCTTCAGTTCAACTTATTTTTACTAAACTGAACTTATTTTAACTGAACTGAACTTATTTTTGTTGATTCATGTTGCTTTTTCTTCATTGCACTACTAATTTTTGCAACTAAACTTATTTTTGTTGAACTGGGTTTATTTTTACTGAACTGAACTTATTTTGTGAAAAATAATTTATATTTACTGAACTGAACTTATTTTTAGTAAATATTATTATTTTAAGGTGCTAAACAGGGCCGTATACTACCTAAAATCCCAAAATACTACCTTACTTGTAAATTGAAATACACAATATTCAACTTGTTCCTATGAATTTATACTACCTTATTTAGAATACGCACTACCTTATTTGAAATATATATATTTCATCCGTTTCTTTTTAATAGCAACAATTGCCAAAAATGAAAATATCAAATTAATTGCAACAAATTTTTTCTTTCCTTTTCTACAAATTTTTTCTTTTTATCTCTTTCTTTATCACATGTCCCACTTTCTCTCTCCATCCCTTTCACACTCACGCCCAAATTTTGCTTAGGAGTCCACCCACTTGAGTTGGTTGCCATTAAAAAGAAACGAAGGAAGTACTTCATCCATATCAAATTAGATACAACACTTTTTTTACGGACTCCAATGCATTTTTTTGATGTGAGTGAGATAGAGAGGAAAAAAGAGAGGGGAGTGCATGTGGTAGGAGAGAGATAGAGAGAAGGAAAAACCAAATAAAAAAGTGTTGCATCTAATAAGAAATTTCCTTATTTGAAAAGTGTAGCAACTAAAAAAACGGATAAAGTACTACATTTAGAGCACTTGCATTGGCAAAAAAACTACCTCTCCTTTTGCATTCTCTCTCTCAAAAGAGGAATCCCATGAGTGTGGGAGGTTCGCCAATTAATGGAGTGTCTCTTATGGAGGGAACCCTCCCAAACTAAAAAATCAATAGTTGGTTGACATATGACATAGGAAAAGTAGAAGATAGATGGTAGTGAGTAGGAAACAGAACGTGAATAGGGAACCCCATAGATGAAAGTATGTAATTGTGAGAGGAGAATGGTAGGTGCAAAAGTTACTAAAAAGTGATGTGGATAAATGATATGAGGAGAGAGAAATTATGAGAGTCTCATGAGTGCATTTGCTCTTAGGCCTTGTTTGGTTATATATAGGAAGTCATACTTCCTAGGAAGTTATTTTTTCCATGTAATTGAAATTCCTAGGAAGTATAAAATTGTGTTTGGTTGATAATGGGATGTAGAGCTTCCCATAATTTTGCCAACCAAACAACTTCATATACTTCTACTTCCTAGGAATTTGCACTTCCCATGATTTGTTTTGTCCACCAAACAAGGCCTTATATTACATTCCAATTACAGATACATCTTGGGCCCCTCACTTAATGATACTTTGATGAACCTTTCCTATCTAATTGATAGGAACTTGGCATTTCTCCCAAATGTATTTCTCCCTATTTATTTATTTATTTTTCTGTATACTATTTCTGTATACTTGAGTTGAAATGAATGATTATGATGCCCTGGTCACTTCAACTACTTCTGGCCTTTTTGGTTATATTTTTGCTATGCTGAATTCTTGACATTTAAATGAGGAGTTATGTCAGTAATATTCAGTTTCAGACCTTTCACTCAGTAATTTGGCATAGCTATATTAGTGTGTATCAGCAATAACCAGTTTTCATCGGTTGAAATCAGATTTAGTTTGTAGAATAGCTACAGTCAAGTGAAATCAGTTGAAGCAAACATCCGTGGTGTTAACACAGCCTTCAATTGATGCTGAAGCAATTGACTTTCATGTAGTTGACAGTATAACACTTTTGAATTAGATCAGGAATGATGGGTTTTTATAATTCTTCATGAACCATGAGGTAAATTAGTGATGGGAGGTTCACATTTTCCTGCTCATCTATGATTCATCCGTGTCCCAAAATAGCGAGTTACGGAATCTTGGCTCTCATTTTGGGTGCAATCTTGTTTTGTTTTGCCTTTTGGATTCTTTTTCGAATGAACTTACCACCATTTCATTCGTCCAGATTCACCAAGCTAGGCAAAATTTATGAGAATTTTGTGCCAAGCTATACGATATATGATCTTCAATGCCCCGAAACCAATCTTTAAGCAAATTCACTGAAGATGATCAGTACCTCATGGTTAACATTCTCATGCCGTGGAGAAGAATGTGATGTCCATAACCTACCTTCGAGAGCAAACAAATTTGACAGCTTTTTCACCTAGTTATACTGTGTGTCACTTGCATCAAGCTATGAGCTTATTTGTAAACACACTTTTCTTCATATGGAGAACTTCAAATTTGGACTCTTTGCAACTTCTACTGCACAGGTTCATGATGCTCCCCGCCACAGGACGTGCTGTACAAGGTATTCCATCAATAGAAAAGATTGTCTTTCCCCTATTGAGGTGTGCAGTTTGATCTTGGGTTTTTTCAACAGTTTTGTTCTTTTATTGGTAAGTAATCTAGTCTGACATCCATATTAACCAAACCTTTATTTTTACTACAAGGTGACTGTATCTATATGTCATTGGTTTTGATCTTCAAGATTGGAAGATGGCATAATGTTGGACAATAAGATCTTTTACTATGACTTTATCAACTTGGAAGAGAACATACATGGGTGTGTATCTCTATACATGGGTGTCTATACATACATAAGGGAAGCTGGAATTTGTCCATGTGCGTGCCATTGGAGAGTTTTTTCGAGAAGATGATGAACGCTTGTTAAATCCTAGTGCTCCAGTAAGTCCTTCTCAATGACGAAAGCTTCTATTTGAACTTATTATCCCTATATTTTCTATACAGAAGGTATAGAAAATGAAATCCTGACCCAGTTGTGCAACAGAAAAAAATAAACTGAACTAGAAATGTCGCAGTGCTACCAAATGCAGCAGCAAACAGACTACACCCAGAAACCACGCAGCAGATCTACACGAACAAATGTGACATAGTACCTCTCATGTTCCTAACCATCCTGCAAACTTCAAACTACGAAGGTGGAATCAAACTAGGAAAGTAACCCACCATACAAGGTTTGTGAGCTTCTTGGAAGGTTACAAGGGGAAAGTACTGTCTACGGGATGAACTCAGATCAACCAGAGCTAGTTCCCAAGTTTTTGAAACCACAAACGTTTTGCCTGTCTTTGTAAGTCCCACCAAGCTAGAGTACGACCATGAGTCCGAGTAAGAGGAGAGTGAAACCGATTCCACCTCTCCTGGTCGCTTCAATATTGATAGATAAGCTTCCATGTGCATGTTCGAGCTGCACAAGGACAAGCACCCTCCCATAACACAAAGAAAGTGATCATGAAAACTTGTACTCCTTGGAATAAGGCCCAAAATTTCATCAAACTTCTCAAGTGCCAAATCAAAACCTACGACAATATGCTTCTGAGTCGGATCTCTTGTTGCCATAACCCAATAGAGGGTGTCATTAACCAACACTCCGGCATTAGTTTTGGTTAAACAAACACGGGGATCAAGCCGATGATCATGAATGCGTTTCCATTCCTTAGTCTGCAAAGAGAAGACCAGCACAATGATTTCTCGAGTCTCGTAGTTCTCTGCTATCCGCACCACCTTATAATCATCGATAGAGGAAACATAGGCGAATCCCCAAGAGGTGCGATAGTTATAGGAAAACAAGCTGAGGTTGGGAAACTTCTGGCAATGATAAGCAAGGGGATTCCATATATAGAAGTAACCAGTAAAAGAATCTGTTAAGCATACTAGCCCGTTACACGAGCCTACTAAACAGAGCTCGGTTTGATTGTTACAATCAAAATTAGGCTCTAGTTTCACTAGGTAATAATCAAGCACTACATCTTCTTCTTGAAGATAGAAAAGGTAGGAAGTGTTACCCGCTTGAATAAACAGGCATTCAATAGGAGAAGAGGGGCGATAATAAATGAGACGAGTTTTGAAGTATACATTAGCAAATTCAGTAGACGAGACAGTTGAGTACCATTCTTTGGATACTGACTTGGATTGAAGCAAGGATTCAACGGGTAGTCTTGTGAGAATCTGGTGCATTAGTACATCATGAGGAAGTTCACTTAGCTTCTTGAGAACATCAGCTTCTTCTTCTTCATCTTGTAGGCTGAACTTGATTTCACTTGTGCTGACATTGCTGTTTGCTCTGGCAGTCTGATATGATTCAGAAAGCAATCTGAGGCCTGACATTACTCGGCGATGAGGTTTCTGGATCTTCAGAGAGGTATCAGTACCACCTTCAACTTCAGATTCACAAGTTTTCATTAATTTCTCACTCATTTGCTTCATTCTTTCTTACTTCCTGCCCTTGCTTCAGCTGGGGAAGGTGTGATCTGTTGTGAGTACACTCAGGTGGCAGTTGGGTCACTCCTTAAATACTAGAAAAGAAAGCAGGAAAACAGCTTATGGAGTTCTATAGAATAGAGATAAAAACATACTAGTGGAAACATTACATAACTAGGCATTAACAACACCGATTGATAGTAATTTTGTCGTAAATCCATAGACTAAAGCGATTTTATAAAATATATCTAACGCTTATGGTAGCCTTAGTACTATCGGACTTGAGCACGTGTCCAAGTGCCAAACATGGATACCATAGTTCCGGCAACATTTTTTTTGGCAAGGTAGAGAACGAGATTAGGAGACCCTCCTCGCTAGAGAAGCAATAGTAAGGTTAGTAAAACAGTGACCAAATTGTAAAAAGATGGTCTGGACGTTATAGGCACAGCCTCAATTCTCCACATAAAAGCAAACTACCGAAACAGTAATGACAACTGATGACACAAAAGTTAGTCATACATAAGAATCCAAGCTCACCAAAAGCGGCAAACATAATCCTAAGACACTTTTCATTTTTATTCATAAATTTGTCCTTTTTTCCTATATCTTCCAACCAGTAACATCTACATACTATATATTAAAAAGCGTAAGCACGGATTGCAATCCGCCATGTGTCACTCTCCCTTCTTTTCAACAAAATGTTTATTAACGTTATTCTCATAAAAAAAGCAAATTGTCCATGAAAAGTTTCGAACCCACGACCTTGAGTATGGAATATAAAGGCTCCAACCATTGTGCTACTACATTATTGTTGATCCATTTATCAATTTTAATAATCATATTATATTTTCAATGAAAAACAATAATTAAGTTAGATTAATTGCATTTATGAGTAATACTAATTTTTAACTTTTTATTAATCTTTTTCTACAACAAAATAGTTGTCTTAAAGTACTAAAGTGGGTACGAGGCTGCCAAAAAAAAGTACTAAATTGTAATACATATAAATCACAGAGCATCGCCTGGGCCTAAATACTAGTTCTTTCTTCAATAAAATACTTCATCTCTTCCTTTTTTAGATGACACATTTGGAATTTTATCATTTTACAAACTCCACTTCAACTATCTTCTATAATTTATAGAAATAGATATAGTAATGTAAGATTTTGTTAGATTTGTCTCGTTGTATATTTTCAACATATCATAAATTTTATAATCTTCACTTATTTGATAATTCAAGATATAATAAACATGGTAATATTAGCCAACTCAAAAGAAACGAAAAAAGTATATATAATTAACAAGTCCTAATGTCAGGATTCCACTATCTTCTCCTTAAATCCATTTCATTGGCTCTAAAAGGTCAGAACTACTCCTAGACTAGCAATGTATTCTTATTTTCTTATAATAATTTTGTCTCAGATATAGCTATAGTTTTGCACAAATTCCTTTGTTTGTTGCAAATTGATGGCTCATAACTTTATTAGACACATGTTATCTGGCTCTTGCAAACATCAAAAGACAACAGAACATTTAACAGATACAGATGAGATTTCTTGAATACTATCCTTATCTTGGATGAACACGAAACAAAGCACTAAAGCAAACAAGGATTTTGTTAGCAAATTCCTCAAAACCAAAAGGTAAAAACGATTATAGAATAATCATGAACTATGAGAGCGATGGTTGGCACCCGCCTTACAGTCATCCAGCATCAAAAACATGGTAAGAGCTCACCTTCATCACCAAGATTGTTATAAAAAAAGAAGCGTAAACTAATATGGATCCAATATTATTAGACCTATTAGACCGGATACAAGTCAGTTGTCGGGTAATAGTTTCTCGATTTTGTCAGGTTATTCCAGACCGTGTCATAACCTCGCGTTCAACACCCTAAGTTTGGAGCATGTTCTGATCATATAATCAGAATTGGAGGAAAATATGACCGGTATACATAGTATGAAGAGGATGCATACAACTTGCAAGTAGTGTACAAGAAAAAAAAAGTCCGCCAAACTTCTTTTTGCAACCGTAAACTTCTACTTAATTTACTTCTAAAATTGTTACAGATCTTGAATTTAATCCTCCTTCACTATTCTACTGATCCTCGATCCGCTCTGCACATTAGTGTTTTCCTTCAGAAAGAGAAGGAATTGCAGCTAGCAGAAAGTCACTAAAAAAAGATCCTGTGTACATAATCTGACATCCTGACCCTTTGCACTCCTGACTCTTGCAGATTGCATTTTTCTACGACTTGATAGTTGAATACATACAACTTTACGCAAACAAGGCTAATAGAGGCAGATGAAATCATGAACCACCCCCACTCTCACGAGAAAAATAGGACAAATGATGCAGGTAGGAAAACAGTAAACAGATAGTATGAGTCAGATGCTCTCCTTGTTATGCCCTGACAATACTTCCATTCACCTGGTTGCCTGTTATCGAGTCTGAGGAGGCATGTGTTTTTTCAGCTAAATGAGGAGCCAAGTCGCTTATCTGCTGAAGAACTCTGTATCAGACAGTTCAATACACGACGAATTTCGAAATGTGGTTGTTTGGTCTGAAATCAAAATTTTGATTTCGACAATAAGCTGTGAAACCCAATATAATGCTCAAAGCAAATTAGTTTCTACCTAACCGAACTGCGCGAACACATGCGTGTCAAACAATTTTTTGCACTTGCAATTTGGAGCTTAGGTATACATATAAGTGAGGTCAGTTAAGCGCTACAATACCTTCTCTAGGAAAGTTTTGCCACAAAGTAGTGATGTGAAAGGTGTATTATACTCAGCAAAAATCTCACAAACATATGCGTATACTAAGATAACAAACAAGACATTCGCGTTGTACATACTATGCATACAATGAATTCAAGTCACTATCATCTATTTTTTCTCACACCTCACGTCTTAATATAATGTTATATCACATTAGTCAGGTAGTAATGAGAAGTAGACAACAATGGGCTACTTATGTCCTTGAGGTTTCTGTGCTACAACTATTTGACAAGGTTTTCTATGAGCATTGGCGTCTTGTACACAACTTACATGAACCATAATCTTGCAAACAAATGAGCTGCAATCTTCTTTTCGGCTACTTTTTAGGTCTTGTATCACTAGTCTTAAGTACACGACAATGTTTTACATCCTCTCATAATGTAAGAACCCAATGGCAGGGATTAAAGGATCCATCTGGATCCTACAGAAAACCCACTTCTGAACAACATGTGTACAAAACAACTAATGATCTCAGTCCAGAAAAGATAGACAAAGAAAGGGCGTATGTATGCATATCTAGTAGCTCAATTCAGAAAACAGATATTGCTTTCGACAACAAAGAGAATAGCTTCAGCAGCACTCGGGAGATGGGATGATAACAATATGGAACTCAGATGACAAAAGATCCGAAGTCAGAAAAGGGGTAACCGAAAAAAGCATATGAAAATCCCATTGTTCATATATTCCAACTTGAAGTACAATGTTTTAACAAGATTTGCATTTCCTCTGTTTTCTTTTTTCTTTTTCATTTTAGGAAAGCGAGGGTAATGACTGCAGTCTACAGAAGATACATACATCTTTCTTTCCTAATTATAAAATGGTCTAGAAGGTGATTTTACATGCATCAGTAATGACATACAATCTGTACAAAAGAAATCTGAGTAGAATGTACCGGTTTCATAGCAGTCAACTATACATGGCCCTCTCAAGTTCAGCAATACTACAATCTTCAGAGGAAAGGAGAAACAGGACTCCGAATGTAACTCACTACTTCAATATCACCCAAATCTTTCACTACTGTGATGTATTCAGTCGAACTTTGATTCGTATTAGCAAGCAAGAGACTTCCATCATCTGTCTGAACCAAAACTTTCCCATTCTCAGAGCACCCGTAAAAGTTACCCAATTTCGGAATCGTGTCAATCTTAAAGAGTTTTGTCCAAGAGTCCCACACCCCATATTGCATTAACATCCACATTTCGATCCCTCCATATACATCTTTAGCCCAAGCACACAAACACCCACCCATCTCACTCACCCTGAAATCCAAAACATGACCATCATTCAAAAACACCCTAGGCATGCTCACATCCTTGAAAGTCTCATCAGCCAAATCAAACCCACAAATAGACTTAGCATTCGATCTTCGAACTTGGCTTCCATCCCAATGCAATGTCTCATTCACCAAAACTCCTCTACCACCCATTAAAATCAAAAATTCATATTCATCAAACATGCCAATTTTCTTCCAATCTTTAGACCTTAATGAATAAACATACACAAAATTCTCATAACTTCTTCTCTGAAGACCACCAACCAATAACACATAATCATCCTTACAAGAAACAAATCCAAACCCATAAATCAATTTCCCTTGAAAATTCCCCAAAGGATCTAACACATAAAGAAACTTACCCATCACAGGATTATAAACATGAAAATAATAATCAAAACCCAGAAAAGGATTCCCACGCCCAAAACACACCAAACCATTACATGAACCAATCAAGAAAGTATTAACACCATTATCATAAAAACTGAAACTTTTAACCATAATCAAACCCTTTTCACCATTTTCATCATCTGGGTATCTATCATATGCATCATAATTAAGAATGTAAAAATAATATGCAGATTTTATAAAGACACAATTTTTGGGCACAAATGGGTTTGAATTTGTGCATTTAAGGTGGGATTTGATGAAATTTTGGGTTGAGATGATAGAATTCCATGTTTTTGACACAGATTTGAAGCGGGTTAGGGATATTACTGGCAATCTTGTGACAATTTCAGAAAAAATTAGCTCTTCAGGTAGATCAACAAGAACTACTGAAGGGTTTTGTGGTGATTGAATGTAGTTGTTTCTGGGTTCATTGGTGTCTTTCTTCAACCTCCGTTTCTTCCTTTTTCTGTATCTTTCCATTGATGTGATCATTTCAGACTTGTGAGTTTTGATAGTTGAACGGGGCAACAGGAGGTTTTGCCACCGGTAAGAAGAGAAAAATTAGTGCTTGACTTCATTTTATAGTGTTGCATTGCATCTACAATGATCTGCTTTTGACTTCTTCTTTGCTAATTTGATTGAGCTTTCGTCCGATATTAATTGCAGCACGTAGAGTTATACGCATCTTAGCGCATAACTTTAACTAATATATCCAATCCTCTTAATTAAACTTGTAAAAACTTGATATTTAGAAAATATTTATTGAAGTTCTAGCGTGACTATAAGATGAGTGTATGAATTGCGTAAAATTCCAAACGTTGCAATGAATACGGAATGGAGAAAGTAGTCGCTACTTACGAGAAGAATTTGTCAAAAATATCCCAAAGTGAGTTTTTTTTCACCACTGATAAATGTTTTTGATCAAATTGATCGACATGTTGTTGTACCTAGTTCGAGAAATTGTCATTGCATTTCTCACATTTGCATATTTTGCAAACCAGTATGCACATTCGTTGTCGAGTATCTAACAACAAAATATGATGAACGAAGAATAGTTTTATAATGTTTATGAATTAGGAATTTCTCGATACATGAATGTGTAACGAAAACAACAGACTCAGAAAGAGATGTCGAATCTTCATTTCATGCTTAACGTAGAAATAATGTTCATAATCTACTTGATGACTAATAAGAAAAAGGTGAAACAAGGGTCTTAACATAACTCACAGCATCTACAATACATAGATTCTGCAATAACCGGACATATTCTGTTGGGGTTGGATTAAGATGAGCTAAAACAATGGAATTCTGATGATCATCTGCCATCAACAACAGCTTTCCGGATTTCGTCCAGCTGAGAAGTTTCAGACACCAATCAGGCTCCAGTGGCAACAAATCCATCTCAAACAGCTTACTCCATGAGTTCCAGTCTCCATATTCTCTTAACATCCAGACTTCCGCGAGTTCATAAGAAACTTTACACCATACACATAAACATCCACCCATAACACATAGCATCATATCAGATGAACCTAGATTAGGGAGGTTCACATCTTTGAATGTTTCATCAACCAAATTGAATCCCACAACAGCTTTTGTGCCAGACCAATAATGCTGACATCCCCAATGCAATGTCTCGCCCACCAGTACTCCTGTATTGTCTGCTGACTTCACTGGAAATTCAGCTTCATCAAACTGATCAACGACGATTTTCCACTGCTTAGAACGCAATGAATACACATAAATCGAGCTGTTTTGGCCATCAAGACCCAGTATAACAACTTTGTAGTCATCCAAAGATGACACATACCCAAAACCAAACAGAAGGCAGCCTCCAAAGTTTTTTATAGGATCAGAAACTCGACAGCTCTGACCAGTGCAAGGATTAAAAATGCGGATGTCACACTTAGAAGATTTATGGTTTGTATCAAGGCAAACTAGTCCATTACATGAACCAATCAAGATCACATTGCTTCCATACGGATTTGACCCACAAGTTTCCACTAATGTCTTTGTCTCCATATCATCATCGCCACTACTAGTGACTTCGTCGTAGGCTTCATAGTTGAGCAGGGTGAAGTTTTCAGAAGAAACGATGAAGGCACATTGAGGGAGAACTTCTGGGTTAGAGGTCCAACGAATATGATGCAATTTGGAAAAACGGGGGCTTGAAATCATCGAATTCCATGTCTTACAAACTAACTTGAATCGAGCTAGAGACTTGACAGGCAGTAGTATAAGAATTTCAGAAAAAATGAGCTCTGAGGGTAGATGAGGTCTGTGGAGGACATCAATTGTGCTATACATGCTCAATTCTTTCATTCTTCTTCATGTATAACGACACTTCTTATATAGATGGTACGTGCTAAAACTTTGTGGTCGACATAGGTTAATACCTGTTTTGGCTGCACTGAAAGATCATGAAAGATACATGTTACAACAACCTACTGTCATTAGATACACATGATACACTATCATACAATCAACTATGTAGGTGTTACTGTGTTAGTGCCCCCCAAAAAGAATTACAAGTACGTTCACAGGCTGAGCTTGGAAGTTGCAACTATGTGGTGTGTAAACGATTCTGGTGATGCTGCTAGCAAAAAATTTCAGCATTTACATGTACCGATGTTCGAAGGATTCCCAATATTTCACACTAGATTAGCTAGTAACAAACATTTAGATAACTTGTTGATTGAAAGAAAATAAGATGCTCATGATACAACTACCCATATTCATGCAGTTCAGAGTTAAAGACAACACAATACTTATGATTTGACCAATATGTAATAGTCTAGCATACAGGGCGTCTTGAAGATTTCTGGGGGCCGGTTCTAACATGAGAATGGGGCCCCTAAATTTATTTTAGAAAATAAAGTTAGATGGTCAAATAAAGATGTAAAGTTGAAAAGGTAAGGATAGATAATTAAGAATTTTTATTAATAATGGAAAACAAGAAAAATACCATTTCAAATATGAAGTAAAATTCTTTAGAAAAAAATATTGGGACCCTTATAATTTTGGGGCCCTGTGCTGTAGGGCTCATTGCACACCTCATCGACCCCCTGCTAGCATATAATATATGTGATACACCTAACATACAAAAACAAAGTCACAGAAAGCTTGCAACTGTGAATAAGTATGGCTTGATGATAGTAAAACGAGCAAGGGTTAGATGACTGTACTAACCTGCTCATGCTTGTTGCTGTGCTATTGACATTTATGTAAAAATGATTTTATTATTGGGTGGAGAAGTTTAATTGTTGGGTTTAGCTAATGTCATGTTATTTACATTGTTTGGACCTATATATAAGGCACTTGAATTATTGATTTGCTCTCTTATATATTCAAAAATCTCAAAATTAACTCGAACAAAATGTCCAATGATCAATGTTATCGGGATGAAAGTAGTTATTTTCTTGTTCAAATTCAATTTTTCCATTAATTCACACCACTTAAGTCATATTGTTTTGATATTTTATGCATATATATTATTCTTAGGCCCAATAGGTCTGACTAGGGTTTTGGAACGATTTTATTTCTTAACCAAATGACTAATCCAAGTAAAACACAAATTTTATATATAAAAAATGAAACGACGACTAGCATAATACATACATCTTTCATTTCTTTGTTTGCTACATTTTATCCTTTAGAGTCACAGATGACCAATTTTTACTGTAAATTCTCATCGACATATAAGAAAAAAAAAAGCATATCATATCATGTTAATTTCGTCATAGCCTATGTATGAATACTTTTCCCTGCTCCCGGGAGCACAGTGCTCCATGCATCGGGATTAGGGTAAAATGGCCGGTGGCGCTAGGGCAAAGCACCCCGGACGCTAGGGTCGTCGTCGGGCCATGTTCACCAGAGACTGTCGTCGACCGTTGGAAACCTTCACCGGCATTACTCTGCTCTTTCTCCTCCTCACTCCGGCATTGTCTCTACTTCAACAAATGTTCTTCCTGGTCATTCATTTTTTTCTTTTAAAATATTTTTGTTATCTTATTTGGGTTATTTATGTTCTTTTAGTTATTCTTGTATGTTCTTTTAATGTTCCTTAACTAATGTATAATGTTTTTTGATTTAAAAAAGTATTTTGTTCTTTGAATTTTCGTATTTTGTTCTTTATATTTCAAGGAAATATTCTTTTAAAGTTGCAGCTTTTAAATTTTTTTTGTAAGCAAATGTTTTTTAAAATTTCCTATTTTATTCTTTGTATAAAAAAGTATTTTGTTCTTTGAAATTTCGTATTTTATTCATTTTTTTTAAGGAAATTTTCTTTTAAAACTGTAAGAGTTTTATTTTTTGTATGTTCTTTAAAATTTCCTATTTTGTTCTTTACACATAAGTATGTTGTTCTCTGAAGTTTTGTATTTTGTTCTTTAAAAACGAATGTTGTTCTTTTCGTATTTTATTCTTTTTGTTTCAAGTATATTTTCTTTTCATGTCTTTTTCTCCCAATGTTCATTGTATGTTCTTTCTGATAGTTGTTAGGTTTTTTTAGCATCAATTGTGTAGCGTTTATGATGTCAAATCTTAAATGTTGGCATCAACACCAGGTGCACGGTGCTCCGTACACCCAGGTGCACCAAATGCGCACTAGCCTATGTATATCAACTTCTTATTCCAAATACATTTTTGGGAACCATCAAAGATCAAGCTTATCGTTTGCTTTATGTATTTCAAGCTAATTGATATTCCATTATTATTTAGAGTTGGTTTAATATAAGACGATCTTAGGTGAATCTTTAACGTCAGACCAGCCCAATAAGTCAATTAGAAGTCCAATTACGCGTGACACACGCTAAACAGCCCAAATTAACTGATTTTTTTTTGACTTTTCAACCTAAAACCTTAACTTTTGCGTTTTTTAACTTTTCAACCTAAAACATTAAGTTTTGCATAAAAATTCATAACTAATACCATATATGTGGAATCGATATTAACAAATAGGCTTAAAATGTTAACTTTTAAACTTAAAAACTTAACTTCTGAACCTAAAACCTTTAATTTTTGAATATTAACATAAGTTATTCTGTTTAACAAATGGACTTAAAATATCAACATTAAAATCCAAGCATCAACTTTTTAACTATTCAACAAAAAACCTTATCTTATAAGCAAAAAGTATTAACTTTTCACCATAAAACATTAACTTTAATTAGAAATTGGAAACCTGTCAGGATATTAACAAATGGGTTAAAAACCTTAACTTTGAACTTAAAACGTCAACTTTTAAACTGTAAGACCATCTTTTACAAGAATTTGTCTATTACTTAATAATAATTTGCGAAAAAAATTGGCGCCAACAGCACCAACTATTGATTTGGTGCACAAAACAATACAAACTAAAGAAGGTGCAGTGCATAGCACAAACTTTATGTGACGGGTGCACAAAACAACACAAACGAATATTGTGGTAGGTGCACAACACAAACTCTATGTGATGGGTGTACAATACAACATGAATTCTAAGTAGAATCTCAGGCCAAAATCTCCTTGTGTTGTTTTGTGCATCCATCACATAAAATTTGTGTTGTGCACTGCACCTTCTTTAGTTTGTGCTGTTTTGTGCACCAAATGAATAGTTGGTGCTGTTGGCGCCAATTTATAATTTGCTAATAAAAAATTAACCGGACATTTCTTGTACTTTGAACAAAAAACAACTTAGAAACACACATGTTCAAGAGTAAAACCAAATTTAAAGCATATGCGTGAATTAGAAAGCATACCTAAATAGAAAAAAAAATGGTTAGTGAAAGAGAATAGCAGAGAGTAGGAGAGTGTAGGAGTTCGGATCATCTATCACACATAGTTAGGGGTGTTCACAAATATCCGATCCGCGATCCGGTCGATCCGATCCGAAAATTCGGATATCCGATCCGAAATATAGTGTTTCGGATAATTCGGATCGGATTCGGATCACCATTTTGGCTTTTTCGGATATCCGAAAAATCCGAATTATCCGAAAAATGTTTAAAAAATCGGATATTTTTCGGATAATTATCCGATCCGAAATATCCGATCCGATCCGAAATATCCGTAAATTTTTTCATTAAATAAATTTGATTTTAAACTTTTTTCCCCCATAAAAATCGGATCGGATAATCCGGGTATCCGATCCGAAATTTCGGATATCCGAAAAAATGGGTATCCGAAATTTTCGGATCGGATTCGGATCACACTTTTCCCGATCCGAAAATTTCGGATATCCGAAATTTCGGATCGGATCGGATAATCCGAAATGAACACCCCTACACATAGTATCTCATTTGGTGTCCCATATTCTACTCCCTCCGTTCTCTTTTGTTCTTCCTATTTGGAAACTCTTTGAGAGAGGAAAAAAGTCAAAGTAGGAATAACAAAAGGGAACGGAGGGAGTATTATTTTGTCCCATAACTTAAATAAAATAATTTTTTTCTTATTTTGTACATTCTCCCTACTAGTAAAGCCTCATCAAAAACAAAAATATAGAAAATAAACTCCACTCATTAAAACAAAGAGCGAAAAGGAAATAAATCGTTTTCGCCCTTTATTTTACTAAGTGAAATTATTTTATTCAAGTTATGGGACAAAATAATAGAAAATGGGATACTATCTGGGATAGATGATCCGGACTCAGAGTATAGCCTTGCACTTGTGGACAATTGAACTTGGTTGGACTCGGCTTAAAAGAAATACATCAAACAAGAGTTTACATGATTATATTTTTTTTAGAATGGAAAAAACACGAATACTAGTCAAAATATAATACTCCCTCCGTCCCCCAAAGGATTTCCCATTTGCTTTTTGCACGGTCTCCAATGCGCATCTTTGACCGCTTATATCTCCTATTATTTATTAATAAAGATGATAAAATGTTGATATTTTGAATGTACCTATTAATACAAATCTAACAAGATCACCTATAACAATTATTTATATTATATATTAGTTATAATTTATGGTCAAAGTTTACAAAGTTTGACTTCAAGAAAACAAATGGGAAATCCTTTGGGGGACGGAGGGAGTAGTATTATAAATTGCGTAAAATTACAAAGTGTATGCATTCAAAAGAAAGGAGAGAGGACGACACAACATCCATGAATTTCAACCTTGAATCCTTGATAATATCTTCTCAACTTTGTAACCGTAGGAAGAAGCAAGGACATTAATGGAAAAAAGTATTGTTAATATAGTTTAAGTAATACTATACAGTCATCAACAAGACTTCATGGCCCAATGGATAAGGCGCTGGTCTACGGAACCAGAGATTCTGGGTTCGATCCCCAGTGAAGTCGGTTATTTTTTGATTTCCGAACACTTCAACAGGAAGTAGGAGTTCTTTACAAAATAAAAAGAAATATTTCTTTTTATTTTTGCAAGTTTTCACAAACATCATCTTCAATCAGTTCCCATCTTCTTTTTTTTGAGAGGCGTAAAGCTCCTAAACCCAAAATTAGAAAAGTAAAAATATATTTTCTCCTTTTGTTATTAGTCGCTTCATATTTAATTTTTACACTTGTTAATTTACATCTTTAACTATTAGTTTCTTTTAGCAAAAATTATAAAGAATACATTTTGAGACGTTACGGTCAAAGTGGGATGTGCGGATTACAAAGATACCATGAAATTAGACTAAATGTAAGTGCACTAAGGTCGTACCATTGACTCTTCATGTACGCACTACGCAGCTTTGAAGAATTTTGTTTCAATTTTTTTTTAATTACAAAAGCTAACATACTACTTATTGACAATTTGTAGCTTATATAGTTATATAGGTATGTTAGTGTTACTAGTTATAATATATTTTGAGTAACTTAAACTAAATTTAGTCATCTGATCTTATAAAAATATATCAAACTTACCATTTGCCCTTAAATTGATAAAAGTTACCCTTAAAATTTTTAACTTAGATTCTAACTAGTAATCAAAGTTACCGTGAACGAATTTAGATTCCCGTATAGCTACCCTTTGCCCTTTAAACCAAGCAAGGATTGACCTAGTGGTAAGCTATCATGACTTCAAGGTCATTCGATCAAATGCCAACTAAGAGTATTTGGAGGTGGAGTTCCCTTATCTTTCCTCTCTACTTCCAAGTATCGGGCCCGAAAATACTAGACAAAGAAACTATGAGAGTTGATGACTTGATGTCTGATCATGATCCTTCTCCTTACCATTAAAAAAACAAAGTTACCTTCAAAATATAATATTTCAAAGTTAAAAGTCACCACAATACTATTGAACTTAAGTCACATGTAAATGATTAAAAGTTACCTCAATATAAGAATGAAGTTACTCCTAAAAATAAATAGAAGTCTCCTCAATGTAATGTAAAATTAAAGTAATTTTTATTAACAGTTAGTTGTCCTACAGGGCGTTTCTCTCAAGATGGAAAAAAATATAAGAATATTCAAACATATACAATAACATGCGCGAGAATACTAGTGGTACAATTTTAGTAAAAGCTTTTTATTTTAACATCGACTCTTTTTTTTTTGCAAGTTTGTACAAAGAATAAGATCCCCTAGAAGGCTAATTGAATAAAAACTAGAGTTTATTGAAAATAGTAATTAGTATTCACACACTTGTATCTAAAGCCAAACTCTAGCCCTAACTCCTACTTTATTATAACCAATAGTATATAATGCTTAATGATCATCAATGTGTTCACTTCATCAAATTCTAACAACCCTAATCTACCATGAACATGGGCGGATGTATATTCAACACATGGTAGACATGTCTACCCAGATTTTTTGGGTAAAACTTCTTATATTATGCTGAGTTAGAAGAAAAGGCTGCAAAACTTTGCTATAATAACATGCAAAAATGCAAGTATGCAATAGAGTTGTAATTTGACAAGGAAAAGTAGAGAAAGACTTTTGAGTTTGATGGTTCCCAACTTCCCACTCAACAACTGGAAGTTATACAACATGCCTTTATGTTTCTCCTCTTTTCTATGTTCTTAAGTTGTACTGTATTTTGAAGTTTTGAAGTTTGTTAAACAACGGATAGATAGACGAACTTTGCAAAATTTTAAACTTTCTAGATGCAAGATAGAAATCTCTAAAATTTTAATGATGATTAAATTGCTAAAGTTATAATTTCAAGCTATTGGTTACGAGTATCAAATTTAACTTAATTGATGTTTTTATACTTTCAATCATTTTAATGCTCTTAAAAAAAATTAGTTAATAAGTGTGTCTACCCTATATTAGATTTTTAGATCCGCCACTGACTATGAACAAGAGCAAATAAGAAGAGAAGTCATTGACGAGTTTCTTCCATATGATATCATATGACTCTAAAATCATAAAAACCAAAAACTGAAAACAGACAGTGATATCGAACAGAGTGAAGACCAATTCACCAAACAAAAATAAGTGAAGATCATAAATAAAGGGCCTAACGGCTAGGCAAAAGTTGCTAGGCAAGTTTATTTTGGGTGTCAGTTCGGGACTGCGTGATACGGTCTCAACTCACTTTCGAGTCACAAGTCGGATCGAATGAGTGTTGGCAGGTCTATTGCTACATACATTTAAGACTCCGTTAGTTCTTTGAAAAGTTAATATGGTAAAAGAATTTCTGCTTTTTGTGCCTAAAGTTTGCTTTATTTGTCCAAAATCCGGGTCGGGTTGCAAAATTCTGTCCAAGCTTGAGTTTTTTTTCGTGTCGGACTAGAGTGTATTAGCTCTAAGCCTTTAAAAGCACTCTCATCCATTCTTTTTTGAAAAAGTCTTATAAAAGACGATCTTACATTAAGCTTAATGTAAGACCAGTCCAATAAGCCAATTAAAAGCCAAATTACGCGTGTCAAACGCTAAGGAGCCCAGAAAAATTGATTTTTTAACTTTTTAACCTAAAACCTTAACTTTTGCGTTTTTAAACTTTTCAACCTAAAACTTTAACTTTTGCATAAAAATCCATAACTAATAGTGCTAATGGAGTGAAGGGTATCGATCCACATATGATATTAATTAGGGATTTTTATGCAAAAGTTAAGGTTTTAGGGCGAAAAGTTAAAAAAAGCAAAAAGTCAAGGTTTTGGATAGAAAAGTTAAAAAAATCAACTTGGTTGAGCTGCTTAGCGTGTGGCGCGCGTCATGGGCTTCCCTAAGGTCTATTGGGCTGATCTGAGGTTAAGGCTTAACCTAAAACCGTCTTATAGTAAACCAACTCTTCTTCTTTTTTTATCATCAAAATTAGTCGCAAGGTATAATAAAAATAATTGTATTGCATGTCTAGAACCCATGATATGTCATAGTAGTCAATGCTAAAATAGATCATAAGATGATATATTTGGATATTTTGCCTCTAATATAGGAAACTAGTGTTTTCCTAATTAGGTCGGCCTCTTCTAAAATCTACCCTATTTCTAAGGTCTTATCTTTTACTAAACTATATCAGTTTTAATTTCCAAGATTACGTATATATCCTAGTTTCTCAACCCTAAGAGGACTACAAATTACAAAGATAAGATTCCGTTCAATATTTTTTCTTTAAAGATTCGAATTTATACAGTACACCTTGATAGAGAATATATGTAAATAATTCTCCTCATAGGTTTAGGATATATCTTTGATGTAAATTCAATCTTATTATTAGATTAGGATTCCTAATATGATTAGGTTTATGTTATGTAAACACTATATATATTGATCAATGGCAATCACTCCAATTTAAGAGTTTGACAATATCTAACACACCTTATATATAAATACTCATATAAGTTTCCCTCATATTATTATTCTGTAAACTTTTGTAATCCTAAAAACATGTTGGGCGACAAAAGGGCGAGAAGTAGCATTAGAGATTCAGATAATCTACCATTCATACCTCAAGATATCATCATCGACCACATCCTTTTTCGACTGCCCACCAAATCTCTCGGTCGATTTAAATCAGTCTCAAAACAATGGTATTCAATCATCTCTTCTACTGCTTTCATCAAACTCCATCTCCATAACCAACAACTTTTCAATAAACACTTAATCATCCAAACAATACAACCAGAAAACCAACTTTCTAGGCTAAACGTCCTAAATCTCAAAGTACCAAATTTTGGAGCATACAATATAGTCCATGGGTATGAAACATTAGGCTACAACCGAGTAATCGGGACTTGTAACGGGTTGGTTTGCATCTTCATTACCAATCTTTCTAACTTGGTCAACAAGCTCTTTCTAATATGGAACCCTACTACTCGGGAAATACGTATCATCCCGTGTCTCGAACTCAACCTACAGACGTATTACTTGATATATTTCGGGTTTGGTTATGATTCATCCACGGATGATTACAAAGTAATACTACTCATAGGGAAATATCAACTCTTCTCATTCGGGTTAACATACTCATTGAGGAAAAACAAGTGGAAAAAATTCGACGCTAGCTTGTTGCCTTTTCCAACGTATAACTATGTTCCTCTAGCTGTTGGAGTTTCCGTACGTGGAATATTGCATTGGTTAGTAGAAGATCAAAACAAAGTTTTAAATCTTTTAGCGTTTGATTTGGCTAGGGAATTCTTTTCGATTATACCTTTACCACTTACGGATAGAAAACATAGAGCAGAAATATTAATGGCAGGGAGGAAATTATATCTTTGCGAAATTAAAGAGTGTTTATGTGTTTATTGGGTGAGAAAGACTTCAAACAATAGTTTATCATCTGTTCACGAGGTATGGACGTTAGAGAAATATGGGGTATGGGATTCTTGGAAGATAAAGTATATCAAGTCGGATTTGTCATTAGCCCTAAGTCATAATTTGTTTGAGGTTAGAAAGAATGCGCATGTTATTCAATATGGTTGTGCAGGATCGTTGGCATTAGCGTTGGATGATCGAGCATCATGGAAGACAACTTTGTCATCCTTCTTCAATGGCTTACAAGATGTTAAATTTGCTTGTAGCTATGTAGAAAGCCTCGTTTCACCTAACTTGTATAGTGGTAGAGCTCAGAGAAGTGCAACAGTGAAAAGGCTCATCTCTTCATACAACGAGGAAAGTCGCTGAATTAATATGGGTAACCATATGGACACTCAAATTTTTGGAGCCAACTCCCATTACAAATTCTTGTGCATTAGATAATTTATATTGTTTGTAGTAGGTGTTGGACTCCTTTGTTTAATTATTTTGGATCAAGTCTTGCTAATTACTTTTCATTATGTAAAAAAAAAATCTTGTTTTAGATTATTAAACTCTTCTAGTGTTTTCACATAGTTGTCTAAACTTTAAGCTTACTCGATAGTACCCTAACAAAGCTATTAACAATAAATACAAAGATTTTTTTTAGATTACCACTTTATATTTACAACTATTTCAAACTTACTTACTTTTATTATTTTTTTTATCTTTAAATTACCATCAAAATGTTATAATTTTCTTAAAAACGCTCACCTCTTGACCGGAAATCTCAAGTTTCTTTGTTTGCAAGCCCCACATATTAACTGAGTCACTTCATTCCCTCTTTTTAATCACGAAATCCCTAGTTGAGTTCTTCACTTTATTGCAACGAGACCTTGTTCTTCATTTTAAAGTGAAATTAGTACCTATTTTAGAGAGATTTCAGAGCAAATTTCCTTCAAGCTACGAATTAGGGTTTGTTTTTGTCGTTCTTAATTCTAGTTTTTGCGTCTGATAATTAGGGGAAATTTGTTTTTGTAATTCTTTAATTTCATAATTAATGCTGAATTTAACAAAAGGAGAATCATAACAAGTAAATGTTAATTTTGTTAGAATATGCCTAAAAAGGTGATAGAGTTGTGACTAAGTGTTATTGTGGACTGCAAGTAGCAAGAAGGCAATAGCCGATGAAATTGATGTTGGTTCCCCCCTGTAAGATCTATGGCCGGTAAAATAATAAACTTAGTTGTAAATTGTTGTGGCGCGATATGATCACTACCCTAAATTTGAAATTGCCCTGCTACGAACACACGGGCTCGTGGCAAACCAACCTCTAGGATTAAGACGACATTGACTCGCCGGTGAAGTACAGAGAAACAGTGTGAGAACGTTCTTAATATTGCCCAGAAAGAGAGAATGTATAAGAGAGGAGGAAAAGATTTTTTATGTGTTAAAACAGTGCCAGAATGCACGTGTTTATAGAGATTGAACAGCAGTACTGGAAACTGACGAATCCTAAATTCGTGGGAAAAACGGTCATTAGTGAAGAAACAGTCTTAAGTGAAGTATGAGGAAGCAGTCATGGGAAGGTAGAAAAAACGGCCACTAATAGACAGGAGATAAACAATGAAACTAATTGACTAATTCTTTTAATAATTATAAAAACTGTTCCCAAGTTTTTCCCCTAAAAAATTAGTTAAGTTATTTCCCAATGCCCAATGCCCACGGCCCACGCCCCAACCCGGTCCGGGCGGTGGCGTGCGCGTGTGTGGTAACTAGCCCAATCAAGAGCCCAACCACAAAAGCTTCTGAAGTAACCAACTCAATATGTAGTAGGAAGATAGTAATTAATAAACCCATCACTCACCTATTATTCTTCCTATGTGGGACTGCAACCTTTCACATTCTTTTGAAGCAACTTAGAGTTTTACTCACAAACTTATGAACAAACTCCAACACCCCCCCTCCCCTTAAATTGATTGGTTGACAATTTAATATTATCTCTACTCTTTTAAAAGTGAGAATTTGGCAACACTGTAGCTTATGAACAGTGAATTGACTATTTTGTCCTTCTACATAGATTGCATGTTTTGCCTTCGACATTCACATGTTCAGTGGTCAGTTGGTTCTTCCTCTTCACTTTCTCTCACTCTGCTCTCTCCCCCAAAGCTTACAAAAGCTCCTTCATCTATCACAATAACTTTATTATTATGCTCGCAAATAGTGAGATACGACAGAGCAATAACAATATGCTCTCTCTTTCAAGTCGAATACTATTAGAGATACATTAGGATACTAAAAATATGGTAAATATCTTTAAAATATATTAGTGGTTAAGATATAATATTATCTTAGAGGAAATTTTATCATATGATTTATTTCCAATAAGTATTAGATAAGTATAAGGAATAATATATCTTTTAGAGATTGTTTTCGAGTAAGAGTTCCTATATATTGTATTCATGGTTCATTATTGAACACACCTTAATAAAATCATATTATATTTTCTCTCCTCTCATAAACTTATCATGGTATCGGAGCCATCCAAATTATTGGATAGATCTTACGCTTGCGCATAAAAATTTTCATGGGCGGTGGGTGTTAATAATTAACCCAACGGCCAGATTTCCAAGCCTAAAATACAATTTTTTTCTGTGCCGATGGTTAGTTAAACCCGCCGGGATGCATAAATCGTTACTCAAAATATTTTTTTCTCTTCCGAAAGTTGCTTCATTAATTTAGCAACAGGCTTAAAATCAAACTCGCCGATCAATTAAAATATTTACCAAGAGGTTCGAAAAGAATGACGTTCTTCAAATATGACAGGTTCGAAAAGGATGGCGTTCCTGTTCAAATGATATTATTGGGTTCAACAAAATGTTGTTCTCTTATACTGCAAATTGGAGGACTCGAAAAGAATGGCGTTTCTCGATTTTGCTCAAGAAAAATAAAAATATTGAAGAAGACAACACCAAATTTGTGTATCGACTTCAACGAAAATAAGTTCCAGTTCATCCGATTGATTTACAACTATTATTGATTTTTTTTTCTCCAATTGCAACGTTCGTGTTACTGCCTTTGCGATTGCGGGAGGGTGTTAGAGATACATTAGGATATTAAAGATATGGTAAATATCTTTAGGATATATTAGTAGTTAGGATATAATATTATCTTAGAGGAAATATTATCTTATGATTTATTTCCAATAAGTATTAGATAAGTATAAGGAATAATATATCTTTTAGAGATTGTTTTCGAGTACGAGTTCCTATTTACTCCTATATATGTTGTAGTCATGGTTCATCATTGTGCACACCTTAATAAAATCATCATATTATATTTTCTCTCCTCTCATAAACTTATCAAATACGCTCTTAAAGTCGTATGTAAGGGTAACGTCACCATCGTTGTTCTCACGTCGAGAACAAATCCGCCGCCAAACTTCGAGATTCTAGCTTTTCTTCCTTTCTCTTTTGACATCTTAATTTGAAATTTGGATTCTTTTTAGCTTAATATATGTGTTAGGGTTTGCGATTAATGGTACAAACGATTAAATATTGATAAAAGATGAACCTTTTTTTCTTATCTAATAAAATCTATATTTTCACAACCAAGATTTTCCAAACAAGATTTGTTTTCTTTAAAATATTTTCGAAAAGCTTAAAAACCTTTTTTACATTTCTTTTTCGAAAACCAATTGTTAATAAAACCGAATCCCCTTCAAATATGAATTTAATCATGACTCTTTATGTCTTAACAGATAAGAAATAATTCGTCACCTTAAATTCACATTACGTTATAGCACATTGTTACATTTAGTTAATTACAACAAATGAGATATATAACTGATACGGACTTAAAATACTGTTTTCTTCGTCACTTGAGCTTCCATGAAGTTCCAGCTATCATTTTGCTTAGATTACTGTTACACACATCAAACTGTTATAATACAACTTGTTTATCATCATCAACATAATACGGACTTAGAGTCCTACAGCTTGCTATAGTATCCTGCCACAGACATGGTTTTAGATTGCTCGCATTTATTGATCTCGGATTTAAGTTGTTGAATCCGAGGGTCGTTTACAAGACAAAACCGTTCATGGAGATCATCCCACAACTTCTTCGCATTGTCATAGAGAGAAAGCATACCTTGAACCTTGGCATCAATGGTGTTCTGTAACCATGATACCAACATACAATGAGTCATAACCCAATCCTCCTTGGTGCACGAAGGAGAAACGGATGTGATCGTGCCATCAAGAAAGTCGAACTTGGGGCGAGCCGTAAGAGCCACGCGGACCGCGTGCGCCCATGCGTCAAAATTATCTAGCTTTAGATGGATAGGAGTGATAAAATTGCCAGGTTGGTCTTGAGGGCCAAGAAAGAAGGGAGACGAGGATTCTATTTTGTTGGAAACTGGCCGTGGAGTATCACCAGCCATGAGAAGAGAAAAAAATTAATAGGCCACTGTGGGCGCGAGAGTGGAGAACTGGCTCAATACCATGTGAAATTTGTTATTCGGAAAAAACTTGTGATTGTCATTAATCGAGAACGTATATATACAATGCAAAAGAAATAAAAACCTATTTGGAAACTAGTTAAACTAACTGTCTAACTCTAAACCTATTTGGAAACTAGTTAAACTAACTCTATCTTTTAGGAAAAGATAAACTAAAGATAAAAGATAAACTAAAGATAGACTACACAATATTATCTAAATATACTTAATAATATCTTAACAATTACACCTTATAAATACTCATATAAGTTTTTCCCGTGTTGTTATTCTCTAAACTTTTGTAACCCTAAAAACATGTGGGGCAAAAAAAGGGCGAGAAGTAGCATTAGAGATTCACATAATCAACCATTCATACCTCAAGATGTCATCACCGACCAAATCCTTTTGCGACTGCCTATCAAATCTCTCTTTCGATTTAAATCAGTCTCAAAACAATGGTATTCAATCATCTCTTCTTCTGCTTTCATCAAACTCCATCTCCATAACCAACAACTTTTCAATAAACACATAATCATCCAAACAATACAACCAGAAAACCAACTTTCTAGGTTATATGTTGTAAATCTCAAAGTATCAAATTTGGGACCATACAATATAGTCCATGGGTATGAAACATTAGGCTATAACCGAGTAATCGGGACTTGTAACGGGTTGGTTTGCATCTTCATTACCAATCTTTCTAACTTGAACAAGCTCTTTCTAATATGGAACCCTACTACTCATGAAAAACGTGTCATCCCGAGTATCGAACTCAACCTACAGACGCATAACTTGATGTATTTCGGGTTTGGTTATGATTCATCCTCGGATGATTACAAAGTAATACTACTCATAGGGAAATATCGACTCTTCTCATTCGGGTTAACATACTCATTAAGGAAAAACCAATGGAAAAAAGTCGACGCTAGCTTGTTGCCTTTTCCAACATATTGCTATGTTCCTCGAACAGTTGGAGTTTTCGTACGTGGAATATTGCATTGGTTAGTAGAAGATCATAACAAATGTTTAAATCTCTTAGCGTTTGATTTGGCTAGGGAATCCTTTTCGATTATACCTTTACCACTTACGGATGAAAAACATGGAGAAGAAATAATAAAGGCAGGGAGGAAATTATATCTTTGCGAAATTAAAGAGTGTTTATGTGTTTTTTGGGTGAGAAAGACTTTAAACAATAGTTTATATGATTACGAGGCATGGACGTTAGAGAAATATGGGGTATGGGATTCTTCAAAGATCAAGTATATCAAGTCGGATTTGTCATTAGTCCTAAGTCATAATTTGTTTGAGTTTACAAATAATGCGCTTGTTCAATATAGTTATCCACTATCATCATCATCCATCTCCTTCAATGGCTTACATAATGTTACACTTGCTTGTAGCTATGTAGAAAGCCTTGTTTCACCTAACTTGTATACAGGTAGAGCTCAGAGAAGTGCAACAGTGAAAAGGCTCGTCTCTTCATACAACAAGGAGTGACGCTGAATATGTGCAATGTGGGCAACCACATGGACACTCAAATTTTTGGAGCCCTCCAATTGCAAATTCTTGTGCATTAGATTTTGTACTAGGTGACTAGGTGTTGGACTCCTTTGTTTAAAGTTTTTGGATCAAGTCTTGCAAATTACTTTTCATTATGTAAAAAAAAATCTTGCTTTAGATTATTGAACTCTTTTAATGTTTTCATATATTTTATTACTCTTATCGATGTCATCTCCTTTGGCAACGGTTTCAGTTGATGATTCATGTTAGTCGACCCCAAATCACTTTGGGAATAAGGCTTAGTTGTTGTTGTTTAAGGTGACTCGATTATACCCCTACAAAGCTATTAACAATAAATACAAAGGATTTTTTTTGGTAGATTACTACTTTATATTTACAACTTTTTCAAACTTATTACTACCTTTTAATTTTTTTTTTTACTTTTAAATTACCATCACAACGTTATAATCTATATCGTTATAATCTACAAAGGATTTTTTTTACTTTTTGTAGAGTCGGGTTCTGCTAAAAACCTATACTTTGCTGAAAACTGACATTCTGGTAGGAAAAATGGGTACATATAAGATTTACAAGGGTACATATTATAAATTTAAGGGTACGCATGCTGCTAACATCAAAGTTGTGCTGCTAACATCAAAGTTGTCAGTATTTACAAAAGTGTCATTAATGATTGCACGTGTACCCTTTTATGGGTCGTATGTACCCCTTTACTTGGTTTTCACGGTGAAAACAGTTTTCACCTGATCCTCTTCCTATATATATATATTAAACAGCATAAGTAAGATTGCAATCCGTCACGTGCCACCAACTCACCATCCCTCTTTGAATGACACTCTAGCCCTATTCTGTTTAGCTAATTTTAAGTTCAGTTCAGCTCCAATAAGTTCAATTCAGTTAAGTCTAGTTTAGCTCCATTCATTGTTTAACCATTTTATTTATTATTGTTATAATTTATTTTACTAATCATTATTGTTATTATTATTATTATTACTATTATTATTATTTTTATATATTTTTTTATCATATCTTTACTCATTTTATTACTATTATTATTATGACCGAGTATGGTTCCGATTGGTGCGCGGTTTAAACAAATTTTATGTCAATACGAGTATTTTAATTTGTAATTGTTATTTAATTTTACCAACTAGATATTCACTATTACATCATACAAATAAGCTACAAAAAGCTACAAGATATTAAAAAATTATAAAGTTGCTAATAATATTGGAGTATTATTTAGGGTACAACATCATCGTTACGTTAAATATTAAAGATAATGGCGGTTTGTGGTGAGGTTTGGTTTATAAATATTATAGACCAACACACCACAAATCCTATTTTAGTTAGCTAGAAGCACACACCAACCTCAGTTTTAAGCTAATTATTGTTATAATTACTAATTATTATTATAATGGTAATATTAATTTTACTCTTAGAAATTATTGTTATTAAAATATCATCATCAAGTATTAATATAGTGAAGAGCTAAATCACGCCCGTAAAAATACAAAAAACGCCCACAATAAAAAATCTAATATACTATTTTACCCTTTATAAACAAAAACAATATTCCCTCCCCGTAATTACTACCTCACCAATTCCCATCCCAGAATCCCTGAATCTCATCGGATAATGTGATTGAATATACTTTTATTGATACTAATGTGATTGAGAAATGGCAAAGTTAATAAGCAACCCAATTCTCAGCCATATGACAAAGGATCACTTCAACAGACACAAACAATACACGAGTAAACAAATATCAAAATGAAAGAGAGACATTGAATATGATAAATTCATAAATCCTAGCTCTAACAGTATCAGTGCCCCGAGCCCCATACATTCTGCCGCCGTCGCACCCCCACAAGACTATCGCCGCTGCCGTGCTCCACCAGCCATTGGAGTATTTTTCTAAAATTTTCGGTGATGCAACAGGAGGAAACCGGTTCCTCCATGGGTGAATCGGTTTTAGAGGCCGGTTCCTCTATGGTGAAATCGGTCCCCTGAAACCGATTCACCCGTGGAGGAACCGGTTTCCCGAGCCGGTTTCCTTCTGCGTCTCCGAAAATATAAAAAGAAATCTGCTGGCTGGTGGAGCACGGCGGCGGCGACAGTCTTGTGGGGGTGCGGCGGCGGCAGAACTCCTAATGCCCCGATAGTCCATGGATGAATTTTGCAATGTTTATCTTATGTACAATTTAACATGAATTTTCCGATATCTGACATCGATGATTTGTTTGGTCTGCTAAACTTTTCCGATGCATGAGTATTAATGCGTGGGTTAATTGATAATTAAAGTCTTTTAATTTAGGGTTTTTTCTATGTGGTACCCCTAGGGTATCAGTTTTTCCAAGTGGTACCCCTCCAATATGAAAGGTCCACACTGTACCCTTGAAGTGCAATAACTGTCTGAACAGTACCCTTTAATCTTGTAATTAGTGACGGTGATTAACGAATGTTAACCATAGTTAACGTAATACAATAACCAGCCTTTAATAGCTTTAAAAAAAAAAGAAAACTAAATTCTAAAACCACCAAACCCCTTAACTGATCAGTTAATTCAACTTTCATCATCTCTGTTTCGAAAAACCCCAAAAATAAACTGGAAAATTAAACCCTAAAATCATCAAGCTCTCTATCATCATCTGGATTCATTATACACACTCAACGGTCTGAAAAACTCTAACTTGCAAGGTGAAATTGGCGAGTATGATTTCCCAGAAGATTTGGACATTTTCGCAAAGAAAGAAAAGTGTGAAGAAGGAAGAAGATGATGAAAGAAGAAGGTGATGAATGAAGAAGATGGCAAGCTGATAGTTTAATACTCCTAAACCCTAGACAATTGGGGGGAAATTTCCCACCAAAACTAAAATTAACATAACCTAACCTAAGCTAACTACAGCTAACGGAATTTTTTAACTTAAGTTAACGGTTAGTTAACGGCAATGGCATGGCTTAGACAATTATTGCACTTCAAGGGTACAATGTGGACCTTTCATTTTGGAGGGGTACCACTTGGAAAAACTGATACCCCAGGGGTACCACATAGAAAAACTCTTTAATTTATTCAGGGTGTCTTGGTCTTTTTGATAAATAGTATGGGCATTTTTTGTATTTTTGTGGGCGTGGTTTAACAACCCCCTTAATATATTAACTAAAAATAGTAATTACTCATCTTAATTGTTACTCCCTCCGTTTTTTAAATATGTACATTTTTCTACTTTGAGATGTTTTTTTTAATTCGTACACTTCTATCTTTTTCTCATAAATGGAAGGTTGGCCCACCTAATTATTACATTTTTCTCCTACTTTATTTCCTTTTCTCTACCTTTTTTACTTTTTTCATACTTTTACTATCCTTCTCTCTTACTTTTATACTTTTTCCTTAAGCTAATGTACATATTAAAATAATAGAGGTATTATTATCATCAATAATTATTATTTCTAAACTTAATTTATCATTATTACTATTATCTATAACTATCATTTAATAGCATCAAAAATAATATTATCATTATTAATTTAATATTATTCTAAATTATTAATTATAATTTAATTATTATTTGATATTCATAATAATTATTATTTACTTATTATTTATATATTTATTATAATTCAATTCAATTCAATTCAGCTCCAATAAGTCCAGTACAGTTCAGCTCCAATAAGTTCAATTCAGTTCAGTTCTATTCAGCTCCAACAAGTTCAGTTCAGTTCAGTTCAACTAGAATTAGACGAAGAAAACAGGCTCTCTATCCACTTCATTCTCATATAATAAATAAAAATGTCAGTCGAACCCGTGACCTTGAGTATGCATTAAGGAGTTTCAACCACCACTCCAACATGTTATTAGTGTTTCTTCTATCAAAAATTAATAATGATGTATAAATAGAAACCAAAAGTTAAGTTGTAAATCTTTAAAATGTATATTGTAAATGAGATGACCTTTTTTATACTTCCTCCGTTTTGCAATACTCGCAACGTTTCTTGTTAGCACACTATCCAATGCAATACTTTGAACTTTAATATCTCGAATTATTGATAAGTAAAAATTATGAAAAGTTGATATTATAATAGTATGAATTAAGACGAATCAAATAAGACCCCACTTGGCTATATTTTTTCTTATACGCTTGTGAAAAATTATAATATAAGTTTGGTAAATGAATAGTGATTACTATGCTTATGTTGCGAGTATTGCGAAACGGAGGAAGTATAATTTTTCACACTACGTGACATCAATTATTTTACCTATTATTAAGTTATATACAAAATTTCAAAGCATCGTCAAATCCTAAATACTAGTTTTCTTAAAAACTCTTACCTCTCAACGAAAATCCTCAGTTTCTTCGTTTGTGGGCCCCACATAATAACTTAATCACTTTATTCCCTTTTTTAAACCACGAAACCATAATCGAGTTCTTCACTTCATCACAACGAAACATTATTCTTCATTTAAAAGCAAAATTAGAAGTTATTTCGGAGAGATTTTAGAGAAAATTTCCTTTGAGCTAACATCAATCATCATATTCATTGGCAAGTTAAAGCTACGAATTAGGGTTTGTTTTTGACGTTCTTAATTCTAGGGTCTGCGTATGTTAATTAAGGGGAAATTCTTTTTGTAATTCTTTGATTCCATAATTGATGCTGAATTTTGCGATTGGATAATCATAACAACTAATTGTTACTGATTGAAGTTTAATTTTGTTAGAATATGCCTAAAAAGGTGATGGAGTTGTGACTAAGTGTCGATGTCGACTGCAAGTATCAAGAAGGCAATAGTCGTTGAAATATTTGTTGGTTCCCCCCTCCTCCCTAAATTGATTGATTGACACTTTTTTGTGTTATCCCTATTCTGTCAGAAGTGAGAACTTGTCATTACCATAGCTTATGAACAGTGAAATGACTATTTTGTCCTCCTACATATAGATTGTCTATTTTGCCCTTCTACATCCACATGTTCAATGTTCAGCTGGTTTTTCCTTTTCACTTTTTCTCCCTCTCACCTCCTCCTCTAAACTCTCCACCAAAGCTTGGAAAAGCTCCTTGGTCTATCATTTTCAAGTCGAATATGCTCGAAAATGGCGAGATATGATTGAGCAATAACAGTATTCTTGATCACTTGACGGACATTTCTTTCAAGTTGAATATGCTCTTGAAGTCGTATGTAAGGGTAACGCCGCCGTCATTGTTCCTTCCGCCGCCAATCTTTCAAGATTCTAAGTTTTCTTCTTTTCTCTTTGGAAAATCATATAAAAGCACACATCACGTATATAGTAGGCTGGTCCATAAATAAGTAAACGAAATCCTATACATCTTCCATGCGTCTATAAAATCTATTTCTCTACTAAACTAAGATTGGTATTTGTGTCCCTCAAAATAAGATTACTATCCATAAGTTATTGATAACCATTAAACTATATTTTTTTATATAAGAAAACTAAATTACTCCCTCCGTTTTTTTAATATCGACGTTTGTTTTTCAGAGCGGAGTAAGAAAAAAGTACAAAAGTAAGAGAGAATGTTGATAAAAGTAAAAAAACACTGAAACCTACTATTTATGAAAAAAAGTTAAAGTACCTCCATTAAATAAAACATCAGTAAATGACAAAATATTTCTATTAACAAAAACGGGGGAGTAATAGGTTTGAACTAGGGTTTTTGACTCTATAAAAACTCCATTATCTTCCGCTTACTATTACTCTCTTCAACATCAACCCTAAAAAACATGATGGAGCAGAAAAGGGCGAGAAGTAGCATTAGAGATTCACAAAATCTACCATTCATACATCAAGATATCATCATTGACCACATCCTTTTTCGACTGCCCACCAAATCTCTCGGTCGATATAAATCAGTCTCAAAGCTATGGAATTCAATCATCTCTTCTACTGCTTTCACCAAACTCCATCTCCAAAACCAACGTTCCAACAACCACATGATCATCCAAGCAACGGAACCAAACCGCCACCTTGCATGGGTAAACCATCATCTCGAAAAATTGAAATTGGTACCATCCGATTTGGTACATGGGTATGAAACATTAGGTAAAAACCAATTAATCGGGATATGTAACGGGTTGATTTGCATCTGCATTACCAATCTCTATAATGGGAAAAAGCTCTTTTTAATATGGAACCCTACTACTCATGAAAAACGTCTCGTTCCCGGTCCTACATTAAAAAAACAACGACTTTTGAGTTATTTTATGGGATTTGGTTATGATTCATCGACGGATGATTATAAAGTAATACTAGTTTATCGACAACAATTGGGGCTCACGTACTCATTGAAAAAAGACGAGTGGAAAAATATCGATGTTAGTTTGGTGCCATCAGTGACCTATAAATATGTTCCTCGATTAGTCGGAGTTTTAGTGGGTGAAATATTGCATTGGTTAATAGAAGGTCATAAGAGAGGTTTGAATCTCTTAGTATTTGATTTGTCTAAGGAATCCTTTTCGATTATACCATTACCACTTATGTTAGACAGAAAATATAGGGAAGGAGGAAATTTATATCTTTGCAAAGTTAATGAAAGTTTATGTGCTCATTGGGTGAGATGGCCTCCAAACACTAGTTTAATTCATTCGAAGATATGGACGTTAGAGAAATATGGGGTTTGGGATTCTTGGAAGCTCGAATCTTTCAAGCCGGAACCTCCATCATCACTCGTACGTCGTAATTTATTTGAGTTTAGAAAGAATGAGCTTGTTCAATATGTTTGTGTAGGATCATTGGCATCAGGGTTGGATGATCGATCATCATCGTTGACATCCTCCTCCTCCTCCTCGTCCTTACATGATGTTACACTTGTTTGTGGCTATGAAGAAACCCTTATTTCACCTAACTTGTATAGTGGTAGAGCTCTAACGAGTGCAACAGAGAAACGCATCATCTCTTCATACAAGGTCGGGGAGGCGCTGAATATGCTGAATATGCTGAATATGTTGTGCAATATAGGCAACCGCACAAAGACGTTCAAATTTTCTAGCTCTTCTATTACTACTTCTTCTGCATTAGATTGTTTGTAGTTGGTCTTGCTATTTTCTTTTCATAATTTAATAAATCTTCTTTTGGATTATCAACCTCTTCTAAAGTTTTCAGTCATTTGTCTAAACTTTAAGTTGAGTCGATTACACCCTGAGTCCCTAACAAAGTAACAATATTATAAAATCGTTCACCTTATACACATTGGTCAATTGGTGTATATAGGCATATGTTAATTGTATAAGATCTCTTCTAAGGTGTGTATATCACAGCTTTGAAATTTTATATATACCAAGGTGCCTCCGGAGTTACCATGTTTCAATCTAATAAGATGCTTCTCCTTATCAAGTAGTGGGGGATCTACAATGAGACAAGGGGTTGCAGTCAACAATTCAATTTCCAATCATAATTTACTTTTCTATCCATAAGACAACTAATAATAAAGTCCAGTTCAGTATCACTATCGATTTCTTAATTTTTATGATTTTAGAATTATATGATATAAGTTGTATAAAAAACTTTAAAAATAAACTTGTTTGATTGCCTGTGTAATTATTGGTTGTATATAAAAGTATTTGGTAAAAACGGATGTTAGTGTTGGCTTTTAAGTAAAAAAAATTAAAGCAAAAGCCAAAAGCCAAAAACCGACTTTTCAACTACTCAAAAAACCGTTTACAAACCGTTTACCAAACACTTTTTTGGTTGTTTGACCAAATTTGAAAGCCAAAAGCCAATGAAAAAGCCACCTAAAAGCCATTTACCAAACACCCCCATTATATTACACTTTTCAGTGTTGATGCATTCCATATTTTAGTTACGACCAACTTTAAGTCGTTACAAACAAGATTATACTATAAATTTCTTGGATAGTATAACTTTTGGCAACAACCATTAAATACACTAAACATATGGGTATTAATGTGAACAAATTAGAACTGAAAAATACATTGCGTAAAATATTTATCATCTCAAATTATCGTTACATGTGGGATATAAAAAAGTCATAGAATTGTAGATCGAACACAATACTTCATGTAATTATCCCAGTAGGATAATAAGATCCTACATACATTAAGATTCTATCAAAGATTGGGATTCATTAAATCTTTTTGCATCCTCGAATCAGATCATCATGATTTCAGGAACAATTGATACTGAAATTTCTAGGCGCAATCCTACTTTTTTGTACTCTTTCTTCCTTCTCCTCTCTCTCTCTCTCATGCATTTTATATTAAATAAATTCAAATTTTCATTTTCGTTACACAAGTCATTTTAATTACTTAAAGTATAATTATTTATTATTTCAATAAATTATCTTAATATCTGAAGAAAAAAATACAATACATGGACACAAATGAAAATAATTACTTAATTATTGATCATTTAAATAAACTAAATTAGAAACCCAAAAAAAAACATAAACATATTCTAAATTTTAATTCATTCATTAGAAAATCACTTTTTAAAAACTAAAGTATTTATAATTTAAGTAAGTTATATTCAAAAAGGCCCAAAGACATTTGACCCTAGGATCAAGAGTGTTTGGACCTTTGTCAATTAACGGATTACATTATTGATAAAAAAATTACATGCTTGATTTAGAATTTAATTTCGATACCCATACCCAAACTATAAGCTTGAATAGTACAATTTTTACTATACATTCAAAGTTATTTTATGCTCAAATAGTCTTGGGTGTACCATGCTCATGGTACACCAAGACTATATTTTTCTAATAACCTTAGGTGTACCATAGTTATGGTACACCAGGGTGTATGATACATAAAGCTGTCAAAAATCTAAACGACACGACACGACAACACGACACGACCGGATACGAAATATGCGGGTTAGTGTTGAACATTCTTGACACGTTTACTTAAACGGGTCAACACGAGTTTAACCGTTTAATAAATAGGTCGGGTTAGTGTTGAAATTTTCAACACGAAACTGACACGGTTTTATCCGTTTAATTGAAAACCATAGATATTTATAAAATCATAGTATGATATGAAGGTAACAAATAGAAATTTTATACTTCATTCTTTAAATTTCACTATGTGAAAAGGTTAGTGGTTAGCCAAACATAAATTCGTACAATGACTGAACCATATTAGGTACGAAAAATTGGTTTACAATCATAATTTTCTAAATTGTATGACTTAAACGGGTTAAGTGGGTTGACACGGCTAACCGTTTAATTAAACAGGTCGGGTTAGTGTCAAGGGTCTTTGACACGATTAGTTAAACAGGTCGGGTTAGTGTTGAGGGTCTCCGACATGAACACGAAATCGACACGGCACGACATATTTGACAGTTCTAATGATACACAATCTCGCTTAAAAAGTGAATTGTAGCTCCAAAGTAGGGCACTTTGCCCCCGAGCCCCGACTCATTGACTGCGGGGTGATAGTTGATACCCTATGCTCGGTCATTCGAAGCGAGAAGACTATCTATATATAAGTGTAAGTTTTGTTAGTCATACACAAATGACAATAAAATAATATATGTCTAACTTGGGATTTAATATAAAAGGAAGTGAGCATATAAAGAGTTGAGCGAGAGTGAAAGTAGTGGGAATGGGGTGAGAGATAGAAGGAAGGGCAACTTTATCCAAACACGACAGCACCCGGAGATTTTAGGGTTGTGTTTAACTTTGCACTTAGATATTGCACTATCTCTAGCTCTTAAACATGTCTTCCTTTAGCTTAATAATTGGCTTTGTATTATACTTTTTCGGTGTCTTTTTAATGCTACATATAAGTAGTACCAAGTTTGAAACAAAAAATTTCAACTAGTACAAATTACATAATTACCCTTACTTTATTGTGTAGGACATAGATTAGACTACCAGCTTATCTTGCAAGAGACCGCCTAATTATATTGTTAAATTAGACAGGCCCAAGCCCAATAAAATTAGGCAGGCCCAACAGCCCACTCACTATCTCCTTCCCAGACCGACGCTTCGACTATTCTTGCGTCAGTTTACTTTCTTTTGGCACCAGTTTAATTTCTTTTGGCACGAGTTTACCTCTTTTGGCACCAGTTTAATTTCTTTTGATACCAATTTAATTTATTTTGTGGTCATTTTATTTTTTGATTCCTTGTTTAGCAGTTCAATTGAATTAACTATATTATTTTATTTCACTAATTTGTTTCATTTAGGCACTAGTTTAATCTATTTGGTGCCTAATTCTACCCATTTAGTACTTTAACTTTGTCTTCCATTGAAATATAAGAGACTAAATTAACATACGTCAATAAGAGGCTACTTTAATCCATTAAGTCATCACTAAGTTAATCCATTTAGAACCTAATTTAAATTCATATCAGCAGTAGGTGTTTGGTTTTTGCCACGCATGAGCAGCAGTTGTCGGGGAAGAAGGTCGGTGGGTTCTATGTAGGGGGAGAGAAATTCTTCGGCAAGGGTCGATGCCACGTGGGGGTGGTGACCGAGGGTAGTGAGTGGTGTCTGTCGGTTGGAAAAAGAGACCGACAGTGGAAAATATTTGTCTCACAAAGCAATAGGTGTTTCTTGTCAAGTTGTTCGGGCATGTTTGTGTTAGACTATTGCCTCCCTCATTTATTTATTTTTCTTTCCTTTGATAGAGTCCTCCATTATTTTTAGGTGCGGTCAAAGAATCTTGTAGAAGTGATAACGAGCCGAGTCAAGTCGAGTTTTGCATAAATCGACTCGTCTCGTTAAGATCTGGAGTCGAACTCAATGCGGATGTCAATGGGGCGGGGCGGATGTTGGCATTCATATCCCCATCCCCACCTAAAAAACTCATCCCCATCCCCATCCCCGCCCTATCACCCATGGAGGGGGGAAATTTTGTCCCCATCCCCGCCCCAACGGGCACAAGGTAAAAATCTATCCCCACCCCATCCTCGCGCGAATCCCCGCACCCGCCCCAATCTATTAGGGTTAAGGGAGAGGGAAAACAAAAGTTTAAAAGTAATTTTGGATTTTAGCCTGTGGGCCTTTGGAAAATAAAAGTATCAAATGAAAGCAGTAAACAACTAATAACATTTAGGATTTTAGGCCTTTGGAGAATACCTATGGCGAGGCTCAGACGGGGCGGGCAGGAAGGGAGCGAGTATGGACTAACATCCACCCCCGCCCCATTACCCATGGCGGGGATGGTTTTCATCCCCATCCCCCGCGAAAACTTCCCCCATCCCCACCTAACTGGGCGGGTGCGGGGTGGGTCTCCACAAAACTCGCCCCTCTGACATCCCTAAATGCGAGTCAGTCTAAATCGAGTTAAGCTTTGACAAAGTTTGGGGGTTTCAATCCCACTATGGGCACTTTGAAAGTAGAATTTCCCTTATCATTCCCCCTCTCTCAAAGTGTCTGTCTGATTAGGATCCGAGAGGGGGTCCGGGCCTTTCTTACCAAAAAAATGTTCAAGTAAATACACAGGTACCCAAAATTAAAAATGTGAACCAATCCAAGTCTGCGTAAATAAAGGGTGTTTGGCAAGTGGATAGTTGTTGTTGGCTTATGGCATATGGCTTGTGGCCATTTGTAGTACAATTTTTATTATAATCGGGGTGTAACATGCGGGTTTACCATTAGCATGGTACACTCAAAGCTATTTTTTTATTCAAATGGTCTTTACCATACACTAAGCCTATTTTTTGCTTAAATAGTTTTGGGTGTACCATACTCATGGTACATCCGGGTGTATGATGCATAAACTCCTATTTGCTGTGGCTACTTTGTCTGACTATTTGTAGTGGTCGATTCAATCAGTTGTTCAATTATTTGCTTTTAATAAAGTGTTCGCTAAAATAAATTGTTAGTATCAGTTGCATACTAAAAAAATGAAGAAAAAAAAGGCAAAAACCAATACCAAAAGTCGGGTAGAAATAATTGGGACTTTTAGCTAAAAAGCTTGCTTTTCAATTACTCCATAAGCCATTCACCAACACTTCTTATTATGGTTGAGCACATGAAAAAACCAAAAGAACAAAGAAAAAACTACCCAAAAATCAGTTACTAAACACTCCAAAGATCTACAAATAGCTTTTAAACCAACACAAATACAGAATTTTTTTTTAAACATTATTTATGATAACCTAGTAAAGAACTACTAAAAATACTTCCATTGGTTTTTGAAAATTACAAACTGTTTCACTTTCACATTAATCAAAAAGCTCATTTCTGCTACAGATTTTTGACTTGTGTATAAACTCAAACGTCAGTAAATAGTAGGTAATACGATTTTAATTTTCAAAATATCAACTTTTCATAATTTTCTCACGAATTCAGGATATTAATGATCAAAATCGTGCACTTACAAGTATAAATAGGAAAACTAATAAAAAATTTAAAATGGAACAAAAATTGAATTAGAAATGAGATTATTTTCAATTTAACAGCGGTTGTTTTCGAATAATGTCTAGAAAGATTTATATTGACTAACACGCACTTTTAACAAAATAATTCTTTTTTCTCTAACTTCTCGTGTCAACCAAGCAAAGGAAGATTGGACTACTCTACTTTTTCACTTCAAAAATGTTTTTCTTCTTGGAAGATATTTTAATGAAAATGCTTTCCACCAAACGAAATGAAGCCTTCAAACTCCCCATGGAAAAATACAATGCATACAAAAAAAAATTTGACATAATTATGCCATAACCTCCATCTACACACACGGATGGGTAAATTATACAGTCAGATCATGTACCTGGCTCTATTGCTCTAGGTATACCAAGGGCTACAATTTACTTGTTTGGAGCTCTCCAAACAAGAAAAAAAGTAAGAACATAATATGGATTGATGTCCGACAACCTTAAAATCAACGAAAACTTAAACTAAAACAAAACACCACGCACACTCGAAAATGAAACAATGCATAACACAAAAATGCATGAGCAAAAAGAAAACGGCTGAGCAAAGATCGAGAAGCACTTCTTACGGGGGGCAAAAGGCAAAGATGCAACTTGGTTTTATTGCTTTGATAACATTCTCTTTATCAAGAGAAATATGAAACGATGGATGAACCGGAAATTGCTCAGAATGAAATGTAACTTTAAAATATAGCAAAAAAAAATTGTTTCAATGTGTACTTTCAGGAGCATGATGTATCCGACTCAAAATAACTGAATCCGACTCATTTGACACCGACATTATAGTCTCACAAACTTTAACAGAATCATGGGACAAAACTAAAGGACCACTTACAGCAACATCCAACTGCTTATCAGACGCAAAGTCAGCACCAGTTCTCTTACCATCATTACCGACACTGTCTATGTTGCTGTTCAATTCGATGGCATCAAGACAGGTACCCTCAGCAGACAAGAGTCCATTATCAACAATGATTTCTTCCTTCACTTTCTCCACCACGAGAATGGGTGTCTGCCCTGGATCACTGAGATCAGGTACAGGCAGCAGAGGTCCACCGTTCAGCACATTATGGCTAGTTAAAGAAACAGGTTCCTCCTCTTCCACCATAGGTATGGTGAAATCAACTTCTGGAACCACCGGACTTGGCTCTTCTTGTTTAACACTACAATCAGCAAGATTGTCTACTTTCTCGTGTAGAACAGGAACTTGTTCTATCTCAAGCTCAGGAGCTGGAGGGCTACACAAGTTCTCCCCTTTCAATGTCACAACTGACTTTTTGGTGCTCTGTGTCTTGTACAGATTCATTGCTTTCTGCAAATAATTTGAGAACACATTAGAAAACACTACAAAATTAACAAAATCAAAGAAGCAATTTTGTAAGCTCGCAATCACAAACCAACAAACAGTAATATTAAGCAGTTCTACAAGACTGCATTCAAAAGAAAACAGTCCACAAAACCTCAGATCCCCTCCATGAGCAGCAGGAAGCAAGGTTTCAGAAAATCTTTGGCCTTATCTTTATAATTATTCACAGCCATAAGATATGAAGTAAAATAATTGGTCCAGAGAGAACAAAGTAACACACTTTTCATTGATAGACTGTATTGAAACAAAGGTCTGAGTGAATGACATTGGCCAAAAAACGAAATCAGTAGCTGTAGAAAAGCATCATCGTCAATAAAGTATACGTTAGCAGAATAGATCAACTTAAGCATGCCTCCGTTCACCGAAATACAAAAAGCTCAAACGGATATCAGACAGTATAGCCAAGCATTATAATCTTGCTTTACTGTGACATCGTCGATTGGCCTGCTAGAACCCACTGAGTGATCCTACCCCACTCAAAGAAACCCGCTTCAAGAAAACACTATTTTCTCCCTGCCTGTAGCAGCCAAATCAACCCAATGGTTCCAAATACATAGTCTCAATTATTCCACTTAAACACACCACAACAAAAATCATCTTTTACCATTATCATGCTCATATAATCAAAACAAAAAGTAAACATTACAGGAAATGATAAACAGAAAAAAATATTCCATCTCCCTCGTAATAGAACAAACACCCCCTGGAGTCAACAAATCACACAATGGGTCAAATGGACATACCTGAAATATGGAATCTTTTACAGCAGGAAAATACGTCAAACCCACAGTCATATTGACAATCTCTGACTCGGCAACTGCCTTCTCCTGTTAGAGACAGACAGTAAATTATAAGCCTTTACCATTTTATTCAATTTACTGTCAGATATCTTGCTGGGAACGATTAATGTTCCAAGAGATCACATACCTCCATATATTCCACGTCTGCTTCTTCAATAAATTCAGTGAACTGATTATACAGTTCTGGATCTGCCATATCGATAGAAATATCTAGCTTCGTGAGGTAAGCACGCACAGATAGCGCAGTATCATCAACACTAGAAGAGTCGGGAGTCTTTTCAGTAGTCAATTTAGCAGGAGTCATTGGAATTTCTTTTGTTGATGATGGATCACTAGATGAATTCATCTTATGACTCGCCCCCTCATCAAGACAACTATTTTCGACCTGAGGCCTTGTAGCACCCTGTGCAGAAGAAGCTTCATCCATAGATGCTTTAATCATATGACCATCTTTCTGAGACACCGAAGTAACATCCATGTTCACATCGCCATTGGGTTTCCACAAGTCTGCATTCATGTCCCTTCTTTGAGCACTGGCCATATGCGCAGACCCGTACATGGAAGATTCATCTCTCAGGACACCGTTACTTCCATCCCATCCATGGAAATGAGGAGGAACTGATGCATCTATCATGTTCTGCCATCCCATAGGTCGTACATGACCAGAAAACCGGTCCGGATCAGGCATATGATAAGGCATCCCAGGGTGGTTCATGTCCAAAGAAGGTCGAACACCAAAGTGGGGAGGAAATTGAGAAAGCATTGGTGGAAACCCCCCATGATGTGGTCCAGGAGGACCAGGTGGGAAGGGCAAAAAGCCATTAGGCAAAGGTGAAGGCCAGTTAAGAGCACCTTTCCAAGCATTTCCCGGCCCTCTTCCCATATTGGGATCAACACTTCTCCTATAACGGCTAGCTGAGTGACCTCTAGCATCGTCTGCTAATGATCCCATAAAGGACGGGCTGTCAGCTCCAGTCCTGAAACCAGATGGACCAGGCCCATGAGAAGAAATATTACCCTGGCTGGATTTATGGTGGAATGGAGATTCTGCTGGAGGATAATCCTCTGATGTAGGCTTCTTTGCAGAAAAATCTCTACCCTGTCTATCCTCATTAACAGAAACATCTCTTATGTCATTGGAACCACTACTCCTCCTCTCAGCCTCATCAACATCACGGCTCCTCCTCCTGGTAGTTCGACCTTGAAATCTGTGATCAACACTGGTTGACGGAGATCTTTCCTTCAGACCAGCAGGCGATGCCTTGGCCCTTGGAGATTTTTCAGATAATTCCCCAATGTGATTCTCGTCAAACTTGGAGCGCTTCTCCCCAGATCGGTTTTTAGAAACTTTATCGAGTGTCTCAGATGTGGTGACATCTCTCAAGGAATCGCCATACTTGGTCTCGTCGTGAAAACCATCTCTACAAACAAACGAAAAAGATATAAGTAATTAAAAAAACCAAAAGAATCCATGTACGAGTTTCAGGCACTTAAAACCACGCATTGAATTATCAGTCTAAAGGATAAAGAAGTATTTCAGAGCAGTACTCATCCTCAAAAGCCAAAATATAACCATTTAAGCTTCACAAATTTGCAACTGCATAGCTAAATAAGTATAAACAGACTTGAAAAATTATACAGCCAAGAAAAACACCTGTATTTATCTGTACTAACATAAGCCCTGGAGCTCGGTGAGTTCCTGCGGCGACTGCTGCTTGTTACACTGTCTACCTGGGATTTTCGAGACAAAGATCTGTCCTTATCAGCCTCTGATTCCAACCTTCTAGAATTATCACCATGGAACTCATCATATCTATCTAAAGACCTTCTCCTTCCTCTATCATCCTTGTACCTAGAACCTTTGTCATCAACATGAGAGCCATAATCATGATCATAATCTCGATCTCTACGTCGATCATGATTGTGATCTCGATCACGAATCCGGTCTCTGTCACGATCACGGTGATAACGATCACGACCACGTTCCCTGTCCCGGTCAAGTTCACGGTCTCGCTCAGGGCCACGATCAAGGTCACGATCTCGATCCCTATCACGATCAAGGTCGTGGTCCCGGTCATCATGCTCTCTGTCACGTTCAAGGTCATGACGGGGACGATCCCGGTCCCGGTCACGATCCCTGCCTCTCTCCCGGTCATGATCACGGTCCCGGTCACGCTCCCGCTCTCGGTCCAGCTCTCTGTCATATTCATTAACATGGGGCTTAGATTTCTTTTGAGACAAATCCAAATCTTTTTTCTCATTCTTCGGATGCTTCTCCTCTGACCTGCCACTGGTATAATCTCTTGTAGCTCGAATATCCCTCTGCTTTTCATCCTGATGCCCGCTGTCCTTGTCTACATCATCTTGGTATCTATCTCTACTTTTCTCGTCCTTGTGACTTTCATCCTTAACTTTCCCTGACCTGCTGATGTCATCTCTAGAAGATAACCTTCTATCATCTAGTTCCCGGACACCCTCTTGATGCTTGTCCCCATCGCCCGAACCATCTCGTTTCCTTCTAACTCGTCGATCAAGTTCTCTGTCTGCTTCAGGGGGCGAACCTCCTCCTTTATGCTATAGTCTGGTACGAATTAAGAGTAACATTACTTCTATTTCCATATAAACGAGGCAACAAACCAAACTTCACAAATGTCACAATAATCTCGTATAAAATAACCATGCAAAGCAAGATAGGAAAAACAACAGCAATCTTAATCGTGAATGTTAAGCTGAAAAAATAGGTATTATGCAAACACACACAAGTCAAACATTGAAAATACTACAATCACACAGCAAAAAAAATCCAGCAAGCTAAATAGCACTCAGAAGTGAACTGATGTATGCAAAAGTGTAATTGGGCTCAGAGCAGTCCAGTCCTTCCTGGCCAAAGCATTAGAGCAATGACCTATGAAAAATAAAGAGGCGACCAACCATATATAAGATTGTACAAAAGAAACAGGAATATATTTGACAGTATGAAGTATAAACCCATCCTCTCCAATCTTCAGACACACTCCAATTAACCCAGGAACTAAGTTACACGACAGGGCACATCCAAATCAAGAGGGAACACCAAATTCGTTGGTATGCCTTCAATTTTCTGTACCAACAGCTTCATATATAACCCCTCATCCTAAGAAGAGACTGGCTAATTTAAAAAATTTGCAAAGTTCAAGAAACGTAAGTCTCATATTTCAAATAAAGCCATTTACTGTAAATATATTGAATTAAGCAGCAAAAACAAAATAATGAAGTGCTAAAGTTTGAAGCTTCAGTGCCTGGGTTAATATCCCAAATGTTCTCCAAAACCTAAGCCAATCAAGCTTCAATCAACAAATTAGCAAAAATCCCTTTGTTAATGGCCACTTTCAGCAACTTCAAAAGTTAAAAGGTGAGGTTCTAAAAAAAGAATAAACCGTCATATAGCTCGTCATTACAATCAATATATATCATAGACAAAGTAAAACAACATGTCAGGGGAAAAAAACTTAGCCAAAACCTCTAACCCCGAAAATAATGGATCAAATCTATGAAGCCTTACAACCATTCACATGTAATTCTTATAGGAATGGATACACTTTAGTCCATAGAAGGACCAAAGTTGCATTAGACAATAGACTCATCATCATAAACATAAGCATGCGTGATCTCTCAACTATCTTCGATCGTGTCAAAGCAATGACACAAATTATTTGATGTTAAGCAACTAACCTCTCCGTCTCTTTTAATTGTTACATTGGGACTATGAGCACTATTCAAATGGAAACTCTGACTCACCTTAGTTTTATATACCCAAGGCAAAACGTAATCATGTGGAATCTCAATGTGTCCATCTACATATAAAATTTTAAAAATTTTAAAAATTTCATTCATCAAGATATTAATTAAGTTGTATCTTGAAAACTGCGCAAACAAATGAATGTAGCAACTAAAAAAAGACGGAGGAGGGAGTAAGCGACAAAGAAATAAATAATATAAGGAGAAAAAATCAAGTAGTGAACTAACGGTAACTAGATAAACTACAAGGTGCTGACATAGATTAGTAACAGACATGCTCGCTTGATTAATGATCCATGACTTTTAGCAACAAGGTCAAAAATTCCTTGAAATGCAGAGAGCCAAAAAGATATTGTTGGCACTTGGCACAGATGGACCTCACAGAAACAACTTTATTACCCACTATATACACACCAAATTCCCTACAAAAGTCTACAAATAACCTCCTATTTAAGATACTAAACTGTCCATAAGCGCAACCTAACAAGATCCATTTTGTGGCCATTAAGTATAAAGTCATATGTGTCAAGATCCATCTCTGGCATAAGTGTCACAGAAGCATAGCCATTGAAATAGATTACAAGCACATCACACTCATTTCCCACCACATAACTCACTGTGGCATGCTCAAAGAAGGTAAAAAGGAGTGCAAAACCGTGTCCTTCACTGCCATCACCCCTGCCTCAAATCCTTAGACATCAAAAGCATAAATATGCTTGCACAAGCCAGCAGGGTGCTTAAGACCCAGGAGATAAACAAAACGGCAGCTCAGAATCAGGAAAAGAAGAATGATTTGGTCATCAGTGCATGAGGTAAGATCAATGCTTTTATCTTACCAGATAAGACTATCACTTGAAAAACAAAAAACTGAACGTCCACCAATATAAGGGGCTCCTACAAAGCAAAAGCTATAAAAAAAAGCACCCTTGAAGAAAGGAGATAACAAAACACTCAAATCTTTTTCAAAACAGTCATCTTGTAACACATACAAACTTTAAATATCAATACTAACAATCTAGAAAGACAGAAAAGAAACCTGAGGATCAAACATAAAGTTACATCAAAACAACAGCTCATCAATATTGGTTCGGCATCTTCAAATCACTTTCAACCATGATTTTAAAACTCGCTGCACTACCGCAATGCAACCACAATATCAAATGTTCAGATCATAAAGCAATTGTGATATTTAGGCTGTCACAATATCACACCAGCTGTATAGGTAATGAAAGTGGTTTTGCAGAATTTGCATTCACAACCGCATTGAAACTTAAAACCATGCTTTCAATAAGTATTGTAATTACGTAATGAACTACCTATCGACCAAGCAAGCTCAACCTCGTGAAAGTAAGAGCACTTGGACAAAGAAAGATTGTGTACACTTACATAGGCCTCAGACCTCAGCTGGCAGTAAGATCAATTGTACTTACAGACTTACAGCATCACAAACATAATTGACAGTACAGTTTATGAACCTCACCTCAAGCTTTCCCTCTTTCTGTATAAAATAAAGCAAGCCAATCTAGTGTACGCTATGCTACACCCAACCTATTTACATGACTGCCTCCGGCATTTGATAAAGAGCACGAGAATTCAAAATGTCTCAAGCTTACAACAACCATTCAAAAATATACTTCGGAATCTCATATAACACAACTAAATACAGTCTGAACAGTATGTTAGTCCATCCATCACAATGTATTAATGTCCCTTGACAAAAAAAATTTATAGCAGCCTCTTAATACTGAAAACGAAGATTCTCAACCCCCGCCCCTGTTTACATAATAGTTAGACAATATTGAGGAAACTACAACACACTATAGGCGACATGTTCATAACTCAGGTCACCTTTTCCAGCTTTCTCCCTGGCCACCCAAGCAACCCCAAGTCAAAACAACTACCAAACAAAAACAGATCAGCTTGCCATTACATTACCTCAAGTATATCTTCCTGCATTGTGCTGGCTTGCTGAGTGCCTAAACTACCCATTAACATGATCCTTCCCCCAAATATTCCATCTAACAATCACCTATTCCAACTCTTCCATGTAATTGTACAGAAGTTTTCTTCTGGTATCACCAGCCCAAAGTGTATACTGCATCACTATAAGCTTCTGGATACATTATGACTGGTGACAACTTGTAGCAGCAAGAGGTTGGAGAAAACTAGTAGGGGGCACTTGGTTGCTATGGAGGAGAGGAAAGGAAGTTCGAAAGGGAAGGGGAAAGAAAGCACACAAACCATCCCAATTATGGAATGTGTTAGGTTGAGCAACTATGCCCACCCCCCACCCCAGCACATCTCAGAGACTCTCGTCCTTCCCCCCTGACTCCTCTATCTTGAACTTGTCTCAACAGTAAAGTCACAACCTAAACCACGCAGCCTTTTCCTACCATAGCCAAAGTTAGGGAGGTCAGACCAACTAGCTAAAGGCTTTTTCATTGAGAATAGTCAGAAGTTCCCTTGCTTGTGGCATTGTAAATAACCTCCTTCTTTAATCTTTAGCTGACAATTTTTTTTGCAGGGAAAAGAAAGGCAAAAGATATTAGCCAATTGTAGCTTGAGCCGAGGATTAGAGAAACGCAATTTTCAAGAGAGATGGCCAAGCACAACCACAGCTATAACATCCACCGCTAGTACCATGTCAGATTTCGTCTATCTAGGCTAAAGTATGCCACAAAATAAACACCTCCCTATCTTTATCTTGGCAAATTCGCTAATTTTCCCACTCCTCTTCGTGGTGGTTAGGATGGGATTCGCTACTTTGCCCTCTCCTATTTTGGCAAATCATCGATGGTCTTGCCCGACGGTGATGATTGGTCAGCCAAATTGGATATCAGACTCTTCATAGTATCTTACCTTACTCTTGTCTAATGCTCGACACTCTAACATGGGTACGGTAAACTTCAATACTTTTACTTGGTACAAAATCATGGAAAGGTTTCGTAAGATCGCCGGCTCAAGTCAAACACTTGTACAAAAGTCCAAGTAATATAGTCGTGCCAATGGTTGATGTCATTTGATTGAAAAAGTGTTTCCGCTGAGGGGAAGCTGGTGAGGGTGTAGAGAAGTTAAAGCCTTTGAGGGTAGTGAGTTGTCAAGGTAGAGGAGTTTTCGGGTAGCTTATGGGGAAAAATAATTGCTAAAAAAATCAACCAAAACGCTCTAACCAGATATGCCCTAGTTGCTTACAATATGTTTTGCTAAAAAAAAATCAACCAAAACGCTCTAACCAGATATGCCCTAGTTGCTTACAATATGTTTGGTATGCTTAAGTAGCAATACCAAAAGAAAGAGGAAGAGTGGGAACTTGAAAGGGTTGGGCTAGCATTTTCCTCCCATATCCTTTTAACAGTGAAATAATTGGGTATCTTAACAAGGGAAAAACAATGGGACCCTCCAATACCCTCCTTTCCTTTCGCCCAGATCCCGAAACTTAACAAAAAAAGGATCCTCTACCCGTGAGTTTCCCTTCCATTCCCTCTAAATTCCATGGTCCAAAGACTCTGTCAATACAATTCTTGTGCATCAACATTCACTTTCAAAACCAACCCGATTCCACTGCACAAAACAAATGTGTACAACAAAATGAAAGACATACAATCCCCCTCCGCGCTTTCTTTCGTTATGCGGTAGGAGATTGCAGTGAAATACACGATATACAAATCATCACGCGACAAAACAATTCAGCTTTGAACTACAACGCCGAAGGCACACAATCTTAGTCCTACTAGTTAAACAGCACACATTACAGAAACATACAAAAATTCATGAATGGTAACAAAAGCACAATAGACAAGCACAATAAACAAGCACATAAACAGGTTACCTTACCAGTTTTACCAACACCATGCTTTCCACCACGCTCCTCGCCATTACCTTGTTTCCTATTCCCTTCACTACCTACATTCTCATTCACAACACCACCATCAACCAATCTCTCGATTTTCGTACTCTTCCTATCACGTTCCGACCCCCCTTCCTTCTCACTCCTCTCTTTCCTCTCAGACCGATGATGCTTCGACTCCACCTTACTCCCACTCCTCTTCCCTTCCTCACCATCACCACCAACCACCAAACTCTCCTCCCTCCTACTTGACCGCTTCGTATCACTTTTCGACAAATCATGCTCATTACTATCCCCTCCCGTCCACCGGTCATCATCCTCCTTCTCTTTCCTCTTCTTCGACGACAACGACGAAGAAGAAGCAACATACTCATCAACATAATCAACATTAACAACAACAACACCACTCGAATCCTTCGTCGTATCAACCGATTTCAAATCAATCTTCCTCCTCTCAACAGACGTCGATTCCTTCAAATGCCTACTACTAGTATTACCTTCATCTCTCCCTTTCTTGAAACCAGATTCTTTCTCCGAATCGGAGTAATCTCTCACTTCTCTAGAACTATGCTTGCTAGATTTATGCCGCGAACTTCTAGGCATTTTTACAAAACCCTAATTTTTTCAAGAAATCAAAATAAAAATGGTGATATCAAATAAACGACATTAATAAGTAAACAAAACCTTGAAATCTCTGGTTTCCGAATCTGAAACCCTAATTTGTCAGAAAAACAACACCGATGATGAAAACGCAGCGTTGAGGTATCAAAATACGCCGGAAAAAACAGTGAAGACGGAAATCGGCGGTTGACGGAGGAGAAAAGCGTCGGAAAAAGAGATTCCGGCGACGGAGAATAGGGGAGAGAGGTAGATCGAGATATGGAGAGAGATGTGGAGGAGAGAGAGAGAGAAGGGGAGAGGGTTTTTTTTTGTTTTATCAGAAAGGAGGCGACCGTAGGAGGATAATACAGTCTTGGGAATTTATGACGAAATTGCCCTTGGGGATATAAGGGTGTGTTTGGGGGGTGAGGATTGTGGAGATTGGAGAAGGTGGGGGAGTTTGAGTTAGAGGGTTGTTTTAGGGTTGCGTGGGTGCTGCCAATTGGGGATCGACACTTCACCCCGGGTGTGATTTCTGAAGGGTCTTTCAATGTTGTTTGTTGGAATTTGAAGGTGCTATTCTTTTCAATTTATATCGAAAATAAAAAATAAGTTTTAATAAGTTTACATAACTACATAAGTATTATAATCTCCGTCTTACAAATATTGAACAAGTTGATTTAAACATTTTTTAGGAAAAAATTTAATGGTATAAACGAGTAAATTAGTCGAAATAATTCCAAGGAATAGTAACCTATAATCTCATTCTTAATGGTATTAAAATTATTATGTCTAATTTACTCGTTTATACCATTAAATATCTTTCTCAAAATACGTGCAAAATGACTTGTTGTAATCTTTTTGATACGGGGGAAGTAATAAAATTGGATACCTTTTACAAATAAAATTTGAACTAGTTCAGATGAGTAGTGCGTATCGGCTAAGATTTTCTATAGTTTCATTTCCATTAGAGTTTAATAAATAAGGTAATATAAAAATATAGAAAAGCAAGTATAAATGCATAAAAAAAATTATGAATATTATTTATCATTTAAGAAAACGGTATGTTGTAGAGTTTTATTTAACTCCAAGGTATCTAATCCCAATAAGTATAGATAAGTTTAAATTTGTTGAAAAGAACGGACTTTTGCACCAGAAAGATTAAATTTGTTTAAATAAGTTTAATAGATAAGTTTAAATAAGTTTGCCTATAATTGATTACATTTCCTTTTTGGGGTTTGCCCTCCTTTTGCACCAGAAAAAGTTGTTGAGTGTATCAATTATTTGAGTGTCTGATTGTATAAACTATTTTTATTAGTGTTATTAAATATTATCTGTGTCTACCACCTCACATTACGTATTTTATTAGGGTGGGTGGTGGCAGAGTAGGGGAGAGGAGAGAAGAGAGAGTGAGACGGGAGGGGAGGGGAGGAGATAGAGTGGGAGGGGTGAGTTAGTTTTTAAATTTTGTGTAATGTATAAATTTTTTCCTGTTTTTTTAATTAAAACTAGAGAAACTTAACTTTCATTACTAGTAAGGGCATTTAATCCTGTGAAGGAAATTATAATGCCTTGTTCTCATTAACCGCTTAACAACAAGTATATATACACTATGCTACTACTAATGGGCTCTAATACAAGCTAAAGCGCAGCCCAATACAAACATAAAGCCTAAGTATTTACATAATCCCAATAAATCCAATAATAAAAAGGGCATTTAAACCACAAATAGTGACTCTATTGACATTTGAGCTAGGTCGAAAATCAGAGAGGTACCTGGGAAATTAGCTCTAACCCCAAGAGTACCTCAGAAAATTTTCCATTATATTTTAAAGTACATTAATTCATCATGAGAAGTTTCTATGAAATCAATTTGCATATGGTCGTAATTTTGATGTTAAGGTTTGACCAAAATAATTTCTCATCCTCTTTTATTTAATCCAATTTCTCACCCTTACTTGTGAATTACTATTATATACGGCCATAATAACACATTTAAATTATTTGAAATAAACAAATATTGTCGTTGGAGTTCCAGAAGAAACTCATATTATTCTAATTTTAGGTGATGTTTGGTTGACATTGTTTAGCATAGGAAGTTAAATTCCAATGAAATGAATTTCTTTGGTGTTGTTTGGCCGACAATTTCATGGAAAGTATAAATTTTGACACTTCCCACAAAATATAGGTAATTACTTACCTAGGGGGACCTAGGTAAGTGAAAATTTCAATGGGAATTTTCATTTAATTCTCATGAATCACCAAACAACATTTAACAATTCATAAGAAATACAATTACATTGAAAAATAAAGTTCATTGTCATTGAGGAATTAAGACTAAAATAGCGGAATTTCAAGAACAACTACTTAGCTTAAATCACCTGGATAACCTACATATTGATAAAGAACCATTAAAGCGGTAAAAAGAAGATATTAGTAAATGCATATGGAATTTCATGAACTTTCTAAAGATTTCCATATACAGATCATCTATTACTAGTAAACCAAAAATGATAGACGTTCTTCCATTTATTGGTGAATCAGAAACAAAGAACTAAGGGGCTATTTGGTTGGGATGGGGGAAAGGGAAAGGAAACAAGAAAGGGGTAGAAGGGGAATGGAAACCAAAACCTCCAAATATAAACAAGTGTTTGGTAGAACAAGGGAAAGGGTTAAACCCCTCCCCTTACTCTTCCTTGTGTTTCTCTACGGCGAAATATACCGTCGTCGCCCCTATCTTCTTTACTCTCAAGTGTGTTTTCTGGCGGGGTTAGGGTTTCAAGGGTTAATTGTTTTAGGAGAGCTAGTGGATTTCGGCAGAGGATGGGTTGTTTCGGCAGGGGTTAAGTGGATTTCGGTGTGGGTGGGTGGTTTCTGGCACGGGCTTAGGGGTTTTCGACGCGGGCTAAGGGGTTTCCGGCGCGAGTTGGTGGTTTTCGGCAAAGGGTGGGGAGATTTCCAGGGAGATTTGTGGTTTTCGGCAAGGGCTGGATTGTTTCGGTCGGGGCTGGGTGCTTTTCAACGAAGCAATGGTTGTTTTCGGCGAGGGTGGGTGGTTTTCGGTTGGGGATGGATGCTTTTCGACGGAGCGATGGTTGTTTTCGGCGAGGGTGGGTGGTTTTCGGTGTGGGGGATGGGTGGTTTTGACGGTGGTGAGTGGCTTTTGAGGTAGGAGTGGTGGTTTCCAGCGAGTGGTTGGGCTGGTTACTAGTGGTTGTGGAGTGGTGGTGGAGCAATATTGGATGTAGGATGGTGGTCAAGGTTGGTCAATGGTGGTTGTATTGTAGAGGAAAAGAGGGGAATCCAAACCTTGGGGGTGGTGGGGAGTCAGGTAAGGGTTATTTAAACTGAAAAAGGGGTAAAGGGAATGAAAAAAACATCAACCAAATACTATGTAAGGGTAACCTAAGGTTTTGTTTTTCTTTCCCTTTCTTGAAGCCTTCAATCCAAATGCCCCGTAATTCTCTCTTTTGAGAATATGGGGTTCGTAAGTTAGCAAGGGAAAATATAGACTTGATTTCGACTAAGCGAAAAATTAGGGTTAAGAGGGATTACTTGATCGAAGACTAAGTTATAAGAGGACAATGGAAGGGGCATGGGAGACTTGTATATGACACCTCTCTCCTTTTCTCTTTATATAGGTCCCTTTCTTAACCCTAGACATAAATGCCTTAGGACTCTTAGACATTATCTCCTAAGCGTTTGATCATTGATATTATGTGCGATGCAATAAGCTTACATGTTTAAAGCAATGACATTAATGCATCTATTGCCTCACAATTGATAATTAGTTTATAGAAAACATTAAATAATATTTTATTTTATATTTTAATTTTAATTATTAAAAAGCATTTAAGTAATTGCATGCTACTTTATTGGATATAACTCTTTCACTAAAACTCCCTCATATTTTTTGAGTACTTGTTTGATTATTAGACTTTGACTTGTTTACATTTCTTTAGTGTTATAGTAGAATAAAAGAAATTGTATTTTGTAAATGTGTACAATATGTATTACTCTTCCCTTTTTTTTAATATGCACATTTTACCATTTTGGGATGTTTTTTTTAATATGTATCTTTCTACCTTTTGGTCCACCTAATTATTACACTTATCTCCTACTTTTTAATTCCTTCTCTATACCTTTTTCACTTTTTTCTAACTTTTACTAACCTTCTCTCTTACTTTTGCATTTTTTCCTTGATTCACGGTCACAATTAATTACTCCTATATTTTTTATGTAAAGATGAAAAAACTAATTCTATTTTGATTTTTTTTCCTATTTACTACGTTGACGAATAATAAAGTTATCACTATATTTATTCCTTTTTCTAATTCTTTTTTCAAGTGCAGGATAACCCCAAGGTGTTGTGGGGTTTTTTCTACCAATTGGGGCCGTCCCTTCACTCCCCATGGGGATGGTCTACAGGGTTCATAACTACTCCTCTTACAGTCTTACTATAGGACGTTTACCTAGCCAACGCTTAGATTCGGCTCTACCCAACCTTTTTTGGTTCACTCCAACATTCCCCAATTGTCCGACTGTTGCTGAGTGTTTGGATATCAAACGGACCTCCCTAGAAGATAATTTTAATGTGGTCGATTTCCCCTCTTTTGCAATCAGTTTCGCTACAGCACCCACTGCTCTAGCTAATTGTCCACCTTTTCCAAGTGTGATTCTATGTTATGTATGATCATGCTTAAGGACATATCATCAAAGGCAGGGCATTTCCCATTTTATAGGAGCTTCTGTACCATAAACAATGATATCTCCTATTATAGCCCCTCTGGGATGTAAAATATATCTCTTCTCACCATCCCCATAGTGTATGAGACAAATGTATGCATTTTGATTAGGGTGTATTCTATGGTTATGATTCTACCATATAGTATGTCTTTTTTATTTCGTCGAAAAATTAAAGTATGATCATAATCCATATAGCATAGTGAGATGATAACCACAGATTATGGGGATGTTTGTTAAACAACTTCTGGATATTTATTGAGGGTGTTTTGTTAAAAAAATTCGGTGTTTCGTTAAAAACTTTTGGATGTTCTTTATTCATATGCCTTTGTCTTTTTCATGCTCTCAAACATCCGAAAAAGTGTTTGATAAAAGACTCTTGAAATAGTTGAAAATCGAAACCACCTTTCACAGAGCTGATTTTACTAGTTTTTTTTGGTCGGTTTTCAACACTTACTTCACAATCAACTCTAATGATTAATTTTCCCGATTCCCTCTATAACTAGTAATTTATCGAACAACCCGTTAATTTAACACAGTCAACCGCTAACAGCCAATTGCCAAATACAACCTTATCAAGGCATGTGGTTTACTAGTTAACACATGCTTTTAAACAATTTCCCCACGCTTGTAATCTTCATTATATCGTGTACTATCAATCACTCATCATTGATGCCTGATGGATATGTCTGCAAGAGAAACATTACAATAAACGAACAGATATTTCATAGTAGTTAGTACTATTTTGGGTGTGTGTGAGGAAGACATTGACATGCTTTGGCGCATGTCCAACTATTCCAACCTTCACCTTTCCACGCAATTCTCACACGCCATCTTCTTTCTTTTATATTTCCAATCTTTCACCCCATTTTTTATTCTCTAACTTCATCTTCTCCAGTCAACATTTTCTGGGTATGTCTCCTAATTTTCTGGGTATGATTCTAATCATTCAATCTTGTTTTGCTCTTTTTTCTGCTGTTTTATATGATAAATTATGATTATTGAATTGGGTTTGGATTAAAGTTTCAATCTTTGATGTTATAGGTTGAGAATTACCAGATGGCTTTCTGCAAAATTGGGCTTAATTTGAGTATGGAAGCTATTGATTTAGGCTTTCCCACCATTAATTTATCGAATTTACCAGTTAAACCTGCAATTCCCAGTCCAATTTTGAGACCCTTTGATCCATTATTGCGTAGAAAATGTGTTAGAATGATATGTAAGGTTTCAAGAACTGCTGTCTCTGAAGAGAATGATAAATTGGGTGGATTTTCTACTGTGGAGGATGAATTGGGTTTGGTTGATAAGTTTGAAATGTCTGATTTTGAAGTATCTGATTGTGTTAGCATCGGCCTCGGCGGGCGGGTATTCTTTATGCTTAAACTTAGTTTGTTTTGTGATTGTTTGTAGCTGGTATTCCATGTTTCTGCTGTTAGTTATGCATTTCTCTTAAAACTTTGTAGGGTGATGAGTTAGTTTTTGAAGCTGTTGTGAAGAATCCTAGCAGGTTAGCCTGAAATCATCCTGTTATGTAGGTTGAAGTGATGATAATCACATCTTTTTACATATTTGTTTGTCAATTGGGAGAAATTGCAGCCCATTATATAACACAAGAGTCGTGCTTCGAGAGCTTACTAGTGTTCAGGCTCAAAGAAGAGGAAAGCGATCTATAGAGGTCAGATAATCTTACAACTTCTGAAATTTGAGTACTTGTGGTTTTGTTGGGATTGATATTGGTTAATCAGTGTCTCATTTGTTAGTGTTTTTGTTGGTAGCAGGTATTCAAGAAGTTGGCTTGTCGTAAACTTCTGTATCATTCGTATTCCATGCAAGTTCATGGTTATATTTCTTCGACGACAAGTAAAAGTTGCACCTCGTTTACACTGGTCCATGGTGTAGGTTTCTTCTACTTAAATTTGTTCCTTTGTTTTTCTCATAGTTTATTCAGATTGGTTAAGTGTCTACTTTAGGGTGGTTTACAATTCTTATCATACTAAGAGTGCAAGGAGTCTTGGATATGTGATCTGCTCAGAGTTATAGTGTTGCAATTGCTTCTTATAATGCAGTATCATGGGAGTTTTTCGCTCAGGCATTGGCTTCAGCAATCAGACTGGTTGCCAACCTTGGAAGCTACTCTAGCTCTCGATGAGGAGTCTGTTCGAAAGGTGGGGGATGACAGCATTGGAGGTCCAGCTGTTTCACGGCAATTACGTCTGATTCGATTACTTATGAGGGACCTACTAATAGGAGTATGATTATCACTATTTTGAGTATTAATCTATCCACGTCCTATATGTGTGTACTTGTTTGCAAAGTTTGAAATATCATAATGTGCTTTGCACTTCATGCAGGTAAACTACTTGCACAGTCATGGACTCGCCCACACCGAATTGCGAGTGGAGAATGTGCATGTTAGCCCTGTGGACAGGCATATCAAGGTGAATAGCTCTTGTAGTTTTCCACTGGCATTGTCATGGAAACCGCTGTTGTTTCTTTTGTTTTACTTGTAAATGAAAAGAAAATTTTCCCCAACAAAAGATGAATATATCAAATAGAAAATCAAAGCTTATGCGAAAGATTTGCACTCATAATTTTGTGTTGACATGTTTTGGGATGAAATAGGAGCTTATAAACACTGTTTACAGATTGCTGGTTACTTTTGTACTTTGTAGTCATGATTAATGTAAGTATATATTTGTGGTGTCAATGCATCAGTCGGCCAGCTTTATACATTGTATCAGATAGAAGCCTTGATGCAAAGAGTTGCTATAATATATGCTGATGAACCCTCCGTTCTCAACCCATCTCGTTGGGAATATTACATCCATATTCTATATGATTCACTTAGCTCATACTCCCTGATATCATTTTTTTGGCAAGTTGCATTGGCTGCAAGCTGTAGGAGGATGAATTAAGTTGCATTGTTGTCTTTATGAAGTTGAAAGCTAGTTCCCTTGGCAATTTGCTGGAAAAATAAGAGTAAGCAAACTTTTGAGGGCAAAGAATGTTGCTCGTGCCAAAACCATTTAGTAAACCAACATAGACTAGTTTTCCCTTATATTATCTTCAATATATGCAATGTTAACCTTTCTTTAAAACCTTCATGTCCAATTCTATTTTCAGTATTTTGTAAGGTGCTCCTACACATCCATCTGAATATGCCCAACTATAGTACACCCATCCTCCGGATATGACCCTTCCTAATACCCAGCATTCAGACCTATGTAAGAGCGTTGGTCTAATAGGCGTCTTGTAAATTTCTTACTTTAACATAAAAAATACCCTAGGGTTGCACAATAGACGTCATCTTACACATCTTGGTCTTCTTCCTTTTTCTTAATAATTTTACAAAGGTACAAAACACACTTAGAATTTCTTCTCTGAATTTTGGTGAGCTTATTAGAAGTTTAGAACATTCTAAAACATATCTAAACTTATTGGAAGTTTATGAAGTCTATTCTTAACTTATTCGAACTAGTTTTTTCTTTCTTAAGTTGAAGACATCACACCCTTAGGGGTATCCCTTACCACCTAGTGTCTCTTCATCCTCGCTTGGCTCTCTCCGAGTACTTAGTTTAACTAAAAGGAGATTCTAATAATTGGAGGCAAAGTGTTAAATTACAATAGACACCTTGTGTAATAATGAAGTTTATGATGGAAATAGCAATTGATATGAGGATACCCCTTAACCTTTATAACGCATCACACTTTTAGGTTCTTTTACTCTTTTAGAACTTTTATTGAACATCAAAATTGTACGTAACCAGGACATGATTACGAATAAGAATTAGAGTAGGGTTTGTCTTTTTTGGAGAAAAATTTCTGTTTCCACGAGTTGGTTCAAGAAAACTATGAAGTTATAGCTTTAACATAAAAAAGAATTGTGTGCTGAAAATGTGGAAGACCAGATATAATAAAATAAATAAATAGTAAAGAATAGATGATAAGAAATAGCATGTTGGTTCTTTGTTTCTCGACTTTGTGGTCAAAATTATACATAATAGCCTGAGGGCATGCTGATTTATATATATAGCCCATCTTTGTAACCAGGACATGATTACCTCCTTATGGTTGTATTGACATAGTTTCTTGGTTGCTTCCTCCCACCCCCATCTCTCAAAAAGAAGTTGTCACTCTATTGATTTACAATCTTTTCAACAGCTTGCCTCACGGACTTACGTGTACTAGGTAGGTACTCTGGGGAATGCTGTTGACTTTGTTGAGCACACTTCTAAAAGTGGCATACTCGATAGTAAGAGGCGAAAAATGATGATTGCATTTGATATGAGGTACTGCAAAGTGATTCATGTGTTACTTGAAGTTATTCATCGACCAAATATGTGTATACCTTATACGTGATATGTTGTTTAGATGTGTTGGGTTTATCATGGCAAAAATGGTTCTCCAAGAGCTCATGGATCCATCAATCTTTTCCGAATTCAAATCATTTTTAACAAAGGTAATTCATTCCAATTGAGCTCTTAAACTCTCTAATTTACATTATTGACATATAGCACTGGTAGGCATGCAATTGATCTGCAAGTCCATTGATGAGAATTCAGGATTATTACCATTATTTATTAGAAAAATGCTAACATGGCTTTCAAATAGGATGTTGTAATACCAAATTAACGGGATGAGATTTTATGCTGCCAAGTTTCACTATATTTGTCCTTCTTCCTGGTGTTAATGTCCATCAATCTGCAGGGAAATGATCCCTCATGCTTGCGTGAATTCATGTTGCCAATATTGAGCAAGAACACACTTCCCGGAAATATTGGACTCCAGGTTGGTGACTTTCCCCTTGTTAGCGTCTGTACACTTTTCTTCCCATCCCACGATTCTGTTTTCTTTCTCCCTATCTGGAAGTAGGTTGATGAACAATCATACTTGCAGATACTGGATCGAAATTGGGGTGCTGGTTGGAACCTCTTGGCATTGTTGCTTGCCCCAAAACCTTTGGATAGAATAAGGTGCGCTTTCAATCTATCTAGATGCTGTTATCTTCTTAGTCTTTTGCTCCAACTGGTTATCTGGATGTTTGTCTAGTATCTTCTATATAACAACTTTCTTTTTTGGGTTTTTAGTATTTGTTTTCTATCTGAAATAACACTGCTATTGTAGCTTACGAGGATGCATGTTTATGATATCTGTTTTGTGTTATGCAGCTGTTTAGATGCTCTGAGGCACCCGTTCTTATGTGGACCAAGATGGAGAGTACAGCCATCAATGAACATAATCAGATGGGGTCTTGGCTCCACGGCTGTTCGAATTACAGAGGAGTACATTTATCGGCAGCCTCAGGTAGCTACTCAATCGTCATGACTATTTTTCTTATCAAGTGAGGGCATGTCTGTTGTTTTTCTGTGTAATATAAGGTACTTAGAAGTTGCATAATTTAGCTATGACTAGATGTTTCTCTCACAAATTTCAATTAGGTGGTTCTACCTGCTATGTGTGTGAAATAAATTTGAAGTCTGATAAAGGCTTTTTTGACCATTGAATGACTGATGAGGAAGTGTGAAGGTGAGAGATCGTGTAACAATATCTAGCTATCCACACTTTAACCCTCTAGGTATTACATAATTACAAGTCGAGCATTCCACTAGCAACACTAAGGTCAGAATTCCAGTGGGCATATTCTCAAATTTGTTGAGGATCATGGAAAGTTTGCCCTGAATTTTCGAGCTTATTAATTGGCCTTCTTATCTCTCCCCTGGCTAATTCAATTAGTGAACTAGAGATGGAGGTAACATACATGATTAAATTATCTGGTCTAGTGGTTATTATCTACTTTTCTTGTTATCGGTTTGTGTCGTCTATTCGCCATGGCATAAACTTTAAATGACCTCGATGCTCGTTTTTTCAGCGTAGCAGACTCTCTCACTTTGTTGAACTGATGGAGATGCTGAATCCTCATTCGAAGCCTAAGGTACTTTTTTGCATCATATGTTGCTCTAACAGCCCCTTTTTACACCCTTCTATTAGTTGAACCATCATTTTCTCATTTTACCACTTACACATTGCACATAACTCCCCTTAGAGCCCCCCTCCTCTGTCTTGTATACAATGAAGTGAGCTTGGTTAAACACTCTCTCTGTATACTGTACACCAACAATTATACAATGTGTTATCTGTCATGTGGTCAGGACAGTATCTGAAATCTTATCTGGTGGTTGTATACTGCTTCCTCTGTCCCAAATTAGTTGCAACATTTGTTTTTTCATGGTCAAGTTCATCCACTCTGATTCACTTATATACAAGAACAAATATCATGAAGGGCCTATTTCCATCTGTTGCAATGTGTATTTCATAATATAAATTGTTTTCAATTTTTGCTAGTATGCAATTAATGATATTAATGGTAGACCGTGAAAAAACAGATGTTGCAAGACTTGCAAATAAGTTGAGACTAGAGGATTATTTTGTTTCGCATCACTATTAAAACAAATTCATAATTGAAGTCTTAAATTTTTTGTTGCAAATTCATATGCAGAACTGGTTGGAGTTGTTGCCTGGAAAATGGCGTCTACTTTATAGCACAGGTCGACACATAGGATTGACTCTCCGGCAACCAACTTGCCGAGTTCTTATTGGTGATGTGCACTTAATAGTTGATAAGATATCGAATCCAAAGACAACATTTATGCTCACTTCCGATATTTCTTACAATGTGATTGTTGGTCAAGATTGGCCTCATGACAAGACTGGTACTCTTGGAAATCTAAAAGTAACATCTCCATCTAGATTACGGGCTGGCAGACGGTTATACATCAAGGATGAGAACAGAGAAATGTCATTTCCTACATCTTCTAGCACAACCTCGGTAGTTAAGATATTATCAGGGAGAAAATGGAGAAAAGCATTTCCTAATAAGGAGATTCCGTCAAGTCTTCCTGTAGCCAAACTTGCATCTAATGACATTGAAATGATGATGAATCTCGGTGAGCCACTAAGTAATAATGTTGATGATGTCAAAAAAGTGCTCCAAGAAGTCCGGTTGCAAGTGCCACCGGAAATGTTTGATTTGTCGAAAGTTGTATGTGGTACATATGTAGATTCTAGGCTGCTCATCCTTCGTAGTGTAAATGGTTCAGCACTTCTCTTTACAAGGTCATGTAGAGGCTCATAGATTGTTTGTAAGCCCTTGGATGTTCCTGTTGCTTTGTACAGTCTTAATGGATAGTGAAATGGTCAGGGTTTTGTAGATATGTTGTGAATTTATGCCATTGGTATGTGTATATTATAGATATAGATCCTTGTATGACTAATAGGAAAATTTGTGTGGGGAAATTGTTCTACTTCCTCCGTTTTTTTTTAATGTGACACTTTCTATTTTAGAAAGTTTTAAATTAAATGTGACTTTCTTTTTTGGTCAATTAACTCTCTCTATCTCTCTCCTCTCACATGGGTCCCCTTATTTTTTTCTCTCTATCTCTTTCCTTCCCAAAAATTGTCTAGGAATCCGTGAATTTAAAAGTGTCACATTTAAATAAAAACGGAGGAAGTATTTGTTATCTACTGTTGGAAACACCTACTTAACAAGTCCTTTTTTTTACACTATCACTACCAATTAACTTCTGGAGCCTACTCTTTCTTTTACCTCCATATTGACCTGGAAATTTTAATGTTGTGCTATTGTACTTCATATTGTAGCACCTTTTTTTGTTTCAAATTCTAATCCAATTCACCTCCATCCTATCTTTATCAATGGGTGTGAGCATGTTTATTTTTTATTTGCCAGACAAAAAAAGACAATCGTAACGATTATTGGCCAATCACTCCTCTCAATCAATCATAGTTAAGATTTTCTTATCACCAACATCTATCATTCTCTCTTTCACTCACTTTCTAGAACATTGTATTAGTGATATAAGCATGAAACCATTATGTTCAAAATTATAGTGTCTTTTAAAGCAATCACATAATTGAATAAGCGACAATTGCCCACAATTTAAGACTCTCGTTTCTAAAACAAACAATAATCTCAAATTGAATATCCTTTATCGAAATCGATTAATTACCCCTATTTGAAACAGTCTTAAAAATCAAACAATTCATGCCTCCAAATCAAACCCTAATTTGATATTTTAACAATAGCTTTAAAATAAAAAAATCTTAACTAGTAGGTGTCAAGTGATTAACAAACTATGAAGGGTAGATACTATTTATTGCCCTTACAAATCGGAAATTATAATCCTCAACCTCTTCAATTCAATGCTTATAAACTAAAAAGGGCATGCTTTTCCAGCAATACTGTGTCAAAGTTGATGAATCATTTCGGAACATTATTCAGATAGATGAGGGATTGTTATTTTATTACAAAAAGTTTGCTTGGACAGAGTTCACAATAGACTTGTTGATATCCGTCATAAGCAGCATTTTATTTCACTCAATGGAGAAAATGGAGATATGCGAATTCTTTTACGCACATTAAAATGACCTTTTTCTAAAAAGTAAGATCAGTCAATAAGAAAGTAGTTTAAAGATGAGCTCAGAACGAAGTTATTATGTAAGTCTATGCAAAGTATGCGTTTTTATTAACTTACAAAAAATAGTTGCTTCCAAAAGTTAAATTATTGACGGAATTTATCTAGTAAATTTGGAAGGTTATAGATGCAATTCAATTAGTACAAAGTTCCATGATAATATGGTTACTATTGGTTACTTCTAAGAATCTTTGTTTTTTGCACCTATTTTGTCCAAGGCGGTCAAGAGGAACACTTGTAAAGCAGTTAAAAGTTTGTTATGTTATCAAGTATTTGTACCCTAAATAACAGAGCCAACACGGCAGTCAACGTCACTCTGCCTGATTGATAAAAACCCGGAATCGAATCTCTACTCAGTACAATCTTATGGCCACAATTATAACCTACATACAGTTGATCATGTATATAAGGTTGCTGCTTGATATAAATCCCTTCTTGTGAACCTTGCCTCAGCAATATCTTATACTCGAGTCGTCTCCAGCGGAAGAAACCTGAGATAGGAAAATGGCAGACTCCAATATCCCAGTCAATGATCACAATAACTGTAAATAAGTCCATATATCTACAAAAAACTACCATAATGGTCAATGAATTTAAGCCATTGAATGCTTACCACAAACTGATTACTGTTGTCTAAAGATACTTGTATAACTAGACTGCTGAGACAAAAGCTCAAATTTAACACTACTATTCCAATTAAGAAACCTCAATTACACTTCTTTTACACTTTTACCCTAAGCCGCATCAAATAAGCTCGGAATTAGGAACAATCAGCTGGAAGGGAGATGTGTGTCAGAGCAAGGGGAAATAGTTCTTATGAGAAGACCAGAAAGAACTTGCAGATATACCACTTCCCTTATATCAATCCCTGACGCTGTAGATCAGTGTATGTTTTTTTGTTATAGATATTACCCTCCTGATCTTCATATTCCTCTTCCAGGTCAGGTCGCCACTTGTGCGATCCTTGTTTCTGTTGAATTTTATCCCAGAGATTCTTAGCATCCTGCAAAGGGAAAACAATTAGACTAATCAAGCACTTCCAGAAGAGCACAAAAAGTTTCCATTTCCGGAACAGGGAAAATCTGAAAGTGTTATAGACATGTTGCTGAATTTGCAATATGATTACAGTCACAAGAAAATCTCAGGTTACTGACAACTTCTCAAACCAGAAAAAAAAATCAGAAAGTGATTATGAACATGTTGCTGAACAAGTACTGCAAAAGGCAACTTACAAAATGTACTATATATATTCCAAGTCTAAGCAAAAACTAGTCAATTTTCAGCATATATCAGCTTCCTTGTTCAAACTCCATAAGCAAACGTAATAAAAAGTAAGATTAGCATGTTGGCTCACCCTTCTAGAAAAACTTTACCTACTCATCCGACTTTTAATACGATAAGGGGATGGGGAGGAGAAGAAAATCACTAAAGGATGTCCTACTTCAATTTGCATTAGAAAGATTTGAAATTTAATTTCTAGGCCCGAAGTAATAAACCTAGGTAGCACAGATTCGGGTATGAGGACAGGGAGTCAGGGACGGGAACGGCAAAAAAAATGAAAAATTGAAATTCATGCATCACTTAAGCAAATTTAAGAAAACAAAAGACCATAAAAGGCTAACAACAATCATTAAAAAAAGGAAATCGAAAGAGTGGGATTGAGGATGGGGGTGGAGAGGTTCACAGTATTCACATACGCGCACTCAAGTAAAAAAGGAAAATATAACGTAAAAGATAATAAAAAGAAAATAAGATATGATAAAAAATAGAACGAACCCTAGATGTCGTCAGCTACTTGGCAGCATGATAGCCGTTCATTGTAGTAGCCCCCCCCCCCGCGTGCGTATTTGGGTGCATGGCGAGGCTTCACAAACTGGTGCCTTGGTGGTCGCTAGCTACTTAGCAAGGGCGTCCATTTTCGTGGTTGCAGAGAGGGAGAAGAAGAAATGGAAATACTCGAGCCTTAGATCTAAAAATCAGGAAAGATTTAGATTAATATTTCACTCATAAGACTGGGGACGTCGGAGCCCACCTATCCGGAAACCGTTTGGGGACGTATTTGGGCTGTACCCGACTTGTACCCATTCCCAGTACAAGACTCGCTCACCAAGTGAAGTCCTGTGCTTCATAGGTGACAACTACTCCAGCCTACATAAATCCTTCTAGTTGTCAAAACTTCCGGTTTAAGCAACTCCAACATAGGCTCCAAGTACCTAACTTCATTTACCTTACTGTTTTCAGTTTCTTTATCGCATGCTGAGTGATAAGATAATGAGGGGGTCTTTGGATGGGAGGTTTCAATAAAGGCATAGGGAAAGGAAACTCATGAATCCCTTGGTGTTTGATTTATGTTTTTATTTCTTACTTTCCCTTAACCAATTCCTATTTGAGTTTACCCAAAATCTCTCTAGTTTGATTCCCCTACCCGCCCTAAGGTTTCAAATTCCCCAATCTCTACACCATGACTACCATTGACTAACACTAACCTTGACCACCCCCACCAAACTAACCCCTCTACCACCACCTTCAACCACCAAATTGACCCCCTCTATCACCATCACCACCACCACCAAACCAGCTACATCGCCACAAGATAAAACCTGCACACTAAAAGCAGTGCCCCAATGAAAGTGACCCTACGGTGCTAAACAACAACACCAATAGAACCGATCGCCGACGCACACCCTGCCATCTGAGTGAGAGAAAGTAAGCAAGAAGCACCGTCTAAAAAAAGAGGCAGTCTGAGAAAGACAGAAAATTAGGACGGTGCACCAAGAAAGCCGCCGATCTAAGAGAAGGGAAGAGGATGTGTTGGTCATAGAGGGGGGAGAGAGAGAGAGAAAGGGTCTTTGGTAGTCTGATAGACAAGGGTCGCCGACGTCATCGGTGAGAAAGAAAAGGAGAGGGCTACCGACATCGTTGTGAATGACAGAGAGAGAAGGCTGCTGGTGACTTAGAGAAAGAGAAGCTGCCGGTGAGGGAGGGCGGGAAGATGAAGGAAGAATTTTTGTAACCCTCTCCCGTACCTAACCAAACAAGTAGGGGAATAGGAGGTCTTAGTAATTTATTACTCCTTTCTTTACCTTTCTCTTTGTGAATTCCTTTCCCTCTACTAACTAATAGGGGTGAGCACAACCGGGTACCCGGTCATATTTCTCGGAACCGGTACCGGAACCGGCTGGACCGGGTACCTAGAACCTGGAACCGGAACCGGTTGGACCGGTTCCTTAATTTTTGGAATTGGAACCGGAACCAACCGGGACCGGTTCCTTGACCGGGTACCCAGTCCCGCAAAAGTGATTGTTATTTGGTCTATTTGGCCGGTTCCAATACCGGGTACTTGCTACCCAATTGCATTCAAAAGCTATATTTTTCTTGTTTAGCTAAATATAAGCATCATATATAACATAATTGATACTTCCATTGACAAGTTAGTTTTAAAAACCTTAAAGTCTTAAGCATAAATTACATATGCATTAATCTCAAATAAAATCGGTCTTGAAAACGGTTGAACCGGGTACCCAGTGGGTACCGGGTCTACGATTTCACTACCCGGAATTGGACCCAATTCCAACCGGTTCCTAATATTTGATACCCAGACCCAGTCCCGACAGTTTCGAACCACCGGTTCCAACCGGTTCTGGGTCTGGAACCGGGTACCCAACTTTTCTGCTCCCCCCTACTAACTAAAGAGCCCCTAACTGTTTGCTCAAGGTGGCAGACACAAAGCCACCCAGCCAGGTAATGCAATCATTAGGTAAGTTACTGGAGCATTTGATTTAGTCACTCTAACAGGCTGAATCCTTTCTTGCACAGTTTAAGAAGATAGGTAGATTTTGTTACAAATAAGAACAACTAACTCAAACAAGTAATGACATGAGAATAACAAGGATGCAGTGCCTCTGTTTTATTGTTTCCACTGTCCGTTCATACATAAAGGATTTGATTCAACAGACTATAAGCTGAGCAGGCTCATCATCAATCATAGTTAAGAAATTAGAACACTCATAATCTTTACCTAGATTGGTAATTAAATGACAGAAATCATAACCATTACCAAAAGGTAGAAAACACGGATATCAATAATCATGAAGCAAGCCACAAATGCCAGAAAAGTATCACTAGAAATCATATCACTTCACCAACCCATCTAACATTCAGGTCACAGAGTGTACAATGAATCATCAAAGTACACAATATAGCATCAGCAAATCCAAAATATCACAAACATAACCAAGTACCGCAGCCTACATGGTCATTGACGAATTTAATGCCACTGATTAAGGTTAGATATGAAGTATGAGCAATGCCAGAAGGTAGAAAGTCATACCTGAATAGATGTAATTTCATTGAAGTTTTTTGTGTTTGGGATACCAAGACAGCGCATTCCATGTTGGTGACGCCATTCTTTAAAATGCCTTTCAAAAGCTCTACGACCCCAGTAACTATGATTCCCACATATTTCACATTTAAACTCCTGAGATGCAAAAGAAAGGATAGGAACATCAAGGGTCCATAAACAAGTAAACAACAAAGGGTGATTTCACTGTATGATGACCTAATATATACAAGCCGGCACAAGCTTACAACCTTTTTTCTATAATAATAAAAGTGAATAGTGACGACACCGTAATGGCACCTTTAAAACTCAAAGACAACAGGAAAACAAAATACTCCCTCGGTCCCAATGTAGATGCAACACTTCTCTTTTAGTATGGACCCACTATATTTTTAATATTTCTCACTCTACAGCTATAACCCACAAATTTTTCACATTTGTGAAATATATTTAAGTAACACCTTACTCTACCTTCCACCCACCCATCCGGAGGACCCACATGATTAACACTAATAACCACTATCTTTTATGTCGTCATCTTTTACAATAAATTGGTACAATCTCATGTCCCACTTTATCCATTACCTAGAACTACATGCACAAGGGTGTGTTGCATCTAAATCGGGATGGAGGGAGTAATATAGAGCCTTAACAAAAGAATTGATGTACCACCTCGCCAGGAGCCAAAAGCGAACAAAAAAGATAATAAGAGATTAAGAGCCCTATTGACAGCTAAATAAACGAAAGTATACCTGCCCAAGACCGTGAAGCTTATATAACCAATAGGGTATTGGTTTTCCATCCCAACCAAGAGGCAGTTTAAGTGGATTGTATATCGGCTGGTCTTCTTCATCACTTTCAGAATCAGCTTGTTCATCTTCCTGAAAGGTTCATAAGCACAAAGAAATCATCACAAACCAAAACAAACTTTGTGGAAAAAAGAATCGAGCTACAGCTAACTAGCACTAGCAATAGAAATCACCTCTTCAATATCTCTCATACGCTCTTCATAAGTCATGGCCTGTTTCTTCACAGCATTTTCTTGTGTTCGGACTATGATCTGCAGATATTTAGCAAAATGAACCAAAAAAGGCACCACAAGAGTCAAAGCACCATCAGCCACGGTGTGTCCACAAACTAAAGTAGCAGAATATCATATAGCACACGGACTTTATATTAATTATTAAAGATATATGCAAAGGCACAATGTTAAATACTTTATCCAAGCTTTAGGAAACAGAAAAAACCAGAACGTTGTTACAACTTACAACAAACTAACCTCTTCAAGCATTTCACAGAGCTTTTTCATCTTGGCCTCCACTAAGGCCAAGTCCTTCATATCTTCTTGCTTTTGAAATGTCACATCACCGTTACCATTCTGGACTGGCCCACGTGATGTTTTAGCAAAATGCTTTCTGTCCAACTTCTCCAGAGGCGTGTTCTGCAATAATGGCCAAGAAGGTAAGTATTAAAGGGATATTTCAAGCAAAAAAGGGATATGTGCAATGAGCATTCATAGTAAACTAAACAGTTATGTCACTTTCATCACACCCCTATGTCACACCTCAAGTAACCAATGTTGGAATTTTTTCATTGCGAGGGTTTTAGGTGACTGGATAAAGCTCAGTTTCCTCATTTTGAATTTCATCTTCACAGAAATTGTTCAAAAAATACCTTCGTAAGGAATAGCCTCTCTGCTCTTTGTTGAGTAGTACCGCCTGTTTTCAGTCCTAGCGCAGCCAAGGCCTGTGGGGGCAGCAGCAAAGCAATCATCATGTCAACCACTCCAAAATAATCAATTTCAAAGCAGCATGCTTAGACAGAGAATAAAGGACAGGCTAGACCTTAATAAAAAAGAATTCAGGAATGCGGAAGACACTAGATATTGCATAAGTAAGATAGACAGAACTTACTGGGCAATAATGAAAATAAAATTCCATGAATACCCCTCCTCTATGATAGCAATATAACATTAAGTGTTAATTCCAGTAAAAGAGATAACCTATCTAGCATTCCTTTTCGGTTGAGAGTACATACACCAAAAAGGGGGGAAAACGGAATTGTTCTCGGAAAGACAGCAGAAACACAAAGCAACTAGCCATCCAATTAAAAAGGCCAAAAAAATCGCCAGCTTGAGACACAACTATGTAAACATCCATGGTGAAGTAGAACAAAAAGGCTGACTACCTCTCCCCAAATATTAGATTGAGTTGCAGCCTGTGGCCATTAATCTGTTACTACACTACAAAAAAAAACGAAAAAAAGTAACCAAACAGGATACTGAGATTTGGCAACCATTACTGTCCAAATAACAGCTTGCTACAATCATGCTTGTTAAGGGATAAAATTCGGATATTATGGTAATGGACAAAAGTACTCTGGCATTTCCACAGATAAGCAGTTAATAATGTAAAAAAATATACAACAGGAAATACATATTGTACTTCGGGCAGGAAAACAAAGTGTCATGGTGATGTAAGTACAAGCAAGTTGACTTTCTCAAAAATACCCACAAACTTCGGGTAAAATAACATGCAAAGTTTTTAGCACAATAAGTGAAGATGAATTTGAAGTTAGGCATGCCAGACGCATAAAGGGAAAGATTAGCTGACATTTGAAGGCGCATGAACCAGCTTAACAGTCATGAACATCAACTAAGCATTAGTATGATAGCATTCTGGTAGGTGATAGCTATATCAGCTACTTCAAGTGAGATGGAAGTCATTGTATAGTCTTCCACAGTAAGCCATATACAAAACTATAAAACAGAATAACAGATGACTAACCTCTTTCAGCTTCTCTGGACCCACTTCCACCAGCTCCTCCACTGTGCTATAATAATCAAGATCAATCACGCTGGGATGAGAAACATGTCCGTTCTCCCGTCCCACATTCTCCCATCCCTCTACAGTCCCATTCGTCCAATGCTCTTCAAATTCAGCTGTTGCCTATATTTACAGAAGCACACAAGCTAGATTAGAACAAACAAATCAAGCATTGCTAACAACTATCAGAATTTTTTATGTGCTTCGTACTAACTTATGCAAAATTTGTTACAGATTAATCTTCACGGTCAATTAAAACCAATTATAGTGCAAGCAATATCCTAAATCCTACTGAAACCAATATTAGAGAAAGATACACAATTGCATCAAAGAGACCAGCAAACCTTTAAAAAGCAGCACTTTTCTCAATCCAGCCGTCAAATTTAATTCAATTAATGAGTCAAGTGTTGCTCAGCATAAAATGTTTAATGAAGGAATAAGATAGATATGGACATCTAACCTTTGAGAAAATTCTATCTAGATCTTTTAAAGGCTCAGTTCGCTCCGAGAAGGATATTAGATACTCCAGCAGATCGGTAATGTACTCTTTGTACTGCCTGCAAGAACAGCGTGCAAACAAAAAAAGGACGTTTTAATCGGAGAAGAAATGGAGCAATGGAAGAAACTAGCAACCTATGTTACTCCGACACCTTCATTTACCTCAGAAATGGAGTGTCGTGTCGTGTCGTGTCCGACACGACACTTTACTTGGATACTTCATTTTAAACTAAAAACTCGACTTTATTCTACAAAATAGCCGAGTCGGACACTTGGACACCCGTATCCGAGTAGACACCCAATACGTGTCTGAGTAACATAGCTAGCAACCATAAAAGATAGGAATGAACAAGAAGAAAGAAAAGGGTTTACCTTGTCATCTTTCGTTTGTGAGGAATCTTTTGCGGCTGTGAGAATACCTCTAGGTATTTAGTGTACTCCACCGGTTCACCAAATTTTGAACTGATGTACCTATGGTAAAATTCATGCAAATCCAAGTATCGACCAAAAGCTTCCTGAAATTCAAAACACCATTGAGCATTATCTAAAAGAAGTGATAAATTTGCTGCATTTGAAAAAACAGTAGTACGACAGTTACCCTAAACCTCCAAAACCTACTCATATTTATTAACATTAAACACAATTCAGGTCGCTTAGCAGACGGAATATTACCAAGTTAGAGAAGAAACATAATATAGCTATCTCAAACATAGTACATGCTGAACTTGCTATCTCACCGTACCTTTAAAATTTCCGTCTACATACCCCCCCCCCCTCTCTAAACAGTAATCACACACACCCAAAATAAAGAAAAAGAGTAAAAAACGAAAAGAAAAGGATAATTAACCATGTACCCCAAGGATAAATCAAATTCCTTATGTATTCTTGAGGTTTGATATAATTAAGAAGCATCCCTCGAACCTATCAAAACATTGCCCGTCTCATCCCGTAGTTCTCTTGTCCCCTCATTACCCCTTCCGATAAATCCTACCTGATCTCCCTCTCCTCTCTTGACAATATAGCGAATTTTTTTTTTTGAATATTCCTAAACATGTGTTATATTCAGAAGCATATGTTAATTTACACCACACCTCAGGGGTACATGGTAAATTTTATTTCACTGTCCAAACTCCATATCATATTGACACAAATACACTTTAAGCTCCCCCCCCTTCTCCGTTACCATTAGATAATAATGCAAGTAGACAAGCATCAAACAGATACTCAGATACACAACAAAAACTAGAAAAAGCGAGTTTTCTATGTTTGTTGGAAATTCTACATTAACCATCAACTTTTTCACATTCTCTATCATGCCCCACGGTGCCCTGTGATTTTAGAAGTGTCTCAATGATCCTCGTGGTACCCTCATCCAAGTATTCTAATTTCAATGTGAGGTTCAAAATTAATATAGTGTGTTTAGTACTTTTTTGTATGCTTGTTTTGGGAAAAGTTGGGTTTGCGCTAATTTACTCCAATTAGCCTGGCCATGTCACCTGTAACAACAATGGTTCGCCCGTTTTCTCCAGCAGCCGGAGATTCCTTATCTTTACTTTTAGCATAGCACTCTACCGATATACCTCCAATAATGACTCAAAGGTAAGAGAAAAGAAAGAGAAGAAGAGGCACCCGCACCACTGAACCTATATAACTCTAGTAAGATCTAAGAGTAATTGAAGCAAATGACCCAATAAAAACTTTAAATTCCTGTCGCGACCACCGCGATGTGATCCACGACCAACGTATCTGTTCCACTATTCCAAAACCCTGGCCGTTCCCAAACCCGAAACCGTATTTCGAACCATGATATTTTTAATACTTCATCTTTTTTTTTTTGGTATCCAAATCTATAATTTCGTATACGTAAAATTATAAAAATTGATATATGAAAACTACATATCGAAACGAATCTAACAAGACTTCACTTGACTATATATTTTCCTAACATATAAAGAATACAAGGAGGTCAAAGTCATGAAGTCAGATATCCAAATCAAAATTTAAGTCGTTAAAAATTTAACCAAAATTTCATTGGAGTAGGACCATCAGAAATGAACAATCCTAGGAAAGAAAAATGGATAACTTCACATCATGGAACAACCAGTTCAGAAAAGCATCCCAACCATCATCGGATTGCAGGTGGCAATATTTCATCAGAATCTACTATACAAGATTTTAAAAAAAAGGCAAGACGGCAAAAGAGGGAGAAATATTGAAAAACACAACTCTGCGCAATGAATCGCTATTGTCAATCATTGCAACTAAGGTGATTAGAATTGTTTGTGTTGTACAGCACACGGAAACTTAATGTGATTGTATGTATTGTAATTTTTGCAACAACAAGGGAATCAGTGTCAATCTGGCTTAGCAGAAAGGAAACAACCGGAGAACCTGTAATCATTAAAGAAATTTCAGAGTTAAAGGACGATGTACTAAGGTTTTCCCAAACTGTGTGCACCGTAGAAGGTTATTACAGGGATAATGACTACTCTTTTCTCTCTTCTCCCAATTTCCACATTTTCTCTACATCCCCTTATTCTCTATTCTACTTCCCCTATACTAATAACCGCATTCTTCTCTTCTTCTTTTTAATATACTCCTCTTATTTCTTTTCTAAGTTCTAACTCCTAGAAATATCAGTGTCTCAGTTGTGAGCCGATGTAGTGCTTACATTGTTAAGTCTCCTGGCACTTCTCAAGTTATTGCACTCCTCTTATTGCTAAGACTACGACATGAAAAATTGGGAAAAGCATACATACTCTCCAATCTCCTGGCATTTCTCAAGGCATGCACTTGCAAATCAAGCAGGAATCTTAATACATGCAACACAACAAATGAGAACAATACCTCTCCACTGAAATCAAGTCCAGGATCCTCCTTAAACATCTGCTCATACTCCTCACCGGCATCGATGACACGCGCAGATGGATGCCTTCTGTGATACTCACGAATCTGCACACAAATTCACATTTACAAAATCAATCACAACAAATTAACATCCACAAATACCATATTTCTAATCAAATCCTATTCAAACTGGGAACACAAACACATAAAACGTGGCAGGCACAAACAAGCACTCTCTTTGCTGCACAAGGATTAGAAAGAAAAAACATGACTACATGCATCCCTCCGTTCTCGGCCAAATTTTTACACACGTTTTGCCGAATCATTTCAACTTAATCTTATACACTTCCACATCACCTTCAAAATTCAAGTTCAATCTAAACCTACTACTCCACAAGAGCTTCAAAATTCAAGTTCAATCGAAACCTACAGTGTCCACAAGACCTTCAAAATTCAAGTTCAATCGAACCTACAACTCCACATCACCTTCAAAATTCAATTTCAATCTAAACTTACAACTCCACATCACCTTCAAAATTCAAGTTCAATCTAAAACTACAACTCCACATCACCTTCAAAAATCAAGTTCAATCTAAACCTACAGCTCCACATCACCTTCAAAAATCAAGTTCAATCTAAACCTACAGCTCCACATCACCTTCAAAAATCAAGTTCAATCTAAAATTACAACTCCACATCACCTTCAAAATTCAAGTTCAATCTAAACTTACAACTCCACATCATAATTAAAGACTAAATTTAAGATAACACAAATCAAAATACCTCTTTCAATCTATCATAAAACGCACTAAACACATTAGTGCCAGTAGCAGTCTGACCTCCAAGCGCCGCAATCTCATCCTTTCGTGCATTATCTTTATCTTCATAAATGTCAACCTTCAAAATCCAAAACTCAATCAATATCAAAACAAAATTACAATTCCAAAATCGACGAATCGAAAAGCTTCAAATACAGAAAAAAAGAGAAATTACGAGTTTATCAGCAGTAGAAATGATATGCTCAATCATGAAGCGAACACGATGACTTTGAAGAAGACGGTCTTTAGAAGAAGCGGTTTCACTTTGAAGCTCATTTGCAATGAGACGCTCTAATCTCTCTACTTCTTCGTGAGAGCCTCGAGTTACTTCGAGAAGCGTCGATGACATTTTCGCTCGTTTTTCTCTTCTTGTTTTGCCCTAATTTTGGATTTTTGACTGGAGAAATGTGGTTTGAGTTGCAGGGGTTTTGAATTGGGGGGTTTTGTGAAGAGGAAGAAGGAGTTTGAGCACAGCTTCACAGGTGTGTTATTTGTGTGAAGATTGTTTCCCGGTTTCGGAGTTATTGAGTTAAGTTGGTTTTTGAGAGAGAAAAGAGGCGATGGCTTCAAAGGTAGACCGGAGGGGAAGGGGACAGGCCAGCCGTGTCCGTTCGTTATCGCTTTTTATTTTTCGTTTATGATTTCACGGGCAACTTAAAATCTAAATGTGAAAATTATTGGAAGTAATGTATTCATTTAGAGTATGTTGTATACTTGTATGATTATTTACGATTTTTCATATCATTGATTGTATATTGAGAGTGTTTGGCAAATGACTTTTGAATGGCTTTTTCATTGGTTTTTGTCTCTTGGCTTTTGTTTTTGGTTAAATAGAGAAAAAAGTGTTTGGTAACTGGCTTTTGTACTGGCTGAAAAGTCGACTTTTCAGCTAAAATCCAAAAGCTGTTTTTACCAGCTTTTATGGTTGGCTTTTGAATTTTGCTTCCATTTTGTATTAAACAGCTAGCAATAACAACCACTTTTACCAAACACTTTTTTAACAACCAATAATTATACAACTGCTCAAACAAGCCACTAAAAACAGCCGGTCAAAACCAACCAGTATATAAAACCACCAGCTAACAGCCACAAGCCAATTGCCAAACACCCCCATTATATGAATTTTGAAATCTGAACAACTAATGTTGGAAACCGGTTCCGATCTTGAAAAAGGGAAAGATTATTAAGTTTTCGTTTCAGAAAATGACATGAGAAAAAGGCGAGGTCAAGCAAAATGTTTAGGTTAATCCCTAATTTTCTTTGTATGGCTAAACTTAGATTATACTCTTAACTAGATTTGGAACCATTGAGATGCATCGAGCCTCTATAATAGGTTTTGGTGTGCTTAACTCGTGAAAATTCTAAGTTCGATGTGTGATAGCTTGTAGAGTCAATTAAGTCCATTATCACAACTCTAAGCATGACATTACACATTAGTTTACAAAACATAGGTTAAGTGTTATGATAGTGGTTGTGTGGTAAATCAGTAGGACTAAATAGTAAAAAAATGTCAAACTGACAATTAAAAATAGTCGAGTATATATCAAAAGTTTCGTATTCAAAATGCAAATGCAATACTTCTTTACTTGTGATACTTGAACATTAAATGCACTACAATTTATCCACCATCTATTTTACACGTAGCCGTAATCTCGTAGCTAGCATAAATTTTTTACATTAGGGTTTGTTTACTTCGGTTGAAAACACTTGAATTGAACTTTTTTTAGAAGGTGGTGTGGAGGATCCTGACCAGATTTCAACTAACACACTTTTTTGATCATAATAAAATGTGATAGTATTAAGTAGAATTAAATTAATCCGAAAAAAGCTGAACCGAATTGAACAGAATGAAATCACTTGTGTTGAAAGGGGGAGGAGAACAACTATGTGGAACTTTGGCTCCAGCTAACTGCAGTGTACACGTCTAAGTCTAGAGTAGACCCAGAAATTAGAGAAAGAAAGAACAGAGCTAAGAAAAATGTGGAAATCGATTTTAGGAGGAGATGATGAAGATGAAAGATATGAAGAAACAACCATTGATGATGATCTTTGTGCTCTCTCTTACACTCAGGTTCTTCATCTCATCTCTGCTCTCTCTAAAGTTTTCACCTTTATGTTAATTTTTCCCCTTTTCCCCACATTCAATCAATCACATTGTAAAGAAATTGTAATTCTTTCCTCAGAGAATTTATGGTTTTGCTGCGTGTCTCGTTGCTGGGTTTCTCTTCATATTTCTGGTATGTAAACCCTTCATTTTGTATGTCTTTAAAGTCTAGATTTTTAATCTATCTTCCAATATGCACTATTTTGTTGGGCTTGAATATGATGTATCTTTATTTGTGAGAAATTGGATTGTGTGCTTATGTAAGAATGTTTTGATAGAAAAATTGAGAATCATTTATTGTTTGACCTGCGTAATTCGTGCCGATTTTGATTGTGGTTTTCTTGTGAGATCAATATTTTACATCTGACATTTGATTGTTTATCTAACAATGTATCATAATTTTGTGGAAGTTTAGACATTGTCATTTTTATTTATATATTAATGTATCATTGTCAAAATCTAAGATGTTGTATCCAACAATGATACTTTCGCTTTGGCTAGTTGATCGGCTTGTTATCATCCAACAAATTTGTCCCAATGTTGATTGTGGTTTTCTGGTGAGATCAATAGTTGACATCTGACATTTGATTGTTTATCTAACAATGTATCTGATTTTGTGGAAGTTTAAACATTGACATTCTTATCTATCTATCTATCATTGTATTATTGACAAAATCTAAAATGTTGTACCCAACAATGATACTTTCGCTTTGGCTAGTTGATCGACTTGTTATCATTCAACAATTTTGTTTGGTAAAACTTTGCGTCTTGTTGTTGCTTGATTGCACTAAAATGAGATGAAAGATATTGAGATTTACAATGGTTATTATTATTCACTTTGGAAAGCAAATAAGTCTTGACAAGGACACCTTGTCTAGTGAGTGAATATGACAATTTTCTCTAGTGGAGAAATATCTTTTGTTATTTTGGAATTAGAGAATTGACCCTAAAACCTCTCTTATAAAAAAGCTAATTACTGGAAATTAAGTGGAAGCTCAACGGTTGAGCTCTCACTTGCCAACCATGAGGTTCAGAGTTTAATTCTCATCACTCACAAGTTGGGGAATCGTGGTGTTTTCATTAACATGTTGTTGGGATCGAAATTTTGAAGGAAAAGGAGAGTATGGGAGCCGGGAGGGGAGCGCAGGGGATGTAAACAGAAATTTAATTCCCTTTGTTTGGATGGCGAGAAGATGAGGGAAATTAGGGGGGGGGGGAGAATGGTTATAATAGTGGATTTTGGTAACAGAATGATCTTATGAATGGAGAATTGAATTATCATAGCATAATGGACAATCTAGGATCAATTGCCAAATACTATTGGCAGGAATGTTTATGAAATTCCCATCATTAGAATTGTGAAATTATGAAAAAGTCCGTCAAAATTTTCGGAAAATTAAATTTGTAGAAAGAGAATATTTGAAGCCCTTCTATATTAGAGAACAATATTCCTACAAACGCAAACACACTATTAGGGCACAATACTCCTAAGAAAACAACCATTGACCTGTATAAGAGAGACATAGGGGGGGTGGAGAGATAGTTTTATGGTGAAAAAGGGAGCAGGAGAAATAGTTTGATAGCTTGAGCAGAGGAGAGAGTGAAAAGCAACAATGAAAGAGGAGGTGGTCTAAGAAGAGAGGGAGGGAGGATAAAGAAAGCAGCAAGGTGTAGGAGGCAAATGACATAAGAGAGGTAGGTAGGGGAGATATAGGAGATCAAAAGGGAGTAGAGCGAAAGTCATTAGGTTTAATATCTGATGAAGTGTGAATTATTGGATACAATCGTTGCACTGATTGAATAAGCTCCTATGAAAAGGAACATCAATTTTGAGGTTTAATATCTGAAATACCAACTTGCTAATATGCGTTGCAAAAGCCAGTTACTTACTTATACCTGAAGTTTTAATATTTATGTGTTGTTTTCTTTAATATAGTTGGCTTTGTTGGCTCATTGTAGAATCTACATAGGTACCTTGGTTGAAGCGAATAGTGAAATGATTTTGAAGTGAAGTGGACAATGATGTCAGCAACGGACGAAACGTAGGATTGTTGCTATTTTAGGATCAGCCTACACAAGGGTTTATCTTGCATCTTGATTAGGCCTGCTGCACCAAGCAGTAAGATGGTTGACATCTTCTTTCTCTATATGGAGGCTTATAGGGAATCCAATACTTTGTTTTAGGCATGATGAAGATTTGGAATATTGGAATAGACAACTTGTCTATCCCTAGACATCATGGAGCACAACCTTGAATCTAAAAGTAGACTTTTTGATGCAAGGCTACTAATCTGATCTGGAAGTAAATGCTGGCACCATCTATATTTTCGATATTCATACAGATTTGATCAAGTAGTTAACAATGAATAAAGGTTTTTATCATGAGATTTGGTGTTTCCTCTTTGCGGCATTAATACATGGAATAACAGGTGTAATCAGGATGAGATGCCATGGTGTATGTTGGTTGCGGATGATAATATATAGGTGAACAAGACTAGAAATGGCGTTAATGTTAGATTAGAGTGATCGAGGGGAACTTTAGATTCTCGAAGGCTTAAGCTAAGCCGCTAAGTACATTGGATGGAGTACATGGAGTGCAATTTTAGTAATGAGAGGAATCAATGAAGGATCTAGGAACGTTGGATGGAAAGGACTTGTCCACCTGTGAGTGTTTTAAGTATTTTGTGTCGATAGTACATTGTATAGAGGAAAGGAGATATTGATCAAGACGTGACTTGTAGGACAGAGTCGGGGCAGCTTAAATGGGAGAGGCAGCGAAATTTTGTGCTACTGCTACCACAGTAAAACTAAATGGAAATTTCTATCAGAATATTTTTAGACGAGCGGTATCATATTGTTCGCCTGTTGCTCATTTAGGAAAACACCCCGCCAATTCTCTTTTTATAAAACATATATTTTCCCAACTAAAATAGAGAATTATCAAAAGATGGGGTAGCAAGAGATGGATGTGTGGTAACACATTTAGAGATAGAACTCAGAAGAAAAAAATATTTCAAAATTGCAGTTATTGAGGATAAGATAAAAGCAAACCGGTTATGCTGGTTAGGGCTTGTGAGATGTCGACTAGATGATGCATCAGTTAGGGTTGTGGAGAATTAGGATATTGAAGATTTTTGAAAAAGTTGGAGGTGGCCAATGATGACTTGAGTAGAGGGCTTTAGAAACAAATTGAAACTATTAGGTTTGTCAGAATATACAGAAAAAAAAAATAAAGGCATAGGATCTGTGGATTACCTCTCGAGATAAAATCTTGAATCATCTCATACAGCTAAGCTCATTTTATTGGGATTAAGGTTCTGACATACTTTTTGCTATGTAACGAGAGATGGTGTATATTTTAGTGAAAGACTCTTTTTGTAGTTGCCTCATGGAGGGAAGTTGGATTATTTTGTTTTGGATGTGATTAAGAAAGAATGCAACTGAGCATGTCAAGGTTGCACTCAATTTACTCTGCTTCATATCAAAGAATATCAGACATGGGCTCCTTGGAGATGGCCTTGAATCTGAAGGTGTTACTACTTTATGCTGTGTGTCAGGATGTTTTCTCTACAGAGCTGCATCCAGTATTTGCATACTTGTAAAAGCTGTGTACAGAGCTATATTGCAACTATATATGAAATTTTTGGTGATATGGTTTTAAATTACACGTATCTTCACATGGTGTATCATTTATCCTGTGGTAGTTACTTAAAAGAAATAGAAGGGATAAGGTTTCTGCTCAGAGTGGCTATTATCATCACGTTAGTGAGTTGGTTTTTCTTTGAACCCACATCCAGGACCAGGACTAATTGTTATCTGTCTCCTTAAGGACTGGAAGTTATAAGTTTGCATGAGATCTAACTTTCTCCTGTTCCTTTTACAGAAAGTTGATCACAGAACCACATGAAAGTAAAATTATGATGTAAACAGAAATAACCAAAAATGATAGAAACCTTGGATGATAGATGATTTGTCTTTCATATGGCTATGTGACAAGAACTTAAAGCAGTTTCCTACAGCTTTGCTTCTCGATAACAAATTTGGCTTTTGAATTTTTGGCAGTCAATGGTCGTTTTCTTAAAGCCCATCAAGTTTGCCCTTCTGTTTACTTTCGGAAATATGTTGGCTGTTGGAAGGTAATTGTGCTTTCACTATCTGATACTTACATGATGTATGGCTATGGATCCTAAACTGTCAATTTTGTACTGACTGTTCGGAATTTGTAAGCAGTAGAATGGTATGTTTATGAATGACATCAGATACTTATAAGGAGGGAGCCACATTCGTCCAGAAGGTCCACTGTGGGATACTCGATATTTTAGATATACGCCCTCTTTTTTAAAAAAAACAATAAAATTAGATTTAACCCTTAATCAACAAAAGTTAAGCAATTCTACTTGAATAAGAGGTGATAGTCCTTAGTACTTTTAAGTTGGAGAACTTTGGGTTTGATTCTTGCTAATTAAGCATATTCAATATATATATATATACGAATTTGCAGCTCGCATTCCAACACTTTTAATTCTTCGAATTCTAGCTTGCAATTTATACCCACACAGAAAGATCTATGCTTACATGCTTGGAGCTCCAGGTTCAAATAAATTTCACTAGTTATTTTAGAAATCATGTATACGAGGTTAAAATAATGTTGTCTATAATATTTTTAGGTTACATTCTAATAGTTAATGTTTACTCGCTTTTTCTACATTTTTTTCAGATTTGTCAACATTTTAGATTCTTCCAACCATTATTATGCTTTCTAAAAGTTGTGCACGTAAATTCACCTTTCCTGAATATTTTAGCTCATTAATCCATTATGATCTTTGATATCGTGTTTCTTTTGTGTGGCAGTACAGCCTTCCTCATTGGACCAACTGAACAACTAAGAAAGATGTTTGATCCTGTGCGCATTTTTGCAACTGCAGTCTATCTGGGATGTGCAGTTTTGGCTCTTATATGTGCTATTATGGTAGGTTTCAGTTAATCAAGGAGGGGGTATATTTCTTCTGTGTGTTCATTAGATTTGTCAAGCATGTTACATTTCATGCTAACCTGCATAGTGTTACATGCGTCAGTTCATGACTCGTAGAAGCCTTCATGACTAACTAGGCATAATTCCTTGCTGCAACCTTTTGTTATTTTTCCCTTTAGGTAAAACTCTTAGAAGCCTTCATGACTCTACATCAATGGCTTTGTGATAAAGAATTACATACACCATTAATAGAGGGATAGCCCTGTTGATGATGATGTCATCCTAATGATAATGTTCATGATGATATTCACCAATAATCACCATCAATAAATGGATAGCCCGATCTTTGAGGATATCATCTTAGTTGATTATATTGATGTTTGATAAGGGACGACCCTTTCAAAATTTCTCAGTTGACTTGCTCTTTGATGGCTGGCTAGGATTCTCTTTTTATACATTTGTCACCCATGTCTAATTTCATGTCATTTAGTGCCTCTTTTGCTCTCTTTTTTTGGGGCATGCTGACCTTGCTTGCATATTTTTGCCTTTTCTTCAGAAAAGGGTAATTATGTGTTTACTAATCTGCTCATAATTCTTAAAACTTTCTAGAAGATGTGATAGCCTTTGTTTTAATCTGATTTTGGCAATATTTCTTATTCTACTTTTGGCCTTTTCTTCAGAAAAGGGTAATTATGTGTTCACTAATCTGCTCCTAATTCTTAAAACTTTCTAGAAGATGTGATAGCCTTTTTTTAAATCTGATTTTGGCAATATTTCTTATTCTACTTTTGGCCTTTGCAGATCCACAGCAAGATTTTAACTTTACTTGCTATGATATGTGAGATATGTGCTCTCATTTGGTGAGCTCACTTACACACTAAATTTTAACTTTCTTTGCTTCTGTGCTCACCTGATTTCTGCATGCACATGCACATGTATACCTCAAGAATGGCAAGGTAAATTGTTGGTGAGCACTTAATTGGGTAGGTTTACAATACAATTTTGTTTCAGTGACCTTTGCTGTAGTGTTTGCAACTTATGATCAAAGAAGAGTATGTGAATGACACCACTGGAACAACTAATAGAGAATGGAGGGAGTAACAAGTATTGTAGTTATCTATGAGAGGATATTCATGATGTGAATTAGGAATGCTACGTACAGAAAGCAGAATCAGGGGTGGCGAGCAAAATCAAAGAACAAGCCCTTTAACAAACAATAAACACCCTAAAGAAATGTAGAGAGAAGGAGGCAAACATCGTGAGGGAGCAAGGTTAATGAGCTGCATGTTATTTTAAACTCCCATGCAAAATTTTTAAACTAAAATGAAGATTCTTGGGCTCATCCCTGCAAACATATTTGGGAGAAGTTGGTGGGAGGAGTAAAGAATATACTCTACTTAGGGAAGTCATTTTGCTCCCTTTGTGAAATTGGGACACCTATCTTATGGCAGTATTGATGAGAAATTGAATAAGCATTTACGGACTATCGCGAGCTGGGAGTGCACCTCCATGAGCCCTTCCATGACAAATTGAAAAAAAAGACAGCACTGATGTAACCTGGTGAACTTTTGTTCTTGTAAATGCAGCAAGTTGCTTGGTAGACATGCATAAGTTGCTTTGGTTAGTTCAGAAGGAGTTCAGTAGGCACATTGTTAGGGTCATTTCATGAAGAATTATTGTAGAACGAATAAGAGGGATTGTCAAGGTGTCAGTGTTTGACATACTATCATGCAAGATTGCAAGATATGGCTCAGACCTTAACAGAGTATTTCATTCCAAATCCAATTAACTCTATGCAGAGTAGATTATTGATGGCATACAGTAGTGCTTGTGTCCTTTCATTTCACCATATGGTTTAGACTCACAATCTCACACGCACGAGCTAAACCAACTGACATGTGATATGACTCTATGAGAGTCCACCCCTCATCTGGGCGATCTTGATAGTGTTAATGTCTCGGAGAACATACTACTCCCCCGTTTAAGATCAAAACTCATCAAACCTCCAAGTCTTCATCCTGCGGTGTATAAATAAGATGTGTTGGCACCTTTTATTAGAGATTAAGGAATAATGAAGTTGAAAGCCACTTCACAAGCTCAACATGATTTACAAACAGTAAACACTTTTTTAAGTTAGCTCTTAGCTGCAATTACAATAATGGCCCTTTGGTTAGGTGGTGATAATGGACGATATTAGTAAGAGTAATGAATTTCAGTGTAATTTTGTCAGAAAATTTTCATGTTGATGTCTCTGGTAATAAAACTTCATCCCCAACCATGTGTTTTTCTTCATAAATCTCTACTACCTTCCGAAACCATCTACTGAAATGGTAATTGATGGCAATGAACTTTTATGAAGAAAAAGATGTTTTGGGTCAAGTATTATTACCATGGATACTGAAATGAGACTTCTCTTACCAGACGAGTCTTTGCATCGGACAATATTCATACATAATGCGACCAAAAGGGATTGGAAGATATTTACTATACAGCTGGGTGTTAGAGGGAAGCCTAATAGATTTTGGACACGAGCACTTGAGGAACACGACTCTCACATAGTAATTCATAACATTGTAGAGTAGCAAAGAAACTCTGAGCAAAATTCTTAATAGTGACTGTGAGAGATGGCTTTTTCACATGATCTCTTTATTCGGCTTTTTAGAATTTTCTTTTTCCTAGGAACTTAAGAAGCTGCTTGAAATCACAATACTAACCATTTTTTATTCTCTGGTTGTTTCAGGTACAGCCTAAGCTACATTCCTTTCGCCAGAAGAGTGGTTTCTGATGTGATGGTCCGCCTCTTCGACACTGAAATATAGAATCATTTTATGGTCGTAACTGATTCAACCAGGTTCACAGTCCCTTTCATACCCACTTTGCACATTGCGCATTGCACATACAACAATTCCTGTTTGCAATACTTACCTAACAAATTTCCCATTAATCAGTTTTTTTTTGCTGAAAAAGAGAAGTTCTGACTAATCGATCATGCTATCAGATGTTCCTCTGTGCTGTATTGATACTGACCTATCATCTCTACACCTAAAAACTAAAGCTTATGATGTTGATTCTCAACAACCTCAATTCAACCTACCACAGATTGTATATCTTTGACTACGGCATAATTTTATGTACATTTTTCATTACGGTTTATGCTACTTCTTTGGGACAGTACTCTGATTGGCTCTGCTCACTCCAAATTCTTCGGAAGAACGTATGCCTGTTGTAGTTGCTTGCTTCTAAAGAAAAAATAGTTGAGTTGAATTCTAGAGTTGTGATGTTGATCTTATGACTTCTATATGAGCCTAATTGAGTTTACCTACCTTATAATATATAAAAGGTTTTTTGACTGGATAAAATATGATGGAACTTCATGCACATTTCTTTACTTTATTGATTTTTTTGCTAGTCATCAACTGTTTCCTAACTGAGTGGGGGCAGGGCTGCGAAGAGATGATAGGCGGCCCAACACAAGTCTTTGGAAAGACAAAAAAAATGTGCACAGGGTATTTTTGAAGTATGTAGTAAATCCTGCGTCCTTTTTTGTTGTTCGTACTCGCTTGAGTTATGACTTATGAGCGTTGCCTAGTACCTAACGGATATATGCAATAGTAAAAATATCAATCGGTAGTATAGATTCACCAAAATAAGTTGAATATTATCTGTTTGCTACCAAAAAGTAGTGCTTTTGACTTTCGGCTATTTGGTATGAAACGTTTTACAAAAGCTATTTACTTTTGTTTGGTATTATCTACGTAAAAGTCGATGCTCTACTTACACGAAACGTCACCGATATGGCGATATTTTTACTGCATATATCCGTTAGTTACTAGGCATTTCTAACTCAATTTCTTGTATCTTTTAAAGTTCAATTTATTCCAAATCATCTCCTTGAATTTTTATTCTTTTTCACCAAAAGTGAACAGAAAATTCACATTTATCACGATCAATTTTGGTTAGTCATGTGACCAACCTTTTTAAGATCCTGCCGTATCGTTAACTTTATGTTCCACTCCCATTTAAAAAACATCATACACCTACCAATTACATAAACTCAAGTCCGCCATCTTTTACCTTTCTTCCTCAGTGCCACTTCACTATTTTTTTTTTGAGACAACACTTCACTATCATTACTACTCATTTATGTCATATTTCAAAAGGCCTTTGTATTTCTTTTTATACTATTTTTCTCAATTTTTTAATCTTGTTTTTGCTTTTGAACTTATTACTCCTTTTGTTGAATATCATTTCTCCCTCTATTCTCGAGTAATTTATCCGTTCCTCTTGGAATATTAGTTATTTCGATCCACTTTTGTACTTTGAAAATCAAATTGTTTCATTTAAGGCATATTAGGCAAAAGTAATTGTTGTAGGCTTATGGTAATTTTTAGCTATCAGTGTAACTATTACATATATCATTGATCGTTAGCAGTTATATATTAGTTGATAGTAGTTAACTCTCAAAATAGCTTTGGAAACAATTAATGTCCATTAATATGAGATGTTATTATAGGAATTTAACAAAAAGAACATATTCTACTTTCAAATGTTATTCCAAAGACTATTACCCAGTAAGTGTTTTTTAGCTTGACTAAAAAGCTACCTTAATCTATCTTGAACTCTACTTCACCACCACTTTTCACCATTTTAAAAGTTTTAACGTCAAACTTCCAAAATCTACTTAAAAGGGTCAACACTCAGCCCTTCCTCTTTGGAAAAATTTAGGCTCTCTCCCTTACTTTTTGGCAAATCACATAGCCCTAGTTTCTTATTAACACATCCTTAGCTTTCGATATTAGTGCAAAAAATTGGAACAATTATAAGAGAATAGATTATAATTTATGTACTCTATAGATAAAACTAATATAATTTCAGAAATAACAAGTTAAGTTTAGAAAATATAAATTGAAGAAAAGTGTCAACTAGTGAAAAAGATAAATCAGGCAATAAAAATTTAATTGTTAAACAAGCGATGAATGTTCTTAACACAATCTCATCATGCTATGTTGCAGTGACGGAATCAAATAAGAAACAAGCACGAAAACAAGGCATGCATGATGATATTTTATCCATAAAAATGTTTCATTGTATCCAAAATGCGAAAATATGTGTATAATTTTCATGAATTGTAGATGGAGCCATAGCTATTATGTCTCTCTAAGAAACATTTGTAAAGGCATATTGTAATGAATGAAGTTTAAAAGGCAAAACGATTAAATAGTCCAAGACCAAAAAGAAAAGTATTGCACGTAATAGTATTATTTAAAATAGCCTCATTCTAATAGAGTAATATTCCCTAGTGATCACTTATTGTTATTGAGATTTAAATAACTAGCTAGATTTTTTTTGAAAAGAAAAGTACTCCTATGTAACCTTTTTAACCACATTGTCACCTTTTGAAATGTGTCTTACTTCACTACCATATATTCACCCCTAATAAAAAATTCTCCAAAATGATTAACAATATCTCAAAAAGATATAACTATCAATTAAACATATCTCTTTTCTACCTTATTCAATGGATGAGTACTATGATTGAATTGAAAATTACTAAAGTATTAAAAATACTAAATTATAGTCGATGAAAATTAAAGTGCACTTAAACTAAGATTAGTAGCCTCTTGTATACTCGGAAAGAGACAAAGTGAGACGCAACTTTTCGACAAATTGACTACCTTTTCGTCCATTTTCTTCGTTTCTTGCATGTTATTGCGGCAACTTGTGAGGCCAATTACCATATATATTTAATGTGGTGACAAACCTTTTTTGGATCCTGTGATTTCTTTATATATTAAACTTTTAATGATAGCTTCACACCTTAAAAAAATAAATTTGATAGCTAGAGTTATACTACTCTAGTCTTCTATATTATTGTAATTCAGAGATCTATTGATGATCAATTGTCTAAATGAACATGCATGCCACCAATTGGATGTTTTTTGTCCCATGATATGGGGTCCAAGGTCCAAAGGTAGCGGGAAGCAAAGTTTATTCGAAAGCCGAGTCTATATAATATTTCACTAAAAAATTAATAGTGATTTTATTCTGAATTAAATAATATTCAAAATGACTAAGGAGATTATGGCCTATGCCAGTCCCCATGTAGTCCTGCCGTTGTTCAAATGGGATAGGTTTTTTCTGCTTATTTCAATATCTTACTCTGTTTATTTCATTATTATTTTATTATACTCGTACCATGCGCAAATAAAATTCTTATTAGGTTTGGAGGCACAATTAGAAAAATTTAGGAGGAAAATATAGGTGTTTACTGTTTAGGTAGATAATGTAAAAGACGCAATAAATTGATTGATCTTGAGTAAGGGTTAGTGCTTAGTGCGAAGGGTCATAATAAATGGGACATAAAAAAAATTAGTAGTTTATGATAAACTTCATTAGACATGTACATCTAGACGTGTACCGGATGAGAGTTTGATCACATATAAGACGAGACAGGGTTCCATCCTAAAATTATTCAGTGACAGGTGGAGTAGTCCACCAGACTTATATGTGTATCATCTTCCTTTCCTTCACCGTTGTGGGATCGCAAGTAAGGAGAAATACCTACATGCGATCCCATCTTCAACTTTTTGCAATCTGGATCGGCTACAAACATTAGTCGTTGGGCCTTCTTTCTGGATTTCCATTATGATGTCAAATAAGCCCTATTTGGGTCAATCACAATACTGTTAGGGTACCTGCTCCAAATCGTTCTTCAAATCCTCTCCAACTGCATTTTTCAATCATTTGGGCCCTCCCTACTTGTGAGAATACAAGAATTTTTTTAGAAGATCATGTAGAAAGTATTAACAATTTTTGAGACTATAGTCCCTCGTTCGCATCATTAATGATCATTATATTATATTAATTACTCTAATTACATTCCTTCCACAGGTAATACTAGTTATGTGTACTATTTTAGTCGTGCAAAAAAAAATGTCGTATTTCTTAGAATAATATCTACTTGTTTGGTAGGGTTGATGATTTCCAAAGAGATCTAATTACTGAATAAAGGGTATTCATGTCCTAAATTAGATTGTTTTTTTTGTTCATATAATCAACAAAGTGTACTAGTAAAGACGAGATTCGATTTCATATCTTGTTTTCACAAGATCTACTAATTAAACTATTTACCATCTAGTAATATAATGGTGAATGTATAGTTGTATACAAGTGGTCAATTAGAGACGTGTAGTCACATAGCTAAACATACTATCACTCCCAAGACCGTTCTGAAAAACAGAAAAGGTCGTTGGCTGTTGCATAGTGGAAGAGTCTCAAGACTTTGGTTGTCAATAACTCTTTCCCCTTTCAAAGGTCAGTTTGGCAGTTTGGGAACCCCACCAAAAAGATCAATAAATGTTGGAGCCTTTGTCTCACTTTTGTTTTTTTTATGCTTCATGTCTTCAACTAACATATTGCATTTGCATCTTTATAAAAAACTAAAGAGTTAGTTACAGCAATAATGGTCAAAGAATCACCTCCAAGTGGAATGTGGATGCTTCACTAAAAACTTCCGATGCCAAAACCGCAATTGGCGGTGTTCTAAGAAATCAAGCCGGTCACTTCAAATGCCTTTTCTCAAGTCCAATACCATTTATGGAGATTAATCACGCAGAAGTCTTCGCGATCTATAGAGCTCTAAAGATCACTATGACACTAGAGTGTGCCAAGGATTGCAAAATAATCGTTGAATCAGACTCGGCGAATGCGGTTCAATGGTGCAACGGATGCATTGATGGGCCATGGAACCTTAACTTCATCTTAAATTTCATCAAATGTGCAATAAAGATTGGCAATGGAGCTGAAATTGTTTACAAGAGTCGTGAAACTAACGTTGTGGCAGATGCAATGGCGTTCCAAGGGCTAACTAGACATGATGAGTTTATTGCTTGGCTTTAATTCCGCCTCCACACTTTTCATGAATTACTCTATTGTAATGATCAAGTGGATTGGTATTTGAGCTTGTATTGATGGTACTTAGTACCTTTTCATAATGCAATAAAAATAAACAAATTATCAAAAAAAAAAAAAAAAGAGCAAGTTTTATGCTGTAGATGTCAAGAGCTTTCTACTACTATTTATTTGTCACATAATAGTTCGAACACTCAACATGATACAATTTTAGGAATCATTTATTATTGAGCTAGTTATTGACTTATTGTTAGTGTGATAATAAATAAGATGTGATATGAGAATGAGATATAGTGTGATATTTTTATTATGTGGAGAGATAGTGATGACGTATTCAAACAATTTAGGACAAAAAAAATCAAGTAATTGCGTCACAAACGAGGTAATATATGAGGCAAAGGTTTAACGATTAAGTAGAGTAACAGGGAAAAAACCTCTTATGTTGAATATACTTCACTTGTCTCATAGACGTTGCAATCAAGTTGTTTTACACACAAGTTTAGGAGGATGATAAATAAGAAGGTAAACAGGCAAATTATTCAAAGTAATTTAAACACCGACAAAAAAAGAGTGTGTGAATCACTAAGTGCTTAAGTTATTTTGATTATGAGTGTAGTTATCTTGTCTATCATTGTACTTATGTGGGCGGCACACATATGCTCATACCATCGTATTCTTATCGCTCGATGATTCTCATGACTTTGGAACATGGCATCAAAATTTATGTTTTTTTTTTTGGGATATCCTAATCCTTTCCTCTCACTCTCGTAATTTTGGTTTATTAAATTGGACTGTGTTGACCTCAAGGGTTCATTTACTTTCTTATCATCGAAAAATTGATATCTATTGTAAATGACTACTTAGTGTGCACAATTCAATGGAAGTCCGTAACAACTTTACAAGCGAAGGACATAATTAGGGAAAAACTTTGTTTACCCACTGGGTAAACTACCCATCTTTAATTGTGAGAGTAAAAAGTAGTAATGGGGAACCCCACCAAACTAAATAATAATATTTTAATGACTCTATTAGTAGTGGATAGCGTAGATGTAGTCAAACCCACATAATTATATAATCACAAAGGATATTATTAATTTGCGTTTATGCACTGAATTCGATCTCAAGCTTACATATCACTCCGAAACTCAAAGTAGTAAACTAGCTAGTATCCCGTGAATTGGATTAATATTGTAGCATAGATCTTCTCCTCAATGAAGAACATGTAATTGGAATAATCTTTGTGTTCTTTCCTTTAACTTTATTCCATATCAATTATTGTTGATGTTTGCAATGTATAAGAGCTCCATTACAATGACAAATGTACGCCTTGGAGGAGATTCTTTGACGAAATTGGAAATGAAATGTGGAATTATTTGATGTTTTGGGTGAAACACAAATATGAGGAATTAGTACTCGTTATGGCTTTATTGACTCCATAAATATACTCAAATTGTAAGGTTGTTGTCTTTGCATAAATACTGGTTCATATACTATCTGATCGAACTTTTTCCATCACGAAGAAAGAATATGATTGGTAGTTGGTACATTCTTTCTTTTCTTTTTTGTTTTTGGCCTTATAAATTATAGTGTCTTGTACCAATCTTCACCTTTGTTTACTTTGATGACGGGGAGAATGATCCTAGGAAATTAACTGGTATGATTTTCATTATATTTATTAGGGTAATTTGGTAATTAGACTCTTAGTAGATTCTGTAAAGATATTTTGTATCTCTATATATATGATGCCAGGCAACCTAAACAGGTAGCCATTTATTTCCAATACTCGTACATGGTATCACGAGCCTAGGTTTAGAATTTTTTTCTCTCTCTTCCGCTCACATTCTCTAACCCTAAACCTAATTTTTTTATTATTTTATCCGGCCTCCTAATGGCGGACAGCACTTCCACCGCCACCGGATCAACCTCCCTGCCGGCTGTTTCTGCCGGCCACCGCAGCCCCACCACGCCGGTCCACCAACCGCAGGTGGCGCAGCCCCCACCGCAGCCTCAACTTGCTGCGTCAACGATGACTGGCTCGCCTCACGCGCAGCCTCGTCTCTCCGCCACGAGCGTGGCCGCAGCCACCACTCTTGGTGGCGCGTCGTGGCTGAACCACCAGCCTGCAGCTTACACTCAGGCGCCGTTTCTGCCACCGCTGCTGGCCCAGTCCAGCCCTTTCATGGGCGGATCTCCGTCCACGAGTGCACCACGATTTCCTCCAGGGTTTGGCGCGCACTCATCTTCTTATGCGCCTACCACCTATGCTCCACCCGCCTCTTTGATTTCTCCTCCGCCGTTGCTTGCACATCAATTTAACAATCACGACATCACACGGTATGTGACCATTAAATTAACGACTCCAGAGGATTTTCTCGTCTGGAAGACTCAGGTTACATGTTTTTTGTTAACACATCAGTTACTTGGTATTGTTGATGGTACTATCTCTATACCTTCATCTACTTGTGTTGATCATCTTGGCAATTCCACTCCTAATCCGCAATTCTACGAGTATTTACGTTTAGATCAACAAATTAAATTGTGGTTGTATGCTACTTTGTCACGTGATGTTATGCTTGATGTTCATGAGTTACATACTTCTGTTGAAATTTAGAATCGTTTGATGTCTAGATTTTTACATGCTAGTATGGCTAGGTCTATGGAATTGAAAGGTCGATTGAGTCATATGAAAAAGCCTGAACAGCAGACTATGGAGGTCTTTCTGCGTGAAATTAAGATTATTGTTGACTCCTTAGCTGCTATTCAGTGTCCTGTTTCTCAGTATGATCTTGTCCAGTATACTTTGACTGCATTGGATCAAGATCGAGATTATGATGCTCTTGTTACTACTTTGTTGCAATTTCAAACGTCCTTGACGTTTGATGATCTTCGCCCTAAGCTACTTCAGCATGAGCAACGCCTTCATCATAAGCGTGCTTATGATGAGACCTCCCCTACTCATCAGGCTTTAGTGGCTGTTCAGTCTGGCTCTTCAGGTTCACAATCATCTTCTTCAGGTGGTTCGAATTCTAAAGGTCAAGGGGGTGGTAAAAACAAGAATCGGAACAATACTCGTAACAAGGGTGGTCGTGGCAACAATGGAGGTCGCGGCAATGGAGGACAGGGTGGTCGTGGCAATGCAGGCCGCACTAATGGTATGGGTAATTTTCATGATGTTTCGTATGTTAATTATTCTTGTGCCAATTATATTGCTAATGATTTGTCTTCAGCAGGAAGTAATCCATCTAACGGCAATTTAGCCACCACTCCTTCTTCAGATACTTGTGGTCTTTGTTGGTATCCAGGTCACCAAGCAGCTTATTGCCCTCAACGTTTTAATCATAGCTTTGTGCCTTCCTCTCCTGATGGTGTCACACGTGCCCTAGCTGCACTGTCTGTTGGTGGTGAAACAAATGACTCCGTTTGGTATCCAGATTCTGGAGCCGCATCTCACATGACCTCACAGGATGGTAAGCTATCTAACGCTCTTCCTTACACTGGTTCGAGTTCTATTGTTGTTGGTGATGGCACAAAACTTCCCATTAATAAACTTGGAAATTTGACTCTGTCTTCCCCTAGTCGCCCCCTTCGCCTCACGAAGGTGTGTCATGTTCCCCAGTTAAAACATAATCTGATGTCTGTTCAAAAGTTATGTCAGGATAATTCTTGCATAGTCTGTTTTGACGAGTCTTCTGTTTGTGTTAAGGACAAGACCACGGGGGCAGTTCTGTTGCGGGGAATCAGTAGGAATGGTGTCTACCCTCTTCAGCCTCACATTCTCGAGTCAGAGTCGTCTTCCCGAGTTAGTTCGGAGCCTTCCAGAGTCTGCCCAGAGTCGTCTGTCCCTGCTCTTATGGCAACCAAGGAGTCTGGAGATGTTTGGCATACTCGCCTTGGTCATCCTTCTGCTAGAGTTTTACATAGTTTACGTTCACCAAACTTGATTTCATGTAATTCTAAGTTTCATGACGATTGTGTTCATTGCAAATTAGGAAAGATACATCGTTTGCCCTTTGAGTCTGTGACTCATCGTGCCCCTTACCCCTTATATTTGATACATAGTGACCTTTGGCAATCGCCCGTTAAATCTAATCAGTTTTTTCAGTATTATGTGGTTTTTGTTGATGATTATTCACGTTTTTCTTGGCTATATCCACTTAAACTGAAATCTGATGTCTTTTCGACTTTCATAGCTTTTCAAAAACTTGTTGAGAACTTGTTTAATTCCAAAATTAAATTTTTCCAAAGTGATGGTGGACGTGAATTTGATAACACTCCTTTACTACAACATTTCTGTGATTCGGGAATTTATTTTCGAAAGTCTTGTGCTCGGACTCAAGTGCATAATGGTGTTGCCGAAAGGAAACATCGAACCATTATCGAGATGGCACGCACTATGCTTATTCAATCTGAGTTGCCTACTCGATATTGGGTTGATGCGTGTTATACGGCGGTCTATACGATAAACCGTCTTCCCAGTTCGGCATTGCGGAGTTCATCCCCATTTGCTAAACTTTTTCATCGTCCCCCCTCTTATGAGTTTTTGAAATGTTTTGGTTGTGCCTGTTTTCCGTTGTTTTTAGATCTTAAAATCAATAAATTACAGGCTAAGTCGATTCAATGCGTTTTTATTGGCTATGCTTCAAATTATAAGGGTTATCGTGTCTTGATCCTCTTTCTGGCAAAGTTTATACAAGTCGTCATGTGTTGTTTAGTGAACGTAAATTTCCCTATCGTTCTCTTGTGTCTAGCACACCCATTGGTTCGCCTATGACTGAGTCTCTTGACCCCTTAGGTTGGTTCCCGAGTCTTCCTTTGTCTAGTGACCCATCCCCCGAGCCCGCAGCACCACGGGAGCACGTGCAGCAACCCGCTGCCTGCCCACTGGGTGCATGCACGCCCGAGGGTCCCCCACCTCCCAGCAGCTCTGCTGCCTGCCCGCAGGTGAGCCCCGCGCCCGCCGCGTCTCTCCCTTCCCCACACGCAGCGGCTGCCAGCCCGCAGCACCATCCCGCGCCCGCGGGATCTTCTCCTCCCTCGCCTTTTACTCCTCCCCTAGCTGTCCCGCATGAGTCATCTTCGTCTCCTATCGTCCCTCCCCCTAGGCGTCCTAGGAAGTCGTCTCGGTGTGTGGATCCTACTAATGTTCATACCATGACCACGCGTCTCAAAGACGGAATCATTTCAACTAGGAATTTATTGGATTTAAAAACCGATGTTGTTGAGTCTGAACCGTCTAATTTTAAGCAAGCGTCTAAAGATTCACGTTGGCAACAAGCCATGCGTGATGAGTATGAAGCATTAATTAAGAATGATACATGGGAACTTGTGCCTCGCAACAACAATAGAAACGCTCTTGGTTGTAAGTGGGTGTATAAGATTAAATATAATTCTGACGGTTCTGTGGAGCGGTTTAAGGCCAGGCTTGTTGTTTTTGGTAATCATCAGCAGGCAGGTATTGACTACTTTGAAACCTTTAGTCCTGTAATTAAGCCTACTACTGTTCGCTTAGTTCTTACTCTTGCTGCTACTTTTAAATGGCCTATTCGTCAACTCGATGTCAAAAATGCTTTCCTTCATGGTTTCCTCAATGAGGAAGTCTATATGCGTCAGCCTCCTGGTTTTGAACACCCTTCTCAACCACATTCTGTTTGTCGGTTACGAAAATCCATTTATGGTTTGAAGCAAGCTCCTCGAGCTTGGTTCTCTCGTTTCAGCAATTTTCTTCTCTCTATTGGTTTCAAGTGCAGCAGTTGTGACACCTCTATGTTCACTCTCAAACACAGTAGTCATATTATCATTCTCTTGCTATATGTTGATGATATTGTGCTTACAGGTAGTAGTTCCTCTTTGCTTCAGAAATTTATCAGTGTTCTCTCTGCTCAATTTGCTATGAAGGATTTGGGTGATTTGCATTATTTCTTAGGCATTCAGGTTTTACGTACTCCTCAGGGTTTGCTTTTGTCTCAACACAAATATGTAGTTGATCTTCTTCACAAATTTCATCTTCATACTGTCAAACCCGTACGTACTCCTGTTGTCTCTCGTGTCACTCTTTCTCTTTTAGATGGTGAACTTCTTGCTGATCCCACAGATTATCGTAGTATGGTTGGTGCTTTGCAATATTTGACTATGACTCGTCCTGATATTGCCTATGCTGTTAATTCGGTTTCTCAATTTATGCATGCGCCTCGTACTACTCACCTTCATGCTGTGAAAAGAATTTTCAGGTATCTGCAGGGAACTTCTGATTATGGGCTATTTCTTCATAGTACTGGCTCTCCTACTGTGACTGTTGCCTATTCTGATGCTGATTGGGCCGGGTGTCCTGACACTCGGCGTTCTACTACTGGCTATGCTGTCTTCCTAGGGAAGAATTTGATCTTCTGGCGTTCTAAAAAGCAACCTAATGTTTCGAAGTCTTCTACTGAAGCTGAGTATCGTGCTGTTGCCTACACTGCGGCTGAAACAATTTGGATTCGTCAATTGTTAGCTGATTTAGGGTATTTTCATCGTCGGCCTACCATTCTCTATTGTGACAATGTTTCTGCTATGTATCTTACTGCCAATCCTGTTCATCATGATCGTAGTAAGCATATTGATGTTGATTATCATTTTGTTCGTGAGATGGTTGCTAAAGGTGGACTTCAGGTCAAGCACGTTCCGACACAGTTGCAGGTTGCTGATATTTTTACTAAGGGTCTTTCTTCTGAGTTGTTTTGTAAACCTCGTTCCAATCTATCCGTGATTCCTCCCCGTAAAGATTGAGGGGGTGTATTAGGGTAATTTGGTAATTAGACTCTTAGTAGATTCTGTAAAGATATTTTGTATCTCTATATATATGATGCCAGGCAACCTAAACAGGTAGCCATTTATTTCCAATACTCGTACAATATTGAACAAATTACAAATCATTTTGATCTACACCTTGATTATTTTTATATTTTTAATGAGTTAAAGATTTTTTTTATTAATTTAAAATTATAAGATACTGCCACATGGCTTAGGACTCCTGACCAATCGAAGACTGGAATTTAACGGGCTTACTTGTGTTGGAAGAAGTTTTTCAGTGCATTTAAAATATATTATATCAAATATAGACAAAACAATAGTATAACGGAATTGAATACAACTTTTCTTCCTAATAATTACAAAGTCGGTGAATCACATTAACAATGTGGTATGCACTCTGTTGAACTTGTTTCATTATACATCCTTTAGAGAGTGTGTTTATATTTCTAAGAAAGTTTTGTAAAGAAATATTTTGTCGATTTGATTCGGTAAACTACTGGCGAATGAAAGGTGAAAATATTTGAGAAATCGGACTATTATCGATGAATTGTCATCCTTTTATTAACTTAAAACTATAGTGTCCTTATATATTACAAAGTGGGGAATTAACTATACCTAAAAGATGGCACGATTGAAATCTCTCACAAGAGAGACCGATATTTGCTTATCTACTCTTTGATCTTACGATTACTTTCAAAATTTTCATATAATCTTTTGTATTTGTATAAACAATTACTGAAGTAATGAATTAATGATGTAGCCGATATTCAATCTTGAATAATGGTTTATGGATCGACAACATGACTTTTCTAGTTAATTCAAGTTGTTTATATCCACTAAACGATAGAATATTAGTATACATGCATCCCATGTAATGAAAATATCTAAGGTAAGGAGTTCCACAACCAAATTCTTTCCACTAGTTTGAGGGCTTTCTTTGGATCTAATTAAAAAAAAGTTGCATGCTAGCTTGAACGGCCAAATGATGCCTCGAAGGATTTAATAATAAGTTTTCTTAAATTAAGGCTTTGCCTAAAAAGAAAATCTATGAAAGAACATCAATATGATGGGTATTAAAGAATGCTTAAGGTTGTGACTTGTGAACTGAGATGGAATTATATGTGAAGTATATAGGTATATAAGGGGTGGTTGACAGTTAGTTGTTGGTTATTTTATTTGTTTGGTTTTATCAACTGTTTGTATTGATTGTTTTATCTAGTCGTTTCACTATTATTTTCAAAACTACTTAAGTATATGCTTGGTAACATCACCTATTGTGCTAGCTATTTAGTGCAAAATAAAAGTTTCAATATACAACCTATTATTAGTTTTTATATTTTTACTTTTGACTGAAAACTGGTTTTAGGTATTCAAAAAGTTATTTTACGTATACTTATTTTTATCGATTGACGAAACGAGAAAAGGTAAAGCCAACAAGTAAACACAAACTATCCAAAAATTATTTACCAAACACCATTTTCAAACAACTCACGGATAAACTTGAAATAAAATTGCCTAATATATATAGTGGTCCATAATAAATAAATAATCTCTATGAATATTCTTGGACAAGGTCAGAAATATTTTAAAGATACATATAGTTGGGGCAGAGAGCAGAATCATATTGTTTGACAACTCAAGCAATAATGTATGAAATGAAACTATGAGCACTTTACCCATGCTCAATTATTAGTTGGAAGTTTTTTTAAGTGAAGAAGAAGTAATGCAAAAATATATTAATACAGTTGGGTTGCTGGGGACTGGGGAGTGGGGAGTGGGGAGGATGAATCTTTCTATAAGTGGACCACTTGATTAAGATTTTGAAGCAGTGATTACCCATATTATAGTAAAAACAATATAGGTTTTTGTTTGTTTGTTTATTATAATAATAATGTAATTTTATTGAAAAAAATAAAGAGAAGAAAGAAAGAAACAAATAATTAATATTGATTGAATGAAAGAAAATCATCGTCCCACACTCCCACCAACTGAACACAACTGCTTGACTTAGACTTGTGGCCCGTTAATAACTTGATATACGCCAAAGTTCATCTATTCAAATGCTTGGTGTCTCTCTTGTTGGTTGTTACCATTTCTTGGCTATTCCATTTCCAGGGCTTGTTAGTTATCGTTTTTTTTGTTTTTAGTTTTCAGTTTTTTTTGAAAATTAAAAACCAAAAACATGAAATTAGAAAAGGTTGGTTTGCACTTTTTAGTTGTCAGATTTTTAAATCATCATGTTTTCAATAAATTTGACTGATTTTTTATTCATTATAGGACAATATATCATATGACTTTGAAAATCAAAAAACCAAAAAATAGAAAACCACAATGATATAGAACAAGCCCTTAGGTTTTAGGTTGTGTTTTCTTTACTTTAAAAAAGTAAATTTGAGTTTACTTTAGCTTAATTAGATTACATTTAGTTTAGATAAGTATAAATATCAGTTGAAATTAGCAGGAATTAAGCCTAATTTAGTCTAAATGTTAAATAAGTTTTATTCAAATATGTACAGCCAGTACAGGCGAAGATAATTCACTATGATCAAATTACATCTCGCTTATTTTACTGCAAGCAATTTTTGTTAAGTAATTCACAATTCATATTATTACTCGTAGTAAAACTTAAACTCATTTGTTTAGTTTGTAAATTTGTTAAACAATATTTAGGTAATATGACTCTTTACTTCAGTAATTATATATCGCTAGCTAGTTTATGAGCCTGCACAATGTCTCGGGTCATTTTATCATTTCGTCTTTATTGTTAAAAATAGTATTCTATATCAATTTGAATAAAGTGTTTCAAAAACTTGTAATTTTCCTACATTGAATTTTTGACTGCATGATGTTATGTAATGATCATTAATGGGATAATTTCACTCCCCTATTTTACTAAAATAAACTAATTACTGATTAAAATATGACAATAAAAACGACGCTGTTTAGTGATAGAGCTGCGTCATAGTAATAGTTGGTCATGAGGTCAAAGCCTCTTACATTATCTTTTGAAACTTTAGAAAGAGGATTATTATGTAACAAGAACATTGACATCATATTAAGGCTATGTTATTTTTAATTTTTAAAGCACTCTAGTGCTTATTTCAATATTGATCAGTTCAGCTCAGAAAAATTCAGAAAAAATCAGATCAGCTCAGAATGTAATATAATAAGAACAAAATACAACTATAATTTGTTCAGATCAAATAAAAAAAATTCAGACCAAATAAAAAGGTTTAAATCAGATCAGATTAGACGAAAAGAACAAACTCTAAGTTGTTAACATGTGGCATGGAGCGGCACATGACTGGCTATAATACGAGCTCGCATATCCAAACAAAATAACTTCTCTATCCAATAATTGTTTAAATACTTTTTTCATATATTCCAAAATATTATGAACCTTTCTTTTCTTGGCATAGTCCACTAATTATTTATTATTTTTAGTCTTTATTTTTGGATCTATTACCTACTTTTTCAATAATATATAGCAATATAATTATGTCACTATCTCCCATCATATATACTTTCTTTATAAGTTGATTATAATTTATCTCCTATAACTTTGTATTTTGATAAATGTTCAAACTATTTTGAAAATGATGAAATAATTAAGAGCATTAAAAGCATTATAGTTAACCAATAAGAAAAAGTGGCACATAGTAGTGCAAGAATTACGGACATAAAATTTGAATTCTCTTCTTGAAAATATTTCTTCTTGGCAAAATAGAAGTAGCATTATATTTAAAAAAATTGAATTCCTTGGAGCTCATAATATTCATTAATTTGTTTACTATATTATGATGATTTTAAATAACAAAACACAATTCTTAAACATAAAATACTATCTTGTGTATGAGACCCTTGCAAAAAGCTGACACTAACATGCCTCGGTCTACTAAAATTAAATACTTTTATCACGTCATGCCACTAAATATGATACTCGTTTTGTCTCAAAATAAGTGTTATATTAACATTAGACGAGTGTTTAGGAAAACAAAGTAGGGAGAAAAAAGTGGGTGGGTGAATATACATCCCAACTTTTTAAAAAGTATAGAGAGAATAGTTTTATCAAGAAGAAGTGAAGAACTATAACATTAGAACATTTCAAAAAGAAATATATGACTCATTTTGAGTATGAGGGAGTATATTAAATCTCACGAAACTAAGGCCTCGTTCAGCCACCTTCTTTTTACTGAATTGAACTTGTTTTTGATGAACTAAATTTTTTTGCTGAATTGTAGTACTTGTTTTTTACTGAACTAAACGTAAATGTACCGAATTGGATTTATTTTCTCTCACTCTCCAATCACATAGGTCCCCTATTTTCCTTCTCTCGTCTCCTTAATTCTTGTGCACAAGCTCAATGATGCAAGTACAAATAAAATTTGAGGTAATATATATTAAAACGCATAAGCAAAAGTTGCAGCTTGTCATGTGTCGTCCTGTGTCACCGTCACTATTGTACATGATTTTTTTTACAATGTTTGCATAATGCAAGTAATATATTTTGTACACGCGACCTATAAGTTGGAATATTATAAGCTCTACCACTTAGTCACATCCTTTTTCGTTGTCATATTTCAATTTACAATTCCTTTACCTTAATCAAGCTTTGGGAAAAGTGAAGAGATCTTCGTCCAGTGGCGGAAATATGGGGGGCTAGTGGGAGGGCCTCGTCCCCACAAGGTTAAATTATTGAACGCATATATATTATATAATATTATGTAATACCACGAAATAAATTTACCTAATTGATTTTTAATCACAATAGAGTAAACAACTCATGAAACCCAAATTAAAATTAAAAAAATAATTTCAATAAAAAATATTATTTTAAATTAATTAAATATAAAAATAGATCCACAACATTACCAAAACCACAAACCAATTTTAACTCTAAGATAAACTGAGTAGGGCTTAACCTTAAATTAGACTTGACCGAGTTATAATTTTCTACTACTACCTCCGTTTGTTTTTAATTGTTACGCTTTCCTTTTTTGAACGTTTCTTTTTAATTGTTACACTTTCACTTTTACTAATTTTGGCAAACTTCACATCTTCATACTCTAATTTCCAACACTTTTGGGACCCGCATGTCATCTTCTTTTCCCATTAAATACCCAATCACCACACACTTTTTACTTTTATAACATTATCTATCCTACTTTATCTATTCCCCAAATAACTTTATCAATTCCCAAAACAATCATTGCATAGATTTCATAATTTTTCTTGATTATCCCCCAAAGCAAAGTGTAACAATTAAAAACAAACGGAGGGAGTATTTCGTAAAGTTGATTAAAGTTGAGAGAGAGCCAACAGACAAGTATGGGGTCCATGGTTTTGAAAGCGAACATGCCGACATGGACGTAAGTTACTGTTATTAAGTTGGCCCATGATGAATAGATGACCAGGGCCACCAGGCCAGCTACTTTAATCGATGTACTTATTCGTCTTCGGCATATTTTATTGATAATTGCACCTACTTATAATCTTACTCTCTTCTCTCACTTCTTTCTTTAAGCTTATTTAAATTTAATTTAATTCAGCTTTTCTTCTTTCTGTCTTATAAATTAAATTCAGTTCGACTCTTCTTCTTTCGATCTTACAATCACAATTCAATTCAATTCAATTCAATTCAATCAAATTTAGTTCTGTCTGATTCAGTTTATTTCAGTCCAAAAGAGAGGAGGTTAATATCCTGTTGCGATCCTACATCGATGAAATAGAGGAAAAATGACAAATATATAAGTATAGTGGATTACTCCACATATCACCAATTGATATTAATATAAAACTTTATACTCCCTCCGTCCCATATTACTTGATACAATTCGACTGGCACAAAATTTTAGGAGTGTTATTTGACTTGTTTATTTTATTGTGAGTAGTTAGTTATTGGTATTATTTAAGTATATAAAGTACAATGTGGGTCATGAGTGTATTGCAAAAGTAAAATAAAAAGGTAAACAACGAAAATACAATAGGACAAATGTGGACCCATCCCATAATAAAAAATATATTATTAGTGTAGGACGATACTATTTTTAGAAATGTATCAGGTAATATGGGACGGACGAATATAGGATGTGTATCATGGGACGGAGGGAGTCGAATTATCCTTCGCTAAAGACAGTTTTTTTTGTGCAAAAGAGGGGCGCAGCCCCGATAAAACAAACAAAAATTACATAGAAACTAAACGTGGTCAAGCCACACCACTAACGTCATCAGTTAAAATCTTATTAAGTTCCGCAGGAGCCTCGTGGAAAATAGTGAGAGTCATGTGTTGATCTACTCCGTGGTTTCCTAACCAATCCGCCGCCTTATTAGTTTCACAATAACAGTGCTTGAAAACCACCTTTCAATTTGGGATTTTGATAATCTTGATACAGCTATTTACAATGTGAAAGCACTCGCCCTTGACGGGAATATATTCATTGAAGACATGGATACAAGCTTCATTATCCATTTGAATCATAAGCATGAAAATCTGCATCTCTTGTGCCAACTTCAGACCTCAATCCAAAGCTCAGACTTCATCTCTAAATGCCATATAGGCTCCCAAATTCATAGCAAAAGCTAACTGGAACATACCACAATTATTTCTGAAAATTCTCCCGCCACAAGCACGTTACGGAGCACCTCTAGCAACGTCATCAGTGTTAAGCGCCATCCAATCCATAGGTTAAGCAAGCCACCTAACTTAAATCTCCAATAATACAGACAGGTCTAATGATTTATCATACTTTTTATACATGACATAAAAAATTTATACATGACATATTGTCAAGTGATCACCAAGCAAGACTTGACCTAATGGTTAAGGGTTTGGCCTCATGACTTCAAGATGATGGGATCAAATCCCACTAAAGACAAGAAAATAAATAAAAACAAATGAAACTATGCAAATTCGGAAACAAATTATACTTCATCACCAAACTACATACAGTAAACCGGAATATCACCCGTGACTGGCTGGCTGCAAGTTGGAATTTGGGGAGCACTTTATCAAAGGCGACGAAGTTGAATTTAGCTTTTAGTGAAAGACTGAAAATAAAGGAGATACTCATAGGAGGAACAAACTAATTGCATAATCCTATGGCTGATATAATCTGTTGGCAATAACGCAATTGCACTTACAATTGGCTGCATAAAACAACGTCTTATAATTTTCGACAATGTGCCAAATCATTATAACTGTTGGACATATAGAAGTTCAACTTTAAATTGAACTTATTTTAACAATTTTTTTAATTATTTTTCTCCATAATAATTAGCGTTTTTATCGAATTAAACTTATTTTTATAATTAAGTTTATTTTTATTCAATATTATTTTTTAAAGTTATGTGAACCGTTCAATAATATAGGTTTTGATTAATAGACTAGCATTGGTTTCCGACGATGCTCGGGTTATTAGTTAGCGATAATTAATGTAATATAGCATGTAAAATATCATTTAAAAAATATAAGTCATCTCATTTACACAACTTAACTCTTGGTTTTCATTTATATATCGTCATTATTGTTGTTAGAAGCATCAATAATAATATGGTTGTATAGTAGTTGAAACTATTCATCCTATACATGAGGTTAGGGGTTCAAATTTTCACCTTCTCATTTTTAATAAATGAGAATGTTGTTGGATAAAGTGATATTCAAAGAGGAATGGTGACACGTGACATATAGCAACTCTTGCTTACACTTTTTAATATATAGATTAGGAGAAGAGTTTTGTATAAGTGGTCGTTTGGTTGTATGTGGGAAATAAATCTTCCTATGAACTTGCAATTCACATAAATTCTCAATTCCTGGGAAATTTGAAAAGTTGTTTGGTTGAATGCAGGAACTTGTAATTTCTGTGGGAATTTCTAGTTACCAGGGGAGACATGGTAATTAAATTCCCCCATTACGTTTCTGTGTTTTGATTAATCAAACAACTTATCAATATTGTATTTCCCAGGATTTTCCAATTCCCTTGAATTTGTTTGCAACCAAACAATCCCTAAGTATATTTTTAATTAGGATGGCATTAATCATAGGTCAAAATATTTTCAAAATGATATAAACTCTCTAATACCTGCGTAAAAGACGCTTTAATTAGTGAAATAATTTATAGTATAAGTTAAAAATTTAACTTTTAGGCGTTGGTTCGGTTTAGCTCTTCAGTCTTCCCTTCCGTTAATTCGTAAGCCATTTCGTCAGGTTGGTCAATGATTCTCCTAACCCCATACTTTTTACCAAATTATCCTCCATATGATCACTGACAATCATCATGATTAATCAGATGGTATTTTTTTTCTTCCCCAGTTGCAACCGGATTTGCGTTACATAATTATGGATCTTATGGAATTGTAGTCAACTAAAGTATGCTTTTGAACAGTTTGATCAGACCATACACTTAATTAATTGGATTAATTACTAATTAGTGTAGTACCCAACTTAATAGTGTGTTAGAAATCGTGTGGGCCATGAATGTTGCGTCAGAATCCAGGCCTGATTATAATAATCAACCAGCCTTTATTTAACTGTGTTTAGAATTAGTACTAATGATTACAACAGAAATCAGGCCTAATTATAATATTTAACCAACTTTATAAATTATTAATTGAAAAATTAGTTGTTTCTCTCTAAATATCTTCGAGATTAAGGGATACTAATTATTGGATGCTCGATACTATCTAACCATCAACTAATTTACCAGTTTGTCTTGTAAAAGACCGTCTACCTTTAAATTAAAATTAGGAAAGGTCCAAGAATAGATAGTGTTGGGATAAAGTTAAATGAAATGAGTGTTAATAGAATGTGGGCTTGTGTTGGTCTGATTTTAAGTTAGGTTGGTCTAATTTTAAGTTAATTAGACCGTCTCTTTTAATAATTTGTGCAAATTTACTAGTGTAGTTTTATGTCCCATCATAATCCAAACTTAACATAGAATAAAACTTCTTATAAGAGGAGAAATACCAGTGAACAACTTAAGGAATCCCATAAGAAATGACTACTTGATGAATGCTATATTCAGTTTAATATAATAATATTCCGTACAAATAAGTTCAATTCAACAAAAATAAGTTCAGTTTAGTAAAAATCAGTAGTGCAAAGAAGAAAACAACATAAATCAGTAAAAATAAGTTCAGATCAGCAAAAATAAGTGTAGGTCAGTAAAAGTAAGCTAGAATTAAAAGGATCGAAATAAATTAATTATTCATATTACATGAAGTACAACTTTAAGAATTGTTGGAATCAAAGGCGTTAAAACCTAAATTTCCATATTCTATAGAGCCTTGTATGGCCACATTCGTCATCTGCGGGATATCCGATGTTTATTTATATATCTTTACCTTCCTTCGGTTCTTAGCTACTATAACATAAACATGAATGATGTTATGATCCACCTCTCAGCTACGAGGTTGGCAGTTCAATTTTTAACTCCATTATTAGTTTGGAATCTGTTGTATTGATATTCACATATATATGGGCACAATTTTTACCTTTTAGTCTAAACGATATGAGTTTCTTAGACTTTCTTATCCTCTTTGGCCTTCACTTTATAAGGATTGTGTTTGTGTCTAATAATAAATTTTATAGGTCGAATGAAATTGAACTAAGCTGAATTTAAATGAAGATGAACTTCACCTTGACTTTGCAATGAATGGACCTAACTAAAACTGAATGGGCCTGAACTGAATAAATCTAAATGAACCAGAATCGAAATTAATTGAATCGAAATTAATATTAATCTAGTCCAAAAGATCAGGGCCCAAAGTGAAAAACCTAGAGATAATTGACCAAATTTTGTCAAAAGTAAATGGAAACTAAAAAACACTAGATAAATTATATCCTTATCAAACAAAGAAGGCAATAATACCATATTTACCGCAAAAAAAACAACCACCAAACTTGATCCATTGCAAAAAAAACAAAAAAAACGATCACAATCCATAATTACCCTCAATCAAAAGGGAATAAATCCATTCCTTAACTAAAATGAAACCCTAAATCCTAAATAAGGGAAAACACTGACGAGGCGCTGCGGTTCGGATCCAAACCAAGTTGCGGCGTAAGCGTATATCTTCCAACTGATTAACTAAAAACTAAAAACCCTCCTTTTACTATTGTAGGTTTTACTCGAAAATGACTTTTATACCCTTTCAACCAATCTCCATCCTTAGCGGCTCTCGCGTGCCGCATAAGCTCCTTTCCCCACGTGGCACCCGACACCCTATTTCTTTCTGTCACGTCTCTTGTGGTCCCCCACCACTTTTTATTTATTTTCCTGTTTTTTACACTTTATAATATGCAAAAAGTTGCATTACACAATCTATTCATGAGTTGATGACTAATGAGTTTAGCTTAATTCTTCCTTAATTTATTTTTAATTTAGTTTAATTCAACTTTGTAAATAATACTATAAAAACTTGTTTTTTAAGCCTGTTCAATATCACCTTAGTTTTCTGTTTTTTGGTTTTTTGATTTTTAAAGTCATATGATATATGTCCTATAATAAATAAAAAATTAGTCAAATTTATTGGGAACATGATGATTTTGAAAACTGACAACTAAGAAATGAAAACCATTTTTTTGGTTTCGTGTTTTTGGTTTTTAGTTTTCAAAAAAACCGAAAACTGAAAACAAAAAACGATAACGAACAGGCCATTAAGTTTATTTTTCGGTTTAATTTAATTATTTTAGTTTAATTCTATTTGCTTTATCTCTAACTAATATTTATATTCTCATATTTCACTATTCTTTTAAAGTCAGTTCAGATATTTGCAATTAAAGAGAACAAACCTTAAGTACCATTCTTTTCAACTCATTTCTCATCATAAACAAGTTGAGCTCAGTACAAATAAGGAGTAATAAGTTCAGATTTATTCAAATAAATTAAGATAAGAGCAGATAAGATCAAATAATTTAGATGAGTTGGAAAAAAACTTTTCACATTTAACTATTCTTTAGTTCAGTTTATGTTAGTGTAATCCAGTCTTCTCAACTCAATTTACTTTAACGATTTTCCGCCGTAAAAAAACCCTAGACCTAAAACTTTAGATTAGAACAGTAAGATTTTAAAATTTAACACTTTATTTTAGACGATCTATTTCAAGACCTGCTCAAAAGATAATTAATTATAAAATAATTAATTAATAAAGTGGAAAGTATTGCGCCTAACACACTCTTCTCTAGTTCTCTCTATAAAACACCCACTCACCCCCTCCTTCTAAACCGCTTTCACCTTCTGAATCTTTCTTCTCCACTTCTCTCTTCTCTCTCTCTCTTCCTCCATCCCCCTCTCGCGGAAATTCCGCCATTGCTGAAGAAACTCCATCTTCGTCTTCTTCACCTCCCTACCTCAACACGACGCCGTTTCACCGTTATCTCATCCGAAATCAGGACTCTCTTTTACTATACACTCATAAATCAACACTAAACTTTATATTAAAATCGATCTTATAAAATCAATCTATAAAATTCTCTGCAAGATTCGTCGATATGTCGGTAGCAGCAGGTGTAGGTTCGGTACTACAAATCCGAACCAAACCAGGTTCGGTAACCTCGACGCGAAACCATGACGTAATGGTGACGTCATCGTTGTTGTGTAGGTTCGGACGGAGAAGTTCCCGAAGCTACGCGGTTCGGAGATCATCATCTTCCGAAGCGAAGATCTACGAGAGTAAAGTATTCGGAAATAGGTTAAGATCCGAGAGATTAAACCCGTTGATTCAGAACCCGAACCCGAAACTTAGGTGTGTTATTCGATCTGCATTATCTCAGGTTCCGGAGCAGCCTCTCGGGTTATACGACCCGAAATTTGATAAGGATTCTTGTGGTGTTGGTTTTGTTGCTGAACTTTCCGGTCTAAGTAGCCGTAAAACGGTTCGTATTTTTTTTCGACGGTTTCAGATGATGATTCATGTTAGCCGATATTTGATTTTGTATTTTTTTTTTAATGAAGGTGACGGATGCAGTGGAGATGTTAGTGAGGATGTCACATAGAGGGGCGTGTGGTTGTGAGACTAATACTGGTGATGGTGCTGGTATTCTTGTTGGTGTTCCTCATGATTTCTATATAGAGGTTTGTTTTGTTAACTTTTCGCTAGCGCGAGATGAGAATCGATCCCAAGACCTATTTTTTTGTTTGTATTTGGTAGTATTTGTTTCTAATTTGATTGCTGAATCTATGTTAATCCGTACAAAGTACTTTTGGGGGTATAATAAGCTAATTTTTAGTGATGATTAAAGAATCTTAATTTACTATTTGGAGATTTTGTATGTTTTGAATGGTGAAAGAATTAATCTTTGTTTGTTAGCTATATTTGGGATTGTTTGGTTGATATTCATTATTCCTTATTTTTATATGATAAGAGGGTAAGTCTGCTGACCAGAGTATCCTTTTCGAATCGATTCTTGTTCCGCTTTCGTGGCTTTTTATATACTGTATTTTTTTATATGATAATTATGAATAATGAATAATTTTGGGGTTATTGTGTGTAATTTGATTTTTACTTGAATGTTAGTACTAGCTAAAACCAAAAGAAATTAATTTTGAAGTATTTAAAGATTCAGTTAAAATATAATTAAATTTTGGGGTTACTTGTTGAAATCAAACAATTTTAATATTGAATTCCATGCAATCTTTGTACATAGGTGCTCAGGTGTACCATGAGCATTGTATACTCGAGGCTATTCGAGCAATAAAAGTAGTTTTAGATGTACCATGCCGGGTTTTATAATAAAAATTATAATGTGTATACGATAGACGGTATGACACAAGTCTTTTCTATTCTATTAAAATAATCGGATGTGATTTTTTAAAGTTTTTTTTGTGATTGATTCAGGTAACAAAGGATCTTGGATTTGAGTTGCCACCTGCTGGACAATATGCAGTTGGGATGTTTTTTTTGCCTACTTCTGAAAGTCGAAGGGAAGAAAGCAAAAACGTGTTTACTAAGGTAACTTTTTTTTTGGTATTCATGTCATTAGATTTGACATTTGATCTCTTGAAAAGTGAATTATTCCTTACCTTTCAATTTTCAGTTGAAACTTGAAAGGAACTGTCACGTGGCTATATCTAGTATAATACATAATACTCATCATGTTCTTCCTGTGTTGTCTTTTAAAAAGGGATTCGTGTTGATCAACTTTATTGGCCATCAATAGATTATAGACGTTTCAACTTGAATATATTCCAGTCATAAAGATTATGGCAGTTTTCTGTTTTTTTAGTTATGGGGTTGTTTCTTTTGTCTTGGTTTGTGTTAGTTAAGATGGTTTAAACTTTAAATCATATCTATATATATATATATATTAAAACGCGTAAGCAAGGGTTGCAGCTTGCCACGTGTCACTCCATGTCAGCGTCACCATTGTATGTGATACTTTGCAATACACAAAATGCAAGTAATGGGTTTTGAACGACCTATTAGTCGTAACGTCATACCTGTATCGGATCATGGATGTTATGACTATAGGCACTTGCACTCGAACCTTTAATTTTGGAACTAAAACATGCAAACTTTTCATATGATTGCCGAGTCTGATAAACGGACACGAAAATATAAGTTACTGGACTTATCGTCGATACTTGTCTAGGTTATGAATTTTTATTGTTGGGTTCTTCTGTTTATTGTCTTTTAGGTTGCTGAATCACTTGGACATACTGTACTTGGATGGCGTTCCGTCCCAACCGACAACTCAGGACTGGGTAAGTCTGCATTGCTGACTGAACCAGTGGTCGAACAGGTGTTTCTTACACCAACGCCTCGATCAAAAGCAGACTTTGAGCAACAGGTCGGTTTTTCTGAAATTTATAGTTTCTGTATGATTGTTGGAGTGTTGATGTATTCGAACTTATGATCATTATAGACACTAGTAGATGTGGGTATTGATCATTACTGCACTTCATGATCTTTCTAAATATCTGAAATTCTAACTTTTTTTTCCTGGTTGCATTGTTACTTAATTTTTAGCTTTTTAAAGTCATTTTGGTGTTTTTTTTTTCAGATGTACATACTAAGGAGGGTTTCAATGGTAGCTATTAGAGCCGCTTTGAACCTCCAACATGGTGGTGTTAGGGACTTCTATATATGTTCTTTGTCCTCAAGGTTCGCTCTGATTCTCATTATACTAGCTACCCGATATGGTATTAAGTTTTTATTATGAATATTTTACATATCTCGTGTCTAATTGTTGCAGGACTGTTGTTTACAAAGGTCAGCTGAAGCCTTCTCAATTGAAGGAGTACTATTATTGGGACCTTGGCAATGAAAGGTTTACGAGCTACATGGCCCTGGTAAATATTTTTTCTATTCACTTGTATCTTTCTCTGCTAACTTATACTTCAACAACCAGAAGCATGGGAACTACGGGTAACTGCCGAGGTGCAAGGTTGAGGAATGACTTCTGAGGCATTGAAGTATGAATGATCTCTTAAGTTCTTCCACTCCTTGATTATATGTATTTGGATGCTGGATTGGATGCATGGGTGCGTTGGTAAGGAACTCATTAAATCGTCTTTGCAGAACTTGGTGCTGTTGCTCTAAATGATGTTCTTGAGGAGAGATGGAAAAGAAAATTTGTGTCGAGGTAGTTTAGGGAGTTCAAATTCTTGCACTGGAAAGTACCCTGACGATAGTTCCTTCGATCATGAGTTTGCATTAAAATCGGATAAAACAGAGTTCACTCGTAAAGATAGATGATTTCTTCAACTAATACTTCTGGGATCTTTTTCCCTCAGGTGCATTCTCGTTTCTCCACCAACACATTTCCAAGTTGGGATCGTGCACAGCCTATGCGTGTTCTGGGTCATAACGGGGAAATCAACACTCTTCGTGGCAATGTAAATTGGTAAGTTAACCCACTCAGACCATGAATGACCAATTACTGATATGTTCATCCACTGTTGGCTGTCCTTTCCCGATATATTGCAGTCGATTATTTACTGACATACTAGCTCGTTGACTCTTGGATAAGTCTTCCACCTAGCCGTATTAGTGAAGAAGCATTTTAGGGTTCTGACAAATTGTTTCAAAATAATATTTCCCAGGATGCGTGCACGTGAAGGTCTTCTTAAATGCAAGGAACTTGGTCTGTCAAAGAATGAGATGAAAAAGCTTTTGCCCATTGTGGACGCCAGTTCCTCTGATTCAGGTGTGAATAAAAACACTCGAAAATCTCGTCGATATGCTGGAATTGCCAATTATAACTTCAATTCCCTTAGTTGTGCCTATGTAAATATGACTCTGATGGAGTCAGGGAGTCATTGGCTGATGTGTGGATTTTCTTTGGTTATTTTATCTTTTTAGGAGCTTTTGATGGCGTTCTTGAGCTCTTGGTTCGTGCTGGTAAAAGTATCCCCGAAGCGGTTATGATGTTGATCCCTGAGGCATGGCAGAATGACAAGAATATGGATCCTCAACGAAAGGCCTTCTACGAGTACTTCTCAGCCCTAATGGAGCCATGGGATGGACCGGCCCTTATAACATGTAAAACTTGTTCTCTGATTCCTCTGATACTTTGACGTTCCTACTCATTGCCTTGCTGACTGTGGTTTATCTACAGTTACTGATGGCCGATACCTTGGAGCCACCTTGGATCGGAATGGTTTACGTCCTGGTCGTTTCTATATAACTCACAGTGGACGAGTTATAATGGCAAGTGAGGTTGGAGTTGTTGACATTCCACCAGAGGACGTATCCAAGAAAGGGCGTTTGAACCCTGGTATGATGCTGTTGGTTGATTTTGACAAGCACATTGTTGTGGATGACGAGGCCCTAAAAAAGCAGTATTCACTTGCTCGGCCATATGGGGATTGGTTGAAAAGGCAGAAGATAATCTTGAAAGACATAGTTGATTCTGTGGCTCAGACAGATAGGATTGCTCCCCCTATTTCTGGAGCAGTGACTGTAAGTATAGTCATGTTTATTTGTTTGGTCAAGAATTATGTTTTGGTTTGATCTTACGGAGTTTAAACTTTGTGTATTACAGGTTTCTAATCAGGATGAAGATATGGAGAAGATGGGCATTTATGGTTTGCTGGCACCATTGAAGGCCTTTGGGTACGTTTTACCTTTCAACACTCTCGGTATACATCTTTGTGCCATTTTTCTGGCAGGGGATAATAATCTGCTACTTTTTATAGGTATTCTGTTGAAGCGCTGGAAATGCTGTTGATTCCCATGGCAAAAGATGCCACTGAGGCCCTTGGTTCCATGGGAAATGATACTCCCTTGGCTGTGATGTCAAACAGGGAGAAACTCACTTTTGAATACTTCAAGCAGATGTTTGCTCAGGTTACAAACCCTCCCATTGATCCTATCAGAGAGAAGATCGTGACATCCATGGAGTGCATGATTGGTCCTGAAGGTGATCTCACAGAAATCACTGAGGAGCAGTGCCACCGTCTCTCATTGAAGGGCCCTCTTTTATCCATTGAAGAAATGGAAGCTGTTAAAAAGATGGATTACAGAGGCTGGCGTAGCAAGGTCATTGACATCACTTATCCCAAGACCCTTGGTAGGAAAGGTTTGGAGGAGACATTGGACAGGATCTGTGCTGAAGCAAGGAATGCAATTAAGGAGGGTTACACAGTTTTGGTACTTTCTGATAGAGGTATGAGTATGACTAGTAATTTTATGGTCAAATGACAAAAAATATGTGTTCTTTTGATTAATGTTGTTATGTGACTAATGTCTCTTTTTCTATCTCCTTCTGTAGCTTTCTCACCAAGTCGTGTGGCAGTGAGCTCTCTGTTGGCTGTTGGTGCCGTTCATCAGCATTTAGTTAAGATGCTTGAGCGTACTCGTGTTGGCCTGATTATTGAATCCGCGGAGCCACGTGAAGTGCATCACTTTTGTACTCTGGTTGGTTTTGGAGTGGATGCAATTTGTCCGTATTTGGCCATTGAATCTATTTGGAGGCTGCAAGTAGACGGCAAGATCCCACCTAAATCGACTGGCGAGTTTCGCTCAAAGGATGAGCTTGTCAAGAAGTATTTTAAAGCAAGCAACTACGGAATGATGAAAGTTCTTGCGAAGATGGGAATCTCCACCTTGGCGTCATACAAGGGAGCTCAGATCTTTGAAGCTGTGGGTCTCTCTTCAGAAGTTATTGAGAGGTGTTTTACTGGAACCGCGAGCAGAGTTGAAGGTGCAACATTTGAAATGTTGGCCTCTGATGCACTTAAACTTCATGAGATGGCATTTCCAAAGCGTGCTCTTCCAGTTGGGAGCGCAGAATCAGTGGCACTACCCAATCCAGGGGATTATCACTGGAGGAAAGGTGGGGAATTTCATCTCAATGATCCTTTTGCAATAGCCAAGTTGCAGGAGGCTGCTAAATCTAACAGTGTTGGTGCTTACAAAGAGTATTCAAATCGTATAAATGAATTAAATAAATCAAGCAATCTCAGAGGGCTTTTGAAGTTCAAGGAGGTGAAGGAGAAAGTTCCACTGGAAGAGGTACAGCCTGCCAGCGAGATTGTGAAGCGATTCTGCACAGGTGCCATGAGTTATGGATCAATATCCCTCGAGGCACACTCTACTCTGGCTATTGCTATGAATACGTTGGGAGGAAAATCTAATACAGGTGTGTGATTGTTTGCAGCCTCTCTCTATCTCATTGTCTTTGCTATTAATTACAAAACTGTAAAGCGATTGTTTCTGGGCATATTTGTCTAATTGCGAAGTTCTTGTCTAGGTGAGGGAGGTGAGAATCCTTCACGTCTGGAGCGTCTTCCAGATGGTTCAAAGAATCTCAAGCGGAGTGCTATTAAGCAGGTGGCAAGTGGAAGATTTGGTGTTTCCAGTTATTATTTGACCAATGCTGATGAATTACAAATCAAGATGGCTCAGGTATAATTTTGCCTTAGGAATTGGAGTGACTTCCCTGTAACTGTTTTTTTTAACTACATATAGCTCCATAACCCTGCATTCTCTAGGAATGGAGGTTTCCACTTGTTTATGAATTTATGTTTATGGACAGATGATGCTGTGTCTTGCAAAGCACCCCTAGGTGTCTTTGTATTAACTTGTACCTACATGTTACATGTGGTGAGAAATTTTTTTGAAATGCTTTTTGTATATTTGTTGTTGATCCCTTTGGGCTGATTTTTGTGTAATTTCCTTATTTAGGGTGCTAAGCCTGGTGAAGGAGGTGAACTCCCTGGTCATAAGGTGATTGGAGATATTGCTCAAACTAGGAACTCCACAGCTGGTGTTGGACTTATAAGCCCTCCTCCCCATCACGACATCTATTCAATTGAGGACCTTGCGCAGCTAATTCATGACTTGAAGGTACTTCTATCAATCTATGGTTAATGAGACTTTTTTGGGCACATGCACTCATGTTATTCAATTGTTTAATGGTTCTGACATGTCCTCTATAATTCAGAATTCGAACCCTGCTGCCCGAGTCAGTGTTAAGCTTGTATCTGAAGCTGGTGTGGGAGTTATTGCTGCTGGTGTTGTCAAGGGACACGCGGACCATGTTTTGATTTCTGGGCATGACGGAGGTACTGGAGCTTCTCGATGGACAGGGATAAAGAATGCTGGGCTTCCTTGGGAGCTTGGCCTCGCTGAGACCCATCAAACTCTGGTTGCTAATGACCTTCGAGGCCGTACTGTTCTTCAAACAGATGGTCAGCTGAAAACAGGTAGGGACGTGGCAATTGCAGCTCTTCTCGGAGCTGAAGAGTTTGGTTTCAGCACTGCTCCCCTTATAACACTAGGGTGCATAATGATGAGGAAATGTCATAAGAACACTTGTCCAGTGGGCATCGCTACTCAGGATCCTGTTCTTCGAGCAAAGTTTGCTGGTGAGCCTGAGCATGTAATCAATTTTTTCTTCATGCTAGCAGAGGAGGTCAGGGAGATAATGTCCCAGCTTGGGTTCAGGAAGCTTGATGAAATGGTTGGGCGTTCAGATATGCTTGAAGTTGATGAAGAAGTTACAAGCACCAATGAGAAATTGAAGAATATTGATCTTTCCCTCTTGCTTAGACCAGCAGCGACCATCCGTCCAGGCGCCGCCCAGCGCTGTGTCCAGAAACAGGATCATGGCTTGGATATGGCTTTGGATCAAGAACTGATCGAACTTTCTAAAGCTGCTCTGGATAAGGCGCTTCCTGTATATATTGAAACCCCAATCCGGAACGTAAACAGGGCAGTTGGAACTATGCTTAGCCATGAGGTGACGAAGCGGTACCATTTGAATGGGCTACCTACAGACTCCATCCACATTAAATTTAATGGCAGTGCAGGCCAGAGCCTTGGAGCTTTCCTTTGTCCTGGTATTACTTTAGAGCTTGAAGGTGACAGCAATGATTATGTTGGGAAAGGATTATCTGGCGGCAAGATTGTTGTATATCCTCCTAGAAGTAGTGGCTTTGATCCCAAAGAGAACATCGTAATTGGCAATGTAGCTCTTTATGGAGCAACTAGTGGAGAAGCATACTTCAATGGGATGGCAGCAGAAAGATTTTGTGTGCGTAATTCAGGGGCTAAGGCTGTTGTGGAAGGCGTTGGTGATCATGGTTGTGAGTACATGACTGGTGGAACTGTAGTGGTTTTAGGTAAAACTGGTAGAAACTTTGCTGCAGGAATGAGTGGTGGTGTTGCATATGTTCTTGATGTGGATGGAAAATTCCATTCCCGATGCAATCCTGAGCTTGTAGATCTTGATAAAGTAGAGGAAGACGAGGATATAACGACTCTAAGAATGATGATTCAGCAACATCTGCGTCACACAAACAGCAAGCTGGCTCAGGAAGTACTTGTGAATCTGGACTATCTGTTGCCAAAGTTTATTAAGGTCTTCCCTAGAGACTACAAGCGAGTGCTTGCAAGCATGAAAACTGATGGAGCATCTCAGGAGGCTGGAGGTAAGGTGGCCGATGAAGAAAAAGATGAGATTGAGGTGACAGAAAAAGATGCCTTTGAAGAACTAAAAAAGATGGCAGCTTCTGCTTTGGAAGAGCAAGGAAACCAGGTATGCCATGTTTTTGATTCAGGTTTTTTATCAAAAGAAATAAAAAATGTGTGATTCAAATCTTGTCTTGATGGGTTTCATGGATCATGTTCGGGCTTATGTTTCTGTATGACGATGCAGAAAGAAGAGGAAGTAGAAGAATTCAAGCGTCCTTCTCGTGTTCCTGATGCTCAAAAACATCGTGGCTTTGTTGCATATGAGCGTGAGGGGATTCAGTACCGGGATCCTAATGAAAGGATGAAAGACTGGAAGGAGGTTATGGATGAAAGAAGACCTGCCCCCTTGTTGAAGACACAATCAGCTCGGTGCATGGATTGTGGCACTCCATTTTGCCATCAGGTACATGCAATAATATATAACCATAGGAAATACGCACATGGCCACTTTCCTATCTTTCAAGTCTTAGCAGTCATGGATTAACCTTGTTCTTTTTTTTAAAAAAAATCCACAGGAGAATTCGGGATGCCCACTTGGGAACAAAATTCCAGAATTTAATGAATTAGTTTACCAGAATAGGTGGCGTGAAGCTCTAGATCGCCTTTTGGAAACGAATAACTTCCCCGAGTTCACTGGTAGAGTTTGTCCTGCCCCTTGTGAGGGTTCCTGTGTTCTTGGCATCATTGAGAATCCTGTGTCAATCAAAACTATCGAATGTGCCATCATAGACAAAGCTTTTGAGGAAGGATGGATGGTACCAAGGCCCCCGCAGAAAAGAACTGGGTACATAGTCAATATATGCAGAAGTTGTCCATTTTTATTGCAATTTTTCACTTCTAGATTTGTATCTGATGGCCTCTAATTTACTCTCAGGAAAAAAGTTGCCGTAGTTGGAAGTGGACCTTCTGGCTTGGCTGCTGCAGACCAGCTTAACAAGATGGGTCATGTTGTGACTGTTTATGAACGTGCCGACAGAATTGGAGGGCTTATGATGTATGGAGTGCCCAATATGAAGACTGACAAAGTGGATGTAGTTCAACGGCGGGTAAATCTTATGGCAGAAGAAGGTATCAATTTTGTAGTTAATGCAAATGTTGGAAAGGATCCAGTATACGCCCTTGGTCGCCTTAAGGAGGATAATGATGCCATAGTGTTGGCTGTCGGTGCTACCAAACCAAGGTAAAAAACTTCTCATTAAAAAGCTACTTTTGTGTTTTTTCCATTTGGAACCAAGCCCACAGAATGAGACACAATTGTAACTTGTTTGCGTGCTTCAGGGACCTTCCTATAGAAGGACGGGATTTGTCAGGAATCCATTTTGCCATGGAGTTCCTACATGCAAATACAAAGAGCTTGCTTGACAGTAATCTTCAAGATGGTAAATATATCTCTGCTGAAGGCAAGAAGGTTGTGGTCATTGGTGGTGGTGACACAGGCACAGATTGCATTGGTACATCTATCCGACATGGGTGTTCCAGTGTCGTCAACCTGGAACTTCTTCCACAGCCACCAAATTCAAGAGCTCCTGGCAACCCTTGGCCACAGGTTGAACTCCTCTTCAAACTATTCTAAGATTCTAGAACTAACAGAATTGTTTTAAGGGTTGTTAATTATCTAATGTGCATTGGGAGAATAATGCCACGTTCCTTAAATGAATCGGTTACTTGCTGGAATTTATGTCATCCACCCCTCCTCTCTCTAGTAAATGTAGGTGCTGTGAATATTGAATGATTATCTAATCTGTTTAATATTGGATTTGCAGTGGCCCCGTGTCTTTCGAATTGACTATGGACACCAAGAAGCTGCCACCAAGTTTGGCAAGGACCCAAGGTCTTATGAGGTACTCACGAAGCGTTTTATTAGTGACGAGAATGGTAAGGTAAAAGCTCTTGAGTTGGTACATGTCAAGTGGGAGAAGGATGCTAGTGGGAAGTTCCAATTCAAAGAAGTTGAAGGATCAGAAGAAATCATCGAGGCAGATTTAGTACTTCTTGCCATGGGATTCCTGGGCCCTGAAGCGGTTAGTTTTGAAGTTTTCATAGTCTTAAAAAATTTCATTATAACCAAATGAATATCATTATTGTGAAAGATTGATCAGACCGTCCGACCACTAATTAGTGGACCCAAAAATAATTTACAAAATATAGGTAAATAGTTTATAAAATTCTTTAAAAGTAAGTTACATAAAAATTTTAAAGTTAAGAGAAAGGGGGTGTTTAGTGGTCTGACTCAGACGGTCTGATAGAAGATCAGCCAAATCGTTTTTCCTGGCAGTGAGGATTATTTGAGCATTTACTTCTATGAGCATCATTTGGGTTAACACAATTATAAAGAAAATATAACTAACACAACTTTTGAAATTGGACATAGATCTATGATGCAATTGATATGTAACTTATATAAATGAGAAATGATGCAATAGGGAAGAAAGGGAGGAAGTTCAAAGGTGGGAGACTAGATTTGGTTACTAGATCTTCCACATGTTAAATGTCTCCTTAAAATCTGATCAAGAGAATGTGGTTGCTTACCATTTTGTTGCTCTTTCCTGCAGAACGTTGCAGACAAACTGGGTGTAGAGAAAGACAACCGGTCAAACTTCAAGGCTGAGTATGGCCGATTCTCAACCAATGTAGAGGGTGTATTCGCTGCTGGTGATTGTAGACGAGGCCAATCCTTAGTGGTATGGGCCATCTCCGAGGGCAGGCAAGCTGCTTCACAAGTTGACAGATACCTCATGGGAGAAGAAGAGGTGGTTGTAGGCTCTGCGGTAGAAGAAGCTGCGGGCAAGAGACAACAAGAGAGCGGCAAACGCACAGTGATGACTTAAGGGCACCGCGTCTTCCTCAATTGATTCTTTTCTTTACGCTTGGAAGAGCCAGCAAAGATAGGGAAGAGATTTTGGTATTTGCTTGTTCTTGTAGATGTGAAGAGAATTTAGAAGAGTTTGGTTGATGACCACCAACTTTCTTGTGGCTAGTAATAAGTAGAAGAATGTGGTCGTATTTATTTTTCTTTGCCACATTTTGTTTATATGGACTACCCATTTAGCTAAATAGTGTCTTTATCGGGTAGTAGTGGGGTTAGATAGAACAATGTACAGTTTTGTTTGAAAGCTATGTGTAAGTTAGAGCTGGAAACTTCCCACATAGCATATAGTGCCAGATGGAAGTTGAAAGCTTGAGCACGAATACCTGATATATTTTTCCATTATGAACTTAATGGTGAAAGCTTTGCTCAGTTAATATCTTTTGTTAGATTTTGATTTTGGAGGTTTAGTTTTTTCACCATCCTGTGGATGTGTATGCTCTGTTTTGTGCTTTCCTCCCAGCTTTTAGGCGGCCGCTGGAGCGCTGCTGTGCTGGTATTCCTCTATTAGATAGAGTTCATCTTGGAAACAATCCAGGGCATTGGTGCTAGAAGGCCTTTCATTGGTACCATCTTGATGTTTAGTTCGTACACGTCTGTAAAAAAGTTTTCACTATCTAGCATAGTATGTTGACACCTTTGTGTGAAACTGTGTCTACTTGAATCCATGGTCATAACTTTTGTGAATGGTCCTGTACGTACATCGCTCCTACTTGGATCCATAGCCATATCTATCTTACTTGTGGGATTCAGTGTCATGACTTTGACGGAGAGTTAAAGATGATACAAACCCATTTGCAAAAACATAATAGTTCCTAGATAGTTATGAACGGGAACAGGAACGGGAAAGGAAAAAAATATAATTTGTTGGTTCATGCGCCTGATCCCATATTTTGGGCTTTTAAGACTTATGACACGTTCGCCCCAACTTATTTTCAGTTCAACTCTGCATGATTTTCTATCCTTGCATTTCACTACTCACAGTTAGCTCAGCGTAATTCAATTATTTTCAGTTCAGCCTAGTAATTCAATTAAGTTGTTTTCAACCGAAGAGAACACGCTCTTAGACACTGGAGGTCATTTCTCACTAGAAGCAAGAGAAATTGGTTGTTGCATCAATGATCATTTGAGTTTACTCTCTCGTTACCGAAATGATTTTCACTTCGTGTTAGCCTAAGTTACTCCGGCACCTTCATTTACCTCAAAAATCGGGTATCGTGTCGTGTCCGACACAACACTTCACTTGGACACTTCATTTTAAACTAAAAACTTGACTTCTTTCTACAATTAGCCGAGTCGGACACTTGAACACCCGTATCCAAGTAGACACTCAAACGTGTCTGAGTAACATACTGTTAGCTGCACTGCAATAAACATTACTTTGACACCTTAATGCAATAAAAAATGATTACATAGGCAGTACAATAGTTCAGTACATCAGAATTTAGTTCTTTATATGGTTTCCTGTACATCCGAATCCGAAATAGCAAAGTCCTTTAACAATGACGCTATAAATGCAGACATCTTTTTTGCTCATGGTTATCAGAAGGACAACGGAAAAAAGGTTCCGAAGGCAGCACCTTATTATAACAGCTCTTCAAACTGAACCTAGATACAGCCACCCAACTGCAATGGTACATAGGAAAAAGTACATTAACATGGAAGATTTGCTAAAGTTGAATCACTAGTTTGTTCTGCATCATTTAGGCTCGGTTGATGAGATGCAAAATACTAGTATATTCTAAGGAAAACAAACAATTCTACATTAATATACATGGTTCTTGAGTAGTTAGAGGCAAAATATCAAAATAGATTGGAGTTAATCGACGAGATTAGATGATTAGAGATCAACAAAATAATGGATTAGAATGTATAGCCAACAACCCACATAATGTTTAAGTGATATGTGTGTGTTCTATAAGCATATTTTGCTCAATTTTATAGTTCTATCTTCTATGCGCGCATTATGTTTCGGATGAGCAATGTTTTTCAAAGTAAGCAAGTGATCATCGCTGTTGCTCTATACTAGTAGAAGTTCATTTAAGTTCTTACCAAGATAGCTTCCATTTCCTTGTCTGAGACTGGAATACGTTTAGGCTGAAGTGAAGCTTTGCCTCCAACGCCTAATGGATTGGGTGGTGCAGGAACGTCAGACTTCGATGTTGTTGAGGCCTTCCGAGTGCTTGTACTTCCTGGTGATGCCTTGGGTTGGGATTCGCTACCTAGCACATAAGATTGTACATAAGCTTGTACATAAGATTGCTGAAAGCATATATCACTGGTTCTGATGCAAACAAGTATGATCATATGCTATTTAGCCAGTCTGTTTGTCTGCTCTTGTTTAAGGGTGCGCTCACTTCACATTAACATTAATAAGGGTGCGCTCGCTTCACATTACAAAAAAGCTTCAGGACTCATCAAAACTAATTGGGGCTAATCAGGTGTAAACATAGGAAAAGATAGAAACCGATTAGGCTTAACAAATACAATTTAGACACGTTAAGGAAAAGAGAATGCACCTCTATGTGTATATTCTCTATGGAGAGAGCACCAATATATCTTACTTGTCATATTAGCACAAATGTTATTCCACTAACGCTCAAGAACAAAGTCATATCTTCTTAAACAACTAGAACACAATCAAAATCGTGTTGAACGAGTCTAGATGTATGCAACTTTACTTTTAACTAATGTTTGGGACTCGGGTAACCGAATTTCTCTTCAAGGGTATAAGATTTCCTAATTTATAATCGCGATATGCAAATACCAACCCATTCAAAGAAAGAGAGGCAAAAGGAAAGACAAATTAAGGGTGGATTTGTAGAAGAAATCTACAACCACCTACCAATACAACAATACTAAATTGACCAATAAATGATATGCACCAATATAAAATGAAGAACTCTTCAAGCTGCCACCATCAAAACAATTCCATTACCAATGTAACCAAAAGGCAATATAATGATTCAAAATTGAGCTTCAAAATTGATTAATTATCATATGCAACGTAACTAGTAGAAAGAGGTTGATTAATTGACTTATTAGTATATATCTCAAAAAACAATCACGTTGATAGTCTAATACGAAGTAAATTAACGTGATAACTAAATCCAGATGGACGTAGTAAATTTCAAGAGAGGCCTATAGTGAATTTCTTTTAGCACGATCATGACTTATAAATCGAGGTGTACACTTTTCATATGTAGATAAGAGCAACATGTCCACATAAATAAAACAATTTTATAACAAAGTAATGACCAAATGATCATCTAATAAACATAACTAATCTATAAAATTATAGAAATGCAAAGAAATACAGGACACAAAGAATTATAATGTGAAAAAAGATAAGTGATATAGTCAAGAAATAATTTTTGTTACGACTATAAAGAAAAGAAATCGAACGAGAAACTACAAATTTATATCGGATATATCGAAATTATACCAGAAGTTGAAGTAGAGGGTTTTGGGTGCCTTTCAGGAAATTTGATGCGAGGTATCCTCTTCATAGTTCTAGCCTTCTTTTCTTTGCTCTATAACTGATAATGTTTGGTTGTGATTAGAATGAAGTGGGTAGTGTGTGATAAGAATAATAAATTGGTTTAATGACAGAGAATATTTTCAACTTTATTTCCCTTTTTCTACTATTTTAATTATTATTATCTGATATTATTCTGTTGCTTTACAGAAGTAGATGCCAATAGCACACTAATAAATGATCAGCGTTATCCAAATTGTTATCTTTTACCTTTCATAGTTGGATGAGTATAAAAGAAGGTATGTGACAAATAAACATAGTTCAATCCAAATGTCCAATGATCAGGAAAATAGAGGCCAGTCATTTGTTTGTGTAATGCTGTCAATGCATAATATTGATTCGATCCGAGATCTCGAAAGTCTTCACAACAATGAAAAAGGTTTCATATATTTCTTAGCTATACCCCTAAAAAGCATCTATTAACGTACTCGACTAATTAAAATACTTCATAATTGTATGTTATTGCATAATCAAATATATGAATGGTTAATAGTCTCCACAAAAAGGCACGATTCAAAGTAGGAAGAAAAAAACAGAACAAGTAATATCCATAAATTTAGTTAAAATTAGCGTGTATTGTCCATTAAGGACAAGTGTAGCAAATTCGTTTTTAGGACGGTATTCACAAGAAGCTTTTGCTATCTTTGAATATGGATGGGCCGCTTTTGGGCCACAAATTTTCTAGCTTAAATACTTAGCTTAGGGTGTATTTTTCACCTGTTTTTCACTCATCCAAATTTCTATTAACTTATTGAAACTTATCTGATTAGTTGTAAATTTTAGTGGAATATTACTTTTTAGCCTTCAACTTGAACTTGAGCTATCTAAACATCTCGAGTAATGTTTCACATATTAGAATCAATAATTTCTAAAGTAAGTGAACAATAAAGTGTAATAAAGTTGTAACATAGTTGGCCCTGCCATTTTAAAGGTAACTACGATCTGATTACCCTATATTTGGCAAAGTCTAACTGAACTCATGATCACTTCAACTTTGCATAGTTTGTTTCATGGTGTTAGGCAATTTTATTCATCAAGGGCTTGTTTGTTTAGGGGATAAGAGGTAGGATAAGGATTTTTTGTCACTTCTTATTCTCATTTCATGTTTGTTTAGTGCGATTAGTAAATTTTGGCGGGATAGGGATAAGGATAAAAACTCAAGTTATCCCATCAAAAGTATACCTAAGGGGGGTGGTATAAGGGATGCAGATAAGGATATGAGGTGAAATTACAAACATATCCTTAATGAAAAGGGATGAAGGATGAGAAAATTAGTAAGGTTATTTAAGTAACTTCATTATTTATCCCTAATCTTATCCCAACCTATACCAAATATGGAATTACTCTGATTTTATCCTTATCTCACTTACCAATTCCTTATCCCTATCTCAACCTTTATCCCTATCCCCATGACATACCAAACGACCCCTAATTTCTTAATTATTGTTCCACAAATAATATTAGAAAATTTTGGTATGTTATATCAAAACATATCTTAAACGTTCCTAGACGATAAGTTTCTTATAAATTAGATGCAATGGAACTTTATGAACTTTGTAGATGTCTATAGAAAACATAGTTAAAAGTGATAAATTTCAAAAAGTACATTGTCGGTACTTTTATATATTTATGGAGAATGTTTTCTCTTTAAGTCCAAATTTTAAATAATTCATTTCCCACTAAGGTATAAGAAAAAACAATTACTTTATTAAATCTAATTAGATTCGTATTAATATGTACTCCTAAAATTATTATTATATAATTAATCACAATTTTTTTTGGCCTGGTAAATATCAACATTTTATATTCACCTTATCTGCTTATCAAGTTGTCCATGGATCCCAACCCCCAGTGTTTTGGAAAGTTCTCAATTATAATATCCGTAGCGTTACTACCAGTCAATAAATTTAATTCGTTAGTACGTAAGATTTTATGAGTTCTACACTTACTTTAAGAGTTTGTAACTTCTATAGTTGAGTGAATTTCTTGTCAAAACTTAAAAGGTGGTAAATGAGTTCATTGAACCCCTGTTTTCCGGTTTATGATTATAAGTTTATATAAATAAAATCGGTTTCAAACAACAAAAATAAGATAGGATAAAATATCTCTCTTGCAATTTATAACACAATTAATCAACAAAGAGTAACGGCGTGGATATCAATCAAACACTATCAAAAGTACAAATTGTGGAGAGTTTAGGAAAGATGAAGGTGTAATACAAATTTTCAAGAGATACAAGAACATATCATATATAGAGATCTAGACCATCAAATATAGGGCATAGATATTGACAAGGTATGCAATATTTTATAGATTATTTTATCTTCATAGTTGTCTTGGTATCATCCAAAACCGTCTTCATATTTCCCAAAATTTCCAGGTCTTTCTGGATTGGTAAATCCAACCAGCGATTTACAACAAACAAGTCTTTCCTCTTGTTGAGGTGGGGGAAGCTATCTTCAGTCTAAATATGTTAATGATAAAAATTGCGTATTATAAATTGTGTAGAAACAACACTATGATTCTTTACAAGAAATGCGGGGAAAACTTAACTGGAAAGGGGAGATTAGCAAGGCATCAAGGGTGTAATGTAATGCCCTTATATTAATTATTAGTCCAATCCTATCCTATATCTTATGCCCCTAACATTAGGGGGTACCCCCAAACTCACTAACCCAACCTTATCCACCTAATTAAGAAAAAAACAAAGATAACTAATCACATTATTGGCACAATTAGTAACATTTGTTAAGAGCAATAGAGACCAATTATACAGATTATGGATCTCCTGAAAATTAATAGTGTATTATGTCATAGTATCATGCATGATAACTTAGACATGGAGTCTTCCTATAGGCCAACTTCAAACTTATGTACTTGGGAACTTAAAACTAATCTACTCAATCCCTTTCGTTGAATATATTATATTTCTTAAGGGTGACTAATTAGGATTAAGAAATCATTAACCCTTATTATAATACCCTTTATAATTAAATAATATAGTTCAATCAACCCCCATAATATGAGTAAACAAAGCCAAAGTCTCTTATATGTAAACAAAACAAATAAACCTTCTCTTTAAAGTTTAAACATGGATCTAATCACACTTATTATTCCCTTCTTCTTTCTTAACTTCATGAACAACTTCCCTTACATGGTGAATAGCTCTAATTGCTCCATCTCCAAGTGTGTCGATTCACCGGGATCTCCGAATATCCGATTCCCTTTCCGGGTCAAAAGTTCCGGTGAACAACCCGACTCGAGTTGTGGACAACCGGGTTTCGATATATGGTGTGATGAAGGATCCAAATACACCCTTATTGAGCTCCCAAAGTCAGGTAAGTTTAGAGTTAAGAGCATTGATTATAGTGCACAAGAAATGTGGATAAATGATCCAAACAATTGTCTACCAAAAAGACTTCTTACTTTCAATCTTTCAAACTCTCCATTTGCTAGAGTTTATCACCAAGATTTCTCCTTCTTTAATTGCTCAAAAACCCTAAATACCACCCAAAATACTACTAGTAATGCTACTTATGTGAAAGGTGTCATAGGTCCAATTAAATGCCTTAGTGGATTACAACATTTTATCTATGCAATACCTTCTAATGGTACTATTACCAACCATACTACATCATTGTTGTCACCCTCAAATAATTGTTCCCTTATTGCACCTTTAGTTAAAGTTCCGGTCCAATGGCCGCCTTCTTTACACAACAATACCCGTTCATCCTTATTGTCCGAGCTCCATGACGACCTCCGACTCTCTTGGTACATGCCGGAGTGTCGGACATGCGAGTTGAAAGGTCAAATGTGCGCATTGGAGACTGATTCTAATAATACAAAGGTCATAATATGCTCGAATATTCCGAATCAAGGTACCCTCTTTAGTTAATAGGTGTTTGTTTTTTTCTGAATTATTTTGTTAATATTTGCTTATTTAAGCATAATCAATATCATCATCATCATCATCTTCTTCAATTTGTGGGGTGATGGTGGAGGTCAGAGAATAGAGATTAGAAGCTTTCCTTCTAATTTGAGCTAGATATAATAATGAAATACATATATGATAATACAACTTGCTTATTATTAAACTGGATTAATTTTGTTGTCTTAGGGACCACTAGATAGTTTGAATAGTTAAGCAAAAAATGATTAGGTTTTTTTTTTATTTTCTTCATAAAATGCATAAAAACAAAGCTGATATGAACAACCCCTTATAATCTGGAAAGAAGCACTGTTGACTCTCCAACAAGGTTAATTATGGATTAGTTTAATTCATTGTTACCAATCTTTACTCGTTATTTGTACAGAAATGACAAAATTTCCCTTCTTTCTCGGGTTTTAATTTGTCTTTAAATACGAAGATAGAGGCATTTACGTGAAAAAAGAGGCAATTTACGTGAAAAAAGAGGCAATTTACGTGAAGCAAACTTATAATTTTATTTGAATGATATGTTATTCATTGAAATCACCCGTCGACTCTGAATCTTTTTAAAAAATTTAATAAAATTAAGCTTATTACGTTTCTTTAAAGACATTGAATGTTTGATTAATGTTAAGTTGCATTTTAAATCAACGAAAAGATAAGTAACCTGGTCCCCGACACTAATTTCAATCGATTAACTTAGAGATTGTTTGTTACGTTTTTTCTGGTTTTCAAGTTTCAGTTTCTTTGTATTCTATAATCAGAAATATAGAAACCAATTTTTATGTCGTTAATTGATATAAGTATAATTACTTTTAAAGTCATCATACCACCTATATCTTATGATTTACAAAATCTTAAGATTGAATAATGAAAATATACCGTGATACCGACCCTTAATATCGAGATTTTTTTAAATTGCAGACATGGTCGGAAAATTGCCCCTTACCACCTTCATTGCAGTGATATTAGTCATATGCTCACCATCAATCATATGCATAGTGGGCTCTCTCATTATTTGGATCCGAGCTTGTTATAGAAATAGAAGATCAAATAATGGATTGCAAACCCAATCAAACGCCACTCAGGGCCCAGATCTTGTTAACGAATTGGGCCTTGCGGAACTTAACATAGAATTTGCAAGGCAAGTTGTTCTTTTGGGCCTCAACGAAGAGCCAAGCCCAGATTATCGGCCCACAATAGTAATAAGTGAGATAGAAGAAGTGGGCCAAACCTTAAACAGGGAGAACGAGAATGCATGTGCAATATGCATGGTAGAATATCGAAGGAAGGACAGAATTGGAACTTTACCTGCATGTGGGCATTACTTCCATGCAAATTGTATTAATAAGTGGCTTGTTTCTCGTGGTAGGTTTGGGAAAACCTGTCCCATCTGTAGGGCTCCCGTTGATTCATCATGATGTTTATCTATATTGCACGGATATTTTATGTCTGTTTTGAAAATCTCAAAGAAGCTTTTCTACGACGGATAAAATATCACTCATTTTCAGTTTCCGTGCAATATAGATATTCATTTTTTCTTCTTTCTTTTTTAGAAGTGATGATACTTTTTGTTTACTTTGTTGTTTGGGGTTAAAAGAACCCTAGAGAGAATCCTAATGAAAATATTTGTATTTGCTGTATACAATAATAGGAAACTTAGAATTGATCCATGTATGTTACCAACTAAAAAGAAATAGCTTTCAAGTAAATATAAAATATCTTCGAACTTTGTTCTACGGTTTCTACCATAGAGGGAGGACTAATAAGCTTAAGATGATTAAGCAGGAATAAATTTTTATCCCCTCCAAAATTCTAGAGTAATAATGCAATGCAACATACTATACAGTAGTTTAATATTTAAGTACATGTATTTGTGGTCACGAGAGAGGGGAGATCAAACATCCTATTGATTTAAATTCGTATATGTGGCAAAACTTATTCAATCTAGCCCTCAAAATTTATATATTTATAACTAGCTTTAGTGCTTTACGCTCTCTTAAAATACATTTATAACCAATAATATATGTTATGATTAATAAAAGTTAATCCCATTTCTAAGGGTGCAAGTGAGCGAGCTATATCGAGCTCGACCAAGCTCGACTCAGCTTGGAGACATTTAGATCAAGTTTAAGTTCGGCTCGAAGATCAAGGAGTTGGCTGAAGTAGAAGTGGGAAAGGAGGCCAATTAATTGACTTACAAATGCAAATGCAATAGAAGTAGAAGTTGGTTCTAGTAACCATCACAATTATAAATGTAATGAAGTAAGAAGTTTATAAATTTGAGACTCTAAAACGTGGAAAACGGTCCAAAGACATTTAAGAGCTTACTATGCTCAGATAACATAAGATAGCAAGTAATTGGCTGAATGGCTGATTCAGATAACGCCAGGCCAGCAAGCAAAAGCAAAAAGGATAGCAAAACAGTTGGAGAAGTATGATCTATCACTTATCAAAATGCAGCTTCACCAATGTGGTGGGAAACCACCTAGTTACTACACCAATTCAGCGACTATTCAATGCCCTTTCCATTATTAGTCATTCATCCGCTAGTATAGCACCCGGGTCATACACATTTTATAAATCGGGAAAGTTGGAGGTGATTCAGGAAAAAATTGGAGTTACATCTACTGATAAGGGAAGATTTCCTAAGATGGTTAGGTCCTCATGTGAGACGGAGATTAAATGATGCATGCGCCGGTTAGGAGACTTGAAGATTGGAGGAGCAATCAAATTATAAGGGGTAGGGGAAGTCCTAAGATTGGATGAAGGTGGTTGAAAATGATACGACTTTACTTGGGGATTGATGAGAGCATGACGTTAGAGAGAATGAGCGGAGGAAGAGGATTCCGTGGAGGCAGGGGTGTGATTGGCTTATTTGTTTGTTTATTTTCATTATGTTGGTCTTATTTTAGATGTTTTCACACTTGTTCATGTTATCTCATCTTTTTAAAGGGCTAAATTGACGACTCATGTTAACATTTTGGAAATAAGGCTTTATTGTTGTTCCATTTATTTGGTAGAGAACCTCATATCTAAAGGATTCTTATCTCTCACTAAAGGCCTAAACCCCTTTTATCTCATTATCTACCCCTTATGGATTGAGATACCTATTCGTCCCTTATAATGATCACTTTTAAATCCATACTTTTAGTTACGACTAAGCAGAATTTGGCTTGACCGCACCAAACCGCAACCCAAATCATTTTGGGCAGTTTGGGTTGGTTTATAGGATCAAAAAAGTGAAGTGGGTTGGTTTGTGTTTTTTACCAAACCACAATTTACGGTTTGGGGTTGGATTATTATTTTTATAAACTATATGACACCACGAACCGCCGGATTGCCTTTAGTATTCGACTTAACAATAATTTCGTACCTTAAGTATTAATATTTTTAGCAACTTTGTAATTTTTTCAGTATTCTCTAGCTTTTTTGTAGTTTATTTTGTATATTTTTAATAGTGAATGTCTATTTAATAAAACAAAACAAAAATAGCGAATTAGAATTTTTTTGAGATAAAATATGGGTTAAACCGCAAATTGCACAGTACTAAATCGTGTTATTGGTGCGGTTTGAGTTAGATTGGCCCAAATTACGGTTTGGGATTGGTTCGAAAAACTCAAACCATTTTTGTGTGGGTTTATGTATCAAACTGCACCAACTCAACCCATACTCAGCCCTACTTTTAGTGATAACATTAAAAACATAATTTTAGTGATAACTTCTAAATCAATACTTTGAGTTGAACTAAATAATTAAAAGCAAGTAATGAGTTTTAAATTTATACCCATAGAATTCTCATTCTCATAACATTCCATTCCAAATGTTTGTACAGATACCCAAAATTCCATTACCAATAATAGTTATAAATTTATACTTCTTCCATCCCAAATCAAATACAACAAGAAGGCAATTTTTGTGACATATAAAAAAATTTATTTATTGCATTTAATTTGAAACAGAGGAAATATATAAGTTCATTGATCATCACTAATACATCAATATTGACATTTGTTATTGGCTATCAAATAGGTCTATCAATTGGCATTTTCTAGGCAAAGCTAGTGCTTTGAACTAAGACTTATAATTTGCAACCAATCTGATTTTCACTAATTAGTTAGTGGTTAGTGGTTAGCGATTAGACTGGTTACCATAGATAGCTACATGCGCCCTCCTCTTCATAGTTGTCACTAAAGATAAAAATAATCAATGATTTTAACAAAATATGCAAGCAATCCTGATTCCTGACAAGGACAAGGCTAAATTATGTTCAAAGTATCATACTTTATCCATATACTCCTTTAAACATACAATAGCTTGACTTTTACGGTTGTCAATTCACAACTTTATAAATGTCGTGACTTATATACTGTTTAAAATTATAATAAGCCATTCTTTTGAAGATAGTGCATAAAAATTATAAGACATCTAATAACATATTAGCCAAAAACTATGATCAAATTAATATAAAAGTGAAACTGTTGCAATTTTTAAAGACAAAGGAGGTACATTCTTTTTTTTTTGTTCCCACTTTGTTTGGAGTTCCCATTTAATCTGAATTCACAACTGATCATTAAAATCACATTTACTATTTTGTGAGAGAAAAAGTAGAAATGAAAAGAACAAAAAAATTCCAAAGTAATAATTGAGAACATAAAATATAATCGCGAGGGAGTATTAGTATAATACTATATCCCGTTTTATCATCCATACCAAAACACCATCTATAGAATGTACATCGAGACGATGATCGAAATCTTTGTTAAGAAATCGGGGTAACGTCGACGTGCTACAAAATAATAGGACTACATTTCATATTTGGGCATGAATTGAATACTTGGGGTATATTATATATCTCAACCAAGTGGTTTCAAGCAACTTGGTCTTTAGTACACAGTTGTTTTTCAAACCTTTCCTTAGATTAGAAATCTTTCTAATAACGGTCTAACAACTAGCACATTTATGCTCATCTGTACTACTATAAAGTCTACATTATCCATACGCAAATTTTGTCCAAGATGGAAGATCCAAATTACAACCAAAATGATCAAGAAACTAGCCTCAAACATCCTTCAGTTGCAGCTGTTATGGTACCTTTCCCAATGCAAGGCCATCTCAATGAGACTCTTCATCTATCTAATCTTATAGCATCATATGGTATACCAGTTCATTTTGCTGGATCCGAAACACACAATCGCCAAGCGAAGCAACGCCTCCATGGTTGGGACCGGCAGCATACAAGTTATATGCTGTTTCATGACTTACAACTACCTCCTTTAAACTCCATTCCTCCCAAAGTTGATCCCCAAACCAACTTCCCTGGACACCTACAACCCCTTTTCGATGCTTCCTTACATCTCAGACAACCTGTGTTCCGGCTTCTGCAGGAACTTTCAGCTGAGTATAGGAGAATCATAGTCATACATGATACTCTAATGGCTTCAGTTGTTCAAGATGTAAAGTTAATCCCAAATGCTGAGTCATATGCTCTTCATAGTGTTTCTGCCTTCACTATATTCTTCTACATTTGGGACTCAATCACTAACAAACCTTTTCTGCTTGATTCTGATGTCTTAAGTCGCGGCATTCCTTCCAGTGAAGGGTGCTTTACACCCGAGTTTGAAGACTTCATAGCAAAGCAATATGAAGTTTTGAACTTCAAGAGTGGAAGACTCTTTAACACATGCAGACACATAGAAGGTAGATATATGGAGTTGATACAAAAGTTACCTACAAATGATAAAAAGAAGTTTTTTGCACTTGGTCCTTTGAATCCAGTTGAGATAAAAAGCAGATGCGGTAAAAATAGACATAGATGTCTTAAGTGGCTGGATAAACAAGAGATAGATTCTGTAATATATGTCTCTTTTGGAACAACAACATCAATGACAGAGGAGCAGATCAATGAGTTAGCTGTTGGATTAGAAAGAAGTGGAAATAAGTTCTTATGGGTTGTAAGAAATGCTGATGAAGTAGATTTTTCGACCGAAGATAATGTGAGAAGCCCTCAGCTGCCAATAGATTATGAAAAAAGAGTAAAGAACAGGGGAATGGTTGTAAGAGAATGGGCACCTCAGCTTGAAATTCTCGCGCACCCATCAACAGGCGGGTTTATAAGCCACTGCGGTTGGAACTCATGCATGGAGAGCATCAGCATGGGAGTGCCAATATTAGCATGGCCTATGCATTCTGACCAGCCTAAAAACAGCATTTTGATAACACAAGTACTAAAAATTGGGTTGTTAGTCAGGGATTGGGAACACAGAGCTGAGTTAGTAACATCTGTTACAGTACAGAATGCGATCAAAAGATTAATGACAGCGAAGGAAGGAGAAGAGATGAGGAATAGGGCAGCAGAGCTAGGTGGCATAGTTCGAGGCTCAGTTGCAGATGGTGGGAGTTCTCGTTTAGAAATGGATTCTTTCATTGATCATATCAGCAGATGATATACTTTTTTAGTAAAAGACACAAGGAGTGTACGTAGTCTTGACTTGAGCATTGAATTCCTATGTAACCTTATGAATTGAGCATTGTTTTCCTCTGTAACCTACTTATTCATGCCATCTAGTACCATTAATCTAGAGATCGCATTAAGCGGTAAATTAAGTTTGTGAAAAGAACACACATGTTTAGGATGATGTTTTTTACCATATGCGTGACACGAGACTTTCTCACAAAATCAACTATAAACGCGCTACCATTTCTACATACTGGCTCCTAGCCTTAGAGCTCGCTTATGACTTATCTTTTTACAGATTTTGTAACCAAACACTGTCATTCTTACAGAAACCAGGGTTCAGGAAGCATCAGCAGAAGAATTTAGATGAATTATGATAACATACGTCAAAGAGGATAAAGCTATTAATCTTTCTGTTCTCTTTGTCCCACTCTGCACCAACATTGAACCCTACTAAATGTCCCAGTGTCAAACTCAACCATTTTAGGATAATCTTGCATTTATAATACGTATTGTCAAGTTTCATCGATCATGTCCAAGTGTCGAATATCTAACACGAGAGCTTGTTGTGTAATAAAAGGCTTAAACATAGCTGTTTCTTACAATCACATCAAATTCACTCTTTTACAAAGCCAAAAATAGTCAACCTTCAATCTAACTACAGGAAATAGAAAACTACATCATTGATGCATTGGCATCTGAGATTTCACTAGAACATTGCCCAAAATAAACTCAACCTTCCAACTAGCTTAGTAAATTGTTGAAAAGTATCGAATCTCGTCTAGGTCACTACTCACTACCCTTATAGACGCGGGTCCTAGATGACTTGTGATTGTCCAAGTTGGTTCAAAATTTAGTCTTATTAAGAACCATTATTTCCAACAATTGCCCAGCGTATCATCACATTATCTCCTAATATCTAATTAGACTTGTAAAGTTGTAATAATCATATAAATAAGCTTTTCACAAATCGAATATTTATATACATAAATACAGCATACATAATTGAAAATTTTACATACAACAACTTACAAATGCTGGAAAGCAATAGAAAGTTTATCATCATAAAAAAGCCTCAGCATATTTTATTCTCATCTGCTTTGGATTATAATCAGAAAACAATAACCAACATTAACAAATAACTGATATAACCCACCAGATAAATGATCAGAAGTTGGAAAAATTCAGCACTTAAAGCGGCAAACAGGACAAGTTTGACTCAGGGGAAGCCATTGATGAATGCAATCAGCATGAAAAAGATGAAAGCAATCAAGAAACTCAACCATTTCTCCGTCTTCGTAATCATCCAAGCATATGGAGCATCGTCTTCCATCCTCTTCTTTAAGCATGGACTTGGAAGAGTATGGTAATTTTGGCCTTAAAGTGATTAACACCTCAGAATCAGCTTCATGGCAAGCAGTATTCAAACAGCTTAATAGACATAATATACACACCATTGGCATTACTGATATTATTTCAAGAAGAAACATGGACAAAATTTACTAATTCAGGTTATAAAATTAAAAGTAAGCTACTCGAATGTGATTTCGAGGCAGCTTAATTGAAGAGGATATGTTGAGAGGGGCTAAATGGCTAATACTATTAGGCTATTAGCCCCTCGTCTTCTGTGGATATCTGGGACTTGTTCAGAGTCTCAGACAATTAGATATTACAAATGTCTTCGTTTCTTTTGTTTATCCTCTCCTCTTGCAGATCAAAGACTGAGTATATGGAGTGGAATATATTTAGAATATACAGATTTATGTCACCTTTCACCACAAAAATAGGTGGAGTTCAACTCAAATATGAGTAACTCGAATCGAGTTGACATATACATGAACTTTTGTTAGACCTAGCACCTAGGTATGGTGGATTGTGGACCTACCAGCGCGGACATCATCACACTTACATACTTAGCGTGGATGCCAACTATCTTAATCGGAAACATCTTAGGCCTTGGGGGTGGTATCCAAGTCTGAGAGTCAAGCTCGTCTACATCATTTTCCTTGACGGTTTTTCGTATATATCATTGCTTGTTACTATATAGCGTCTTTATTGTCTCAACCCGAATTCCATGGTCTATGTCTGAGTCATTTTCATGGATTGGTTGAGCAAAAGTGACTATGGATAATCCTTCAATGAGCTAGAAGGAAAAATGAATTAAATAAAAATGAGTAGTTTAATCAGCATCATCACAAAATGTGTTGAACAAGTTCATGAAATTGAACAAGTACTCCTAAACTTAACTTGAACGTGCCAACCAATCAACACAAATACACAATTTCTCCATTATCAAATAACAAAGATCAGATCACCTTAACTAGTCAGATCAATCTCGTTATGTTCGAAAGCTGTCATCAGCAAAATTCAATCAAACATTGATTAGATGCCATGGGGTTCATTGCAGTTCTAGCTATAGCTCCAGTAGTTGTGACGTCTTGTTTTGCTGTGTTTATTGCATGCCAGTGTCGTCCTAGCACCTTGACTACACCCGACTACTGGCCATTCGTGCAATATGTTCATAAGGCGAAAGAAAACTGGTTTCGAAGAACAGTGATCAATATCCCCATAGATAAACCAGAGAGTTCAGCTCAAGGTGCTGCTAGGAAAGCATTGTGATTCCCCTCTTACTAAGCTCGCGAGCTGCGAGGGATGACTTTGTACAGGCCAACCATCACTTGGATGACTACACTCATGGGACGGACGGTTGTTCTTTGTTTTTATGTACTATATGTTTGCTGCTCTTCGTTGATGTACTTGTGTGTAATGGTTTGTAAGGACTACTTGTATGTATTTTGTTAATTTGCTGCAAGAGGAGTATATATTTTGGCTTTTTGCTATAGAACACAGTCTTAATCACTAACAATTGGTCCGTTTTTGTGCTCTTATTTGTTGTAGGAAGATGATACCAAATAAACATCTTTGGTTACCAATAAAAGGTTTTATAGTATTACCAATACAAGCAAAGCCTTTTAAGTATCAGTACAAGTTTGTTGCTTCGCGAATTCACATACCAAAAAGTGCTTGATTATGGTCCAAAATAGACTCCAACGGTTTAGTTTGTAGCAATCCTCTATTTGGTCATTTGTATCTATGTAGTAGACTGAACTATACGAAAGTTTCAAGTACTTAAAGATGCTTAATTGCTTATACAACCTCCGGTTACAAATTACAAGTCTACAATGCATTGCAAATTTCTAGGTTATTATTTTACGTGGATGACACCGATAAAACGGGTAAAGGATTTCTCTGGATAAATGATAGAATTAGTCCTAGATACACCTAATATTGTTCGCCATTAGAGACATAACGGACTCTCAGAAGCAAGGAAGATAAAATGTAACTCATTCTTTTGAAATTAGGAAAGAGTACTACGTTGACTTTGTTCATGTAATACTTTCTAATAGTATGTTTAAAGGTATATAATTGGCTTACAAAAACACCGTCTTAACTTACTATTTAAGCCACTTGAAAAAAGTAATATGGAAAAGTGTCCATTTACGGTGAGATCGTCTCATTTGAAAATTTGCCCATAAACTTCACAGTAAGCCATACAGTTTCTTTGATTGCTCAAATATAATTGTCTAAAATTATAGTAAGTGTTAATCACGAAGTGGAGACTTTTCTTGATCTTGCTAGGAAATCAAAAGACTTTCTCATATATTCCTTTTTGTGCTTGTACATTATGTTGTATGTATTATATGTGCATCTAAGCATCTTGATTGATCCTTTAAATATAGTAGCCAAGTATACAAACATAAAACTATTGAATAGGAAAGAATAGCTACATCCTATTACACATTGCAATAGCCAATCTAAGATTCCTTACTATTCTAGGGTTATTTTTCCATATATCAAAGGAGCAACTTGTATACTACTATAATCTTTCCAGCACAAACACGAAACATCGTCCCAACAAGAGGAGTAATAGAGAGATAATTGTAGGGATCGGAAGGGGTCACCACGACACCCACAAGTCACACAATCAAGAAAACCAACCAATTATGCAAGCCAATCAACCCAAATTGTCACACAACAAAACCAGCAAATAAAACCAGCAACAAATAAGAAGAAATAGTAGCAAACAACACACACGATATAACGTGGTCAATCCCTTCGATGTGAAGAGTAAAACTACGGGACCTCTTTAGGAGTCCACCCTAACTTCTTCTCTTACTGATAATTGAGGGAAAAAGAACCCCAAATCAGTCTACAAAGGATTCACAACCCACCAACAAACAACAACAATAAGAGATTTCAAATAGAGAGCAAAAGGTGAAGAAAAACACCCAAAAACAGCACCTGCATAAAGAGACGATTCTCGTTGAACCAAACTCCTATTGAAAAACTGAACGGTCAAAATGAAGCTCCGAATGTCCTCAACAAGTTGTCAAAATTTCAGCCAAATCCAGCGGTGAGGTCTTCTCTGATGATCAGATTACGAACACGGTACCAGAGAAAAATGAGCAGAACACTCTAGACTCTCTCTCTCCTTTTGTGTGTGTGCCCTCTCTACTCTTAGATGTCTATAACATCATCTCAATAAGATTCTCTTGGAAGCCAAAAGACTCATGTCAAAATGGACCCAAATAAGACATAACATGTCCAACATAAAAAGGCCCACATACATGTGTCCAAAAGTAATAACAAATATTGCAACACGGGCTGGACCATAACAAATCTCCTCCTCCAGCCCAACACGGGGAAGACAAGCACACTTCAATCAACACTTGAAGCTCATTCCCGCAAGCTTACCACAAACTTCCAGCTTGCTTCCGGGCACCATCTTTGTTAACATGTCTGCACCATTCTTATTAGTGTGGACTTTCTTCAGCATTATTTTCTTTTCCTCGATAACATTTCGCGACCAATGATATCGAACATCAATATGCTTGGTACGAGCATGATACATTGAGTTCTTACTCAAATCCATAGCACTCTGACTATCACAGAATACAACATTGAGTTCTTACTCAAATCCGTATTTTAGTTCTTACTAAAATACATGTTATGAATGAATGAAAAGCATAGCTAAGAAATGTTATCACACCATTTGTCACCCCATCATTTTTACAAGTGATATTATGACATGTCATCATACACACATATAAAAATTTAAGTGCAAAAATGTAAGGATCAACACTTCAACCCACAAACTCATGCTTAGAAAGGTGAAACATTTACCACTACTCCAATGACACTACATATGTCAACAGAGTATTAGAAAAAGACAAAAGGCATATTCATTAATTCTGGAACTTTATTGCTTAAATCTTCTATAAACAAGTAGTAAAAATCAATGATATCTCAACAATATTTATTTATTCAAATGTAAAAATTTCAGAGAAATATTTAGACATTAATTTTTAGAAAGGTATTCACTTTATTTCCCAATTAACCAATTGTTATTGTCCCACAAAACTAAATCAACATTTAGATATCAAATTTGTTTTCAAGCTCTTTTTGTAATTTTATGAATTTTATAGTCGATTATAGAATTATCCAGCGTAAGAATAATCAAATACGTTTATATTACAAAATGGTTTACTTGATTAATTGTTAATTAACCATTTTTTTTCCAAATTTGATTTAAAAACAATACTCCTTCTGTTTTTATTTAATAGGGACATTTGTACCTTTCATGTTTTTTTTTGTAAATGATACAAAGAGGAAACTTAGGGAACCCTTCTCTCAAAGGTATATCATAAGCTATCTAATGTAATAAGCTTGCATAACTCAGGTTCCTTCTGGACATCAATAGCAACGCTATTTTGATTGATGCGATGCCCCATTTTGGAGATTTAGTCAGCAACTCGATTTGCTTCTCTGAAAATATGCGTGATGATGACTAAGTCGAAGTTGCGTAGTAGGTTGTTGATGTCGGTCACCAGAGTATCTATGTTCCACGACGTGCGAAAAATGCCTTTGACAGAGTTAATGAGAACCAAATTGTCTCCTTCTATGATGAGGTTCTTGACATGCATATTTCTAGCTTGTATAATGTCATTTCGTAAAGCAATAGCTTCTGCAATAAGTGGGGTAGTGTGACCTAATTTGAATGCTGCAACTGAAAGAGTATTGCCTTATGAATTTCTAAGGACAACACCGGCTGCTGCTAAAAGCTTAGTGGAAGAGCCATCAACATTGAGTTTAACAAAAATTGTACCTTTCATGCTTGCCAATGAATTTCTGTTCACGATTTATCTCTAATTTCGCATGAGTAAAAGTTATAAAAAATTGATATTAAAAACCACATATTAAGACAAATCAAACAAGATCCTACATGACCATGTTTTTCCTCATGTATTGATAATATAGGATGGTCAAAGAATAGTATGTGAATAGTAACAAAAGTCAAAACGTCCCTATTAAATAAAAACGGAGGGAATAGTATTTATACAATGGTACTTTAAATAAAATTTTAATCTCCAACTACAAACAACTAAATCTAATCCCAGACTATATAAATAAATAACTTATATCAAATAATTTAATCTAAATTTTAATAATAAATTAGATGTAATAACCCGGGACATCGCGCAATTAGCCAACAACTAATTTCTTACTAAATGATGTTAATATTAGTTTTATCAAATTATATTCAAAACTCTGAAATATCGCAAGAGACTAATATTCTACATTAAAGAACCAAAATATTATCCTCAAGCAGTGTGGCTCAAGGCATGCACTTCGTGGGAAGTGCATAAAATCAAAGAGCAGAGGAAATCCTTTACCAGAAATAAAGTTAATCAAAGATCCTTCAACTGGGAAAAATCTTGGCCAAAACTAAGAATACTAAATGATAATAATCACAACAGACGGCATATTAATTGTCAGGCATTTTACTGCCTTCATCCTCCCCAAAGACCCCAATGCATGCAAATTCCTTCTATCTCAAGCAAGCCGCTTGGCAGAATTTAGAAGTAAGTCAAAAAGCCCTTGAAAAAGGTCTCAGTGTATTAATTTGCAACCACATATGATAGATTTCCGCGACCAATTTTTTTTTTGAAAACCTCAAAATATTTTGAAAGGAAGATAATTACTTATACTTCCTCCGTTTTAATTTAAATGTGACACTTTTATATTCACGGACTCCTAGGCAATTTTGGGAAGGAAAGAGATAGAGAGAAAAAAATAAGGGGACCCATGTGAGAGGAGAGAGATAGAGAGAGTTTATTGACCAAAAAAGAAAGTGTCACATTTAATTTAAAACTTTCTAAAATAGAAAGTGTCACATTTAAAAAAGGAAAAATTGCCTAGAATAATGCAACCTTTTGGCGATTCGCAAATAATAATGCAACCTAAAGATTATTCTGGAATAATGCAACCTTAATACCCCATTTATTTTAAACAGGACAAATGACCGGTAACCTGAACCATAGGTAATTTTTATTTAAAACTTTAAATTCTAAATAATAAAATTAAAAAAAAACTTATAAAAAAAAAACCCCACTGCACCACCCCAGCCCCCACCCACTGCCACTGCCACCACCCACCATCTCCACCCCCTTTTCCCTCCACTTCCACCGACCGGCGTTGTCACCACCCCAACAAACCCACAGCCCCTATAAACCACCCCAGCCCCACCCATAATCCCACCATAGCCACGTAACCCACCTGAAATCCCACCCCAAACGCCACTGCGACCCACGACCCCACCGCAACTCCACTTGAAATGCGGCCGTCGGAAATCAAGGGAGAGGCAGAGGGGAGAAGGGACGCCGGAAAACAATGAAGGTTGTGAACAGGGGAGAGAGGAGAGGGGAGAAGGGACGCCGGAAAAGGAGGGAGGTGGCCGAAAAACAAGGGAGGTGGTGGGATTAAGGTTTAGCGGTGTGGGTTACGGTGGGGTGCAAGCTTTACGGTGGGATTGGGCTCGTCGGCGGCGTCTGTGTGTTTTTAGGTGGTGGTGGCGTCGGCTGCTTGGCTGGTGCCGTGTGAGGGAGGTGCGTGGGGTGGGGTGGTTCATGGCTGGGGAACAGGGGAAGGGAGGGAGGGGGGGGGGGGGTTGGTTTGTTTTTTTTTTGTTTTTTTTTTGTTTTTAATTTTTTTAAAAAATTATTTATGACAACCAATAACTAAGCGACACGTGGCTCAGTTAACCTCTTCTTTAGGTTAGATCCGGTTTTACCCCATTTAAAATAAATGGGGTATAAAGGTTGCATTATTCCAGAATAATCTTTAGGTTGCATTATTATTTGCGAATCGCCAAAAGGTTGCATTATTCTAGGCAATTTTTCCTTTAAAAAAAAACGGAGGAAGTATCTCGATTTTTTTATATAAAAATAACGGTGAGGAAAAGAAGAGAGATGATTAGGAGATCCTCCATTCGAGGGGAACTACAAACACATCATTATAAAAAATATGTGATAATTCATAACCATGCCAATCTGTATTATAAAGAGAATTTACAACTCAATGACCCGTATTTGCAATCCAATCAGCCACTCGATTGGCTTCTCTATACACACGCGATATCAAATGATAAACGAATACATTACTCAAAAAATTGAATCTTTTTTCATGCTTTATCGTTCTTTTGGACTAAATTAATTATACTCTCTCCATCCCATAATAGAAATCTCCTTTCCTTTTTGGGAGTCAAACTTTAAAATCTTTGATCAAATATTCTTATTATATATACAAGAAAACATACTCATTTGAGATTTCGTTAGAATCGCCTTGATATGCACTTTCATATTACAATTTTTATATGTTTTACTAATACGAAATTGAAGATATAGAAGGTCAAATGTGGATTTTGGAGATAGTGCAAATAAAGATAAGACTTATATTTTGGGACGAAAAGAGTAATTAATTTCAATTAAGTTCACTTCATTAATGTCAGTTAAGTTTAGTTCCATTTGTCTCACAAGTCCAATTCTGTCCAATTCCGTTGAGTTCAGCTACATTCAGTCCATAAGAACAAACCCGGCCCGTACTTTTATTTATTTGCAATATTGTAAGTATCCTCCTCAACTTAACTTTCCTTCATTTTCTTTCTAGCTTATTACTTGTCACAACAAACATGTCCAAGTCAAAGTCCAAAGACTCTACTTTTCATTCTGTTTACGTCTCAGAAGAATTAATCATTGAAATTCTCAAACGTTTGCCTGTGAAATCTTTGCTTCGTTTTATGTCAGTTTGCAGATCTTGGTACACTTTCATTAAAAACCACTACTTCATTTTTGCTCACTTAAATCTCCAAATTGCAAACAACAACAACAACGATGTGGGACCAAGATACTTGTTTTATCAAGCTGAAGGTAAGAAATATTTGATGCTATGTGATGTCAATGATAACTTAGAATTGCATCAGGAACTCACTTTCCCTGAAGAATTAAACATTTTGGATTATTGCAATAGCATAATCTGTTTTGGTAATAACACTGCACACTTGTACGTGTTGTGGAACTTATCACTGAAAAAAACCTAGTTTTGGTTTGACACCTAAATATCCTGATTTCAATATGGGATATACTTATGGTTTTGGCTTTGATGCGTGTTCAAATGATTTTAAGTATGTTTGGATTAACTACTTTTACAATGTTTCAATTGATAAGCCCAGTATACGTGATGCTTATGTGTATTCTCTCAATGTGGGATGTTGGTATGCTGTTAAAAATGTTGCCCCCTTAAGGTTTGTTACGGGATCACATGGTTCCGTTTATCTTGAAGGTGTGCATTTGGATAGTGTCATTCATTGGATAATTGGTAATTTAGATGAGAGTGTTGCTAATCCTTACTCATCCATTCTAACCTTTAATTTGTGTACGGAAACTTTTGGTGTTATACCTCTTCCAAAAAACATAGAGTATAGCCCCGATGTGGCACATCTGACAAGGTTACGTACGATTCCATGGTACGGAAGGGAGCGTCTGGCTTATGTACTTGATAATCAGTCATTTATTAATGTATGGGTGATGACGGAATATAATGTTGTTGCGTCTTGGAGACTTGTAACAAGTTTGAATCGGAAGTACTATACAAATTTTATGAATGTTAGAGTAAATGGTGAATATGTGGTCGAAATGAAGGATGGACGTGTGGTTACAGTTGATTTTCGGAGAAGGCGAATTAAAGTGTTGTCTGAAACGAGTAAGATAATGAACTATCTAGGCAATTATGTGGAAAGCCTAGTTTTGCTGTGAAGAACAAAATGGGGAGCATGCAGGTGGTTTTGAGAAGGAACTTATGTGCTTGGTTAATCCTAGCGCTAGCATTAATCAACATTATGTTGTAATGTTAGATTCAGTTTTTTGTTACATTACACCTGATGTTGAATACTTCTATGTTATTTTGCTTATGTAGCGTAGCGCCTTCTTTTATGACTTAGGCTATTTAATTTCAGCGTCTGGCTGCAGCAACACAATGTTTTCATCTCATCTTGTGCTGCTTATTATCATGTATGAAGGGAAGAATGTAAGAATATTTAGTTATTACTGTGAACCTTGTCAAAACAACTAATGTTTTTCTTTTAATTCTACCCGAAACCGGAAGTATTTATTTATCATCATCGTGAATAGGTGGAAATGGTTTATGCGACTGATCTCGCCAAGCCAAAAGGGTTCACTCTTAATCTACATTATTTCGTTACTCATTTTCGAGGTCCATTTCAAGACTTTGATGAAATTGAAAATCTGGAACTTTTCAAGAAGTACTGAAACTCATAAAAAGCATAAAATTACAATTAGTGGCTCAATCATATTTGTACAAGTAGATAGATTAAGTTGAATTAGTAGTCGTAAAACGGGCTTTCTTGAACGCGTACTTCATTCTGAACATAATAAATAGCACCTTAATTGGATCAAACTTCTGTTAATAATATGGCAAAGCTTGCCCTTCATTCATTAATCAAAGAGTATATATACATCAATAATCTAGGAACAAATAAGATAGAATTTCCTAATTATATGCTAAAAGATATTCACAAGATATTCTAAATAATATCCTAATAACATAATATCAATATTATCTTAACACCCCCCCTCAAGTTGGAGCATGCAAGTCAGAAATGCCCAACTTGGAAAGTAAGAACTCAAACTGCTTCTTCCCAAGTGCTTTGGTGAAGACATCGGCCAGCTGATCTGTGGTAGGAACATATGAGGGAGCAATGAGCCCCTCGTGAATGGCATCTCGTACAAAGTGACAATCCACCTCTATGTGCTTTGTACACTCATGAAACACAGGATTCTTTGCGATATGCAAGGCTGACTGACTATCACAAAAGAGAGGAATAGATTTAGGATGATGAACTCCTAAACTCAACAGAAGACCCTTGAGCCATTTAAACTCACAAGTGATAGAAGCCATAGAGCGATATTCAGCTTCAACAGAAGAGCGGGAAACTATATGTTGTTTCTTAGTCTTCCAAGAGATAGGAGAAGCAACAAGAAACACCAACCAACCTGTAAGAGATCGACGAGAGATAGGGCATGTCGTCCAATCAGAGTCACACCAACCCTGCAGAGAAAGGTCACTATCCGAACTGAGAAGAATACCCTGGCCCGGACATCCTTTCAAATAGCGCACAATACGATGTGCACTTTCCAAATGTGTCTGCGTAGGAGCATGCATAAACTGGGACAAAACATGTACAACATAAGTCAAGTCAGGACGTGTGACAGCAAGATAAATCAGACGACCCATAAGACGTCGAAAGGGCTCAAGATCATCAAGAAGAGGACCGTCATCACGGCCAAGATGGTGATTTTGCTCAATAGGCGTTGCTGCTGGCTTCGAACTAAGCAAACCTGTCTCAGAAATAATGTCCAGAGCATACTTCCGTTGTCACAGAAATATCCCTTTGGAGCTACGAGCAACCTCCAAACCCAAGAAATATTTGAGGACCCCTAGGTCCTTCATATGGAAACAACGCCCTAAATAGGCTTTAAAGTCCTTCAATGCAGGGGAATCATTTCCTGAAAGAATGAGATCATCGACATACACCAATACATTAATCTGAACTCCCTGCTTAGTGTATGTGAAGAGTGAATAATCAGAGTAGGACTGACAAAACCCATAATCCTTAAGAGCACACACCAACTTTTAAAACCAACAACGAGGAGCTTGCTTCAAACCATACAAAGACTTGCGAAGACGACAAACCTGGTTTGAAGACGAGGATCCAAAGCCTGGAGGAATTTTCATGTACACCTCCTCATCCAAGTCTCCATGAAGAAACGCATTGTGGACATCCATCTGGTGCAGTTCCCAATTTTTAGAGGCAGCTATAGATAAGAAAGCTCGAACGGTAACCATCTTTGCCACGGGAGCGAAGGTCTCGTTGTAGTCGAGTCCTTCAGTCTGATGATTCCCAAAGACCACAAGTCGAGCTTTCAATCTCTCAATGCTACCATCTGAGTTATACTTTATTTTGTACACCCATTTGCTCCCCAATGCCTTTTTCCTGAAGGGAGTGCTTCCATCGTCTACGTGCCATTGTTTTCAAGTGCTCGGATCTCAGATTGCATTGCCTTTTTCCATTCAGGATGTTTCATTAATTCCTTGAATGATTGAGGCTCCGAACCTGCAGTGATAGCTGCCAAGAAATGTCTATGTTTCACAGAAAACTTATCACAACCAACATAATGTGCTATAGGGAATGGCGTACCTGAGGATGCCGTTGGATTAGGTGAGGGATGAGATGGACTTTTAGAACACTGAAATTTCGAGCCATGAGTCACTTTCGGAACAATTGTTGTATATGTGACAAAGTCGTTTAGAAGAACAGAGGTCCGTTTCTCACGTATGCCACGACCCATGGTGTCATGACTCAATGCATTACCCCCATTAACACCATCATTCACCCCAATGTCCCCCTCATTATGGTCATTTGATTGAGCCTCACCAAAAGACTGCTCACCCGCGGGTATTATACCCCGCGCCCGCAGGCACGCCCCTTCCTGCGCCCGCGTGCTGGCCGCGGGTTGACGAGCCCCATCATCCTCAAGAAGCTGCTCACCCGCTGGAATTGTACCCCGTGCCCGCAGGCACACCCCTTCCTGCGCCCGCATGCTGGCCGCGGGTTGACGGGCACAACTCTCACCAAAAACCTGCTCACCCGCGGGTATTGTACCCCGCCCCCGCGGGCTATCTACATCAGCCCCGTATTTATGTGAAGCATCAAAAACAACATCCCAATCATCACATGTAGCCTCATCAACATTCGGTGGCGTGAAATTAACCACCCCCGGATCCAAATAGGGAAAAACATCTTCATAAAACTTCACATCACGCGACACAAAATAATCATTCACATCAAGATCATAAAGCAACCACCCTTTGGTGGCAAAAGGGTAGCCGACAAACACACACTTACGGCTACGACTCGCGAACTTGTCCCCTTTAGATCTTTGATTATGAGCAAAACATAAGCACCCAAACACCTTCAAAGCATCAAAAAGAGGAAGCGCACCAAATAAAATTTCATACGAGGTTTTCTTGTTAAGCAACATAGAGGGGGTTTGATTGATGACATGAGCCGCGGTGAGAACACACTCACCCCAAAAAGAGATGGGAAGATGAGCTTGTAAGCGTAGAGCGCGAACAACATTCAAAATGTGTTGATGCTTGCATTCTACCCTTCCATTTTGTTGAGGAGTTCCCACACAAGATTTTTGAAAAATTATTCCCACAGACTGGAAATAACCTTTAAGACATTTGAACTCCGTTCCATTATCACTACGCACAATTTTAATGACTTGCGAAAATTGACGCTTAATCATAGCAACAAAAGACATGAATAATCCAAACACTTCTGTTTTATCAACCATTAATAAACCCATACAGCACGAGAATAGTCATCAACCAATGTCAAAAAATATCGTGATCCACAAGAAGAGGGTGTCGAATAGGGACCCCATAAATCACAATGCACCATCTCAAAAATTCTAGTGGCTTTATTTTCACTTAAAGAAAAACTACATCTATGTTGTTTAGCTTGATGGCAGACATCACATCCTCTATCTAAACGACTTGCACTAGAAAAGAAAGGAAGTAACTTCACCAATGCCTCGGAAGGATGCCCCAATCTTTTGTGCCAAAGTGCCAAGTCCAAAGTAGCTGAACTATCAACAGTGACTGCAAAAGTTGTAGGTTGCTGCCGAAGGTAGTAAAGTCCATCCCGTCTCTCACCCGTTCCAATCAGCGCCCTCAAACGAAGGTCCTGAATAGCACAAATGTTAGAAGAGAATGTAACAAAACAAGACAAGGCACCACTGAGTTGAGTAACAGAAATCAAGTTACATCAAAGATGTGGCACATATAATACATTGTGTAAGATGAGCGTATCACTCAAGTGAACCGTGCCTGCTTGAGTAGCAAAAACGGAATCCCCATTAGGGAGACCAACAGGGCAATCCGCAATAGTCATAATATCACATAAGAAAGACCTATCACCCGTGACATGGTGAGTACATCCAGTGTCAATAATCCAAGAACTAATCTCGAACTTACCATTCAAACGGTTCGAGGGAGTAGAAGAGGCATTACCAAACGTGGCAAAGAAGGCTTGCGACTGATCAGGAGTAATAAGCGGTGCAGACGAAGACGACGCACCATCAAGCGTAGCATTGGCGCGCACACTGCCCCTCCCACGCCCGGCAGGAGGAGTGGACGAGGTACGTTTGCCATATTTCGAACCACCACTCTGGAGTACCATGAAGGGAGAAACAAGTAGTGTCATCGTGCCCTGTTTTATGACAATGAGAACACGTAAGACCTGTTTTGGTAGAACGAGGAGGCGCACTCCCCTTTCCACGTGGATCAGTACGAAGTGCAAATCCAAGCACTTCCGGTTTGTCCTCCTTGACTCGAGTAAAGCCTCGAATCCTTTCTTCTTGCGAAATTTGTTGAAAGGCTTTGTTCAACGTTGGTAGTGGATCCTGAGAAAGCAGAGAGGAACGCAGAACACCATAATACTCCGAATATAAGCCAAAAAGAAATTGATGGAGTTCTTCATTATCACGCTTTTTTAGAAGAGCGGGACCAAGTTCCCCACACTTACAAGGTAAAACCGACTCGTGAAGGGCCAATTCATCCCACAAGACCTTCATTTTCCCGAAGTAAGTTGCTACATGCATCGTTTTTGTTTGTTCACATCGAATTATATCAGATTTCAATTGGTGAATACGAGTCCCATTAACCACAGAGTAACGTTCATGTAAGTCATCCCACAATGTTTTCGCATTATCATAATAAGAAAGGGTCACACTAACCTCTGGATCAATAGTATTAGTGATCCAAGAAACTAACATGTAGTGAATTATACTCCAATCATCGGCCGTGCAGGGTGATTTAGGTTCCATGATAGTGCCATCCGAGAAGCCATATTTGCGTCGAGAACAAAGAGCGATTCGAATTGCACGTGCCCATGTATCAAAGTTATTGGATTTGAGACGACGGGAGTGATAAAATCCCCCGGTCAGTCTTGTGGTCCGAGAAAAAAAGGAGACGAGGGTGTAATTTTGGACGAGCCACCGCCGACTGGTGGTGCAGCGTCGTCGGCCATGTGCGCCGCTAGGGTAGATTAGGTTAGGGTTTGTGTTTTTTTTTCCGGTTGGATAGGGTTTTTTTTTTAGAGAAAAAAATCTCTGGCTCTTGATACCATGTTAATAATATGGCAAAGCTTGCCCTTCATTCATTAATCAAGGAGTATATATACATCAATAATCTAGGAAACAAATAAGATAGAATTTCCTAATTATATGCTAAAAGATATTCACAAGATATTCTAAATAATATCCTAATAACATAATATCAATATTATCTTAACAACTTCATTCGATATTATTCTTATTTGTAGAAATCTGGTGGACTAAAAAACTTTCATCATCAGCCATATTGGTTAATAATTGTTGAGGTGCATTATTCAAGTACAAGCCATGTGATTTTGGGCAGTGGTAGCTATAATTCCTGTTATCACGATATCTTGTACTACTGGTTTCATTGCTGCTGGCAGTCCCCTGTCAGCTGGGCTCGCATTCACCTCCTCCCATTCGGAGAAGAAGCACAGATGCTTGCCTACAAAAGCATTGTGATTGCGTCGCCGGGCTACTAGAGGGATCACTGATGATCGCCAGTCATAGCCTTCTTTTAGAATAGGTTGTGGCAATTTTGAGTGTATATATTCTCAATAGAGTCAATTGCTAATTGCTAATTACTATGGCAGCAATTCAAAGAATGAACCTCTGTTTTAAAGTGTATCTCTATGTGCTGATGTACATGCCAGAGAGGTGTTATATGTTGTTTGATTGGGTTATTCATGACTGAGTAATGTTTGAAGTTGTGTATGAATTCATTATACCTTTGGTTTGCTTAATTAATTTATGTTTCCAAATTTTTGTATTTCCAAAAATTTAAATTTCGGATCATAGTTCAACGGTTTCGAGTACGTACGCCTAGTTAATGCGTAGGGTAGCTTGATGAATACAGTAGTAACTTTAAATTTTAAACAAGTTTATTTGAATGAATTTCTTATGGATATGGTATTCATAAGACAGAGTCAATGTATACAAAATTGTAGGTCAATAATTTTGGAAAGTGAAAAGACAATGCGCCTTCTCAAATGATTTGATGACTTAAAAATCCGATTTCAAAGGTCAACTGATAATATCAAATTGTAGTTAGATTGGCCAAAGGAGGAGACAAGAGAAAGGAAAACAATTTTTAAAGAAAAAGCAAAAACAAAATGTTGGTAACTTAGGATCCTTTGGAAAAGGCAACCCGGCCTGGTAAGCACATATGCTCGTTTTTGTCTATCTCCCCTTGGTCCTCTATTAGCTTAGCCCACACCCATGCAATCAACTATTTTTGGTACATAGGGAGGAAAGGAAGTGGGATGAGAATATATTATGACATCTTAAAATCAAAAGGCATGTATTTAGATATATATTTTGCATAAATTAATCTAGGAACGCGCCGAATGCATCTTTTTCCCTGGTAAGAGAAAAGCACGCCTAATTAATAGGGATACCAATGGGCGGGGCGGGGCGGGGCGGGGCGGGGCGGGGCGGATGTTGGCATTCCTATCCCCATCCCCGCCTAAAAAACTTATTCCCATCTCCGGCCCATCACCCATGGCGGGGGAAAATCTTATCCCCATTCCCGCCCCAATGCCGGTTTACTAATTTTTTGGGCCTATAGAAACAAATGGTAAAAACTTTTTAAAAAAGATAAATTACATTCAAAACATAAATTTTTTCAATACACGGGACAGACGGGGCTGGGGCGGGGCGAACGGGGATGGGGCGGGGCGAGCGGGGATAGGGCAGTGCCAATCTAACATCCACACAGTCCGCCCCATCACCCATGGTAGGTACTGTTTTCATTCCTATCCTCGCCCCGTCACCCACGAAACCTTCCCCCATCCCTTCATAACTAAGGCGGATGCGGGGCAGGTCTCCACGAAACCTGCGCCACTGACATCCCTACTAACTAATGAGAAAGAATAATAGAAGCCATAGTTAATATTTTAATCATGCCTCCCCATCATTTGCAGATTCACCAACGTTGTACTAATGAGAGAGAATATGAGCCATAGTTATTTTCAATCATGCTTCCCAATCATTAGCATAAATACCAACGTTGTACACTTCACACTCGTACAAGTACATGTATATTGGTTGAAACTTGATCATCATCACACGTTGACCTTCATTTTCCTATCTTTTAAAAAGTTGTTTCAACCTTAAAACATGCCGGAATAGATGCTGGTAGTACTAAATAAAAGAGGACTTTAAATAATTAATAGAAGTTGTTATGTTATGGTGCACCATATATGTGCCATGAATTGAAACTGACCATGCACGGCACCAAAGGCTACATAAATATATATACTTCATGTATGGGAGCCATGGGGCTGTCACATTTTGGTCTTCAAAGCTATATATTTGTATGCAAAATCTTATAAACTCATGAATCTGGCAAAAATCATTAGGCCATGAAAGTTTTCAACAACTTTATCATCATATATTCTCTTATCTCCTTCCATGCTTTCTTATGCATCAATGCCAAACCTTGCAACACAACACGTTGTGGTAATGGAGGCACCATCTCTATCGACTTTCCGTTCCGTTTAAAGGATAGCCAGCCTCCATCATGCGGTGTTCCAGGTTTCGAATTGTATTGCAATAAGTCAAATACCCTACTTGAGCTTCCTAATGCCGGAAACTTCATCGTTGAATCCATTTTCAATTTTGTTAGAAAAATTAGGCTTTCAGATCCAAATAATTGTCTTCCTAAAAAAATGTTATCTTTAAATCTTAAAAGCACTCCTTTTTCTAGCCAAAATTTGAAGTACCATTCATTGTATAACTGCTCTGGTAATCACTACCCTGCCTTATATACAATTGATTGCCTTAGTAGTTCAACTTATAGTGTTGTAAGTGACGGTAATTTCACTGATAATTCGAATTGCTCCTTCGTAAAGAAAGTGTCCCTTCCATCATCGGACTTTTTTTCTCCCCAGCTGCGTTACATTGCAAGCATTGAACTCACTTGGGAAGAGGAGCTAGAGTGTACGTCAAACTCATGTGGTAAGCAATACAAATCTTTTTGCTTAGACAAATTTACATATATATAAAGATACGGTAAAGAATATAGGCGAAAGTTTGGTCGTCTTTCTAGCAAGAGGCAAACCTACTTTGTTACAAAACTAATTTGTCATACAAGAATAGAAACTCACTTTTTGATTACTCTTAGTGCATAATCAACTCGGCCACGCACTAATTCTAACAATTAAATTGCAATCTACAATGCTACTTGCTTAAGGTAGATGAGGAGAATGCTGTATAATCTTGGTAAACAAGGTGAAAGTAATGTTGAATGTTGATCAAGGACAAAAACAAATTTTAAAATTAATTATTTTTTCAATTTTCACGTAGTAAATAAAATTTTTGGTTGCCCAATAGAGGAAAAAAATATATTTTGTTAGGAAGTCAGATTTTAAGGAAGATGGTTTGATGGTCAAAACCTCAATTAATCAACTCAGATTGTTTTTTTAATATGATTCTTTTTCTCTAGGTGGCTCGGACAAGAAGTCTCTTATAAAAAAGGCTGCACCAGGTGCAGCTTCGGCCATAATAATACTAATACTACTTTGTTGCTTGTGCTTTGCAAATATAAAGCCCAGCAAGACGAAGTGGTTGTTATTGTTAGAAAATAATAACACCACTTTTTTTCAGAACAATTACTGCATTTTTGCCAATGTTTCTCTAGATGCTACTTGTTGAGAAGGCCTTAAATTTATCATGTGCGCTTCAAACGACTATGTTGGAGTTTTCTATTCTGTTTCAGTTTTGGGCTCATTTTTAGCCCGAATCTATTTAGGTTCTTGGGAGGGTGCTATGTAGACCTTCTAATAATCATATGTATATGTATTCACGAATCCGCACTCTCTTCCCATGTTAATAAACAACTCTCCCATTTTGTTAGTGAACCACATTAAAATCTACGTGTTCGATATTGTTTTACATTTTTTATTTCTTTTTATCAATTTAATCTGTTACCACACTACATAAATGATTATAAGAGCAGTTTATTACTCGATCCGTCAGATAAATGGATATCTTAAATTATTTGCGACATGTAAGGATTTATAAAGGCGAGATAAGAATCGTACAAATACTTTTTTGAACTTTATCTTGAAAGGGAAAATTTTCTACATTAGGTATCACAGAAAAGCAAAATACAATCAAACAATATTAAGTCAAACTCATCTTCAATGAAACTACAATGAACCACATCGACCTTAGTAGCGCATGCCCTTTGTATTTGCCGAATCTTGTAGATATTAATTGAACCATTTATCATTTGGACAAAGTTTGGAGAAGAATATTCTTGATCTAGCAGAGGTTATTGCATCCATGATTCCAATATATTCATGTTGATAGTTTGGAACTTCAGCCAATTTGAACTAGTTCTCATACAGTGATTATGAAACCCTAGATGTTAACTCCTAGTCACAAACAACAAATATAATCTTCCAAACAAACTGCACGTACCAAATTCTAATTATCTTTCATAAGGGAAGAGAAGAAATTTGTACTCCAAATTCCCATAAAAAAGGAAAGAATATATCCAAACATTAGGGAGAAAACTTTCTTAAGAGAGAGAGAAAAGAGAATTACTCATAACTAAGAAAATAAAAACCAAGAAATTAAAAAAGGATTTGGCGCATACCATCATCAAAGATATCACGATGACAACCCCTCAAAGCTGAGAAAGATATTAGGATTCTTTTGGATGTCATAGAGCGACAAATTAAAGTTTTTTTATATCTTTTTGAAATTGGGAGGTATAATTTTAGCAAAATGTGTTATAAGTAGACAATGGAACAAGAGGAAACCGGATAATCACCACTCCAAGGCACGGAAACTACGCTTTCCTATTAGTTTTATTTCGCCCCTCTAGGATCACCGGGTTTACACGAAATAACTAATGAGATACAATGGAGTAACAATTCACTTCTATGATCTTAGAAGTGAATCCTTAAGAACTTGTGTTTGATGTGTTTATGAAGAACACTTAAGAAAGTTAATCAGAAATTCTTAAGCAAGCAATGTTGGTTGTATCAAGGATGGAGTTCACCTCCTCCTTTTATAGTCACACATGCAAGGACCCTCATTAAGGACCTTTAATAGGCTCCTTAATAAGGCCCTTAAATCAGAGAATAAATCAGTCATTTAACCATGCAATTAACCATGAAAAACTGATCAAAATGCTTCAACGGACATAAACGGATACATCGCAAAATGAAGCGTCACAGGGCAGTGCCCAGTCGCGACTCGCGAAACCAAGCCGCGACTTGCGACCAAGGGTCGCGGCCCGCGACCCAGCTCGCGGCCTGCGAGCTGGCCTACCCCCCTTTTCTCTTTGTTTTCCGGAATTAAATTCTACATCTCCATTTAATTCCCCCATATGTGATTTATCAAACCCATTACCCTTACAAATGTTCCAACAATCCTCCTCCCATTTGTAGGGTAATGTTGAACGGTTTAGCTCATGCAAAATCATAAACAATCATGCTCAGGCATCATAGAAATATCTAACGATTGAATTTCCACTAGTATATGTAAACTTAACAACATTTAAGATTGAGATGATAGACTAAGCTTTGAATCATTCAACCACTGCAAATTATTGAAGTTACAAATATACATAAGCACAAAACTAATGTTCTGTAAAACCTCCGACACCTTAGTAGCCATGGTGTCCATATCCATTCATGAGCGTTCCAAGTCAAGCCTAGACTTGTTGAAGCGGCCAAACCCCTATCTCATATAGGTAAATCTTTTCACACATGCTCCTGCAATTGAGCACTTTATCAAAGATTTATTAAGAACTTACATTCAACCTCCTTTACATTGCAGTATCAAGCACTAACCTTGGGATGTATATCACACAAGTGCTTCCAACCTTTAAAGAAAAGTACTATCCTCATTGAATTTGAGATCTAACGTTGTATTAGACATCAAACTGAGTTTCCTTAGTTAAAGGTTGATCAATAGGCTTAAGACCCATCCCTTTGTTCATTTTGTTCACTAGTTCCCTTGACAACGGTTTTGTAAACGTATCCGCTAAGTTTACACTAGACCGAACAAAATCAATGGTTATACAACCATTCCTTATCATTTCACGTACATAGCTATGTCTAACCCCAATGTGCCTTGACTTGCCATTGTAGACTTCACTATACGCTTTGGCTATTGTGGATGCACTATCACAATGGACAGCTAGAGGTGACATTGTTTGACCCATAAGTCAACCTCACTCAACACATTCCTTAGCCATTCCACTTCTTGACAACAAGAAGCTAATGCGATGAATTCCGATGCCATAGTGGAATCGGTAATACATGTTTGCTTCTTAGATACCCATGAGACGACACCTCCTCCAAGAAGAAACACCCATCCACTTGTGGAAGAATAATCTTCCTTATTGGATATCCAACTAGCATCCGAGTACCCTTCAATGATTGAAGGTTCTCCCGTATAAGTTAAACCATAATCTTTGGTTTTGTTCAAATACCTTATTACTCTTCTCAAAGCTTCCCAATGTATCATACTAGGTTTACTAGTATACCAGCTAAGCTTGCCAATAGCAAATACTATATCCGGCCGAGTGCTAGTCATAGCATACATTAAGCTTCCAACCAAGCTTGCATACTCCAATTGAGCAATAGGAGTACCACTACCCGGAACCAAGTGTATACTCGGATCCATTGGAGTAGCAAAATGAGACGAATTTGACTCATTGTACCTCTTTACCACTTTCTCAATGTAATGAGCTTGTGATAAAGAAATAGTTCCTTTACCTCTCATTATTCTAATACCAAGAATAACATCCGCTTGACCCAAATCTTTCATTGAGAAGCTACTAGAGAGAAAAGCTTTAGTGTTTTTCACTTGTTCCAAATCAGTCCCAAAGATGAGCATATCATCTACATATAAGCAAATTATAACTCATTTACCGTTATTATCAAATTTGCTATATACACATTTATTGGACTGATTTATTTTAAATCCATTATCCAAGACTACATCATCAAATTTTTGATGCCATTGCTTTGATGTTTGTTTAAGTCCATACAAAGATCTAATCAACTTGCAAACCTTAGACTCTTGACCTTAGACCACAAATCCTTCGGGTTGATTCATGTATACTTCCTCCTCTAATTCACCATTAAGGAATGTCGTTTTAACATCCATTTGGTGAATTACAAGACCATGAATCGCCGATAAAGCTATCAATAGTCTAATGGTAGCAATTCTTGCTACCGGAATATAAGTGTCAAAGTAATCGATACCATATTTTTGCCTAAAACCTTGGACCACTAACCGGACCTTGTTATTTAATATGGTTCCATCGATTTTCCATTTTCTTACGAAAATCCATTTACAACCTAAGGGTTTGCAACCGGGAGGTAAATTAGCTAAAACCCATGTATTATTCCCCGTTATTGAATCCATTATTCATGGCCTCTTTCCAAAAGGCGGAATCATGAGACTTTATAGCCTCGTCAAAGGTCCTAGGATCCTCCTCCATATTGTAACAATATGAGAATTGAGTCACAATTAACTCCCTTGACCCTTCAACTAAATAAAGTTGAAAATCCGGTCCAAAAGATTTCTCTTTTCTAATTCTTTTACTTTTCCTAATTTCCGGTGTTGTGGTTTCATGATCATCATTGATGTCACCCACAACCTTGGAACTAGTACTAGGTACCATGTCCTTTGGTCTAAGAATCGAAGAGAAATGAGTCTCATCAAATATTGCATCTCTTGAATCTATCACGGTGTGAATAGAGACAAAATCATTATGTTCAATGACATAAAACCTATAGGCTTTGCTATTTTTCGCATAGCATATAAAAATGCAATCAATTCCTTTTTCACCTAAAGTTTTACGTTTAGGTTCCGTCAATTTGACAATCACCCTACATCCCCATACCTTAAGGTAATTGAGATTAGGCTTTTTCTTTGACCAAAGTTCATATGGGGTAGTCTTGTTCCTTTTATTAGGAACTCTATTCAAAATATAGCATGCCGTTAAAATAGCATCACCCCAAAAACCGTCACTTAGACCCGAATTAGAAAGCATGGTATTAACCATTTCTTTTAAAGTCCTATTTTTCCTTTCCGCCACACCATTACTTTGAGGTGAGTATGGTGCGGTAGTTTCATGGATTATTCCAATGGTTTTAAAATAACTAGGATTATAGTATTCACCACCCCTATCCGTTCGAAGTCTTTTAACTTTTTCACTAAGTTGAAGTTCCACTTCGGTCTTATAAATCTTAAACTTTTCAAGTGATTCATCTTTTGAGAATAATAAATAAATGTAACAAAACCTTGAAAAATCATCAATAAAAGTTACAATATATTTTTTATTTCCCAAAGATGGTGAATTATGAAAGTCACACAAGTCACTATGCACCAATTCTAGCAATACCGATTGTCTTGTCACACTAGGAAAATGATTCTTTGTAATTTTGTTTAACATACATGTCTTGCACTTCTCTAAATTCAAATCAAAAGAAGGTATTAAACCTAACTTAGACATGTCATATGATCTACGATAGTTCACATGACATAACCGATTGTGCCATAGAGAAGAAACATCAAGCATGTAAATAGAACTAGCAATTTTATTATCAATGCGAAACTTAAACATTCCATTACAAAAATAACCTTGACCAACATAAATACCACTCTTAGACACTATAAATTTATCGGGCTCAAAAACAACCTTAAAACCAAACTTATTCAAAAGTCCTCCCGACACAAGATTTTTCCTAACTTCCGGAACATAAACAACATCCCGGAGAGTTAGAGTCTTTCCCGAGGTTAACAACAATTCTACTTGGCCAATTCCCTTAGCCTTTACCGTAGAATCATTCCCCATGTACAATATTGGACCATCATCCAATTCCTTCGAAGACTTGAAATTGTGCCTATTATTGTACACATGTCGAGAAGCTCCCGAATCAATCCACCAAGAATCATCAACCTGCACAACATTAATTTCAGAAATCATCGCAATAAAATTTATTTCTTCAACTATGTTTTCATGTGCAACCATACATTGGTTTTGACCAACACTAGGTTGATCTTTCTTTGTCGTCTTCTTTTTCTTCCAAGACGGAAAATCCCTCTTCAAATGAGGACCATTGCACACCCAACAAGTAAGAGTTTTCCTTTTCTTGTTTGCAACATTGGTTTTAGATTGAGCATTGGATTTCTTGGTCCCATTAGACCCACCAACCTCTACCACATTAATGGTAGACTTAGGAGCACTAGAATTTGTGTCATTAACCCCATGTTGAGCCCGGATCCCTTCTTCAATACGAAGATGAGTTCCTAATTGATCCATGGTAAGACCCTCCTTCTTATGTTTCAAAGTATGTATAGTGTCTTTCCAAGTAGTTGGTAGTTTATCAATAATGGAAGCAACGACAATTGCTTCATCCATTACCATACCATGTGACCTTATTTGATTTAAAATGTGATGAACTTCGTGAAATTGCTCCATTATAGGCCTTTCATTAGTCATTTTAAACATATTAAAATTACTAACAAGAAACTTCTTACTTGAAGCATCTTCCGAGATGTATTTGGCCTCTAGAGAATCCCAAAGCTATTCTGCACTCTCCATATTTTGGTAAAGATCAAACAAGGCATCCGAAAGTGTATTGAGAATATGACCACGACAAATATAGTCATCATTCTCCCACTTTGTTCGCCTCCTCGTAGTCTCCAAGGGTTCCTCAACCCCTTCTTCCGGATAAGCCGGAATTGGTGTTGTAAGCACATACACCACATTGAGGATTGTTAAGAGGAAATGAATCTTCTTTTGCCAACGACGAAAACCCACACCTTCGAACTTGTCCAATTTTTGGAAGTTCAAAGTAAGGTCCTTGAGTGATGAAGCCATATCCGTAAAGAAAATAAAACTAATAGATTGTTATAAGTAGACAATGGAACAAGAGGAAACCGGATAATCACCACTCCAAGGCACGAAAACTACGCTTTCCTATTTAGTTTTATTCGCCCCTCTAGGATCACCGGGTTTACACGAAATAACTAATGAGATACAATGGAGTAACAATTCACTTCTATAATCTTAGAAGTGAATCCTTAAAAACTTGTGTTTGATGTGTTTATGAAGAACACTTAAGAAAGTTAATCAGAAATTCTTAAGCAAGCAATGTTGGTTGTATCAAGGATGGAGTTCACCTCCTCCTTTTATAGTCACACATGCAAGGACCCTCATTAACGACCTTTAATAGGCTTCTTAATAAAGCCCTTGAATCAGAGAATAAATCAGTCATTTAACCATGCAATTAACCATGAAAAACTGATCAAAACGCTTCAACGGACATAAACGGATACATCACAAAATGAAGCGTCACAGGGCAGTGCCCAGTCGCGACTCTCGAAACCAAGTCGCGACTCGCGATCAAGGGTCGCGGCCCGCGAGCTGGCCTGCCCCCCTTTTCTCTTTGTTTTCTAGAATTAAATCCTACATCTTCATTTAATTTCCCCATATGTGATTTATCAAACCCATTACCCTTACAAATGTTCCAACAAAATGAACTATATTTCTCTCTCATAGGACACATATTTGTTTAAATATATTTTTTATGCAAAAAAGAGAGAGCCCCAACAAAAACTATATTTTTATGATACACGTAAACGTTCAGATAATATAATTAATTCGTCGTTGACTAGCAAGCAATGAGCTAATACGACAAAACATGAGAGTGGCCAATGTCAACAACAGAAAAAAAAAGAGAGTTGCTTGACTAATAAATCGTCAAAGCTACATTTGCTTACTTGATGCCGTCCTTTCAAATTTTCACAAGTCATTTTGGTCATCTTAATTTGGGAATAAAATTTATAATTTCTAACCTATATACCGATGGTTTTGAGTTAGGCAAGTTAGAAATTTTCTATTCGCCAATCTTATAAGGTTTAGGTATTGGGTCAGACGCGTCCGATCATAACATTTGGTCGGACGACTTTTAGTTGGTTGTATTTTTGTTTCAGTTGGTTGCATTTTTGTTTCAGTTGGTTTCATTTTTTGTTCAGTTGGTTTCAAATTTTGTTCAGTTAGTTTCAAATTTTGTTCAGTTGATCTTTTTTATTTTTGTTGGATGTCTTTTAAGTTCAGTTACTTATCTTATTGTTTCATTTACGTGTTTTAGTTTAAATGAAAACATGTTAGAAGCAAATGAAAAAAGGGAGTAAATGAAAGCAAGTTAGAAGCAAATGAAAAAAGGGGAGTAAATGAAAGCAAGTTAGAAGCAAATGAAAAAAAAGGGAGTAAATGAAAGCAAGTTCCTTTTAACTGAAGGTATGTAGTTATTTCAGTTACTTATATTTTTCTTTCAGTTGGTTTTATTTTTCTTTCATTTAACAACTAAATAAAAGTAAAAAAATAAAAAACAAACCTCTGCTTTCTTCTTTGATTCTCTCTCTCTTGCTTAGCCATGGCTTCTCTCTCTCTTGCTTAGCCATGGCTTCCACTTCACTGCTGCAATCAACAACCTCTTCCTTCGCCGGCGTTCGACTTCCTTGCCGGAGCTCCGTCACTCCTCGCGTCGGAAGTTTTCTTCTTTGATTCTCTCTCTCTTGCTTAGCCATGGCTTCTCTCTCTCTCTTGCTTAGCCATGACTTCCACTTCACTGCTGCAATCAACAACCTTCGCCGGCGTTCGACTTCCTTGCCGGAGCTCCGTCACTCCTCGCGTCGGAAGTTCGTCGTTAAATGTAAGAGCGCGCGCGTCTGACGGTAATATTGGGTCAGACCGTCTGACCCAATAGTTTCACTTGTTTTTATTCCGAAAAAATAAATTTCCTACATAAAAAACAAACTAGAATATATAGCTGCTGGTAGAAGGAAGGTTTGAAAAGAAGGTGGTCAATATTGAGGATTAACTTTTGGCTGTTAGTTATTGTCTGTTTTACCTAATTAGTGTGGCGAGCTGTTTGATTATTGATTGTTTATAAATGAATCTGGTGTTATCAATTGCATAAATATCTCTATAATATAAAGGAAGAGAGGGGATAAACATAAAAAATGAAAAAGAAAAATAGAAAAAATATATACTAACTACTTTACTTATTTAACAATTTACTCATTCATTAGTTAATCTTTTAACCGTTTTTGCACGCATCGCGTGCATTTTACACTGATCTTAGTTGGTTGAGGGGTGATTGTCCCAGTCAGTAATAAAAGAGATCAGAATAACAAAAAAGGTAATTATTGAATGAATGCACCTCTGATGAAATATGCTTGACTGCACTTATTAGAAGGTAAGACCACTGTAAGCCAAATCCAAAAGCCAATATAAAACAACTAGTAATTTTTAATTTTGGTTTCAAAAATGATTTTAGCTACCTAAAAACCGTTGGCTAACAACTTTTTGACGCTTTTTCTACATGTAAACACCAAACATTAAAAAGTTACCGAAAAACAAAAAAACATTCATCATTTATTCATCCTTGAATTAGCATGGCCTAACGTACAGAATGAGAGTACCGTTTCAACGATTGGACTAAGCCTAAAGCCAAATACTAAAATAGTACTCGCATATGTTACAATAAACAAAATGTATTACGTAAACAGGATGCAAAAATTGTGGAAACCACCAAGTACATTCTTACATTTCTTTAAAAAAAATCATGAATAATTCTACCAAGTTCATCATATTCTTCCTCTTCTCCCTCCATATCCTATGTATGCCAAAGATGACCAACAGTGCCGAGTGTTGCAACCCCATGACTTGCGTAAGAAAATCGTCTTCGAACAACGGAAGTAGCATCTCAATCAGCTTTCCTTTCCGCATAAAAGATCGTCAACCCGCGTTGTGTGGTTCTCCGGGATTCGATATGTATTGTGACAACGAGCTAGGTCCTCTTCTTGAGCTTCCTAAGGCTGGAAACTTTACCGTTGGTTCTGTATATTATTACAGTAGTATGAAAGAAATCGAGCTTTCGGATGCGAATGATTGCCTACCAAGAAAGTTGTTAAATCTAGACCTTATTGCAACTCCTTTCCGTGTTATAAACCAAAGTCAGGATTTCAAGGTGTATAATTGCTCTAAGTTTGGTGATTTTCACCCCTTGTATGTTGAGAAAATTGATTGCCTTAGTGGTTCAAATTATACGGTGATAAGTGCAGGGTCATCTTCTATAGTCAATGATTCCAATTGCAGATTTTTGAAGAATGTGTTTGTTCCAAGTTATCCAGAATATCATAGGATTTACAGCGAGCTGAGTAGTTATTCAAGTATTTACCTTACTTGGGACGACGACCAGATGTGTACACTACGTGGTAAGTGGTATGATTTTAACTCTCGATTTCTTGCTAACATTCTTAGCCCGAAATAATTGTTAATTGATCACATTCTATCAAACTTGTCTACCATACTTGTAGATGATTGTGTGGGTTAATAGTCGGATTGACTCTTTAGTGGGTTAGCCTGTCAAAATGGGCCTAAAATATACAATTTTAGAGTTAGTATTGGGTTGATAACACTTTATCATGTATTAGTGGCACACACAAATGGTAGCTGGCTATTAGTTGGTGGCCGGGCAATGGTCACATGTTTAGTAGAAAAAGGCATAATATAAAAACATTTTGTTTGAGAAAACCTAATGTATAAACTCTAATTGTAATATCGGGCCAAAATACTGATCTCTTGCAACAAATTCAACTTCTGGGGTTGACCTTCTATTACCTTCAATTCTCCATTGTCTTTTGTGATTTTCTCAGTATCCCCTAATAAATCCTCCGATCCATTGAACATAATTCCCTACTAGCTTAGTAATTTGGTCTTCATGTTGAGGGGAATATGAAGAAAACGAGAAAATTTGAGGGAATTCGGATGGAAGTAACAAATCAACTTCGGAAATTTGACTTCTTTGCTGGAAAGTTGTAATATAGTCTACATAATTGTTAATTAAGTCAGTAACAAACGTAGTGTACAATTTAAGTCTTTCTTGCACAATTTGGCCTTAAAATGTGTGCTACTCTGATAAACTGTGCTTTCTTTTTTCGCGGCCTAATAAATACTTATTATAAATGACACTAACACAGGCTCAAACCGTCGTATCTGGATAGCAACAGTTACGGTTGTCGTATGCATTGTGATTGGCGTTAGCTGTGTTTGGTTCATTCAGCTGTCAACAAGAAATGATGCACAACAACAAGCAGCTGCTGCTACTACTACAAATACAAATAACTTTGTCTTTCACGGAAGAAGTAGTACAGCATCGGACGATGTCCCTACCCCACTCGACCCGACCACCATCAACTCTTATCCAATGGTGGTGATCGGTAAGAGCGGACGCATGATCAAAACACACGACGACAAATGTCCGATATGCTTGGCCGATTACTTTCCCGGTGACACCCTTAAAATAATACCGGAGTGTCTTCATCGCTTCCATGCAGATTGTATTGATTTATGGCTAGGTGCTAAACCCACTTGCCCCATTTGCAGAATTTCTCCTTCTCACAATTATTCTTGAACTCGGTCAAATCAATTTTTCTTACACGGTTTTTATTAGTTGCAACATACTCATTTTTTAAGGAGCCAAACTTTATAAAGTTTGACCTTGTTATTTTCTAGTACAAATATATTACTATTATCTTGTGAGAATTGGAGTTTGTCAATTTTGTCACGATGTATATTTCCTAAATAGCCTATATTTGGATTATTCTATACTATTCAATTTTAAATATTGAAGACTTTTGGAGTTTATGATTTACTAAGTAGCTGAGTTATGTTTCATTTTTTCTTAAACATAATAATCTTGAAAATTAGTTGTAAACCTTGTAATAGACTTTTTTTTGTTCTTCACTCGTTACATATGGAGTATTAAGCCTTTCAATGTACAACTTTAAATGTTAATATAATTAATTGTGTTTAAGTAAAAAAAATATAAATTTGATATATAGGTATTTGGTGAGACAAATGTAAAAACATCTCACGTGACTATATTTTACCTTTATATGTTAAGCATATATAGATTGTTAAAGAGAAGTACACAGATAGTTTAAGATGATAATTGTAGTGACTAATAAAAAAAGGAAGAAGTAATTAGCTAAGCCTTGTACCATTTGAAGTAACACAAACAATAATGATAAATGTAGTTTCTTTCTCTCTATTCTCTCTTTCTCTTTCCTCCCTCCTTCTCTTCATTATCACTTCTTCAATGAAGCTCAAGCTCCACTCATGATTTCTAAAAATGATCAAAATTATAGTTTGAAATCCATGAATAAACCAACTTTAGAGCTAAAAAAAAGAGTTACGATATCAATTAACAATAGGAAAATCTGTGAAGAACCCCCTTCAACTTTCCAGGTTTTGTGAATAACCCCCGGCAACTTTTTTCTGCAAAAATAACCCCCAGTAACTTATTAAAGTTATTGAATGCACCCCCTAAACCCTGACGCCGTTAAAATATTCCATTAAGTGGGGCCCACTTTATTCTTTCCCTCCCAAAAACTCTTTAAAATTACTTTTCTACCCCTCTAATTAAACCCCAACTGTTTTCCTCTCCCTCTCCCCATTTTACCACATTCAATCTCTCTCCTCTTTCCTTCCCATTCCCACCTCCAATCTCTCTCCTCTTTCTTTCCCATTCCCACCTCCAATCTCTCTCATGTAATGCTAGCTAGCTTGAGCCTAATTAGTCTTTGTTCAACACAGCTAAAGCACTTGTGATATCTATTCTCATGGCAGTTTGAACTTCAGTACTTCCATGAACATGCAACACTTGGTTCATCTGTTTCCTTGAACAAGTCCCCTGTTTTCGATGTTCAGCTACTTGCGGCACTCCCAGCACTGTGATTGGTGTAGAGGCAGGTTATGATACTTCTATTGCTGATTTTACTAAGTGCAGTGTTGGCATAAGCAAAGCCAGATTCTTGTACATTTGTTATCTTGTAAGTCTTTTTGCTTGAATTACTAAAATGCTTCTTATAATGCTGCTATAAGTTATGGAACATAAGTTAATTGACCCTAATCAAGCTGAAGCTCAATAACCAGGGGAATTTTGGAGCACTTCTGCAACACGAGTTTAAACCCAAGTCTGTATTGACAATGGCAGCTGAGTTTGATTATAATTCACTTGACACAAACCCAAAGTTTGGCCTATCACTTGCTCTAAAACCATGAATAGCATCTGACCAGTCAGTCTGCTTGATGAAGTAGAAATGTATTTATTTTCTGCTGTTTTGTGATATGCAACAGTGAGGATCATCTCGATGAATTATTCTCTTTTTGAGTGATTCAGACAACTGGCTCTCTTGTCTTATCATATGTGGAATTTCAGTTTCTTTCATGCTTGATGTTTTTCTTATTTTTGGCCAGGTATATTACTCTATTCAGAGATTGGAGGTGGGAATGGAAGGAAAGAGGAGAGAGATTGGAGGTGGGAATGGGAAGGAAAGAGAAGAGAGATTGAAAGTGGGAAAATAGGGAGAGGGAGAGGAAAATCAGTTGGGGTTTAATTAGGGGGTAGAAAAGTAATTTTAAAGAGTTTTTAGGAGGGAAAAATAAAGTGGGCCCCACTTAACGGAATATTTTAACGGCGTCAGGGTTTGGGGGTGCATCCAATAACTTTAATAAGTTCCTGGGGGTTATTTTTGCAGAAAAAAGTTGCCGGGGGTTATTCACAAAAACTGGAAAGTTGAATGGGGTTCTTCACAAATTTTCCTTAACAATACTTCATTTTGTTTGATTCAATGCTGGAAAATTGATCAGAATAGTAAAAAATTGCTAAACTGGCCTGATCCCACAATTAGACCTATTATATTTAGTTTCTCAAAGATTTTTTCTTTTATTAGCTCATTCTCCACAGGACATATTTTATTTGGTCTTATCTATAGATCCATATTTTTTTAAAAAACTAGCCACTACATATAGTAATGTTAATTTGTCATTATGTTTCATCTATTCATGTCAATGGCACACATTGCGTGTATGAGCGCATAAACTAACAAAGTAGATTGGTTGACTTTCATTAGACAAGATCTTATTCCTCTTTTGAATTAGAACGACTTCCCTAAAGAATTACACGACCTTTTCGCAAGAAAAAGAAACTCACAGGAATTTTTCAACTATTCGACTAAGCCTAATACCAAATACTACTTGCGTAGACAGAAAAAACATTGTGGAAACCACACAGTTAAAACTTACCTTTAGTAAGAAATAACATGTCAAATTCCAACAAGTTCATCATATTCTATCTAATCTCCCTCCATATCATATGTATGCCTAAAATGAGCAACAGCGCAGACTGTTGCAAACCCGTAAGCTGCAACAAAAAATCTTCATTGAGCTATAGAAGTAGCCAAACAATCGAGTTTCCTTTCCGTTCGAAAGGTGATCAACGCGAGTTGTGTGGCTCTCCTGGATTCGATATCTATTGCGATAACGAGCTAGGACCCCTTCTTGAGCTCCCTGGAGCTGGAAACTTTACCGTTGATTATGTGTATTACTACAGTAGAAAAATCGGGCTTTCAGATCCAGATGATTGTCTTCCACAAAAGTTGTTAAATCTAGATCTTATGAGTCTTGCCACAACTCCTTTTGGAGTAACCCACAGTCAGGTTTTCACGCTGTATAATTGCTCTAGCTTTGATGATTCTGACCCCATTTTCTATGAAAAAATTGATTGCCTTAGCGGATCAAATTATACCGTTATAAGTAGAAGCGAACCCTCTCTATTCATTAGCTCAAATTGCAGATTTATGAAGGATGTGTCTGTTCCAACTTATTCAGACTATATTGGAATTTTCAGCTACCTGAGCATTTATTCAAGTATTGACCTTACATGGGATGAGCAGGAGCCGTGTATTGTGCGTGGTATGTTTCCTGGTATGACTAATATATTTCAGGGGACTTTGGATAGGGGGTTTCACAATAGGGAATAGGAAAATATTGCTTCTTGTTACTCTTATCTGATGTTTGGTTGATATTTTTTCTTTACATTTTCTTTACCTGATATAGGGGATCAGTTACCCTTATATGATTCCTCATAATCCTCACCCTATTCCGAGGTTTGGAATTCCCCAGTATCCCTCTACACTACAACAACTGTTGACCAACACAACCACCATCACATCCACCCATATATTTCTTCTAAGTTGGATCGGAGTGAAGACCTAGATATTTTATTTCCTAGTCTTGTAACATGGTTTCTTTAATATACACTATAAGCCTTAAATAAACCTTATGTTTTGTTCGCTAGGAAGAACAGTAAGAAATAGAGGTTGTTCTTGTTCGGAATGTATTAGCTTCTTTAGTATTCACTATTCACTAGGTAGACCAAATTTTATTCTGATTTGAATTCCACTGTCCCTCAGATTTTAGGGTTTTTTGTTACATACAACCAAATAAAATAAATCTTTGTTAAATTTTATTTGCTTGGAGAGACTAAATAAAATAGGTTTGATTGCAGGATCACACAATTTAATGATTTCCGACCATTTGGTTGATTTTCAACATTGACTCTCTTTTACCGGCCATTTGTACCAATGTCAATACATTTGAATTGGGGAGAAACGAGAAGAGAAAATGACAAAAGATAAAAAGGAAGCTATGCTTTTGGTGAGATGGGATCGCTTATACCAGTTAGTTAACTCTAAAAAATAGAGTTGGATTTTTTAATAATGATAATAGCATTTAGTTACACAACGAACATGTAACAATATCTTTTTTCCGTTTTCTTATTATCTATCCTCCTTTTTGTTGTATAGCCATTTTAACCCTTGAAAATAGTGTGTGGCTAATATTAACCCAACTCTATTTTGTAGATTTAACTAACTACTATAGGGGATCCCATCCGACTTTTGATGGGAAAATGTAAGTCAACGCTGGAAAATTGACCCAATGGTCGGAGATCATTAAACCAATCTAATCCCACGATTAAGCCTTGTTTTAATTGGTCTTTTAATTTCAAGCAAAAAAATTATTAGGTCTTTCTCCGTTAAAGACCTATTTAATTTCTTATATATACGTAGAATTGATAATAGAAAGAATTGAAATTTTTGAAATTTACATTAACTTTAATCTAACAAATCTAATTTTTATTTTACTTTGTCTTATATGCAAATCTTTTACATGCTCTTCTCTAGATACAGGCCATAATCTTGCTTGGATAGGAGGCTTAGTAGCCGTAATCCTGTTGATGCTACTTTGTGTTTACTGTATTTGGCGTGTTCGACGGTCTAGGAGAAATGATGAAGCCCCTATTATCGCTTCCACAAGCACAACTACAACTCATGCTATCTCTCACACGGCAGCTCATCGTGGACCTGGACTCGACCCGATCACAATAAACTCATATCCAATGGTGGTGGTTGGCGAGAGCGGACGCTTGATAAAACCAGACAACGACAATTGTTCGATATGCTTGATGGATTACTTCCCTGGTGACACCCTCAAAATATTACCAGAGTGTCTTCATCGCTTCCATGCTGATTGTATTGATCTATGGCTCATCTCTAAACCAACTTGTCCCATTTGTAGAATATTTCCCACTAACCATATTCAGGATACTAGCTGATAATCGTCAATTCGTCATGTCTAATTTATTTCAGCATCAACTCCATATATTGGGTCGTATTACCATGCCATATATTTGGCTTCAGTCCAACTATGGTTGTAAACTTTTCTTTTTCCCCCTAGAAAATTGTACATATTGGTTTTTCAGTATATAACTTACGGAGGACTTATGTAAAAACGTTTTCACATATGCTCAGTAATTCAAGAAGTCATTTTTTTGGGTCTCATGGCCGTATGGGCGAGCAATTGGGTATTGGTTTATAGGCACTTTAAAAATTAATTTAAGCACTTGTCTGTTAGAGCATAGTTTTTCATGTCTTACCCAGGTAGTATATCATTCCTATTTTAATCAACTTTTAAAGTGCCTAAATCACTACTTATTTCTTTAAAAAAATTATTGACGCAATGGAAATAAAGCCGCACTTTCAGTCTCAATGCACAGATTCGATATTCCGTTTGTTGGTTCAAAGTTGAAGTTCATCAAGTCTGACTATAAACTTTCTCGAAGACATCAGAGTAAATTCTAATTAATATATTTGTACAATGATAACATTTTAAAATTCGATTGATATGTAATTAAGAATACAATTGGTAAAAGACGATGTATCTTGAAAACCGTAATAAATGGATGAATGATTTTGAGACGGAGGGAATATAAAAAAATCCACCCTATGTGACACGCAATTCTTCAATTAATCATGCTAAGAGCAACTACACTCATGATCAATTTGATCATAAGAATAGATAATAAGACATGAACAATAAAAAAGTGGCCTACACTCATGAGTGAAAGTAGATCACATTGTGATCAATCATGGAATAGATCACATTGTGATCAACTAGTTCATGAGAAAAACAAAAACTGGCCCAATCACACAGTGACATATGGCAACAATTTTTTGTTTAAAACTTCAAAATAAAATATCTGACAATCTACAAAGTAAAAAAATTTATAAAAAATACCAACGATTATATTTTGGGATGAGTGGGGTGCCTTTGATCAAATTGATCATAAAACATGATAAAAATTTTGGGATGAGTGAGAAAGTGGTAGAAAGAGAGGGATGATGTGTTTTTTTTGTTCATTAATGGTGATGCTCTAATTGTGATCATGGATAGGAGAAGTAACTCCTAGGCTAATATAGTGGTTTTGTCTTGGGGAGGAGAGTTTGGTCCACTTACAACTTACAAGACCAAGGAGGTTCCATTCCCAAACCATATGGTGATATGAGAAGTAACTCCTAGGCTAATATAATGATTTTGTCTCTCCTCTTTTTCCCATGTGGAACACTCACATGTGTTCAACAATAGTTCAACATATTCGATGTGTCTATCGAGAATGGCATCCAAACCAGTTACATTAATCTATTACTGCTTACCGAATAAGTGTTTGAAATGAGTTTTACTGAAGATACCAGCCATATTTGATATTCATTCAATGACTAATGTCAATGACATAATGGTACATACTAGTACTTCAGGTAGACTGTAGTACTATATATATTACAAAACTTTATTTTTTTCCACTTTTGTTGCTTAATTATTAACCAGTCAAACCTACATTGGCCCCTAATCTTGTCATGAACCGAGGCGCTTACTTGCAACAACAAAAAGCAACAACGAAAATTAGAATAGTTCATCTCTGAATTAGTAGAACTACAAGACTTTATCTACTATTTGACTAACTGATCCTAAAACCAAATCAAACGAACTAACAAGTAGCAAAATCTATTGCAAAAACATGAGAATGTGGAAACCACCCCGTTTTATTGTACAACTTACAGACAAGCTAACAATAAACATGAAAATTTTCAGCAAGCTCATCATATTTCCTCTCATATCCCTCTATATCCTACGTATGCCGCAGATGAGCAGCTCGCAGCCTTGCAGCACCATGGTCTGCGAGAGAAGACATTCCTTTACTAACAGCTTAAGCATCTCAATTGAGTTCCCTTTTCGCTTAATCGGTCGCCAGGCTGCTTCTTGTGGCTCTCTTGGATTCGATTTGTATTGTGATGATAGCGAGCTCGGTCCTCTCCTTACGCTCCCTAATGTTGGAATCTTCAGTGTTGATTCGATAGATTATTATGACAGGATAATAGAGCTTTCTGATACAAATAATTGTCTTCCTCAAAAGTTATTATCTTTAGATGATACCACAATTCATCCTTTTTCTATAAGCCAAAGCATGGATTTTCAGGTGTATAATTGTTCTGGGGTTCCTCGTCATGATTTCCTCTATGATGAAATTGATTGTCTGAAGGGTTTAAATTACACTGTTATAAGTGTAATGGCTGGTATTACTGTCAACGATACTAATTGCACGCTAATGAAGATTGTATCTGTTCCAACAGACCATGGTTTTCACCTTCATCTGAGTAGGATTTCAAGTATTTACCTTACTTGGGATGAGCAGAACTGTCTGTCATGTGGTTAGTGGCATCACTTTTATCTCGTTTTCTTGGTTTCTTTTTTAGGTGATTGGTTTGCTAAAGAGCTAGTCTTTGTCGGACCGTCTCAACCCGTTTATTATTACTCGCATTATTTTTCACTTTTAAAAATTGTAAATTACTTACATCATTTCCTTTTATGACAATAGTTTCTCTTTACCTCTCTGCAGTTACATCACCCTTTTGGAAGTATTATTTAGCGTCTTCATAGATTTCTAAAAAATTAATCAACTTTGCACATCATCCTTTTTACAAGGGAAGCATAGATGGGGCTTAAGAGGGTTATCCAGTCATAGTCCCTGCTATAAAATACCCAAATAAAAGAAATCTAGGCATATATTCTAGTAAAGTGGCCCCAAATCTATTAGACTACTTCCTTACGCATATATGCTACTAAAGTGTCCTAAATCTTTTAGACCGGCCATTGTCCTGAACCACGTCTAGCTTTGCCCTTGCCTGTTTGATCTCACTACATTTTTCCAGGCTTACTTACCCATGATAAGGCAACTAATCAACGTGCAGTATATATCTATAGTGTCAGGTTCTGCTAAAAACCTATACTTTGCTGAAAATTGAAAACTAACAATCCTGATTGGAAGAAGGGGTACATACAAGATTTAGAAGGGGACATATTACGATTTAAGGGTACGTGTGCTTCTGTCATCAAAAAGTTGTGCTGCTAACATCAAAGTTGTCAGTATTTACAAAATGTCATTAATAAATGCATATGTACCCCCTTTATGTTAACATGTACCCTTTCACTTTGTTTTCACGGTGAAAACAGTTTTCACTTGATCTTATTCCTATATAGAGAGAGGGAGAGTCGGGTTATGCTAAAAACCTATAATTTACTGAAAATTGATAGTCCCTATTGAAAATAGGGGATACATATAAGATTTAGAAGGGTATATATTACGATTTAAGGGTACGCGTGTTTCTAACATCAAAGTGTGCTGCTAACATCAAAGTTGTCAGTATTTACGAAATGTCATTAATGAATGCACGCGTTGATAAAGATGACGAAGTCATCTCTTAGCTCAGCTTAGTTGTATAATCTTATCTCTTGTATTTATCCTATCTTTTGTATTTATTTATTTGTTTATTATCTTGTGTAACTACTTAGCAAAGATACTCTCTTATCTTTGATATCTTTGACTTAGCTGTAGCATTAGAATAGCTAACAAACTCTTAGCTGTAGCATTAGAATAGCGTGGCTCTCATTGTATTATTACTGCTGCTTTAGCTCTTAATTTTAATTAATCAAGTTCATTCAATCTCTTCATGGTATCAAGAGCCTAAACGTTCCTTCCTTTTTTTTTCGGCTTCATCCATGGCTTCCGACTCCTCCATCCCGAACTCCCATGAACCCACAAAACCTCTAACTATGATCAATGTTCACTCCGTCCAAAAACTCACCCCCTCAAATTACACTCTATGGCAAACTCAAATCCAAGCCTTGCTCATTGGGTATGATCTTGCCCAATTTATTGATGGCTCTCACCCTTGCCCCGACATCACCATCACTGTCGATGGAAAAACAACCCCAAATCCGACGTATCGTACTTTGATACGCCAAGATAAACTTCTCTATGGTGCTCTTGCGGGCACCCTATCCCCCGAACTTGGACCACTAATCACTAGTGCAACCACATCTAAAGGTGTTTGGGACATTCTCAACACCACCTATGCACTTCCATCTCGTGGTCACATCAAACAACTCAAACACAAGTTCAAGAACACAGTCAAAGGGCCCACCGATATCGACACCTATATGCGTCGCATGAAAATTGTTGTGAATCAACTAGCATCACTTGGTGCTCCCCTTGCTCAGGAGGATATTACTGACCAAATTCTTGCAGGTTTAGACTCTAGTTATCAGTCCGTGATCGATGCTATTGCTGCCCGGGACACCGCCATCTCCTTCGAGGAACTCCACGAGAAGTTGCTTCATAAAGAGGTCCTTAATCAAGACACTCTATCCCCCCTCTCCTCGGCCTTTCCAGCCACGGCTAACCCTACTCAATCCCGCTCCTATAACCAGCCCTCTCGTCCCTCCTATCCACCTAAACAACAATCTCATGCCCCCTCCAATCAAAACCCACGTAACCCCTTTAAAGGCAAGTGCCAATGGTGTAATATCCAAGGTCATACCTTACACTACTGCCCCGCTTTTAAATCTCTTCACCCCTCTATTCGTCCACCCCCTCGTCCCTCTCGTCACTTAGACGCCTCTCCTCAAGCCCACACAACCCTCGCCACCCCCCCCCCCCCTCATGACTCCGCTTCCTCCTCCTCTTGGCTTCTTGATAGTGGTGCATCCCACCACGTCACGTCGGATCTTGCGAACCTCTCCCTTCATCACCCCTATGATGGCACGGATGAGATCGTAATTGGTGACGGCACGGGGCTTCATATATCTCACACTGGTTTGACACGCCTACCCTCTCCCTCTCACTCTTTCTCTCTTTCTCATGTTCTTTGTGTTCCCTCTATGCATAAAAATATCATCTCTATTTCTAAATTCTGTTTAGATAATAATGCCATTATTGAATTCTCTTCTTCTTCCTTTTGTGTCAAGGATAAATGCTCGGGCATCACTCTTCTTTCCGGACCATCCAAAGACGGTGTCTATGAATGGCCATGCTCTCCTCCTTCTACTCCTCAAGTTCACGCCACCATTGCTACCACCAAAGATCTTCATCACCGCTTTGGTCATCCCTCCCTTCCAGTTTTGAAGCAAATATGTTCTAGTTTAAATATTTCTTGTTGTTTTGATAAGCCATGTAATTCATGCTTCATTAATAAAAGTCACAAATTACCGTTTGGTCAATCTACTCTCACTACTTCCTTCCCCCTCGAAGTCATATTTAGCGATCTATGGTCCTCCCCCGTTTACTCATTTGATGACTATAAATATTATGTCCTCTTTGTTGACCATTTTACTAAATTTACATGGCTTTATCCACTCAAACGAAAATCCGATACCCATGAGGTTTTTATTCGCTTCAAAGCCTTAGTTGAAAAACGTTTTAGTCGTCCTATTGTCACTCTCTACTCTGACAATGGCGGCGAGTTTCTCAAGCTCGCTTCCTTCCTCGCTTTAAATGACATTTCACATCTCACTTCCCCCCCTCACACGCCCGAACACAATGGGTATGCCGAAAGGCGTCACCGTCACATTGTTGAAACGGGCCTTTCTCTTCTCCATCATGCGTCCATGCCCCTTAAGTATTGGTCGCATGCCCTTCTTGCTGCCACGTATCTTATTAATCGCTTGCCCACTTCCACTCTTGCTAATCTCACTCCTTATACCCAACTCTTTGGCACATCTCCTAATTATGCTCACCTTCACAATTTTGGGTGTCTTTGCTATCCTTGGCTACGCCCATACTCCTCGCACAAACTCGATCCCAAATCTATTGCGTGCATCTTCCTTGGCTACTCTCCCACTCAACATGCTTACCTATGTCTTGACCCATCCTCTCATCGCATCTACTCGTCGCGTCATGTACGGTTTGTCGATGACTCCTATCCTATGACCACCAATAGCAATCCGACTTCCTCTCTTCCCCTCCCCACCACCACTACGTGGTGCTCCTTCTCCATCCCTCTCCTTCCTGTTGCTCCCTCCCTTCCAACCGTTACTGACCAGCCCTCCCCACCTCCCTCTTACTCTCACTCGTTCACTCCCCTCGCCAGCCAATCCCCATCTCACTCCCCACTCTCCCTAGCCTCTACTCCATCTCCCCAACCTACCTCCCCCCTCCACGCAGCCTCCTCTCCATCTACTGCTACATCACCCAACTCCCCCACCTCGCCATTTACCCCACTCACTAATCCTATCTCCAACTCCCCTCCACGCACTCCCCCACCTCCATACAAACACCCACACAACACTCGTGCCTCCAATAACATTTTCACCCCTCTCCACAAAATGAATCTTGCTGCTCAACTCACACCCTCTGAACCCACCTCTGCCAAACAAGCTCTCACTAACCCCATTTGGCGTGCCGCCATGCAAACCCAATTCAATGCCCTCAAAGCCAACTCCACATGGGACCTCGTACCTCGTAACGCTTCTCAAAACCTCGTTGGTTGCAAATGGGTGTTTTGAACTAAGTATAAACCAGATGGTACCATTGACAAATATAAAGCACGACTTGTTGCCAAAGGTTTCCATCAGCGTCCGGGGCTCGACTACAAGGAAACATTCAGTCCTGTCATCAAATTCTCTACCGTGCAGCTTCTCCTTAGCCTTGCGGTCACCCATAATTGGACCTTGCGACAACTTGATATTAATGATGCGTTTTTGCAGGGCACCTTATCTGAAGATGTTTTCATGTCACAACCTCCTGGCTTCAAGGATCCAGCCCTCCCCAATCACGTATGCCACCTACGCAAGGCACTCTATGGCCTCAAACAAGCCCCCCGTGCGTGGTATACGGAGCTGAAATCATATCTCCTCACGGTTGGTTTTGTCAACGCCATCTCCGACACCTCATTGTTCTTCACTCATGGTTCAACCCCGCGCATCTATGTCCTTGTTTATGTAGATGACATCATCGTCACCGGCCCGGACTCCACGCTGATCATCAACTTCATTACCAAACTAGCTCAGCGGTTTTCCTTGAAAGATCTTGGCTCACTCTCTTATTTTTTAGGCGTTGAAGTTCAACCCACCACCAATGGTTTGTTCTTAAATCAACGCAAATATACCCTTGACTTGTTGGAAAAAGCGTCCATGCTTGACGCTAAGCCAGTGAGCACACCAATGGAGGCTAATAGCCACCTCACTCTCAACGCAGGAGTTGCCCTTGACTCTCCCACTGACTATCGCACATTGGTAGGCAGCCTTCAATATTTGGCGTTAACTCGCCCTGACATTTCCTTTGCCGTTAATCGTCTCTCGCAATTCATGCATCGTCCCACCACCATTCATTGGCAAGCACTCAAACGTGTATTGCGGTACCTCAACGGCACCCTCCATCATGGCCCCTCATCGTGACTCCCCCTTCAATCTTCATGTCTTTTCGGATGCCGATTGGGCGGGTGATCGTGAGGACTACATATCTACAGGTGCTTACATTGTCTACTTAGGTCGTAACCCGATTTCTTGGTGTTCCAAGAAGCAAAAGTCTGTGGCTCGGTCCTCCACTGAGGCCAAACGGCTGCTGAGCTCGTGTCTCTCCTAAATGTCTTACGTGAACTTGGTCTCTCTACACTTCCTACTCCCGTCATATATTGCGACAATATTGGTGCAACAAAACTCAGTGCAAATCCTGTCTTCCAATCCCGAATGAAGCACCTCGGTGTTGATTATCACTTCATTCGAGAGAAAGTTCAAAGCGGTTTACTTCGTGTTGCTAGTGTTGCGCAAGATGATCAGCTTGCCGATGCTCTTACCAAACCATTGCCACGTCCACGTCTCACTATGTTGTTGTCCAAGATCGGACTCTCGACAGGGTCGTCCGTCTTGCGGGGCCATGATAAAGATGACGAAGTCATCTCTTAGCTCAGCTTAGTTGTATAATCTTATCTCTTGTATTTATCCTATCTTTTGTATTTATTTATTTGTTTATTATCTTGTGTAACTACTTAGCAAAGATACTCTCTTATCTTTGATATCTTTGACTTAGCTGTAGCATTAGAATAGCTAACAAACTCTTAGCTGTAGCATTAGAATAGCGTGGCTCTCATTGTATTTATACTGCTGCTTTAGCTCTTAATTTTAATTAATCAAGTTCATTCAATCTCTTCACGCGTATCCCCTTTATGTTAACATGTACTCCTCTACTTGGTTTTCACGGTGAAAACAGTTTTCAATTGACCCTATTTCTATATATATATATATAATTTGTTTTTAATGTCATTTCTACTTTGTTAAGAAGGCTTCGACTCTCCAACAACATATAGACATCCCAAAGAACCCAATATTGGCTGGTTCGCAGTAGCAGCATTTGGCGTACCAGTCACCTTCATACTGATCTGTATCTGCTGCATTTGCCGTGCTGGGCGATCAGAGAGAAATACTGAAGCACCTATTGCTGCTACCACAAATACAAATGACGCCATCTCTCACAGATCAAGTTATACACCAACTAATGTCTCCGGTGGACTCGACCAGATCACGATCAACTCATATCCAATGGTGGTGGTTGGCGAGAGCGGGCGCCTCAATAAATCGGATGACGACAAGTGCCCTATATGCTTGTCGGATTATAACCCTGGTGACACCCTTAAGATATTACCGGAATGTCTTCATCGTTTTCATGACGATTGTATTGATTTATGGTTAAGCTCTAAAGCTACTTGCCCCATTTGCAGAACTTCCCCTCCTAAAAATGTTTGAGTAAGCTACTAAGTGGAAATTGTACAGTAAGCTTCATGATTATTTCATGGTGTGCATAGAGGTTAAGATTATCTATATGTATATATCCTCATACATGATCCGTTTTGTGTTAATTGCTACAATGTTTTTAGATCCATCATTATTCTTACCACCTTTGCCAGGCGAATATCCAAGTTTGATCTTTTCACTATGGAGGTGTTTGCTAATTAGAGTTTTGGGGCAAAAAGAGAGGTTTGGATCACTTTTAGAGTTTTTGACTAGTCAAAATTTTAATGTGGGTGTTTGGTAAAAATAGGTTTAATTGCGAGTTTTGTGGTGAGATCAAAAAGAAAAACCTCCCATTAAGAGATTATATAAATTACTTTTTTTTACCCATAATTATAATAGTAAAAAGTCAATTAATATGTCCATAAATGTTATTATACAAAACAAAAGGCAATCAGCTAAGTTTTACCAAACACATTTATGTGAAAACTCTAAACTCTAACTCTAAACTCTAAACTCTAAACTTTAACTCTAAACACATTTATGCTGAAGAAAAAAGAAACTCTAAACTCTAACTCTAAACTTTAAACTCTATCCGCTAAACCCTAAACTCTATTTGACAAACAGGACCGTGTATAACTAAAAAATGAAAAAAAAACTTCACCAAAAGATATATAATAAGAACTAAGTTCTAAACATATATTGAGACGAATTGTACAAGAATTCACCTGATTATGGTTTCCATTAGTAAAACGGGTGAATTTTGACAAAAAGGGAATTTATAGATCAAAATACGTTGGAATTTAGATATATAGTAGTCAAAATATGCTAGCAATTAATACCGAGTGATGAAGAGAACAACAAGAACAACGAAACACTTCTAAACCGGCATGTAGGGAACACTTTTATAAAAGCAATATTCTGACCCTATACAAAGCATAGATTGCACATAATTTACTTTTGATATACAAAGAAGAACAACAAAAGTCACGCTCGTATAAATTACATTAAATGAGTGCAAAGTATTGTGTGGAATACTTTTCAAAAAAAAAAAAAGTATTGTGTGGAATAGAAATTATGAAGAATGAGAGAATGAGAGTGCTCAAGAGAGAAAGATAATAAACAAAATGCCTTCATCACGAGACAACCTCTTTGTTATAACGTTATTCAGGTTAGAAATCCGCACAAAGCCTTAAAACCGTCAAATCAAGATATAAGCAGATCGAGAATCATGAACCACGTCACAATCGCAATACAAATAGCAACGTGCATTGGTCGCGGATCGCGATCAATGATTTCCTCGCTTGCTTCTATTATTACTTGAAGCATATGTTTGTCTCTTAACATTTTTCCTAACTTGTTAACCAACAACGTACATACTAATGTTACTTAAGGAGTGATACTTTAACCTAACTAATTAATGTAACATTACATGAATCAAATCTACCAAATACTCTACATATTTAACAAAGTATAGTAGAGACGTCCTTACAAAATACATGAAGTATTCACTCTTGGAGCTTGACAAATATTCCGTCAAAGCCATGCTAAATCTTCATTCTGAAAAAAAATATGGCCATATTGTCGTAAGATTCGTTCGCTTTAAAGCACGAGCTTCGAGAAAGAGATAGATTTTCGATCTTGTATTCATCGTCAATCTCGATTCAACTACAAGCTTGCTATTCACTCGATTGAAAGTCGGATCTTGCCTTAACTCCCATGATAGCATGCCTCACCTCAGAGCTTCACAAGAGCAATCACAGTCGAAAGAGCAAGAACAATTATCCATCAACAAACAAAGCAATGACAGAAAACAGAATATTGATTCATTCATCCTTGAATTAGTAGTACTTTCAGTATAATAAGATCCTTTCAAGTATTGGACTAAGCCTAAAACCATATACTACTTGCAAGTTGCATGTTCCAAGAAACAATATGTATTGAAGTAAACATGAAGATCAATGTGGACAGCACCCATTACAATCTAACAACCTCATCTAAGACATAAGAGCCATGAATAATTCCCCCCAGCTCGTCATATTTGCCTTCATCTCCCTCTATATCCTATGTATGCCAAAGATGAGCAGCAGCGCGGATTGTTGCAAAACCGTGTACTGCAAGATGAAATATCCTACGACGTACGAAAGTAGTATATCAATTAACTTTCCTTTCCGCTTAAAGCAGAGTCAACCTCCGTCATGTGGTTCTCCAGGATTCGATGTGTATTGTCATGACGATTTAGGCCCCCTCATTGAGTTCCCAAAAGCTGGAATCTTTGCTGTTCATACCATATATTACTACAGTGATTATAGACAAATCCAGCTTTTTGATCCAAATGGTTGCCTTCCTCAAAAGTTGCTAAATCTTGATCTTACAACAACTCCTTTTCGGGAAATAAGCCAAAGCAATCAATATTACAAGGTGTATAATTGCTCCGGTGTTGGTGATTTTGAGGGTTTATACTATGAAAAAATTGATTGCCTTAGTGGTTCAAATTATACTGTTATAAGTGTAGGGCCGTCTTCTCGAGTGACTGATTCCAATTGCAGGTTGTTGAAGGATGTGTCTGTTCCAAGTCTTCCAGGAATTGAGAGAATTTTCAGTGAGCTGAGCAGATATTCAAGTATTTATCTAACTTGGGATGCAAAGCCGTGTAAGCTACGTGGTAAGTGGTATGACTTTTTATTGAATTTCAATTTCCTTTCTTCATTATTAGCTTGAAATTTTAGAGCCTGTTCGGCATCATTGCCAAAATTGCCACTTGATGTATGTCATAAACACTAACCCAAAACTGGTCATAATTATGCTTATCTTAATGGAAAAATTAATAAGAATAATTCAAACTATTGCCCATCTTCCATAAATAATCCCTCTTTTAGTAATTTCCTAAATAATTCCCACTAGCGCCCTCCTTTCCAGAGCAATCCCACTTGACTTGGAACCTGTTAAATAGGTTGAACAAACCACCGGTCGTAATACAATTGACCAAATAAATAAAATTAAATCAAAACCCTCCGGCCCCAGTCACCAACCCCTTCCCCTCCCCTCCGTAGCCACCACCATGTTGCCTCCCCTTCCCAGCCACCACTACCCCACAAAACCACCATCCACACACCGAAAACCACCCCAGCTAGACCCATCAATTTTATTTTTTTTTGTTTTCAAGGGTTTTGGGTCGAAATTTTGCTTCAAATTTGAGGTTCATTTTGTTCGAAATTGTTTGAAAACTAAGTTAATTTCTTTAAAATCCTAAAAATTTCCCTATATCGATTTGCTCGAGTGTTAAATGGGGTTTTAGCACTTCAATTTGCTTAAAGAGTTTGAATTGATGAATTTGAAACATAGAAGATGGGATTTTATGCTTAAATTCGCCTAAAAATTGCATGAATTGTTCGAAATTAACCCAGAAATTTTCGAAGATAGTTTGAAAAATCTGGACAAATTGCTCGATTTTCGGTGAAGATGGTAGTGACAATTGATTGCACGTTGGTGGCCGGTAGTTTTTGGTTGCGCAGGCTGGTTGCACGCCTCTGGTGGGTAAACTCATCTTGGATTGCATGGTTGGTTGCGTGATGTAGGCCATTTGTCTCGTATTGAGGGCGACGATGGCAGAAAATTTATTGCTCCAGGATTGCGCTGGTTCCGACGACTGTGGTCGTGTCTCCAGCGTGTTAGATGGCTACTTTTACCGGCTGCTGGCCTGGTGGTGGGCGTCGCGGTTGTGGCCGTAGGAGGGTGGTTTCGGTGGTTGTAACAGTGGGGGCGAGGAGGGGTGGTTTTTGATTTTTTTAATATAAATTTTTCTTAATTTTGTAAAAAAAATTTATGATTTAAAAAAATTAATAAATTGACCAATAATAATGCGCCACGTGGCATTATTAATCTGTTTATTAGCAGGTTAGCATTTTACCTAGGACTAATATAGGAAGGTACCCTAAATACTTGAGATTATTTTTGAAATTACTAAAGGTGGGATTATTTATGGAAATGGGCATTAGTTTGGATTATTTCTGTTAATTTTTCCTATTTTAATTAGTCAGTAAAATTCAAAAATATTTTTTATGGTTTTCCTTATTTGTTTTTATCTTGTCAAAAACAGTAAAAAATTGAAAGCAAAGGGTAATAATGAACCGTTGATCACAAACCCTAGCGTAATTTAATTGATGCTCAATATCACCAACACCAACTGTTTGAAGTGCTGAAACAATACTCCGGAATTAATGGATAATTTCTTAAGTTTTAGCAAGTAGTGGTTTGTATTATGACCTAGTTAATTGTTCTACAATCTACATATAACATATTGGACGTGTTCCTAACTTCTCTTAAATAGCTTTTGAGCATGTTCCTAACTTCTCTCTTAAAAGCTTATTATAGATAAAGGTCAAATTTAATGCAAAACTTTTCCATCTTTTATTGACACTCCTCCTCCTCTAAATAATCTCAAGCACCACTCGGCATGGTGCATTTCTCACCATAGGCCTGTAATTCTAATACATTTTCGCTTTCACGGCCGCTTGTACCAAACTTATTTGCTCCTTAAATTGGAATATGATTACGAGGGCTTTAGGCGTCGACTAGCGTAAGTAGGTCCAAGTCAACCCTTTTTATTACCCTGCAGGCATTCAAACAATATTATTTGCCTAGCAAATGTGTGTATGTGATAAGTTGTGCCTCATTAACTTTTGACCATAACTCCTAACTTAAAATATATGGTTTCAAATAATTACACAGGCTCGAATCGTACTACCTGGATAATAGCAGTAACAATGGTGGTATGCGTTGCAATTGGCGTTCTATGTTTCTGGGGATTTTGTTGTTTCTTGTGTTTTCGGGCATCAAGAAGAAATGATGCACAACAAGAAGCAGTTGTTAGTGATACTACTACGAATACAAATAACGTGGTCACCCATGGGCACGGTAGTACTAGTACACCATCAGATACAGCTACCACCAGACTCGGTCATCTGATCGCCTTCGACTCGTATCCAACGGTGGTAATAGGCGAGAACGGGCGCCTGATTAAACCAGATGATGATAAGTGTTCTATATGCTTGATGGACTATTCTCTGGGTGACACCCTCAAAATATTACCGGAGTGTCTTCATCGTTTTCATGCTGATTGTATTGATCTATGGCTAAGCTCTAAACCCACTTGCCCCATTTGTAGAATTTATCCCCCCATATATTATAATTCTTGAGCTTGCTGTTATGTTTATAAACATGGACATAATCAAACTTTGACTTGCCTCAATTGTAAAATTCATCCATCATGTATTATCCCGTGGTATCTTATTAGATTAATGTATATTCTACCTAACAGATATTTAAAACTTTTCCTAATGTATACAGTAGTTACACATACAGTGTAAAAAAATAACTATTAGTACTAAACAACTATAATATGCTTCATCAAAAATTCTACGGCGAGAGTCAACCAGTGCTAATCACCACTAATATTGGATATTTTAATATTTAGGAATCATGTAATGAAATTATACACGGTACACGCCCGAAGAATATACAATTTACTCATCGTCATCCAATAATCCAATAAAATACCTAATCTTACTACGACGACAAAAATCTCCTAACGTATAATAAATCGACAAATATAGAATTCAATTGTACCAAATTCAAATCCAAAGAATTACTAACTCTGTCCAAATTAATTGCTTGATCCTGATACTCATTGCTTCCTTTTAATGAGAGGAAATCCCTCTCTTTGAGGTTTTGTTTTCTATGAATTCCCCTGTTTATTTGGTTATGTGTCTTGTTCTTCCTCCCTCTTGTTTACATTGCCATCATTTTTAAAATGAGTCTCCTATGATGCTGTTTTTGTTGGTTACCTTACATCATGTAATTGCTGGTGTTGCTGCCTCAAAGGCTTATACTGTTCATTATTGTGATTATGTTGCTTGACTTACATCATGTAACTGCTGGTGCTGCTGCCTCAAAGGCAATTTTCCATATTTGTGTGATTATAGTGGTTGTTTGATCAAACATGATGCTGTGATGTATAAGGATGATTATGGTGTTCACCATTGAGTCCCTATTTTTAAGAGGATATGGCTAATGATGTTAAGCATGCTAATGAACACCTAGTATGAATGATAGGCAGCACCACTCTTATTTTTATGATGCTTTAAGTTTGATTATGTGTCCCCCTTTTATTGTCACCTAAGCATCCATATGATGAAGGGATTCAACTTAGTAACTCTTAGAAGTAGGGGGTGAAATAGCTCCATACTTGGTTACATAACCAGTATGTTGAGGAAACTAACTCTACTTCTAATTTGAGTTAAAAAATCCCTGATGGATGCAAAGAAGTCACATGATGTTTTTGATAGCTTAGCACTGCCACTATTAACTTATATGCCACAAAGCTCAACTAATAATTAAAAGCAAGTAAACTTAAACCAAAAAGTTTCTTCCATTTCATATTCAGTTTTAATGTGTTTCTAAACATGATTGCTTACAAACCTTGTCCTTTCCCCAACTACTACAGATTTCTACTTCATGCATTTTCAAAAAAAAAGATTAAGATAATAATGTGTCTAACCTAGGTTTGTTTAGCAGTCTTGCCATTCACTATGTATATACCAAAAACTAGATCCTAACTATGATTCACAAAATGTTTATATACCCAAAAAAACAGCATCCTAACTTCCATTGTAGCAATCTTCATTGTTATTCTCCATCTATGAAGTCAATATCTTCACCCACACTAACAAAACTTTCATTCAAATATTTGACTGCCTCATCCACTACAACTTGATCAACAAGGACACTTTCTGGTAATAACCCTAGCCTTTCTAACCTCTTTTTACCATGGTGAGGGAGCTTGTAGTTGTTCCCTCCCTTTACTTTTAGGATCTCTAACATCACATATTGTAGCTGTAACCATGTATACTCATAAGCATCTTGAAATTTTGTGACCTCTAGGTTCTCAGGGAATGACTTATACTGTAATGCTTGTATAGCTGAAAAAAACCTAAATCTAAAACATTAAGATCTGGACTTTGAGCTGGTTGGCATATTAGTTGAATATTGAAACCATTTGCAGTGGCAGCAGCAATGAAAGCTGGATCATTAGGCTGTATATGGGGTCTTACATTATCTTGCTGAATGTATATATCCTTAGATACCCCTGTTGGCCAACATCTCATGATAGATGGTATGACTTGATTGATAATCATGTCCCTGATGACTTCTTTGGTGACACTTTCAATTGCTTTTGTTTCAAGAGTGTCAGCCTCTCTGTTTTTACTTCTATTCTTAGCTGCAACCCTCTTGACAAAAGGAAAAATCCCAAACTTCCCATCATGTAGCATGCCCCCATTTTCATCTTTCATAGGCCATGATGTCGCTGCCAAGAACATTGCTTTCACTTTGAACCTCCTTGACTGTTGACACCTATATGGATCTTCCTCATGTAGGAGTAAATAGAACCTCCTCATGTCTGGATTTAGATAAAACCATTTTTCATCTATGTGTATAATGTTATGCATGTTCACAAATCTAGCAGGCTGATAAGTGAGCTTTTAGCTCACTTTAGATGACCTTTTCTAGCTTATTTTATCTACTTTCGTCCCTATTTTGTCCCCCTTCTTCACCTTTTCCACTCCCTTTTTGTTTTGATCAAGTTCTCTACCTCTTTTGGCAATTTTGGCCATTACACCTCTTTTCGGACATATTTTGCACGTGTTTTCTTTGCATCATGTTTTGCAGGTGATCCTGAGATCATGTTGTTGGTCGTGATTCTTGGAAGGTGGAAATGAGGACCTTTGTGCCCCTACGCCGTGATGATAGAAGAAGGAGAAGAGGAGAAGAGGCCCCTCGTACTTGGAGCGGGCGCTCCCACAGAGAGCGGAGCGGGCGCTCCTTGTGGAGCACAGCAATCAGTTTCCATCAAAAACAGGTCCTTTGGGAGCGGGCGCTCTAAAGGCTCCCTGGGCCCATTTTGCCCGTTTTTTCGCATGTAATTGGGGGAGGTATAAATACCTCTCCCCAACTTTTGGACAACATCTTTAAGCATATTTACTTAGTTTCAAAAACCCTAACTTAGTTCTTAGAGTGTAGAAGACATTTATTGCTTTGAGTTGTTGATTTTTGAAGAATTGAAGCTCCATTAATGGTAGTTAATGTTTGTAAGTTGATTCTCTAACTTTCATTTCAATTAAAGTCATCTCTTTTTGTCATCTCCTCCTTTATTCTTTCCTTTTGGTGTGAATCTTCTCTTTTGCAATTATTGTTGTTAAACTTTGTTGATTCTCTTCCTTACTTTAACTTTTGAAATGGAATCTTTGTTTGAAATGCATATTACTATGAATTGTGAGTAGTTCACTTTCTACGGTTTGGGCCAAAACCCTCATTAAGGCCATGGTTTGTGCTTGGATTTAGTGATTCATGTTTAGGATTGGTTGTTGAACAAATGGGGTGCTTCATTGTATGCTTTTGTGATTGATCACCATAGAAGTTGTTCCCAATCTTTACAATGAAGGATCGAAAGATGAAGTTGTATGAGATTCCCCTTTGTTTACTTGACTAAATGGCCATGAAAATAGGAAGTTCTAGTCTTGAGTCAATTGTGTCATTTGTACTTAATCCTTAGGCTAGGGTTAATGCCATGAAAATAGGAATTAACACCTTGTCTAAGAGCTCCTTCTTAGCTCGAAAGAGTAATTAGGGGACTTTAGTTGACCGACTACTCTCTCCCCTATTCTATGTTTTCCCTTGATGTTCAAGCATGATCCATGGTTACAATGAGTGGTAATGCCCTTGCCCTAGTGCTTTAATCATATATTTATACCCTTGTTAATCATATTTGCATAGTTTAACTCTTTTTAGTTGTCTTTGTCTTAATACACACAATTCTTGACCCCCCCCCCCTTTTTGGCTACCCTTAGTTTATTCGACCATAAGAATTCGGTGCTTGACCTTACCTCTCTGTGGATACGACCCTACTTGCCCTTTCTACTTAACTAGAGAGATCGAGATAGGATTATCTTTGTTAGGCTCGACGACGGCCTATCACTGGCTTATCTCTGTTTTGTGGTTCAATGTGTTTTAATACCCATAGCATCCTGTCTATCTTATGTTTGTCTGTTAGTAGTGGGTGGTTTGTACTTGTATGAGTCCTCAATATGCCTTTCTTCACCATTTTCCAAACTGTGGATTGGAAACATTTTAGTGCACCTGCAACTGATCTAAGTGTTGTGCTCTTATGTAAAGGCACAGACTAAAGCCATTCCTCTTGAAATTCAAGTTGTTTTCTACCAACTCTTCCTTGTTTTTTTGCCCTAACATCTATAACATTCCCTAAACTTCTTTGTTTTTGTGCATCTTTCCATATTCTATACAATGTAGTAAAATGAATCCCAAATTTAGATGCAATTTCTGTTTTTTTCCCCCTTGGTATTTTCCCATTAGCCTCACTAAATAACAGCTCATCAACAATCTTTCTTCTTGTTTCCAAACTAAGTTCTTATTTTTTGCTTACCTGATTATGATGCTGTTGTTGTACTTCTTCATGTTCTTCTTGTTGTTGGTCTTCATGCTGTTGATGCACCATATTGATGTGGTTGCTACATTCCTCGTACCCATCCATCCACCACTGAAGACCAAGCTCATCATCATCTTCCATGGACCATTATGGTGATGTAACTAACTAATTCATGAACAATGTCTGATTTTTTTTGGGATGACTCTCTCTTCATTTACTCTATTTATAGAAGAGAGAGTTTGTAAATGGTGATGACAATTGAAGCATGAAAAGGAATGGAGAAGTTTTGGAGGGAAACCAAAAAAATTTGGCTCCACTTTTGTTGGGTGGAAAAAGTCCACCAAAAAATTTGTCTCCTTTTTGGGGGCAACTGCTTTGGGGCAGTAGCAACCCCCCCCAAAAAAAAAATTGCCGCCACAATTGAATGGACCCCACATTTCTCTCTCTTTCTTTTTACTCAATTAATATACCCAATGGTCTCCACTCCCATTAATTATATATCCAAACATTCACCTAATACCTACTTAAAAATTTTGTATTGGTTTCCGTTTTTTTAGAAATATTACAACTAAATAAAAACGAAGGTAGTATTAAATAAAATTACTCCACCTCCTCATCCGTAACTCCCAATCTACCCACTAATTCTATCCTACACACGGAACTATGTAGAGCTACATGCGCACAGCTCAAAACGCGTCAGTTAAATGAACATCAGTCAGTGAACAATGAACATCACCCAATGAACATCATCCAATGAACATTACCCAATGAACAATGAACACCACCCAATGAACATTAGTTGGACATCACCCAATGATCCACCTAATGAACAATGAACATCACCCAATGAACATCAGTTGGACATCACCCAATGAACACCAGTTGGTTCTTTTGATTTACTTTATTGTTCATTTGAGTGAACTTAATGTTCTTTTAACATAAACTGATGTTCATTGGTTGACATTTTCAAATTTTCAAAAATTTAAAAATTTTCATTTCAAATCAATTTTGGAGTCTTGTTCATTGGAGAACTGATTATTGTTCTTTGTGTGTGAACTTAGTGTTCTTTTAACACAAACTGATGTTCATTTGGTGACATTCATGGGTGACGTTCATTGGATGATGTGCAACTGATGTTCATTAGGTGATGTTCATTGATGTTCATTGGGTGATGTCCAACTGATGTTCATTTAGTGACGCTCATTGTTCATTGGTTGATGTTCATTGGGTGTGTTCATTGGGTGATGTTCATTGGACAGTGGGTAATGTTCATCGTGCGCATGGTGCTCACCATAGTTCCGTGTGCAGGATCTACCTATTGCAATCTACCCCTTTGAATATATCATGACCCTTGATTCCATCCAATGTTATTCTCTGCTTTGGATCTTTCTCATGCAATTTCCTAATCAAATCTCTCAACTGTATCGTTTCACCAACTAATTCAGGTGACTTTGATAATATTCTGTAATAAAATGTTATTCACCCCTTTAACGGCATCGTTCAACACAACAGTACATTTTGTTTAAAAATTGGGGTTCTTACCCGCCATGAGGCCGCCATCGCCGCCTCGATGAGGTGAGCCCATCAACCACGACAAGCCTGACTGACTGGCTGTGGCCTTAGCATCTTTGGAAAGCTTGATTTATTTTCAGTTTTTTATTTCTAGTTTTTCTTTGATTATGTATTTTGTTTCTACCGTCACAAATTTTCAGAATAACAAATTACAACTTTAATATTCAAATTGATGTCATATATGATAGGATTTTTTGTCAGAAAGCATCTTTCATGTATGTTTTTTTGCGAGAAAACACCTTATAAGTTCATTTTTGCGAATAAGCACCTTTTATAGACACTTTATTTAAAAAACACACCTTTGTAAGGATTCCGGCAACTAAAAGTGTAATTTCCGATCAAGCAATTATGTTTTCCCTCCAATTTGCCCAAGTGCATTACACTCTCTCTTGTTTTAACTTTTTTTTCATCTCATTTACTTCTACTCCCTGAATAAAACCTTAACTCTCTCTCCTACTCTCTGCCAACCTCATCATATCTTTTCCTTCTCTACTCTTTCTCTCTGTAAATGTTGGTACCATTGATGGTAAAGGAAGGTGCTGCATCACCTACGTCACTACGTGTAAAGGCTGATTTTTGCGAAACGTGAGTGTATGGCGTGGAAATTGTGACTGCTTATAGAGGAAATTGAGCTTTTATTTTGGGGTTTGCTGAATAGCTCTCTACCCAACAATTTTTTTGTTGATTTGTTTCTTCCCATAGAGCAGAAGGTGGCAAAATTCTATCTTTGAAATATCAAATTTAATTAGTGCCAAGCCAACATCAATTTTATCTTTGACATTAGTCTTAAATGGGAACATGAATTATCTTTCGGAATTTGTATTAGCAAATTAGGGACTGCTTGTTTCATTAGGCAGGCATTTTAACTACTTCATCACAAAGTAATGGAGACTTCAATTTTCAGCATCTTCAGTATATATTTGTAAGAGGCCCCTGTATTTGTTTATGTGTGGTGTTGGTTATGAAGATCCTAACATAAAATAAAAAAACAGAGCATGCAAGATATGTTGAATTTCTTTTTTTGGAGAAATTTTTTAGAATAAAATCAAACCTTTCCTCTAGGTTTTGTAATTGGGTTGAAGATACAAAGGAATAGAGAGACAAATGAAGTTCTGATGATAAATTAAAGAATGGAATGGGACCTGAGGAATTGAGTAGAAGAAGAAGGACTAGAAATCCAAGGAGCGTGAGATTGAATGGAGAGTGTAATGCACTTGCGCAAATTGGAGGAAAAACATAATTGCTTGATCGAAAATTACATTTTTAATCGCCGAAATCCTTGTAAAGGTGTGTTTTTTAAATAAAGTGTCTATGAAAGGTGTTTATTCGCAAAAATGAACTTATAAGGTGTTTTCTCGCAAAAAACATACATAAAAGGTGCTTTCTGACAAAAAATCATATATGATATAACAATTCTCAAACAGAAATGCTTGTGATTTGAAAAAAAACAAAAAGGAATTTGTAATAGGTTAATTTGCACAGAACCACCTTAAGTTTGCCCAGTTTTGTAAACTCTCACCTTTATGTTTTTTTATAACTTACCACCTTAAGCTTTGTAAACATTTATAAACTCCCACCATTTCACGGATTTTGTCTAACACCGTTTGTTGTGGGCCCCACTTCAGTTATAACCTTTGGTTTTCCCTTCAAAGGTTTCACTTACCTTCCCCTGCATCTCTCTCTACCTGTCGTCTTCCTCATATCACCATTCAATTCTCCATTTTTTTTCTTTCCATTCTTTCTCTACTCATGCATCTCTCTTCAATTCTCTCTACTTGTCGTCTTCCTCATATCCTGTTAATCCATGATTCACCTTCTTCAGCACTTCATCATATGAAACAAATCAAACCCAGAAAATTGAAGGTGGAAATTGCAAGAAAATGAGTGTTGGAAGGTTCAATTTGTGATAAAAAAAAGGGTGATTCATGAAGATTTGATGAAGATGAAAAGGATTAAATTGGTGATTTGAGGGATTTGTTATTTGGGTTAAGTGAGTGTAATGGAGATCTTGGTTTGTTGAATAATGGAGAATTTGAAGGGTGTGATTTCGAGTTTAATAAGAGGTTGATGATGTAGGAGATCTTGGTTTGATAAAGAGATGAATGGGGAAATGAGATTTTGGAGGGAAAAGCAAAAGATTGGACTGATGTGGGGTCCAAAGTTAACAGAGTTAGGCAAATTCCGTCAAATGGTAGGAGTTTATAAATGTTTACAAAACTTAAGGTGGTAAGTTATAAAAAAACATAAAGGTGGGAGTTTACAAAACTGGGCAAACTTAAGGTGGTTCTGTGCAAATTTTCCTTTGTAATACTATTGGAGGTGTTTATTGAAAAATGGAGTGGGGTGTTTTAATAGCAGGATTAGGGAAGAAGAGGGTGGGCTTTGTTTCAAACGGAGGAGAGAGTGGAAGGGGTGGGGGTGATTATATTAGGAATGTGTAATTTATTTTTCTTTTAATTTGATAGATGGGCAACAACGTAAGGGGCTGATGGGAATTTTTACATAGTAGTACATAGTGGTATACGTCATTTATCGGATAGAGGTATATAGCGGTACATGATGTTTATTATAGAATTTTCGCTTTTTTTTGATATGTTCACTCCACCGGCATGGTAATTCAGCTCAGACACTATGTAGCAAGTGTAGTAAAAGTTTCTACTAGGTTTCGTTCTTTTCAATTTATTTTCAGTCCTTATCAGAAAAAATGAGTTCAGATAAGTTGAGATAACTTCATATAAGGTTTAAAGGCTTGTTCTCTTCGTCTAGCTGAAGAGAATTGAAAAAAACTCAATTGATCTGAAACTGACATGAACTGGAAAAAACTCAATTGATCTGAAACTAAACTGAAAGGAATAGAAATATGTGAGAGTAAACTATTGTCAAGAGTTGAACTAAAATGAATTGAAATTAATTGAAAATAATTGAGCTGAATTCAATTGAACCGAAAATAAACTAAAGAGAAGAGGCCCTAATAAGGTCGAATAAGGTCAAATAAGGTCGAATAAGGTCTGATAAGAAAAAATATGTTCAGATAAGTTAAGATCTGATAAACAAATTGTTAAACTGATATTCTTGGTCCTACCCAATTCTTAGTTTTTTAACTAGAGATTGTTAATTTTAGATTTTCGAATAAGTTAAGCTAAGTTAAGATAGGTTTTTAAAAATAAGTTGAGATAAGCAAAAATAAGTAGAAAATTTTAGTTTTTCAGTTCTTAGTTTTTGTTCCCTACAATTATTGGATCAATCACTTCGACCATGTTAATCTTAATAGGTAGAGCCACATGTTTAATGAAGTAATTACTAGCACGTTGTAATGGACCAAGCGCAATTCTTTCAATCATTTCCTTTGGCCTTCTACACTTCTCTGGTATGGCGTTTGCGAGCAAGTTGAAATCGACTGAGAATTGAGACTAGTAACTATGCTGATGTCGTGATGTGATCTCACATTAAACATATTGTTTTTGGATCCAGCTACTAGCCTACTACATAGGTTATGTACAACTTGCTGCCCCGGATTAAGAGTCTATTTTATTCAATTTATTAGTGCTTATTTAAATTTATTAGAATTTGCTCAATTTATTTATGAAAGGGTTAACTTTTACTTTTACTTATCTTAACTTATCTCGACTTATTTTTGAGAGGGTTAAATTTTAGGAAAATTATCATTTTGGGTACCTGAGGTTTGACAATATATCATTTTAGGTACCCAAGTTTTCAATAATATCGATTTGGGTACCTGAGGTTTGACAATAGGTTCAATTTAGGTACCTCCATACTAACGGTGTTAACTTGCCGTTAAGTGTGACCCACTTTGACCTGTCAAACGGGCCGGTTAAAAAAATCGGGTCCGGGTCAAATAAACGTTGAAAAGTGAAAACCCTGTGCGTTCGGTTTTGGTAGACCCAACGGGTTAAAGGATGTGAATTTGTCAAACGAGTCGGTTAGAATAAAATTTTTTCGAATTCGGGTCCAATAAACCTTTAAGACCCAGTTCAGTTTCGGGTAGACCCAACGGGTTTAGGGATTTGAATTTGATCTTTCTTTTATTTAGTTTTTGGGCATATATGTAAAAAATTCCCATAATTTGATACTATTGCTATAGATATAATGATTTTCCGGTCAGTCGAGTAAAAAAGGGCTTTCTCGGTTCGGGTAAAAAAAATTGTGTTCAAAACCATTATTTTTGGGTTGGATTTCGAGTCGGATTTTGACAGGTTTAGACCCACTTCTTAAAATGATCAATGACCATAATCTATTTCAAGAGTAGTATGGGATTTGCCACTTTTTTTTGAAAATAATAACAACAATTACATCTTTAAATACATTAGAACCGTTGATTATCTACCCGAAACTGAACTGAGTCTTAAAGGTTTATTGGACCCGAACTCAAAAAAAATTTATTCTAACCAACCCGTTTGACAAATTCACATCCTTTAACCCGTTGGGTCTACCGAAACCGAACGCTGGGGTTTTTAACGTTTATTCGATCCGGACCATTTTTTAACCGGCCGTTTGACCGGTCAAAGTGGGTCACACTTAACGGTAAGTTAACACCGTTAGTATGGAGGTACCTAAATTGAACCTATTGTCAAACCTCAGGTACCCAAATCGATATTATTGAAAACTTGGGTACCCAAAATGATATATTGTTAAACTTCAGGTACCCAAAATGATAATTTTCCTAAATTTTATTTCTACACTATTTTTGTTGGAACTTAAATGAAATTCTAATGTCTCGATAGTAGTCCACCGATTTAAATTATATGTTAGTTACTTTTTTGGTAAAAAAATGTCACGACCTTTTGACTCTCGCTAAAGAAGAGAAATTCACATTCACCTTTAACTTATCGTACCGGATGTCCGGATATGGCTACAATTACCGCGAGCAAACATAAAACGTAAAATATTAATTACAGAGGTTTAAAAAGTGGGTTGTCCCTTTATATTCTCGCCGAACTTCGGCTAAAATTTGAATTTATTATGAAAAAAATATGCATTGAAATCTTTATCTGCTGATTTACCAAGAAGAAAAAGGAGAAGGAAATCTGATACTTACTCCTTTCCAAATTAAATGCAACAGTCAATATTTTGCACTATTCACAATATGTACTTGACTAAAATTTGAGTTTTACACATAATGAAAAACATAGTCAAGTGGGATCTTGTTAGATTCGTCTCGTTAAATATTTTCGTAATATCAACTTTTTATAATTTTTACTTATATATTATAGTAGATATTAACCGTTAAAGTTATGTCTCGGCAAGCGTAAAAGGTGAATTATTGCATTTAATTTGGAACGGAGGAAGTATATCTTTTAGAGGAGATTTTATCTTATTTGATACTCCCTCCGTCTCTTTTTGTCCATTTACTATAGCTCCAAATGCCAATGAGAGTGATGTCATAGGCATGTTGGTGGGGACAACAATTAAAAAGTTTACTTATTTTATAGTAAATGGGTAATTAAAGTAGGTGAAGGAAAATTATAAAGTACATGTAGGACCAAAAAGTGATAAAGTAGGGTAAATGAGTAATATAATATTTCCATATAAGGAAAGATGAAAACGTAGGACAAACAAAAAGAAACGGACAAAAACGAAAAGTAGGACAAACAAAAAGAAATGGAGGGAGTATATCTTTACTTGTTTACTCCTACCTTTCCTGATTTTTTATCTTCTATATGACGGCTAGTAAATGTTTTATTAGGGTTTCCTTGTACTATAAAAGGAACCATTAGGCTATCATTTATTTAGTACCTCAAGTACTCTCAAGACTCCTATTTTGTAATCCTCTAGTTTTTCCATTGTACATTAAAGAAAGCTCCCAAATCCCCCAAACCGTGGACGTAGGTCAAGTTGACCAAACCACATTAAATCCTTGTGTTATTATTTATTCTTATTGTCTCTTTTCTCATTCATATTATATTGTCGATATTTTGCTCCGCACTAATGAAATACATACATTCACCCCTATTTCACAACAATTGGTACCAACAGTTTAGGTTGAGATTCTAGGTTTGGTGTTCTAGAGAGTGTTTGATTTTCTTAATTATGTCGTCAATGAAATTTGATGTTGAGAAGTTTGATAAGCACGTGAATTTCGGGCTTTGGAAATTAAAGATGAAGGCCATGTTAGGTCAATCTGGATGTCACAAGGCCCTTGATGGTGTATCCAAGATGCCCACATACATGAACTTGGAAAAGTGGGAGGATATCAATTTGAATGCTCTATCTACTATTCAACTTTGTCTCTCTAATGAAGTTTTGAGAGAAGTTTGTGGTTGAAGTTGGAGTCACTCTATATGAACAAGAATGTCACAAATTGTCTATTACTCAAAAGTAGACTTCAAGATCTTCGCCTAGAAGATGGTAAATCGTTTGAGTCTCATTTAAATGAGTTCTTTTCTATTATTATGGATTTGAAAAATATCGATGTAAATATCGATGATGAGGATATGACTATTAGGTTGTTGTGTTCATTACCGCCCTCTTATAAGCATTTTCGTGATACTATGTTATATGGTAGAGATGATTTGACTTTGGATGATGTTAGAGATGCCCTAACTCAAAGGGATTTAATTGATAATCTTGTTAAGACCAATAGTTCATCTCATAATAATGCTTTGGTTGCTAGTGGTGGTAAGAGCTCTAATAAAGGAAAAATTTGTAACTATTGCCATGTTAAAGGGCACATCAAATCTGAGTGTTGGAAGTTAAAGAAGAAAGGTAAGTCTGAAGACGACAAGCCCGTTGCAAACTTCGTTCATAGTGAAGATTTGGATGGTGGTTTCGCACTTTAAGGTTGCAAATTTGGGTTGCGGTTTCTACGATCTCTTTATGATTCATGCATTTGAGATCTTGGTAAAAAGAGAAACCGTGTTGATTTGTTTTGGAGTTTTAAATTGCTTTTGTATTAATGTTGTAATTTTTTGGTTTTGCATTAGAATAATAATTCTAGTTATGCTATTTCGTATCTCAATTAAGGTACTTTTATCATTATTAAGTACAATCACAATTTAGAATTTTTTTAATGTAATTTAAATTCTAGAATTGTTTTGGTTCATTATTCAGATGAAGAAATATTTTCAAGAGAGTTGGGTCAATTTGAATATTATACTCGTCATTGTGGCAATATTCTCTCAATCTAGGCCATGTGATGGTTCAAGTTTCAGATTTTGTGTTTGACAACGCACCGGTTCACAAGTTATAGAAGTGTTCGATTTTGATTGCCTAAAGTTGGTAGACATTGGGTATTTTGTTTAAGGTGGAGGATTCACATTCGTGAATTTTTTGGTTGAGCATTGCTTCGTGGATTTTGGAACTTGTTAAGATCGTGGATTTCAATTCAAGGTGGAGATTTGTTATGGAAAAGATATGCATTGAAATCTTTATCTGCCGATTTACCAGGAAGAAAAAGGAGAAGGAAATCTGATATATCTTTTAGAGGAGATTTTATCTTATTCGATATATCTTTACTTGTTTACTCCTATCTTTCCTGATTTTCTATCTTGTATATGACGGCTAGTAAATAGTTTTATTAGGGTTTCTTTGTACTATAAAAGGAACCATTAGGCTATCATTTATTTAGTACCTCAAGTATTCTCAAGACTCCTATCTTGTAATCCTCTAGTTTTTTCATTGAATATTAAATCTCTCGAATCTCCCAAACCGTGGACGTAGATCAAGTTGACCGAACCACATTAAATCCTTGTGTTATTATTTATTTATTTTTGTCTTTTTTCTCATTTATATTATATTATCGATATTTTATTCGCATTTATCAAACACATTCCTACCCATTTCACAACAGAATTGATATCCACAAACGGTCCACCATCAAATTAGCAGGCTCGTGTCAAACTAATGCACCCTAGCCAAACTCATGTCGGACTAACGGACTCATACAGGCTCGCCCATGTCAATCTCTACCAGAAATCGTATTCCTAGCAATTATATTTTGTACGTTTGATGAGGACAACTGAGGCCGTGACATGACAAGACATTTATGGACGAAAATTGAGGCTTGGTATAACAATGCACACTTGGCATTATATATTTATATGCAAGGTCGTTATACATTATCCTCACGTTTTTGGATTTGGACCACAGTGATCTCTTATATGCAATTGGCTCACGTGGTGAAATCACGATTATATTACATCTACCTCCATCCAAAAATGTCTTCTTCCAACATGTACATTACATATTAGGGATTGTTCTCTACGAAAAATATTTATGATAAACTTTATTGGGTCTATGCACAGTCTTACACTAGATTAGAGTTTAATCACGTATAAGTCTAGATATGATTCCATCTTAAACTAATTGGTGATAGATGGAGTAATTCGAGAGATTTATATGTCTGCGATCCTCCCTCTCCCTACTTGGAACTGGTAATGGGTCATGATCGTTCGCTCAGATACCATGATAATTAAAATTTGATAGAAAACTGAAATTGTGTTGGGCTACTCAAAACTGGCGATGAGTGGAGTGGCTCCTTAATCTTATACAGGATATATGAAACAAACACAACATGGTATGTGTTATTGGGCAAGCTCGACTCGCTTTGATACCATGATAAACTTCATTAGGCCTACATATATAGGTATGTACCAGAAGAGAGTTTGATCACACATAACCCTAAATGGGGTTCCATCCTAAAACCAATGGATGACATGTGAAATAGCCCACCAAATCTATATGTGTCTCCTTTTCCTTCTCATTTGTCGGTGTAAGATTGCATATGTGTATTTCTCCTTAATACTTTAGCTAAGCGGTTATATCCTGAATATTACATGGGCGATATAATAGAAATTATTTTTCAATTAGCTGTTGAGTTGGAAATTCTTTTGCGTTCAACATTATATTGTGGAAAAAAGGCATATTTAAGAATTAGTAAATTAAATTAGAATTAGAAGAATCTGAGAAAAATGACTCACTTCATTAATCTCATCTTAGTGGTTGTTTGATTGACATTAGAAAACATGAGAAATAGAAATTTCCGGGAATTGCAAAATAGGTGAGTTGTTTGGTTGACAAAAAAATCATAAATGGAGGAATTAGAAATTTCTAGCAATTTTGATTTCCCACAAAAATGAGGAATTTAATTATCTAGGTCCCCCTAGGTAAGTAGAAATTCTCGTGGGAATTTAATTCCCACATTGTCAACCAAACAATTTAACAAAATTCTCATGAGAAATAGAAATTTCCGGAATCCCAAAATAAGTGAGTTATTTGATTAATAAAATCACAAAATGGAGGAATTAGAAATTTTTAGGAATTTTGTTTTCCCACAAAAATGAGGAATTTAATTACCTATGGAGCACGTGGAAAATAAATTCTCATGGGAATTTATTTTCCACGTGCTCCCTAGTAGTGAATCATCCTCCAAAAAAAATAAGAAAATAAACTTCACTTAGTAAATTAAAGAGTGAAAAGGAAATAAATCGTTTTCATCATTATTTTACTAAGTTTTTTTAGGAGGATTTACTAATAGGAGAGCGTAGATTCACAAAAAAAATTTAAGTTATGGGACAAAATATAGCATTTGGGACACCATATAGGAAGGACGATCTGGACTCCATTAACATCTACCATTTTTGCTAATATTTATTATTTGTGTTTATGAAAAATGGCAATTATTTAGAAACTGATCGCTTATCAAATAACTATGATCAACCTCTATAAATGCAAAATCAGATTCCTAGACAATATTTTATTGGTTCTTTTAACAATAATTTTTTTTTCATTAACAATAGTAGGAAATTTGCCGTTTAACTCTTCTTTTAATTAGAGAAATATTGTGGATTATTAGCGAGTTAATCCCAATAATAATTATAGTGAGGGCTAATATTACCCTAAGGATATTGATCTAATCGCGTCCTAAACTAAGTATTAGTTTGATCTTTGTTGTCATCTTAGGGTGTGTTCGACAAGTAGTGGTAGAGGTAGAACTAGAATTTCTAAGCGGAATTAATGATATTCTTGTAATCATTGGCAACTTTGATTTTGTCAGGTGGCATAAAAATACGTATACCCCTTATTTTTCAAATGTAACTCTATTTCGTTCAAAAGTGCCCAATTTTCAATATTTAACGTAAGTAAAGTATGTTTTTCAGTGGATCCAGCCTTATAAGTGAACTGTGCAAACCTAATTTACTCGTGTAATCGTGTGAATGATATTTTTATGAAAAAAGATGACTATTGGTATTTTGAATTATATTACTCTGTAGGTTTCTATTCGATTTTACTACTTTCGGTTTTGGATATATTTATTGAAGTCGGGAAACTCAAATTTTTTGCATGGCGCTGAATAAAAATTGGGTGACTATTTAACCAATCAAACGACAACTCATACCGGCAATTAGAAATGTATATTTGGGACCAAAAAAGAAGCCGTATATTCTTAATAATTTTCACAACAAAAGCTTAATACAGCGGTTACTTAGCTCAAAAACTCATAAAAAGCAAAACATTTCACTTCACCCATTTACTTTGATCCCTGTTTATTTTAGCGACTATATAACAGCGTGATTGAGCAACAACGAACAACACCAACATTGCGCAACCGGCGATGAGAACGTTCTTAGTAGATGATGGAGTACTTGTTGACGGCCTGCATCGGGTAAAGGGCATCGACAAATTGAGCAACCGTCTTGAGGACGTTTTTGGAAGTGACTTCGGACAACCTCTTGTCTGATGAGGACCCTGGCCTGTTTGAAGTACCACGGAACACTATGTGTGGAACTCCATTTGCAATTGCAGTCTACAACATGTATGAAAACCAACAAGCAAAACAGAAACAAAATAGAGTTAAATGCATGAATCAATATATTATATCCCAAATTTTTGTAACACGTACTTTATTATTAACTAAAAGGATGTGACATAAATACTGAAATAATAATATGGGACGAGTATAATGTATGGAAAACTGACCGTGACAACAGCAGCACTTTCAGTTTCCACAGCGGAGACACCAAGTTGGGAGTTGAGGTAGTTTGCATAGGCCTCGTTCATGAGGTAAATATCAGAAGAGCCAATTTTCAGATCGGAACCAATATGAACAGTGGGGCGTTCACCAAAGTTGATTGACGAGGCGATTTTAACCCAATCGGAGTGGACGTTAATCCAAAAGGTTTTCTTGTGTTTTGAACTTCTTGATGTGTAGACTGGCACTTTATTTCCAGTAATAAAGGCCAAATAATTGTCTCCTGCTTCTGGCAAATTGTAGTCTCCGAAAACCAAACTTGGTACCACTTTCACTGGGTCGGACACGTGCTGCTGCTTGTTTTAACAACAAAATTAACACAAAGTAATCGGATAGTTAATAGATACATTCATGGAATAATAATAAAAATGTATCGTGTTAAGAGAAAAAACCACGTGTCAGTTTGAGGACTAACATATACTTTTCATACTATTCAATTTTTTAAAACCCTTTGTTTTTCCGAATTTGTGAGAGGGTTGCATTGTCACGTGAAGCAACCACTATGTAGAAAAACTTTTACGTTGCATGTGAAATACTTATGAGAACTCTTTAGTTCAGAATGCATGATTGTAGAATTTTGTTAATTTTTTGAACACGGTGAATGATGATAGAGTACCTGCCAAGTCCAAGAACCAAGGTAGGCGACTTGTGAGGGAACAACGACATCAGCGATGAAGACCTTGTTGCTCACAGTTGCAGCGGATCCATAGTTGACGATTCCTGTGATTCTGAATGTATCTAGGAGAATTTGAACTGTCACTCCTACATTTGCCTATCATTCATAAAAAATGTTAATAGTATTACTTTGGATGTAGCATGCAAGGAAAGTAGTAGTCAACAAGTATTTCGAGCACCTTGTCCTTATTAAAAAAATTAGTCCGCGAAATTAAAATTAGTTTGCACAGTTTTAAAATACCTAAAGCATGGAAACTAATGAAATTATGCCTAAAAGCACAAAGATAAAGCCAGGGTATTTTGGCCTTTGGAATAAACTGCCTAGCTAGTATATAGGTCACTTTACACGCCTTCATCAACGGCTCCGCAAAAATATATACTTCATAATGAAAATTTAAAATGTAAGGGCACCAAATCCTAATACCAATGGCTCTCCAGCAAGAACATAGATTGCAGGGACGTCATTAAATTTTCCAATGTTGAACTTCCTTCCTGCATAATAAGAAATTGAAAAAAAATGAATATGTAGAAAGAAAAGAGTACATGTTACTTTAGATTTTCATATTTATGTCTAAAACCAAAAAATGTCAAACCAATGTACGTTAATTATCTAGCTAGTGGTAATTAATATTTATCGTACTTCCTGGTACCAATTTTTTTTCCATTTGACGTTGACCACGAAGTGTGTCAACCAAGTATGTGTATATATAAGATAATAATTTTAAACATAATAGTGTCCAAGGATATGTCAACAATCGTGAAAAACAACTCAATAGATTACAAAATGATCGTCTTAGTCATTTGAGTTACCAAGTTAGAGGAATCACTCAAACTCTAGTGTATAGATAAAAAGTAACCACTTTAAATAAACAGTAAGTCGGTCTTATGGTAAGATTTTCTCACATGAGAATTTGCCAAATATAGTGGAACAAAATATTTTTTGACATAAAAGAGTATGAATTGATCTATCAAAATAACCTTCATTACAAAAGTTGTAAGATAAAGGACCATTACCGGAGATAGTGAGGGAGGGAATAGATGTATGAGGACTGAAGTAACTAGAGTTTTTAAGGATTTTCTCATCCCTTCCACTAGAGATAACCAACCCCAAAAACGGACCGGCTTCGAGGTTAATCCACTGGACCACACTAAAAAGAGGGTGGTCGACGTTCAATTGCGTGGTTTCGGGCACCATAACAAGGAGCCCGATCACCAAAACTGCCAATTTCACACCCCACATTTCGGAAGCCATGGCTATTTTTGTTTTTTGGCTAAGACTTTTAGAAGAGAGTTGGTTGTGTTGCTCTTGTTGTGAACTTGGGTGTAAGTGTGAGTGCCTTTATATAGGAATGAGAGTGAGGTGCTTAGCCTATGCATGAATGGACGACAATAACTCATCTGTCCATATCAATGAAATGTTAATTACTATTTCATAGTATTATTATTTTCATTACTATGTTATAATTTATTGATTCCAAAACTATAAAACATTCACAATAAAGGTCAAATCTAACAAGTAAGGAGTACATTATATGTATTTTTTTGTGAGATAAAATCTGATGGCCTTTTTTCGGTGCTGACCAACAAGTTCTAGTGTTGACTGGTTATTTGTTCTACTTGCACTTTCTTTCCCTCTCTTTTTGTTATCAGTTGGGGTTTCATTTCCCTCCATTTGCCCCCTTGTACAAATCGTACTCACCCCCAAAGTAAATCAAATTTTCCCAAAAAAATACCCTTATACCAAAAAAATTGATAAACTATGCACAAATAACAAGTCAATACCGGAAAGAGGCCTTGATGTTTTATCTCACAAATAAATAACGTTTAGAGCGAGGTTGTTTGTCAAAAAAGTTATAAGGTTGTTTCTCACAAAGTGGAACTTTAGAAGGTTGTTTTCGACAAATTTCTCTTTAAAATATACTATTTAAACCCATTTAAAATCATTCATTTTATTTTGACCCCACCAAAAATATTATTTCTAACTCCGCCACTAGGCAAAACTACAATCACTGGTGAGATTTAACACTTATAGAAACCCTCTTTTACATCATTTTGGATGCAATCTTCTACAAAAGGGTTATAATTACTCATTTGATTTTGATGTTAATTTCATTTTATCTAGCTTGCTCCCCTTTAAGAGAAAAAGACAGAAGAAGAAAATGTCCATAATAACTTCTTTTTAATGTAGGTGAAATAAAGTACTCCCTCCTTTTTTTAAATCTGTACATTTTTTTTCATTTTGGGATGTTTTTTTAATTGGTACACTTCTACTTTTCTCATAAATGGAAGGTTGGTCTACCTAATTATTACCCTTCCCTCCTACTTTTTGTCTGTTTCTCTCTACCTTTTTCACTTTTTCCTTACTTGTACTATCCTTTTCTCTTACTTTTGCACTTTTTCCTTGGTCCGCGCGCAAAAGCAAATGTACACATTAAAAAAAGGAGAGAGTACATGATAAAATTGAGGGACTAGTTGTTTATTTATTTATTCACAGTTTTCAATGTACATTTTTAATAATTAATAGTTTCAGTTACTTATTAAAATTTTATAAAAGATATATATGTTTTGTACATAAACATCAAATTAATCTGATAAAGTGGAGTATATTTTTGAAGAAAAATACATTCAATTTTTTTAAAACTCTCGTCTTAACCCTAAACTTAGGTTTTTTTAATCGTAATATGACTCTTTTAAGCGATCTGAATTTATCTTAAATTATCTGAACTTGTGAACTTATTTTTTTTTATTAGACCTTATTCGACCTTATTTTACCTTTTAAGATGAGAGCTTATTCGATTATCTAAACTTATTTTTTCTGATAAGTATTGAAAATAAGTTGAAGTCCACTAATTTGCCCAAGGTTCACTTCAAAAATGTCATATCTTCCACTACTCAATATACAAGCCTATTCCAAATCTTTTATCTGATGCCGCAAAGGAAAACTGTCTAGCCAATAATTTCATACATATAATACAAAGGTATAATGACAAGGGATCACCTTGTCGTAGTCCTCTTGACGAAAGAACATTTCAGAGATTATGAGTTATTAACATTGATCGAGTAGGATATCGAAGTGACGTAAAATTTTATCCAGTTTATCCATTGGTTATGAAATACGAGTAGTGGCAGGCTTTTGAAGAGGAAATCTCATTCGATTCGATCATAAGCCTTTTTCATATCGAGTTTTAGTACAAACCAACCATTTTAGCTTTTAGATTTGTGGAAATAATATCTAATAGATGGAGCTAAAGTCTCTCCCAAGAAGAGAAACAACCTGCTCTCAATAAAACTCTTTAAAGCTGCCAAAAAAAAAAAAACTCTTTAAAATACTAAAAAGAAGAAAAGAAGATGGCAGTGAGCAAAATTAGAAGAGACGGATCGACTACCATCGTTCTCCCTTTTCTTTTTGGTTTATTGAGCGGATATCCCCTCATTTTATAAACGTCGTTACTCGTCCCTTTTACTGCTTTGGTATATAACTACTAGCCTAATATGCATTTGATGCGTGCTTCGTGTTAAGGATGTAGGCAGTGAAGTGTATACATATTTTTCACTAGATTTCTATGCACGCGATACGTGCGACAACAATTTTATTATGAAATTTTATAATCTACAGTAGATAATTTTACGGATAGTCGCATCTTACCACTTAAACTTTTCATGTTTTTAGAAACTCCCACCTTAATGATTTTTTTAAAAAATTCCACCTACCATTTACAATTTTATTAAAAATCCCACCACTTAACGGTTGTCGTTAAATTTCATTAACAAAAAACCGTTAAGTGGGTCCCACATATACATTTTGTTAACAAAATGCATGGAACTTGAAATAGTTGCAATTCTTTTCAAATAGTTGTAATTCGTTCCGAATTTGCTCTAAATTTGTTAAGGATTTGCCCTTAAATTTATGAAAATGACTTCATTTTCAGCGTAAACTAATAATAAAATGCATATGTGGGACCCACTTCACGGTTTTGTTAACGGAATTTAACAAAAATCATTAAGTGGTGGGAGTTTCTAATAAAATTGGAAATGATAAAGTGGAAATCTAAAAGAAAAATTTATAAAGGTGTGAGTTTCTAAAAACGTGAAAAATTTAGGTGGTTTTGAACAAAAAAAATCCTAATTTTATTTGCATTCGATGTATGTTTTGCTACTGTAACATGATAAAATATGAAGGTACACAAAATATTTTATTTTCAAGCTAAATTAATTTTGGCTCATTTTTCTTTGAAAACATCCCTTACTCCCCAACATCAACTACAACTTTAAATATATAGTACCAGGTAAGGTATTTTTTGCTCATTGTCTAAATTAGAAAAAATTCAAAAGTACTTGAAAATATTTTATCATATTTCTCACTCATGCTAAAATACTTTATCAGGATCAATTTGATCAAATGTGCCTTCACTCATGAACAATCAATTACTCATGTATTTCAAAATAAAAAATTTCAAAAGTATATAAAAGTATAGCAAAGTGGGTGTCTATCTATAGATCTCAAGAAAATATAAAGGTTTATATTTTAAAAATTGTTTTTACTTTGTAGGTTATTAGATATTTTAGTTAGAAGTTTTGAACATCTTTTATTAAAAATCTGATGGCTAAATTTGGAAATAAAACTTAATTACTTAATAAACTCATTGATTTATTTTATTTATTTTTTCTTTTTTTTCTTTTTGGTGTCCACCCCCACCTCTTCACTTATATAATAGAGATATGCCGACAAATTCAATATTAGCGAGAACATAGGGAAAAGACGACGATAAGAAATTAGTGGACAAAGTTGAGGATTTGTTTTAAAACATGTACGTGGCAACAGGCAAATGGCACTAAATGTTTGCACCAATATATATTTTACACACGTGTTTCAGCTACTCGCCGCAATTCTTTCTGTAGATCAAGTTTTGAAGTTAGAGTTAACCCCATAATTAGTCCCTAAGCTTTTATAAAAGTAGAGTTAGGTCCCTTAAGTTTAAAAAGGTAGAGTTAGGTCATAAATAAATGCTAGGGTTAGTAACATTGTGCAAAAAAACTAATATCATGAAAATTTTGGTTAATTATATTCAATTAAACCCTTGCTTTTCACAAAATATTGCATTCTATACTTTCCCATCCTTTTGATCTACTGGGTAAAAAAAAATAAAGGAAGACAAAAGGCCAAATTTATCTTTGGTAAAGCAGTAAGTGTATTACTCTGCCATCAAAAGCAACATACTATGCTCCTGCAATCCTTCTTCAAATTACATTCCCTTTCCAAAATGTCACAGGTGTTAGAATATATGAAAATAAACATATTCATTATTCGGTTATTGTATATCTTATGTATATCTTTTAGTTAGATGTATATCTTTTGGTTAGTATTAGTTTCCTTGTTTATAGGAGTAATATCTTTTGTACTTATCTTTGGTACTTTGGAGTATATATCTTTAGGTTGTAAACATTTTACGATTAAGGAAAATATTCTTTCATGGTATCAGATTGCTAGGTTTCTTTTTTTCCTCTCTAGCTTCGGTCGCACACCTAGCTTCATAGCCCACGTTCTTTTCTTTTTCCGTCCGGCACCATGACTGGCGGGGAGTCATCCTCGGCTTCGTCTTCTTCTTCTTCTCTTTCTCCTTCTCTTGCTTCGATTCAATCATCGAACATTAAACACGGCATACCTATTATCCTTGACATGGAAAAAGTTTAATATTCTACGTGGGAGGAATTGTTTAAGATTCATGCGCGTGGCGTCGTTCATCACATCATCCCGTCAGCAAAGACCAAATCTCCTGTGACTGATGAGGAAAAGGAGGATTGGTCCATCATTGATGTTACGGTTTTGAAGTGGATATATGGAACAACCTCTGATGATTTGTTGAACACGATTCTTGAGCCTAACTCTACGGCTCAACAAGCGTGGGAACGGCTTAGAGACATATTTCAGGATAATTAAATGTCTCGTGCCGTCACACTTGAGCAAAAATTCTCCAACACATGTATGGAGGACTTTTCGAGCGCCTCTGTCTATTGTCAACGACTTAAAATGCTCTCCGACCAATTAAAAAACGTAGGAGCTCCGGTTTCCAATATCCGCCTCGTTTTGCAAATGGTCGCCGGGCTAACGGAGGCCTATAATGGCGTTGGCACTCTTCTTCGTCAAAGTAATCCTCTCCCGCTGTTTTACCAAGCCCGTTCGATGTTAGTGCTCGAAGAAGAGGGTTTAGCAAGCAACGAAGACCGCTACCGGGCCTCCTCTACCGCCTTGGTGGTCGGATATGGCGAGGGTTCATCTTCGGAGCCCACCTCTAATAACAGAAATTCTGGCCATTATAATACAAATCAGAAAAATAACTTCTATCTATTACTATGATAGAAGTATAATTTATTGATTCAAATACAATAAAACACTCAATAAAGGTCAAAGCTAACAAGTACATTTTATATATAGAATCAAATATAAATCTCATATAATAAAATTAGGGGCTGGTACGTGTTGATCTAAAGTGGGTCAATTGTCCCCACTTAGATATGTAATTTTGGAAAATTTTCTTTATAAATATGATTATTGTTTAAAATCATTTAAATTATACTCTACTATGTAAACTCATTTAATTTATTGATTTTAGTTTGACAGTACTAAAGATTCTTTCTGGCTCAGTTACTAGGCAAAACTACAATCAGTGATGAGATGTAATACTCGTGCAAACCCTCTTTTACATTATTTCGGATGCAATTTCTACAAAAGGGTTATAACTAATCATTTTATATTGATGTTAATTTCATTTTTATCTAGCTTGCTTCTTTTAAAAGAAAAGGACAGCAGAAGATAATGGTCATAACTTCTTTTTAATGTAGGTGAAATATATGATAAATTGAGGGAGTAGTTGTTCTATTTATTTTCTCGCAGTTTTTAATGTACATCTTCAATAACTAATTTTTTAGTTACTTGTTAAAATTTTATAAAAGAAATATATATTTTGTAGATAAACATCAAATTGAATCTAATAAAGTGGAGTATATATTAGTAGAAAAATATATTCAAATTTTTTAAAAGCATCTTCTTACCCCTAAACTTAGGAATTTTAATTGTGAAATGACTCTTTTAAGCGACGGGTGAATGGATTTTGTAATCAAGACCTCCGCTAATTTTTATCTTTTTTTCTTTTGCAATTTAGCACGTTTTGTCTGAGGCAAGTACTACCATGAGATACATAAACATATAATTTATTGTACAAGGATATATTCGAGATACATACGCACTCTCACTCTATTTTTTTTTTAACTTTTCTGAACTTAGCTGAACTTAGTTTAACTTATGAACTTATTTTTTTTATAAGACCTTATTAGACCTTATTCGACCTTATTCGACCTTATTTTGCCTTATAAAAGAAAATCTTCTTCGACCATATTCGATCTTATTAAACCTTATCTAAACTTATTTGAATTTATTTTTTCTAATAATGACTGAAAATAAGTTGGAAAAACGGACCCTAAGAGTCCTCAATTTGCCCAAGGGTTCACTTCGAAAATGTTATATCTTCCACTACTCAATATACAATAGGGATTTAAGTTGGAGATGAAGTTTCAACTTATTATCGTCAAAATAAGAGGTCATCCGCCCATTTTTAGACACGATAATTGACAGGGACTTCTGTGAAAATTGGAGGAAAAAAACTATTAGACACGAGAATTGACAGGGACTTATGTGAAAATTAGAGAGGAAGAAAACCATGTTTTAGTATTACCTCAAACCATAAAATAATAGGTTAAATACTCTTTAGAAGAGGAGGAGCCTCCTTGAATATTAGATTAGGATGTTGGGAAAACAAAGCAAGTCTCAATACCTAGAGAGAGCAAGTGAGAGAAAATTGTTCAAATCTGGATTTTGATTATCTAAGGGAAGACTAGTAGACATCATACCTGAATCAATTAGCATATCTTAGGCCCTGTCATTTTAGACTAAATTAACGAAAATAAAGTTTATTTAGTTCACTCCGGTTGATCTTCAACTTATTTGGAATCCTATTATAACTACTATAAGGGAAACTCCCATTGCTATACCTGTAATTTTTTATAATACCAGTAGTATACCTAAATTTTAAATTTTCCACTGGTATACTCGAGGTTCTTTCATACTCCCATCTATGACTTTTTTTAGGGAATCCTCTGTTAATTAACATAATATTTTGTTACTTTATATATAAAAAAAATCATTTTGTCTCGATCTAAGATCCAAAAACATCGCGATTTTCTTGTCGAAAGAATATTTCGGTCAAGGTTTTGGGGGAATTTTTCTCGCTTAAGGATCATCTATGAGGTCGGAATTCGCATAAAACGATTAGATGGACTTTGATTTACGTTTAAAAACATCTCGATTTGCGTGCAATGACAACTAACATTTTTTTGGTTAAAAGGTCATTTCTGGGAAGATGGATAAACCTCGGGTATACCACTGAGAATTTTTTAGAAACTTAGTTATACCAATAGGATTATGATAAATTTTACAATTTTTCAGTGGGGATCTTGTGATGCAGAGAGTGTCCAAGACCATTAGGCTTATGGATAAGGTTGCGAAGCTTGATGATCTGCAGTGTGAATTGCTGCTTCTTAGGGCGTGTACGGGCATTTCAAAACTCTATTTTGCCTTGCGTACTTGTCCTCCTTGTGTCTTTGAAGGGGCTTATCGTTTTTTCGATAGGGCTCTTCGGTCTTCTTTGGAGCGTATTGTTACTGCTTCAGGGCCTGGTTTTTGGCGATTGGCAGCGGCGTCTTGTTACCCTAACTTTTGCCTTTGGAGGACTTGGTGTTTATTGCGCGAGTGATGTTCGACATTATGCTTATCTGGCGTCTCGCTTGTAGTCTGCTGGTTACAGGATAAGCTTCTATGTCCTGCAGGTATTATTGGTTGTGGACGTGCCTTTGAGGATGCGTTGAGTCTTTTTAATAGAATTGTGTAGTCTGACATTTTGAATAATCCTAGTGTAATTGCTGCCTCTAAACTTATGAAGAAATTGGCAGATATATACTTCACAAAGGTTACTGCATCTGCAGAATCTACCTTTTCTTTATCTCCTTGACAGTTAGCTTTGTGGTAGTCACAGCAGGGGGATCACACCTCAGATTGGCTTCGGGCAGTTCCTATTTCAGGGTTGGGTCAGACTATGAACCCTAAGACTTATCGGAGTGTGTTATGTTACCGGGTGGGTGTTCCTTTATTCTCTACTTCGATGTCGTGCTCTCCTTGCTCTAGCGTTTTTGCAGGGGATGTTTTTGGTGATCATGTGGTGTCGTGTGCTGGTATTGTGGGTATTAAACATCGGCATAATGTCGTTCGGGATACTCTTGTTGATATTTGCTATCGTTCTGGGATTTCGGCAAGAAAGGAGGTTGACATTGGATCGTCTAGGGGGAACGACGGGGCCCTCAGGCCAGCAGATGTGCTTCTTTATTCTTGGGATGGTGGTCGGGATGTGTGTGTCGACTTGACATAGTCTTCTCCCCTGACCCATTCTGGGTTGTCTGACTTTGTTCTTGGGCGTGTTGTTGCTGACGCGGCTCATCGGATGCGGGTCAAGTATGAAGCTCATTGTCGAGCTATTGGGTGTGGCTTCCTTATTCCCTTTTCCTTTTCTTCTCTTGGGGAATTGGATAAGGTGGCTATTGCTTTTCTGAAGCGGGTTCAGAACTTCTCGAAGACACAGAATATAGGGGCACGTGCTACTGTCCATATTTTCACTAGGATAGGGTTTTCTATAGCTAGAGGAGTGGGTGCCCAGATTATATCTTGGTTGCCTACTAATTTCTTGTAGGTTGTTTGATTTTGTCCTTTTATGATAATAATAATAATAATAATAATAATAATAATAATAAATACTAAAATTAGTCTTCTTCTAATAATTACCCCAAATCCACCCTATTCACGATCGAGCGAGCATTGTAATGCCTCTCCTCCTACATCCCTAACCAGCATTATTGTTATTTATTACTCCTTCCACTTCAAAATAAGCGCTACATATTCCTATTTGGGGTGTGCCAAATTGATATCTACATTCTTTTTGGGCAAAAGTTTTTTCTCTAATTCTTCTTTCAAGTTAGGCCCTACATTCACTAATGCACTTTTTCTCTTTACTTTTTTAGTTTTATAAAAACTTGTACAAATAGAATATAATATTCCACATGTTATTGTTATTAGAAAAAATAATATATGTATCTTTTAGGATTAAATAAACATTAATTGCATCGATTAACGTGTGATTTTGAAATATATAATTTCTCAACTTAATAGTTAATAGTACCTTTTCAAAAAATGTATTTAATGCTTGTAAAAATCTTTTAGGCTTACATATCTTGATTTGAATTCGATAGAATTTCAATAAATCCCAATAATCCCTTAATAATTGAAAATCTACAATGTTGGTACATCTTCTTAGGTGGAAACAACTCTAAGTCTCTCTCAAGAGAAGAAACTACCTACCCATTCAATAAAACTCTTTAAAATATGATAAAAAATCCTATAAACATGAAGAAAGAAAAGAAAAAATGTAAGGTGAGCATAATTTGAAGAGAAGGATAGACTACCATCGTTCTCCCTTTCTTTTCTTTGTGGTATTTGAGCGTATATTCCCTCAAATTAAAACGTCTTCACTCGTCCGTACTTTTTCTGCTTTGGTATATTAACTATATGATATAGGATATGTAAGATGATTGAGCACTTTGTCATGAATATGAGATCAGTTTATGTCCGCAAATTAAAATGAGAAAATAACAAATGCCATTAGCTAGAGAATTCTAGAAATACACTACGTGGCATTCTGTAGGGCAAGTAACGCTAGGGATTTCTAGATGTTTACCCTCCTTATCTTTGTAGTAGTATAATTTACTTAATTCCATTCATTTTCTTAAGTTTTATCCATTTTTCATTTACATCTAACCATTGCTCCAATACACTTTTATTGCTTCTTTTATCAACACTAATAATGATATTATGATTTTCAATGAAAACAGTAATTAAGTTATAATATTTTAATTGCATTTATGAATAAAACTACTAATTTATAATTTTTTGCTAATATCTGTGTACACTAAATTTTAGCTGTATAGTTCAGTTTAACCACGGGGTACCACCAGGGCCTCAATACTAGTTTTTTTTAAAAGTTCTACCAACTATTACTTTATTTCTTATTGGTAAAACTTTATCCTCTTTTATCCTCCGTTACCCTATAAAATGGAATCCATTTCTTCACTTTGACCTCAAAAGCAACTAAAAGACACAAGAGGTGGCCCCCTTTTCCTATTCTTCTTAGTTATTGGAATTGTAGTGATTGGATAAAACTTAAGAAAATTAAGGGAGTAAACAATATTTGTAATATTTTATTTTGTGTATGATAATTGCATAACTAGTTTATTATGTTAACTATTTTTTAGGGGAATATATTCTGTTACCTGATTTATTAATTTCTATCAACAGTATGAAAATAAAACTGTAGAGAAATAACCATATATTATCTTTTTTAGGTTCTATACAACATAAAACATAATGTACCTATGACTTTAACATAACATTAGGTTGATTGTCAGTTAATGACGATTGAGCAATGGGGTCAATCTACACAAGTAGTGTGACTACTACATGTGCCGATTTCAAAATGTTCGTTTTCAGTATTACTACAGGGAGGCGAATATGGTGTCGGACTACATAGCTAAGAGAGGGCATGAGAGTCTTTCCAGTATTGTATTCCTCCTCTTGATATTTTAAACTGGCCTCCGGACTATAAGTCATGCCTAGTTTTCACTCCTTATAAAAGAGAAAAAAAGCACATACAGTTGAAGTGACTCTACAAAAGGTGTGTTTCTAGTTGGTTACTAGTTAGTCGAAAGTTCACTGGTCATCTAAAAACATTTTCTAAGAATTTTTTCTCATTTTCCGAAAAACTGTATCATAAAAATGCCTAAAATTTAAAACTAAATATTTTTGTCAAATAAAACCTAAACACAATGGTGTTTTATGGTGAAAGATTTTGTATACAATTTGTTGTCTTTGGGAACCTTTTATATTTACTTAGTTTGTATATCCTTTAACAAATTTTAAAACCTTTTAAGCTGCAACTAACAAATGTTTTTTTTATTTGAAAGGATAATTGACAAAATAGCAACTTAAGGGCCTGTTCGTTATCTTTTTTGTTTTTAGTTTTCAAACTGAAAACTAAAAACCAAAAACACGAAACCAGGAAAAGTGGTTTTCACTTTTTAGTTATCAGTTTTCAAAATCACCATGTTCCAATAAATTGGACTAATTTTCTATTCATTATAGGACATATATCATATGACTTTGAAAATAAAAAACCAAAAAATAGAAAAACCACAGTGATATCGAACGGGCCCTAAATAATTGGATTTGACAAATTTCCCACCATTCTATACAATGTTTTACTCCATGGGCCTTTCGTGGTCCCAATCTCACCTACTCACGTGATGCTCGTGTGTCGTGTCAAATTCAACTGTTTAACGAATATATGGGCTTGGTTAGATGGGTTACTGGGGACAACTCAACAGCGTATCGGATACACGGGCCCCAATATCAACATATATTGATTTACTCCATGGGCTGGCAGCACTAAATATGATATGCAACTGTTGTGTATTCTAATTTCTACATTATGGGACCTATTAATCAAAATAGTTTTGTAAATAATTTTTTTCCCCAGGTTTGTGATAGGATTAAATTAAATGTAGGGCCTGTTCTCTTTGTCATAAAACAGCTGAATTGAATTGAACTGAACTGAAATGAAATGAAATGAATAGTGATATGTGAGAGTGAAAGTATTGTCAAGAACTGAACTGAACTGAATTGAAATGAACTGAACTGAAAATAAGTTGGGGAGAACAGGCTCGTAGTATGACTGCTCGATGCTCGCTACACATAAAAAATTTGAGCTGAAAAACATTCTTCTTCGTAAAGAACCTGACACCAAGCTTTGCCAAGGCCGTAACTTGCTCATTTTGTGATAGGGCAGGCAACAACCAATCATCAAATTATAGACTTAGAATCGTGATAAGGATTATGGGCTTTATGGCCACTATACTTTAACAAAATTTTAGAGACAATAAATTTTCTTTTTTTCATTTGCATTATCTTCTTCTTTATAGGTTCTTTGTTTATGCTATTCTTTTAGGTAAATATTAGGAACATTGAAGTAAAAAAAACTAAATCGGATGTAACTAAATCGTACATGAAACTTTATTATCCTTTATATTAATCACTATAGATTTCCTTTATCTTTTTCCTATTGGAACATTTTTCATTTATGAAGGTTCAATATTAATTGCAACATTACTAAATTTCGGTAAAAGTTCTTCGGATGTGTTTTCTCTCTTTCTTCTTACATTTTCACACGACCTACTTAATATGTGTGCCAATATACAAGGATAAATATTGTCGTAGATAAAAACCGCTAATATATACTCGTTCTTTACGTACTATGTACTCACTTTTGTTTATATCAAGTTTTTTAAGCTCTACGAGCTTCTTTTATTGCTTACTTGACAATTTGTCCCTCTTTTATCCTCCACTATCCCCACAAAATAGTCTTAGTCGGAAAAGGCAATGGCCTAATCCACAACAATTGTACAAGAACCTGCCCGAATAGATCAACGCAAATGAGAGGATTTGACACCATTAACAAGTACACCAGACACCACCTTCTACAAGCATAATGCTAGCAATTAGCCGAAGACGGTGAAGGCCATAGCCGTCGAGCTGCACTGAGGTTTGTGTTGCAGCAGCACCCAAACGGCAAGCATGTATAGCAAACGAGCTGCCTTCTTCATGATCTTCATCTAGAGCCGTTACTTATATATTGCTTCATCTGTTAATTTTTTATTTGTTGAGTTGCGTGATAAGACTATGAGAGTATCAACCTCTTTACTTTGCCATGCACATGCAAAATGAATGCACTTAGATGAGCCCTTCATCTCAATCGTGAACCTCAATTGTACTTGTAAGAAATATACTGCAAGTTATGCTTACAAATCATGAATAGATCTGTCTTTATCTTCATCGTATAGATAATAATAGTTGTCCTATTTCATTTATCTCATATTGCACATTGGGTCTAATTCTTTTGTCCCATTTATCTCCCACTTAATAATTTGGCGGATCCCATCTTATATCAGTTTCGTCAACAGGTACCAAATTTCATATTGGCCACAACTTATAAAATATGTAAATATTTTATGTTATTATTGTTTCCGTAAATATTCTTTGTAAACCTAATGTATATAAACTATACATTGTTAATTAATGCCAATATTCTTTGGCCACAACTTACAAAGAATATTTACGGAAACAATATATAATAACATAAAATATTTACATATTTTAGATATTCTAACATTACTACAAATTTATCTGATGACCTAATGATTCAAACCATTGTCTTTTATATTAGGCATTCCATAGCCTCATCGATTACACATCAATTAGAACATTGTTGATGAAGGTTATCACACCTCTGACCTCACAAAAGCTTATCCAAGTAATATTACACAAGACCTTCTAAATCAAATCAACACGTTCACATTTATCAAGCCTTACATATGATACAAAGTAACAACGACGAAGACAACAACATACAACAATAATGATACAATACAATACAATACAACACACCAGTGACAACTCCATCAAATTAATCTCCAACTTATTTACTCTTGATCTTGAACATTGTTGGAGTACATACAACTTAATCTTATTACATGCTTTGTTTACTTACAATCTTCTGGGTGTGCAAATGCTGTAGGAGAGCACTCAAATCTCCTAGCACTATAAACATAATCACAATAGCACTTTCCGCAACACCAATAAGCAGGACCACATTTCTGCCCATAACCAACACAGGTTAAAGGCCTATTAATCCTTTCCAACATTATGTTTGCAAGCGGGTATGTGTTTGAAAGCATGTATGGGTCACTTGCATAGGTGGTTTCGGGTCGGGTGAGCATGAACAAGATTGCAAACATGACTACAAATTTCACTTCCATCTTCTTCATCTCTATCTTTCTTCTTAGTTTTCACTTTACTTGTTATAATCTTGTGTGTCTTGTGTTAAGTTTCTACCTACATGTTGGGGTCCTATTTATATAGACTACATGCACATACTAGTATATAATAGAGGCCGACATTATTGATGAGGACATGGATGAAAATGAAGATCAGAATTATTATTAAGAAATAATTGTTAAAGATTAATCTAGAAAAATCTAGATGGTTGATGTAAAATCTGAGAAATTATGATGTTTCTAGAATAGTCTTGTAAAAAAAATCTTATAGATGTAATGTGGAGAAATCTAGAGTTGTCAAAATCTAGAATTATCTAGCATGAGATTTGTATAGAGAATTCTAGAATTAGTATGTAACAAGTATAAATATGTATCAAGAGCATGAGTTAGAAGGTGAGCTAAACAAAAGAGCTCCACCACAAATATTAGGAAGGTAGAAACAAAGTGTTCTACCAAAGAGAGTGAGAGACATGGGCTCTCACAAATACTTTTGTAAAATTTATAATCAATGAACATATAATTTTGTGATATTATTCGGGTCATCAAAATCAATAATTGGATGATAGTTGAGGATTTGGTTCTAAAACATGTACGTGGCAATTACATTATTGGATTTGACATTAAATAGAGATGGATTTGATATAGAGTAATTAGTAAGTATATTGACATTATTGCTCGATCATGTAGCAATCAGTCATAGTAAATGAAATCCACTGAGGATAACATATCATTATACTTTTTGTTCTTAGAGAAAGGATTAGGTTTAAACCCTCTTTTATTAGAAATGAAGATCAATGTAAATTTCAACTTACGGAGGTAGTATATTACAAAATAATGGTAATATTCGACATAGCATCTTTAGATACGTACTTATATAACCTCATTTTACTATACAATATATCATGAGAATAATTTTCGGTATGTTATACAAAATGCACAGATCTCCATTATTCTATGAAGTATATAAATATATAAATACAATTCGGAGGGGAAACGAAAAAATATGACCAATTGAAAGAGGCGAACTTTAGCTTGCCATTACGACCGGTGATTTGAAGAATAGAACTATAGAAAGTATGTGCAGGCAAAATTAAACAGGAAGATTTGTTAATAAAAGAAAGGAAGGAATTAAGAAGGAGAGGATGTGGCCTGGCCTGTCAGGCTGTCACCTGTGTGTGTGACAGTGTGAGGTAGCGTAAAGAAGGCATATCAATATACACAATTTATTCTAATTTAAAATTAGACCAATCTAAACCTACATATTTTTAACAAGCTCATTCCATTTAACTCTAATCCAATACTAAGCTTTTTCCTGGATATTTCGCACCAACCTAATACTAAGCTATTTCCTGGATATTTCGCACCAACCCAGCCGTCCGTCCCTTCTCTTTTCCTTTCTTTATTTAACTTTCAGTCTTGAACAACAATTTTTTTTAAAAACACCAGACTTATTGAATGAATTAAACCAGTCACTAAATGGATTAAACTAGTCACTGAATGAACCAAACGTTATGATGATTGAATGGATAAAATAGGTCACGAAATGGATTAAACTAGTCACTATTTTCAGAAAGACGATTTATTCCCCTTTTAATATTGAGTTTGGACTGCCTAATATTAATTTAAAAATAAGTAATCTCTTACAAAACAAGCTGACCGACTATGAATATCCCGTTTGAGTCCATATTAACAAGTATAACTTGTTGCTTGCATATGAAGTATATATTACCTAATCCCCAAAATAAGATAATCTATCAAATTAAATTGAGAGCACGATCACCCGGAACCACTGACCAGTTGAACACGGCCTTAAATCTAGATGTTTTTTTAAGACAAATTGCCAAGAGTGACCTTTGTTGTCTATGTATTTTTTCATGTAATTAATCACAAAGTTGACGGGATCAACATTGGCTCATAACTTCATAAGCCCGTCAAAAAAAAAATTGTCTCATAAGAAAGAAAATATAGGCAAGAGTTTTCTACTGAATATCCACCAATGCTAGTAGTTTCATGCTTTCATGATAGAATACTTTGAATAATTTCCCATGATCTTTTATGCTTCCCCCTTTGTTTAGTTTTTATGTTTCAACTCTTTGTATCATTCGCCATCTTTACCTGAAATCTATTATTATTTATATGAGAAAAAATATAATCTTGTGATATTTTATTAGATTTGATTTAATATGCAAAATTACAAAGACACCAACTACTACTGTTGCGTATTCACCTTCTCCTTTACCTTCACTACCTTAACAGATTTCATTGGGACATTGTTTAACTTTCCTGAAATGGAGACTTTTGGGATTGTTATGAAACCTGTTGTCTTAAAAGCTAGACTATTCCTATCCTAAATTGTATACTTTCAATATGCCAACTTTTTATAGCCTTTAATTATGCATAATTATAAATAGTAATGATTAAACTTGAGTGTAGACAAACCTACTAAATCAAAGACGTATCAACTTTAAAAAACGGAAGAAATACTTGATAATACTTTTTCAAGAAGTTTTGAAAAACTTTACAATATTATTTCTTTGCTCACAAGGTCTTCCTTTTTGTAATATACCTCCCCCAAATTGCAAAATAATTATCGAATGACATACTTGATTCGCATATAGTTGAACCATAAGCTAAAAGACCTTGACAATTAATAGTATTGGTACTCATCAATAATTACCCAAATGGTATTTCACTAACATTTTCTCTCTAAATTCTAATTAGTGATTACCATTACTACAAAATTATCAAATATCAATTATGGTCGATTTTATTTTCTTCATTGTTATACCTTTTGGTATCATCCTCCTTCTTTCTAGTCTATGTTGGTCGTGCCGCAGCAGAGGTGTCCAGGTCCAAATTTCATTCATCATGGCCCATAATGAAGCCCAATCTGGGACCCAAGCCCAGGCCCAGCAAACAGAACCCAAGGGACTTGACCAAGAGTCTATAGATTCATATCCAACGGTTGTGATTGGAGAATGCAAGGAGATGATTAACCAAGATGATAACACGTGTTCAATTTGCTTATCTGAATATGATCACAATGATGTATTGAAGGTTTTGCCTGAATGTGTGCATAGATTTCATCGTGATTGCTTGGTTGAATGGCTCAAATTGAATGCCACGTGTCCTGTTTGTAGGACTTATCCACCTCGTCTTAGTTCATCAACTTCTGAGTTTTGATCTTGGTGGTAACTCGTAAGAAAACTCATTCAATTGGTTTTTTGTATATATTTCTTCTTTTAGTTCGTTTGCTTGTTAGTGTATATAGCCTATATATGGTACCGGATGCCTATGTCCTAGCGGTTAACGCTAGGAAGGGCGTCTGGTATCATTGTCAAGAAAAGTCATACAAAAATAATAAGAGTGAGTTATTTTTTTTTATAAAGATAGAAGAAAGTCTTAAGAGATTTTATAAAATGGGGTTCCAAATGTCTCTATGACAAATCATATAATAATTGTTATACTATTTGTTAAAACACTCTTTATAATAGTATCGGAAACTAAAAGGCAATCAGGGGAAAATGGCCTATATATTTCATTAGAAAGTGTAATTTTCGGGTTATTAAATAGAGATGCGGATGGTGTGGACGCATGATAGAGTGGGCTTTCAGAGTGCTTAGGTCATGACCCTTACATTAATCAACTTAGTGGCATTTGGTTCAGGCATTGAAATGGAAACAAAAATAAGAATGGAATGGAAACAAGAATCATTAACTTTTAAACTTGTTTGGTCCAACAATCAATGGAATGAAAACATTGAAAAAGCAAAAAAGAGTAGAAAACAAACCCCCTAACCATTGCCCATTCTCTATCTCTCTCCTTTCTTCATCTCCTCAATCCACCAAATGTCAGCAAGGCAGTGCTGGGCTGGTGGCCTATTGGGCAACAAGGCAAGGCAGCTATGTGGTGTATGGGTTGAGGAGAGTAGATTGTTAGAGGAGGGAATCAAATGTGTTACCACAAGTTAGAGGAGGGTTTCAAATGGGGGATTGGGTTTACCTATAGAAAGAAAGTGGAAAAAAATTATTACCAAACATATAAAAAGAAATCAATCCATTTTATTCCATTCCATTTCCAAACACTAAAAAACCTCCAACCAAACATGATCTGAGTGTCAACTAGTTTTGAAGAATTGTCCACGGAGAATAGTCTTAGCTTCCCACTTTTTTATTGATGAAAAAACTAGTTGCCTAATGTATTTCTTTTAAATAAATAAAACAAACTCAATCATATTCATATTAGCCAACCGATACTTTTCTTTGACTTGTGTGGGCTTTCCTTTCGAATATTCAAAATTGTTTTATCTTTGGATAAAGAACTATCCAATTGATGGTGTTGTATAAAAAAATAGAATCATGCTAAGCTTGACTAGGTGGTAAAGTGTTGAGGATTGAATCTTTTTGTCAATTTGAAGTGGATTGATATCAGACATAATTCCAACTTAAACCTTGTTCTCGTCAACTGAATTTTGTTGAATTGAACTTATTTATTCTGAATTGAGCTTATTTTTACAGAACTGAACTTGTTCGTGCTGAACTGAGCTTATTGCTACTGAACTAAACTTGTTATTGAACTGAACTTATTTTTACTGAATTAAAGTTATTTTTACTGATTCATGTTGCTTTTTCTTTTTGCGCTATTGATTGCAACTGAAATGAACTTATTTTACTGAATTAAAGTTATTTTCACTAATTCTTGTTTTTTCTTCTTCTTTGCACTATTGATATTCTGAACTTATTATTACTGAATTGAACTTATTAATACTGAATTGAGCTTATTTTTAGTGAACTGAACTGAATAATATTGAACTGAACTTATTTTTACTGACACTTATTACAATAAGTTGACGAGAAACAAGGCCTTAGGGCAATTCAAATAAACCAAATGGAACCCTAGTACCCCAAACAACAAATTCCCAAGAGTTTGAAGTTGACTTTTTTTTTGTTCAAAAGTCTGTTCTTGTTCAAAAGTCTTTTACCAAGCTATTGGTAATATAAACTCGCAATATGATTGGCAAACAAAAAATGTAATCATTATAAAAGCTAGACACTCATGTAATGTAACTCCATGTTTCATAAGAGATGAACTCATCATTTCTCATAACATTTTCCTAATCCTCTTCTATTCCACGAACATAATTATGTTTAGCAGTAATCATATTCTCCCTTTTGTTGTAGTTTTGTGTATCATCCTCCTCGTTTATCTTCTCTGTAGGTTGTGCTGGAAGGTTTCAAATGAAGCCCAAATACCAGTGTCCATATACCTTACCCAAGTCCAAGCTCAAGCCCAAACTCAGGCTCACATACAGCAACAGGCAGAGCCCAAACTGGGGCTTAACCAGGAGATATAGATTCATATCCAACGGTTGTGATTGGAGAGAATGAGCAGATGCCGCAGTCAGATGATAACACGTGTCCCATCTGTATATGTGAATATCATCAAAGAGATGTTTTGAAGATTCTGCCAGAATGTTTGCATAGTTTTCATTGTGATTGTTTGGTTGAGTGGCTCAAATTGAATGACACGTGTCCTGTTTGTAGAATTCATCCACCTCGTTGTTAAATCCTAATGAAATATTTTCTCTTCTCATCATTTAGTTATATTGGTTTAATATTTATCCACATATGACTTTGATCAAAGGATAATAATATGGCAAAGTTAAGTACGCTTATAAAACTTTGATAAGGTGATTAAAAGTAGATATATTAAATTAACATAAATAATATTTACATCCATCAACCTATAACTTTGGTATGACGTCTAATAAGGGACGTTCGACTAGATTCTATTGATATACTAAGTTTTAAAAGTTGCATATAAAAATAATATATTAATTACATGTGTAATAATTTGAAAATACATATAAAAAATCACCGATTAAGTAATGTAGATGTTTGATTTAATAGAATACTTTTACTTATGACATCTTGTATGTGGCCCTAATAGCTATATCGTTTTGCTTAATTAAATTTATTTATTAAGTAAACTATATAGTACTATTTCAATAAATATGCATTATCAAATCTAATATGGTGCAACCAATACCAATAAAGAAAGTATATGCTTAGGATCATCTGAACTCGAAAATCTCATTTGTCTCCCACTTCATTCCCTAAAATAAGGAACTCATGCACTATGAACTATGACTAAGCTCGTACCTACATAGTTTATGATGAGAAGAGTTACTTCCAAAGCAGTTTGTACAAGTGTTCCTCGATTATGTAATACTCTCACTAGGGTTTTTTTGGTAGGAATATTTGGAAGGTTTATGTTTCTTAATGATGTACATTTTAATCTTTACCATCTCAAATTTTACACTGTGTAAAAATTATAAAATGATTTTTGTTTTTGAAATATACATTGAGAATTGAGAATGATAAAATAAGACCTCATATAATTATATTTTTCCTTATAACAATAATAGAAAATTGACAAAGCGTAAATATGTATAGTCACTATTTAAGATACAAAGTGAGTAATCAATATTAATTAATTGGTGAAGCTACGGACAAAATTTATCCAAGTCACTTTGTTTTCTTTGGTCCAAATTGCTTCATTTATTTTGTCTTAATTGCTTCTCTTTTTTTGTCTGCTCATTTCTATAATAAAATTCTCATATAGATTTTCTTTAAACAAATACTTCTTCCGTTCCAAATGTATTGCAACCTTTACCTTATTTGACAATTTCATATTAATTGCAACCTTTCTATTTTAATCACCAAAAAGATCGCATGTGCAACCTTTCTCTTTCTTCATTACTAATTAATCACATGATGCAAGTGGGGAAGATGACCTACTTTTTTGTTGTTCTTAATACTTGTGTCAACCCCCTATGTTGCAATAAACTTGGAACGGAGGTAGTATATAGCAAGAAAATATGTTGTGCTATCATGTGAAATCTAGTCAATTTTGTTTTAATGTATAAAACAATTGTTCATCACAACTTTTTATGATTTTTATCTAGGAAAATGCTATATAGTATCATTGTATTTTTGGCTTTTCTATTTGGTATCACATATTATTCAAGGATTCTACATGATACCACTGTAGTTAGGACGAATTGTCTAAAGTACCATTCCGCTAAAGAAAATGTTAGTTGAGAATTAATTAAGGATAAGAATTTGATTTGCTCACCAAGAAAATTAGCAGATTAAAATTTTGGGTGCATTTTCGGTTGAGTTGAGTGGAACCTGTCATGACATACAATTGGACTACATGGTCAAAGGCTTGTCGGCTGGTGCAATGGTTTGCGTGGGACGGCCTCATTGTCACGTGTAAATCATGTGGGCCAATGCAAAAGCGTGCTACCGAGTTTAGTTTCTGGTAGTTAGTGGGCTTTTAAAACGGGCTCACCTCGTTCAAATTTCCTAGTGGGCTTTTATAACTCTAATAGGCTACCCAATTTATTACCCATTGGTTTTAGGATTGAACCTCATCAAGACTTATATGTGTTCAGACTCTCCACCGGTGCATATACCTAGGTGTATGGACCTTGTGAAGTTTATGATACCATGTAATTCCAAGTTAAGGAAAGATGATAAACATAAAGTCTAATCAGTTATTCCACCTATAACCGATTAATTTTACTAATGTCAAAAGAAGGAACTATATATTACAGTATTAAGTGAGATCTTACACAATTTAATTTTCAAATGTAAAAAGTTTTTATTCATACATCATTAACGTTACGTCAAATAATATGGAATGATTCGTTAACATCTTTTTTGCTTTTACATTTCGAAGGAATTTTACCATTTTTTCTTCGTGAATCAAAGCTAAACTAATTGTTTGTAATGGGCCTTTAGGGGCCTGTTCAAGTGCAGCCCAAAGAATAATTATTCTTACCTTAATATAATCTCATAGAGATTATATTTTTTTTTAAAAAGGAGGGAATACTTGAGTATTTTCATGCATTTAGTAGACCAAAATATAAATAGAAGGTCGACGTCAAAAAAAAGGGGATCAACTTGTTTCTACAACTTCCCTAAATCGACAATTCGTCGTGAAAATAAAGCATTTTAAACTACCCTTTTCTTAAATGAAAAGACCCCATTCAAGTAGTTTCATAGGTCTGATTTGGGAGTCAGTTCCCACTTCAGTGAATCGATTTAGGAACTTTCTGTTACACCGTCATTGATGAGTAGGTAGGTAAGTTAGGTGTACCTGTTGCCTAGGTAAGTTGATGTCCTATTGTCTCCGAGGGCTATGGTTCAATCAGTCAATTGTAATGTTAGAATTAGAGATGAGAATGACCAAGTACAGCTTTTGGATTCCGATATCTTCTTATTATTTTTCGGTTTATTTTATCTCTCTCTTTTTTTAATAAAAAGATGATCTGTTTTAAAATAAATAATTATTCCAAGGAAACCTTCTCTTGTACCGTGGATTGCCTGTTAATAAACAATTCCAACCATTCATTCCTTTCTATTAATTATTATTTATATAACTAAATTGAATAACCATACAACATAAAAAATGTATAATAATTGAAATTATACCTACTTAATTTACTTGAACTTTTTAACATCTAGCTATTTGTTGTTTCCTCCTCTTTATGCTACATTGGAGAAGGTTCCTCTTCTAAAGTTTTCATATCTTAATATTTTGTGCCTATGCTAAAACTACTCAATATATAATAGGCTTTATTTTATCAATATCGTTTTTCTAATTTTTGAAAATCCTATTTTTTGAAAAGTTAAAATGATATTATGGAATTTACTAAAATAGTTCCTAATATATTGTTATCAATTTTTAATATAAATTATAGTGTGACTAATTTTTAATTGATATTACAACCTATATTTCGTGACTCTAAAATTGTAAAAATTAAAAATTGAAAGCCAACTTTGACAATTTTTGACATTATAAATGGCAACTTTATATTTCGAGTGTAAATAAGTATATGATTTTGGTTTTTTTTTTCAAAATTTAATCTAATTTTATTTATGTTTATGCTAATTGCTAGTCCATCCTTTTGTTTAGGACAACATAAATCATTTTTCAAATTTTCTTTGGATTTATTCACTCCATATCTTGACAAACAATAAATTTCACTGAATTCGACTTTTCCAATACTAGCTATTTTTAAATTAACATAATTTTTTTATTACATCCCAAGTCAAAGTAGTCATTTTCAGCTTTGTCACCAATTGCATCCAGAAATCCATGGCAATCCAACTAAACAATTTGCAAGAAGATATATTCTAATATACTCATAAAATTGTAAACACCACCCATTAGAAAATATGACGTACATACGGATGTATCATAAACATATTATATCTAATACGTAATTTTTTTGTTTTGCTCATTCACAACTCTTTAAAAAAAGCGTATTACCACAAGATACTGAAATTTTAAACGATGCTGGACTTAGTGTACTATAATCTAGGTACACTTGGGTATATAATGGACAGAGTCAATATAATTATATAATCAAGTACAAGTGTGATTTGATTACCAAAGAGAGCACTAAGTCATCTTTAGAATACTCCACAAATCTATAAGATCAATATGTATACTCCAACTACAACTTTAATCCATCTTTACTGAACCCTCCACACATCAAAAGAGCCAATTATGACTGAATTTCAATAACCCCACCCTTTTCATCATCTCCCCAATAATTAGTTAATTAAAAGTCATGGTAAGCCTTATATTAATCCCAGCAATTACCATATTTGCTGCCTTCTTATGTTATGCTTGTTGCTGTTGCTGCCTAAGAAGAAACAACAATCAAAGTCATCAAGACACCACCGCCTATGTGTTTGAAGTTACTACGCCACGGACCGTAGCTCCTACACCACCACCGCCGGCAACGCAAACAGTTGTAACCACCGGTCTCGACGAGGAAACAATAGACTCATTCCCAAGTATAATCATAGGGGAGAGTGGAAGAATGATTAAGCAACATGATAATACTTGCACCATTTGTTTGTCTGAGTATAGTCCTAAGGAAAAGTTGAAAATATTACCTCTTTGTTTGCATAGGTTTCATTCTGATTGTGTTGATCAATGGCTTCGATGTAATGGGGCTTGCCCCATTTGTAGAATTCTTCCACCCAATACATTAATTTCTTCTTTGTGACTAATTATCGCGATTATTTGATTATTATGAGTAATTCTTTGTTTACTTCTATCGTCTTGAACTAATTTTGTTCGTACAATCTAGGATAAAATCAATGATTTACTTGTATAATTGTATTAACATGATGGATCTTATGCTATAACAGTATAATGTAATGTAGTACAGTTTTGTTCAAGAGATATTAATGAACTTTATTATTGGAAAAAGTCCAGGAATAGACTTAGTTTTAACGTAATCTTGCTTGCACGATTTCATTAGACTTGTATCATAAGCATCTACAGCTATACAAGAAAATGAGTCATTCTTGTAGTAGTGGAAGATATTCATTTAAGATAGGTAAGTCTTTAACTTAATTCAACCTGATTTAGCGCAATGCTATTTGTAAAAAAGATGCATGTGAGAGAGTAATACAATATTATCTTGTGGTTTTCCTCGTTCAAATCCTTTGTAACAAACTTATGAACCTTTTCTCGTGTCAAGTTTATCGATTATTCGACAAAATATAACTATAAGATAGGTTTTAATTACCGATGAGATATTGAAATGTAAAAAGAGAAACAAGTTTGAGACGAGGGGTTGTAGATATATAGTATAATTCTTCTGGTCACGAGAATGAATGTTTGTGACAAGAGTATACCATGAACATTATACAACTATGATTTTGGTAATTTGAAACCCTCAACAATGGAAAAATGATTAAAAAAACATTGCTCATTTTAAATCTCAAAATGAGCCAATGAGCAAAAACTAACCTTGTATGTATCATGCTCAAGATAGACGTGAAAAAATTACTTTGATACATTGCCTTGTTTAATTAGTTAGTCTATTAGGGCCTGTTCTGTTCAGCTTATTTTCAGTTCAGTTCAGTTCAGCTCTAATAAGTTCAGTTCAGCTCAGTTCAGTTCAATTCAATTCAGCTCTAATAAGTTCAGTTCAGTTCAGTGCAGTTCCATTATTTAACCATTTTATTTAATATTATTATTGGTTTTATTTATTTTACTCATTAATATTGTCATATTATCATTGTAATTATTAATTATTATTAATATTTTTATATTTTTTTGTTATCATGTCTTTACTCATTATTATAACTATTATTATTATGGGTGAGCATGGTTTGGATTGATGCACGGTTTAACCAAATTTTATCTTAATACGAGTATACTAATTTGCAATTGTTGTTTTATTTTACCGACTTGATATTCACTATTACATCATACAAATAAGCTACAAGATATTAAAAAATTACAAAGTTGCTACTAATACTAGAGTACTATTTAAGGTACAATATTGTCTTTACATTGCATATTAAAGATACTTTGGCGGTTTGTGGTGGGGTTTGGTTTGTAAATATTATAGATGAACCCGCCACAAATCGTGGTTTGGTTAGAAGCACATACCAACCCATGTTTTAACCTAATTATTATTATAATGGTAATATTAATATATTACATTATTGATATTATACCATCATCATCAACTATTAATATACTAATACTAATAATAGTAATTACTCATTATTAATTATTAATATTATCAGTAATTATTATTTTTAAAATTAATTTATCGTTATGACTATTATTTATAACTATCATTTAATAATATCAAAAAATAATATTATTATTATTTATTCAATATTATAATTATTTATTATTTATTATTATTACTTAGAATTATAATTACTTATTATTTCATATTCATAATATATTTACTTATTATTTATATATCTATTACAATTCAATTCAGTGCAGTTCAGTTCAGTTCATCTCCAATAAGTTCAGTTCAGTTCAGCTCAGCTCCAATAAATTCAGTTCAGTTCAATTCAGCTAGAATTAGACGAAAAGAAGTGGTCCTTAATCTATAAATCTAGTTTATCATTAAGCCCAATGAGGCACGTCATGAAGCCTTTTACTAAAATGGAAAGTCAACGGTAACCAAAAGACCAATGGACCTCTTTCCAGAAGGATCCAAAAAATAGGTCCAGTGGGTCAGCAGCCTATGAAAGTATTGGGCCGTAAACCGTAATAAGGGCCGACCGAAGAGGAGTTGAGTAATTATTTTTCATGAATTTTTTTTCACTTTTTCAAACCGGATAAAAGGATACCCTATCTCAGAGATGGTCCAAGTAGTAGAAAACAATATACATAGGAAGGAGAGTGCAAAAAATTAAAGTATGGATAAAAATAAGGAAAAGAAAACATGAAACAAGTTTAAAGATTCCAAAGGAAGCCAAAATCTAAGGGCCCCTTCGGTATCACTGCTGGTTTTCAGTTTCTTGTTTTTATGATTTTATAATCAAATGATATAAGTGGTATTATAAATTATGGCTGGCCACACTCATAGTAATCATGCTTATATAAAAAACTGACAATTAAAAATTGGAAGCTACTCGTTCTGGTTTTCATATTTTAGTTTTTGGTTTTCAAAAAAAAACTAAAAACAAAAAACAATAACGAATGGGACCTAAGTTTCCCAAAGAAGCTTTCTAATGCAGCGGCAGGCACAACCCACGGACTTTAGCATGCATAGTGAGGTCGGCGGCTACACGACTTGTGCCTATGCTTCTTCACGACGGTGGAAACCCTTGCTTCGCGAGTGATGAAATTCAGACTCTTGCTACAAAAAATTGGCACAAGTTATTTTATAACAACCACAAAGAAATTTGGGATTTTCTATGATATACCCCGGTGGTTTTACGTTTTCTAAGTTATACCCCATGATTTTGAAAACTCTCTATTGTACCCTTAGTCTTACATTTTTTATCAGTTATACCCAAATCCAGCTAGATTAGAATTTAAGTTTCGACGTTCTTATTCTCAGTTTGATGAGATTTGGTTTTCAGAATGTGATTTAAGGGTTTTAACATGTTTAACTATTAAAAAGTGTGTTTTTACCTCATTTTTGCATGTTGGGGATTTTTACTTTGGGTAAACTGATTAAAAAATGTATATCCAAGGGTATAATAATGAGATTTCAAAATCATGGGGTACAACTTAGAAAACGTAAAACCACAGGGGTATATCATAGAAAACCCAAGAAATTTTAGAAGTATATAGTAGAAAAAAATGAAAATCACAACCTTGGCATGACCAACCCCATAATATTTTTATGTGATTTTGGAGATTTCACTTCCAGTACAGTTTCACAAATTTGAAGTAAACTGAATTAAACTATAGACTTTTTTTAGTATACTTAACCCTAATTTTTGTGCGTATTACCCTTTCCAACTTAATTATAACTTTTTATGGAATAATGGATTACATGCAAACTTTGGTCATAAGTAAGCCTGGTTAATAAGTCGGGTTGGATCGAGTTCGTATTGATAGTAAGCGATTAAGAATTCAATGAGCCAATGAACGAGGTAGTGGAAAACTCAATGGTGGCCCGACTTATTTATTGAGCGAGTTATTTGTGTAACTCGTTTAACCAATTTAATCATAAATTCTATTATTTTAAATAAATTAATTATTTAAAAAAAAAACTAAATTAGCACATTTACTAAAAGAAGTATGCATGTAAAAAAACTAACAATATGTTAATCTTTTTAAGAGTGTTTGTACATATTTTTTGACCATATTTCACAAAAATCAAATAATATTTTAGAATTTTTCTAAAATTAGGTTAAATAGATCAAAACATAAGTTAAAAACTCTATACATAGGACTCGGTTAAGGCTCATCTTAAAAAAGAACGGAAGGAAGGGAGTATTTTGAGTAATCTAAGGCTCATATATTATTCATGGGGTCAACTTCTTCCTTGTATAATTAGGGGTCGTTTAGTTGAGACGGGAGGAAAAGGAAACAACATAGGGATCCGAATAGGGGAAGGGAAAGGAATCATAAAAGGGTTAGCCAAGGAAAGGAAACCCAAACCCTTACTTCAAAAACATGTTTGATAAAACAAGGGGAATTGGTTTAAACAAAAAAAATCTTCCAACCACTCCCTCTCTCTTCCTCTTTTCTGGTAGCCACAAGACGTCGCCGACGTGCTCTCTGCCCTTTCTTCGGCGTCTTTTCTTTTCCCCTCTCTCCGGCGTCTTCTCTCTCTCTCTCTCCAGCGCACCTCCTTTCCACTTTTCCGGCAGCCACAAGATCTAGGTAAGGTTGGTGGTTTTTCGGCCTCCTTTCGTGGGTTTTCCCTGCAGCAACGACGGCGGAAAAAGTGGAAAGGAGGCGCGCCGAAGAGAGAGAGGAGATTACGACGGCCTCCAACGTTGTAAGGTTGGTGGTGGCTTCGGGTACAGAGGTAGAGGCAAAGTGTCGAAAGTTTTGGCAGATTTGGGGTTTGGGGTTTGGGGTAGGGTGGGAGATAGTTTGGGCAGGGTGGGGGTGATTTTAATAATAATGGTGGTGAGGGGTGGAGACAGCCTCTTAAAATGGTGGTGAAGGTGTGTGCGACAATGGACAAAGGGTGGTTTGGTGGTTTTTGTGGTTGGCGGAGGTGATCAAGTGGTAGTTGTGGTTGGAACGTTGTGGTGAGGTGGTGGTCAAGTTCGGTCAATGATTTTTTTGTCGTAGCGGGATTTGTGGGGACCAAAACATTGGGTAGGGGTAGAGAATCAATGTAGAGGGATTTGGGGGTAAACTAAAACTGAAATTGGGCAAAGGAAAAGGAAAAAAAACATCATACAAACAACAAATAAGGGAAACCCAAAGTTTCATTACCTTTTCCTTTCCTGAAGACACCTATCCAAAGTTCCAAAAGCCCCCTTACTTTCTTTAAAGAGTAAGGAAGAAAAGTTTAGCAAAGTTGAATGATCGACGCAGCTAGCACGCATAATTCAGCAGTAACACAATACTGAACTCATTTTTTTTCCAAGTCAAAAACTTAGAAAACATTAAAATTAAGATACTTGTGAATCATGGTGACATTATAGATTTGCTACATGAAACTTCTTCCACTATTCAATCCTTTGACTTAGTGAATAAAACTATTTATTATTACATATTTACATCATACTTCCTCTATTTTTAAATAAGCGCAACAATTTGACTTTTTCATTATTCGTATATCAACTTTGACCACAATATCTATCTACTTATATACATATAGAAAAAGCATCAAATACAATGTTGTTCCATTAGTCTCTATTCTCAATATATGTTTTCAAAGGAACAAGTTTTAATAATTTCTATTAGTATTAGTATACATTAAATATATTAATGGTCAAAGTCATTCATTAATAAAACGCTGAAAATATTGCTATTATTCGGAACCAAGTATTTTTTGTATCAAGTTATACACCGGCCAACCATTACAAAGTCAATGACAAAGACTGAAACGATCATACATATCAATATGTATATGCTTTTCCAAATTTAGAAACTATTGTGCTAAACTTTACAAAATGCAATTCCTCAAAAAAAGAATCTTCTTCCTCTTTGGTTTTTTACTATCAACATTACCAAAATCCATGCAAAACAACCCTAATTTTTCTGGGTTTTGCTTAACACAAGTATGCAATTTCGGCGAACCGGTTAGCCGGTACGTTCAATTCCCATTCCTAATTAGAAATGATTCCCTTTCCAACTCTTGTGGGTATCCAGGGTTTGATTTGTTATGTAATGGAGAAGATAAGCTACTAATCAACTTACCAAATTCTGGGAGTTTCTCTGTTGAAGAAATAGACTATGTCAACCAACAATTATGGCTTAATGATCCTGATAATATTCTACCAAGAAGATTTCTGTCACTTAATGGGTTAGATTTTGTGGGTAATTCTTCATTTCTTAGTGTTTTAGAGCAAGATTACTGGTTTTATAATTGCTCTAGTGATTATTTCAACTCTTCTGATCATAATATTAGGCCAATTAAGTGCTTAATTGGCCAAAACTATGGTGTTTTTGCTACTTCTTTAGAGAATATTGTACAAGATAACTCGTCTTCATGTAGTAAAATTGGACCTATTAAAGTTCCTGTAAGGAAGAGGTTGAATGAAATCTACACTTCTCCGGAACTTAGTGATGATATAATGATCACTTGGGATAACCCTCGCGAATGCGGGGAGTGCTACCGGAGAGGCGGAAGATGTCGGTTTAAGAGTAATTCCAGCGTAGAAGTCGGGTGCTATGATCTTCCTCGTCGTGGTAAGGTCCTTTCTTACGCTATATATCTCTCTCCGTTTTACTCTATTTTTTACACAGTATTAGGGCTTATTCTCTTCAGCTTATTTCAGTTCAAATCAGTTCAGCTCTTAACAATACTTTTACTCTCATATTGTACTATTCATTTTAGTTCAGTTCAGTTCATTTTTTCAGTTCAGTTCAGCTATTTTCAGCTGAAGAGAAGAGGCCCTTAGTTGTAGGCAAGGTGGAGTGCCACGTGGAATTTATACGTATTTATATGTGAACCAAACAACGAGAAAATTCACACTTTTTTCGATTGGTTGATTTCTTGTTAGGACTTACAAGAGGAGCCATGTTTGCTATTGGGTTGGCATTTGCAACACCACTGATTTTGGTTACTGTCTGCATTTCATACTTCTTTATAAAGGCCTGTTGCTACAGGAGAAGAGCAAATAATGCAAGACTTGCGAGTCTTGCTTTCACGTTATCCCTCACTCGACAACCTCAAAGAGTCATCCATGGTTTAGATCACGCCATAATCGAATCGTACCCGAAACTAGTCTTGGGTGAAAGTAGGAGATTGCCAAAGGAAGATGAAAAAAGTTGCCCGATATGTTTGGGAGAGTACTTGGCTAAGGAGATTCTAAGGACTATACCAGATTGTGGCCATTGTTTTCATGCTCATTGCATTGATGAATGGCTTTTATTGAATGCATCTTGTCCTGTTTGCCGCAATTCCCCATCTAAAACTCCACAGATTAATGCTTGATGCATGAGCTTATATATGTTAAATAGAGGTAATATAAATTCCTAGGTGACTTAGTTTCTTCAAGTAAATTTTGTACATAGTTTATAAAAAGAGAACAAAGTAAGAAGTAAAAGATTATATGAAAGTATATTTAGAATAGTTTTTAGTTTAATGTTCGCATGTTCTTACTCAGTTGTATTTTGTTAATTTTTCTTCTGAAGTAAGATTGAGGGGTCGTATACGGTATTATTGTAATAGTAATGTAAATAATGTCATGTTTTTTAGTTTAGAACTCTTATATCTATATCTATGTACATATATAAGTGTCCATACAATCTAATCAGGTGAGCCACGTACCATTGACCCTTGATGCTACTATGCTAGTACCATTACAAATCAATAATGCTAAAGTGAAAGAACATTTATTAGCTTGAGAGATAATTATTATAAGATAATGGAGATAGTAATTAATTATCCGATGTGTGCTAATTTGTTAATTAGCATGAATTACTTACTAAAAGACCACTTAACTAATACTCCAATATAGTTAGCATATGCTAATATTGAGTGATTGTAATTCAAGGCCTCGATTTCGAACGACTGAGCATCAATTACCAAATGTAGAACCGACTTAAGAGAAGTCATATGATCACTTTATTTCTTCCGAACCTACATCACCTAAGTCCACAATCATCGTCTCTCCTCGTCAAGGTTAAGGATTTTGCACCAGACCTCCATTTCAGTATTTCACCGGTCATGGTTGGGGTTAAATCGTAACGAGGTAAAGTTACCCTTTTTGTCAAGGGAGTTTAACCCTTTCTTTCCGGGGAGATTTCTTGCAATCGCCCAATCTTTGAAGCTTAATAGAAAAATCAATCATAAGCCTTTACCAATTTAAGAAGTACGATAACAATTTTTTTGTAAATCCTAATATAGTAGTATATGCAACTGTGTAGTGTATAGTGTTACTTTCAAATAGAGGAATGGCTTTTAACTTCTTTTATTTCCCCATTAAGGGTCAACACACCTTATTATATACAAACGAAATTCATCAACTTGTAAATTGATTAACACATAATCATATCTTATTATTAACTTGGAATTGCATACCGTTGACTTAAGCGATAAACAAAACTAGATACTACCTATTACGTCGCACGTATCAGCCAACATAGCTTAGCTAGTTTTAATTGTACTATCTATTACGTACACAAAAATTAAAATAATTCCTAGTTTCTACCAACCAATTACTAAAGTCAATTAACGATAACCATCAAACATTCATAAATAGTCAAAAATTAGAACAAGTCCTCCAGTTTACCAAATGGAAATAATCCTCAAAAAACCAATAATCTTCTTCTTCATAATCATCATCTTCTCCATCTTAAAATGGACAAAATGCGACCATCAAAGCTCAGAGATGTCTGATTATTGCTTAACACAAGTATGCAACTACAACGAACCGATGTCGCGATACGTTCAATTTCCATTCTTGATCAGGAATGATTCCATGCCTAGGTTTTGTGGGTATCCAGGGTTTGATTTACTTTGCAATGAAGATGATAAGCTACTAATTAACCTCCCTAACTTAGGAGCTTTTTCTGTTGAAGAAATAGATTATGTCAACCAAGAGTTATGGCTTAATGATGTTGATAATTGTCTTCCAAGAAAGCTTATTTCACTAAATGGTTCATCTTTTATGGGTAATTCTTCATTATTTCGTCCGAATTTCGAGCAAAATTATTGGTTTTACAATTGCTCTAATGGTTTCTTTAACTCTTCTAATCATGTTGATATTAGGTTAATTGGGTGTTTAAGTGGTAGTAATTATGGGGTTTTTGCAAGTACTTTGGAGAATATTGTCAATAATTCTTCCTTGTGTAGAATAATAGGGCCTACAAAAGTTCCTATAGGACCTAATGAAGAGAACTCTAATTCAATTCTTAGAGGTGATATTAGATTCACTTGGACTCAACCTAATGGATGTGGGAAGTGTTATGAGAGAAATGGGCGATGTAGGTTCAAGAGCAATTCCAACTTGGAAGTGGAATGCTTCAATGTTCCTCAACGTGGTAAGTTCCCTTGAATTTTTTTCCCCTTGTGTATGTTTACCATATTTTCTCTTGTCGGTCTTCTGTCACATCGTTTGATCTAATATTTTGGTTAAATTACCTAATCTTTTACCATATTTTTCATAACTTTTGAGTACTTCTATTTCCCCTTAAATTTTTTTTGTAAAGCTAATTAATTAATAAGCAAACCATCTGTCCCTCTTTACTAAGAATTTGCTACTTGTTCAAGGTTAATTAATTTATTGCCTTCTTTAAAAAATTATTATATTATATTCATTTAATTAAAATGAGAAAAATGCTTGATTAATAGTCATTTAGTATATAACTATAAACATCAATTGAGTATGATATAGTACATATCTAACAATACCAAAATATATCTGGGAGTTGATGCTTTCATATAAATTTTTTGATGCTTCCACTATACAAAGCAAGCACATGATTATGTGGAATCATAAAAAATTTACGTGTAAGAATAAACGGCTATAAATCTTGCTCGAAGCTATGAAACTATTTTTCTCAATTCTACAACTCCTCGATGCAGCCTTTTTCGAGAGAGGTGGTGACTGGTGATACATACTTATTAATACTCGTCCATGTAACATTACATTTAATTGTCTCCATCGAAATAAGAAGAGAGAGGTCAAGAAAGCTACTCTCTAGTCCTTTTACATGATTTTAAAATAGAACTTATTTTAAGAAATGGGGATAAAAATCTATGCAAATACTTTTTGATATTGGGAATAGTTCTATCCTTATCGCTCTAACCATCTAAGTTATACCTCACTCTCGGCATCATTCTAATTAACGTACGTAATGGTTCTAAATCATCAATCAATTTCTTAATAATGAAAAGCTTAATTACTAATTGCAATATCCCTTACATACCTCCGACTCTTTATTGTCTTAACTTTTGGTTCTTTTAATTGATAGAAGGTATTTACAATGTAGTAACTTACCCTATTTCGATCTACTTATTTCAGGAGTAAAAAGACAAGTATTAATTGCCATTGCCTTAGCATTTGCCGCACCATTGACATTGGTTACATTCATCATTACGTACTTTGTTGCCAAGGCAATTCGCCACAGACGATCGCATCATACAAACGTTACACATAACTTAGCAGTCACTCCAGGGCCTCAAAGTGGGGTTCGTGGTCTCGATCGAGCCGTGATCGAGTCATACCCTGAAGTGGTCCTAGGGGAGAGTCGACGACTACCGAACCCGGATGAGATTAGTTGCTCAATATGTTTGGGAGACTACTTGCCAAAGGAGAGCTTAAGGACTATACCAGATTGTGGTCATTGTTTTCATGCTGATTGCATTGATGAATGGCTTCAATTGAATGCCTCTTGTCCTGTTTGTCGAAATTCACCCTCCAAAACTCCAGAAAATACTACTACTTGATGAGTTCATTGTCTAAGTAAGGATTTCCATATTGTACAAATTTTCTGTTTTTGTTTAGTGAGGATTGTATATATTTAGTTTGAGAAAAGATTATTGTTACGTGTTAGTCCTAATATTATATAAAAGTTATGTAAATTGGCAATAAGGTGTTCAGCAGTCTAAGATCAGATCCTATTAAATCGAAATTTAAGAAAAGAAATGGAATGGATTTGTTGTCTTGATGTGACATGGGATAAGAATTATCAACAAGCAAATGACACTATGTCACGTAGCTCTAGGTACCTTAGGATTTTAGAAGTATGTCCTTGGAGGTTACCGGTACTTGTTTTGTTGAAGTATATAACTAGGTTGGTTAGGAGTTGTTAGTTGTTTTCTTAAATCTAGGATTAGTTTGTTACTTAAAATCTTGTATTAGTTTGTTAGTTGTATAGCTATAGTATAAATAGCCTAATAGCTTGTAATTCATCACTTACCACAACATAATACAATGTAGCCTTTATGTTTTGTCTGCTTACTTCTCTCTCCTCTCTTTACCGCTTCTCTCATTTTCTTACTTCTTCTCATTAGCTTCTTAGCTTATCAATGATTTCATCAATGGAGTTCAATCTCCATTCATGAAATCTAACATGTTTGTAATTACAACGACACATTAATAACTTACGGGTAACCTTAAGGGAGATTACCAAAAAACTGGCTATAATAAATTTTTCTAAAAGTAAGGAAAAGCGAACAACTTCATCAGCTAATTTAAATTGCAACGAACTCAGAATCACAACTTCACAAGCTTTAGAGTGTTAAAGTAAGATAATCAAGCTTAATTGAAGAAGTTGAGAGAGATGGTATCTTGATCAATGACAAATAAAAGAAACCTAGGTTTTGATCGGAACATGCTACAACTAAGACGACTAAGGATACACTAACGAGTAACGACTTGGCTGAACTAACAATAAAACTAGTTGTATATCCTTCGTCTGTCGATGATGTCTTTGATTTGCTGCAGTTTGTCTTCTTTTAAAGGCGCTCTTGGCAGTCATTGGAACATCTAAACTTTCTTTTGCATCAATTGTTTTTTGGCGCCACGAAACCGCTTCTTTTTATCATTTGATGTTCTCAATAAAAACCTTCGGTTTTAAACTCCCAAAACTGTTTTACAATCTTTCATTTAGCCGTTTATTTATGAGTGTTGCCTTTGTATATAAAACTGGCCTTCTTACGTAGTCCATTATATAGGACTGCCCTTGAAGTCCTATTTCAAATTAGATTCTACACTTGGTATTTATCCTTTAAAGTCCGAAAGCAAGAAGTGTGAGTGACAAGATTGAAGAATTGAATTGAATATAATCATGTTTTGGACCTCAACCACATTTAAACCAAAAAACACGAGTGAACCTAAATACGATCGACATAGACCAGAGTATCAATAGGCTAATAACATTGCTCTAATTGATTAAATTACCTTTTGCACATTAGCAAGCTTCACTTAGGAATGACAATAGATTCGACTTAGATTGACTAATTAAACTCCAAGTTCGCTCCATCTCAATCGAACTCGAACTTTTCTCTCCTATTTGAAATCAAATTTGGACTTTTTTCATTCAGATTCTTTCGGCCTCAGATCAAATTTTGATGAAATAACTATTGAAAATGACGAAATACTTTTATTATAATGTTTTCCTTAATAAAATACGTAATAATCATATTCTAGCCAGTTTCAAAACGGATTCTACCTAAAATCCAAATCCTCTTGAATTTCATTCAGATTTTTATGCTTTCAGACTCATACGAGACTTTTCCCTTTGATAAGAGTAGGACGGAATTGTCATCCCGGCGGCCTATACCTACAAATATAGCCGTTAATCTGTTAATGCCAGTAAAAATCAAATGAAGACACTCTCTCTTCTTCCTCCCGCCAACTTTCTCTCTCCTCTAAAACCCTCAAATCCTTCCCTCCATAACAACCCACCTTCAAAATCGATCAAAGTTCCCACCTTTGAACACTTCAACAATCATCTAATCCACCAAGCCAATGTGGGTCACCTTCATCAAGCAATTTCCACCATTGATCTCATGTCCCAACATGGCTTCACCCCTAACCTCTCCACTTTCTCTCTCCTCCTCAAATCCGCCATTCGAACCCGCAACTTCAAGCTGGGAAAACTCCTTCATTCTCGCCTCATCGAGTCGGGACTGGAGCTCGATTCGATTACACTTAACACGCTCATTTCATTTTACTCTAAATCCGGGTTTTGGCGAAAGGCTGCCGAGATTTTTGATACAATGGAGGAAAAGAAAAGGAATTTGGTATCTTGGAGTGCTATGATATCTTGCTATGCAATCAATGGTTTGGAAGTTAAGGCAATTGAATTGTTTGTGGAGATGCTTGATTTCGGGTTTTGCCCGAATGAGTTTTGCTTAGTGGGGTTAATTAAGGCTTGTTCTAATGATGAATGGTCATGGATTGGGGAGATAATTCATGGGTTTGTGTTAAAAACAGGAAATTTTAGTGATTTGTGTGTTGGGTGTGCATTGATTGATATGTATGTTAAGGGTTTTCATGATATTGATTGTGCTAAGAAAGTGTTTGATAAAATGCCTGAGAGAAATGTTGTGGTTTGGACTCTTATGATTACAAGATTTGTGCAAATGGGTTATCCTGAGGAAGCGATTAGGTTGTTTCTTGAGATGGAACGGAGTGGATGTGAGCCGGATTGCTTTGCGTTTACTAGTGTGATTTCGGCCTGTTCTGAGCTTGAATTGTTCTCTTTTAGGAAGCAGCTACATTGTAGAGTTGTGTGTTTGGGATTGATGAATAATGCTAGTGTTGGGTGTGGTTTAGTTGAACTGTACGCGAAGTCTGGTGATCGTGATTCCGTTTCTTGTTCAAGAAAGATATTTGATCAAATAACTGACCATAGTGTCATTTCTTGGACTGCAATGATCTCTGCATATGCTCAAAGTGACGGACATGAGAAAGAAGCTCTTGAACTTTATATTGATATGATTGAAGGTGTGGTAACGCCGAATCATTTTACATTTGCTAGTGTCCTTAAGGCGTGTGCAAATCTTTGTGATAAACATATCGGTCAGCAGGTGTATGGCCAAGCAGTGAAACTAGGTCATGCATCAGATAGTTGTGTGGGAAATTCTCTTATTAGTTTGTATTCTCAATCAGGTGCAATGGAGGAAGCAAGGAAGGCTTTTGATGTGTTACTTGAGAAAAATCTGGTTTCTTATAACACGATGGTTGATGGTTATGTTAGAAATTTAAATGTTAATGACGCGTTTGAGCTGTTTCATAAAATTGAGGATGCTGAGATGAGGCCAAATGCGTTCACTTTCAGTAGTTTATTAAGTGGAGCTGCCTCCATTGGTGCTGGTGGAAGGGGAGAGCAAATTCACGGACGAATAGTGAAAGCAGGATTAGAATCAAATCAACGAATATGCAACTTGTTAATTTCCTTGTATTCAAGGTGTGGCAGCATCGAAGCTGCTTATCGAGTGTTTAGTGAGATGGAATATCGGAATGTTATATCGTGGACATCAATGATCACAGGCTTTGCAAAACATGGGTTTGCTGGAAAAGCTCTGGATTTGTTTAACCAGATGATTGGAGCAGGAGTAAAACCAAATCAGGTTACTTTCATTTCTGTTTTATTAGCTTGTAGCTATGTAGGATTGGTTTCCGAAGGACAGAAACATTTTGATTCAATGTACAGAGATTTTGGAGTTGTTCCAACGATGGAACATTACGCAATTATGGTTGATTTGCTTGGAAGATCTGGTTTTCTTGTACAAGCTCATGAATTAATCAACTCAATGTCGTTCATGGCTAATGCTCTTGTTTGGAGATCATTGCTTGGAGCTTGCGTAGTCCATGGAAACACTGATTTAGGAGAACACGCAGCAAAGATGGTCAGAGAGCAAGATCCTGATGATCCTGCTTCATACACTTTACTATCAAATCTCTATGCATCTAAAGGTCAGTGGGAAGCTGTGCGAGATACCAGAAGACGAATGAAAGAAAAGAACTTGTTAAAAGAAGCTGGTTGTAGTTGGATCGAGACTGGGAATCAAATGCATAAATTCTTTGTGGCGGATACATCACATGTTCAAGCAAAAGAGATATATGACAAGTTAGATGAACTGATATGCAAAATCAAGGAAATGGGTTATCTTCCTAATACAGATTTTGTTTTCCATGACATGGAAGAAGAGAAAAAGGAGAAATATCTATTACAGCACAGTGAGAAATTAGCTGTTGCATACGGTCTGATTAGCATACCGAGATTGAAACCCATTAAGATCTTCAAAAACCTGCGCATATGTGGGGATTGTCATACAGCAATGAAATACTTCTCAAAGGCGACAGAAAGAGAAATAATCGTTAGGGATTCAAATCGGTTTCATCACTTTAGAAACGGTTCATGCTCGTGTGGAGACTACTGGTAATCACTATGTCATAATAGCATTTGAAATTGACAATGACGAGAGTTGTGGTCCATTCTTTCAGTGACTTGATAGTATATGGTTTTGTGACATCTCGACAGATTCGAGAGGTTCGAACTTCAAAGAGGTATATTGCATCTTTGCCAAATGCATGCACCTGCAGTCTGTAGTCTGTAGTCTGCAATCTGCAATCTGCAATCTGCAATGTTGGTGGATTTTGTAAATTATAATGTGCATAAAGCATTTTGTATATGCTTGTTTATTATGAGTGTAAATTTCAGGATGTATGTCCAATAACTATGATCTTCAATGAATGTTACTCATAGTTTTGTGAAGGATGATAGTGTCAGAATTTTTACAGGACTGCATTACTTCGGCTTTTCTGGACCTATTACAAATCCAAGAGGATTACAACTTTGGTTTATAACCAAACAAGACGGAGGGGGGATAGTGGGCCGAAAATTTTTGTTACAATCGATGTAGATGATTAAAAACGTGTCAAACTAGTAATCTGTTTCCATACATTTCCAAGATAAAATACTATTTTTTCAGAATTGTGAAAGGGTTATATAATCACGTGGCATGTATGTGTATGTGTATGTGTGATGATTGTATAGGCGATATACTTTTATTTTTTGAGTTTGTATGGATCTACTTGGAGCAGGGTCAACCAATTGGTAGATCCTGCACACGGAACTATGGTGTTTATCCTATTTGAGTGCACTAGTACCTGTTCACAAGTCACACCTAACTAAGTCTTCCCTCATTTGAAGGGCATTTGTAAAGAGGAATGGTTTAACTCAAATTACAGATTGATGGAACATGTAACAATTTTTGAGATCATTCGACGATGTTAACAGCTCGTTTGGTAAGTGGTATTACATTGTGCAAATGGTAATAAAATCATGTGTGATTTGAAAGAAAAATCTCGCATTTTGGTAATGAAAACTTATTCTCTTATCCTTTACAAATGTTCATTCCCACACAGTAGTAATTAAATTTTATGAAGAAAATCACAAGTTTGGAGTGCACAAATTTTACCATGGATATTGACATGATACTTCCATTACAAACTACATATAAAATTATTAGTATTACCACCATTTATTACTATTTACTAAACAAGCCGTAAGGACTTGCTAACATTCTTACTATTGAGTTTGTAAAGAAAGTTTGATTGCAGCTACTTCCTATAAAAAAGTTACATAGGCTATGTTTGTCTATTAGTATATAGTTTGGCGGAACTAAAAGTTTCTATTAGAGAGGCCGAGATTACATGACATTTAATTTAAATATAAAACTAGTGTCTTTTAGGTACAACTTTTGATAGATATTTAAAATAAACGGGGAGGCCACAGCCTATGTCATCCTTCTTAGTTACGTCCATGGCTTGCAGGTCTTAGCTCATTCTATTAATCAATAGACTCGATCTTGACTTTACTTTATAGCCCTTTTCCTATTGCACTGGTTGATGAGATCTAAAGCTGACCTAGTTTATCACATAACTTATAATTGATTGTAATTGTTTCGATAAAAAAATGGTTGGCAAATACGATAAAAGAACATGCAAGTAATAGTAAGAGAATATATTAACCGAGAGCATATGGCACATCATACTCCGCATATTAGAGCTACGCGTCAAAGGAGAATTCTACAAAATACTCGTTCAAGAATCGAAAGAACATTAAAGACCTAGAATGAAAACCTTTCGCGGTACATATGAATGAAAGACACAACATTAACTAGAATACATACATGAATGTGTTGTCCTGTTAGGTGGAGACTAACCATATGCAGGAAAATTCAACTGCCCTTTCAAACGTTTGAAATGTTAGAGATTCCAAAAAAGTAAAAAAGCAAAGTGATGACTCAAAACTTTTGGTGGTGGAACAGGTGCATCTTACCTGCAAGTTCAAGATTTCTTGGTTTAGGGTTGGGTGAGTATGTGTAATGTGTTTGCTTGGAGAAGCAAATCAAGTAATTAATAATAAGACTTGGTAAAAATTAGATGGTTTTGTGGGGACATGTCTAGACACTGTACTAATTCACTGTTTTGATGCTAGTAGGCTGTGGAAGTTACAAGATTTCGTTTTAAGACTGTGTCTTGCTTCAAGTTCAAGGAGGTTACCTGGCCAACACACAACCATATCTTTAAAGACTAAAGAGCATTTCATCAAATTTTTCTTTGTTAATTTTTTTGGCCGGCGATATATACTTCCTCCGTAACAAAATAAATATACCAATTAGCTTGGGCACGCATGCCAAGATAAAATTTTAAAGATTAATATCTCTAATTATGTATTTGTAAAAATTATAAACATTAGATCATAAAAAACTACAAGTTGAGACGAATCTAACAAGACTCCACATGATTATATTTTCCATTATGTATAAGTCACAAATTGCGATTAAATTTAAAACTGTAAATAGTGTCAAAAGTGCAATTGGTGCGTTTATTTCGTTACGGAGGAAGTATATTAAGGCAGACAATCTGAATCAATCATTTGGATAAAGTATAAATAATTTTTAAACAAATTATCTAAGATTAAATACTTCCTCCGTTTCTAAACAAGTGACACACTTCCCATATTTGGAAATATCACAATAAGTGACACCAATCTCAAAAGGGAAACTTTAAAGCTATAAAATTACACAATTACCCTTAGTCACCTAACTTAAATCTATGTAATTACACCACCTTTCCCTCTTTGCTTAATTTAATTAACCCATTAACCATCAACCATAAAACATAAATCTATCGACCCACCACCAAGCCCACCCCCTCTCTCTCTCCTGTGACCCACCCAGGACCACCCCTCCCCTCTCTCTCCGTCGACCAACCAGCCACCACCAGAATTACTTACGACCTCCACCAGATGTCCACGCGCACCTGAACAGTCACGCCACCACCACCCACCCACTTATGACCTGAACAGTCCTCAAAATGGCTTTTCTTTCTTTCCGTCACCGGAGATTTAACTGCAACGAAGAGGAGAAGCACAGGTCGTGAAGCAAAATATAATAAACTCTCCAATATTTTAAGCAAGAACTATATGAAGCTAAACCCTCATCCTACGGCCTTGATCAGTGTCTCCTTCCCCGGCCTAGATAACAACTTTTCTTTCCAACCTTGAAGTTTTTTCCATATCCGCTCTTTTAGGAAAGCGAAAATGGCCTTTTTTGACCTGTCAATGATAGTAGGGATGCCCAAATATTTCTCATGTTTATCCACGGCACGAACCCCCAAAATGTCAATAATCTCCTGCTTTCTTGACTCAACAACCTGTTTGCTAAAAGTCACTTCTGTTTTACTAAGGTTAACTTTTTGACCCGATGCTCCCTCGTATAAGCTAATAATATTAGCTATCACAGAACATTCTTGCAAATTAGCTTTGGCAAACAAGATGCTATCATCAGCAAAGAAGAGATGTGACACTCTCGGTGCCCCTCTACAAATCTGGAAACCATGTAACTCCCTTTCTTGTACTGCTTTGTTTAATAACATAGAAAACGCATCAGCACAGAATAAAAATAAGTAAGGAGATATAGGGTCACCTTGGCGTAAACCTCTGGAGGGAACAAAGGACCCCGACATCACCCCATTAATTTTAACCGAGAAGGACACACTCGAAACACAATCCATAATGCGGTGCACCCAGCTATCTCGAAAACCCATCTTCAGCATCACTCGCTCCAAAAAACCCCACTCAACACGGTCATAAGCTTTCATCATATCAAGCTTCAAAGTGATCGACCCATCCTTCCCCTCACCACCTCGTTTCATAGCATGAAAGATTTCAAAAGCCATCAGTGCATTGTCCGTAATCAATCTTTTGGGAATAAAAGCACTCTGATTAATTGAAATAATCCCGTTTAGAAGTGGTTTTATTTTATTTGCCAGAGTTTTTGAGATAATTTTATACAGGACATTACACAAACTGATAGGGCGAAAATCACTAACCATCCTCGGATCTTTCTTTTGGGAATTAAAACAATACAAGAGCGGTTTACCTCATTCAAATCAACATTTCCACGCCACCAGCTCTGCACAAAACTGATCACATTCGAGCCAACCACACTCCAAAATTTTTGGAAAAAGAGGGCATGCATACCATCAACCCCGGGAGCTTTGTTTGGGTGCATCTGAAAGAGTGCTCGTCGAATATCGTCTCCCGTCGGCTCTTGGTCGAGCAAATCATTCCATTCATCTGTCATTAAATGTTCAATCCCCGCCAAGGCCTGATCAACATTAGAAGACCCTTCTGTCGTAAACAAATTGTCAAAATATGACACAATAGTATCTTCCACGTCATTTTTCTTTGTCATCCACCGCCCCTCTGAGTCCTCAATCCCACGAATAAAATTCCGCTTCTTCCTTTGACTAGCTTTATGATGGAAATATTTTGTGTTTTTATCTCCATCACGAAGCTCATTAGCTCGGGCTCTCGCGTGCCAATAAGTTTCTTCTAATCTGTGCAACTCATCCAGCTTTGAAGCAAGTAACTTACCCTCCTCAATAGCAGCCGCATCTGGCGTCCAAGACTGAACATTTTGCAAACTCTTCTCTGTATCCTTTATTTTGTTTTTCAGACTGCCGAAGGTAGCCTTAGCCCACTTGGTAAGATACTCCGCACATCCCACAAATTTTGCCGTAATGTTCGAACTCAAATCAGCATCCCAAGCTCTCGCCACCACCTGACCACATTCCTCCTTCGAGAGCCATAAAGCCTCAAACTTAAAATTATAATCACCTACATGTCTCAGCGCATATTTGTCAACTTTTAATAAAATAGGAGCGTGATCAGACCTGTAAATAGGGAGGTGAATCACATCAAAAAACGGAAAGAGATCACACCAATCCTCAGACGCCAAAGCAAGGTCGAGTCTTTCTTTGACTAACGTAGCTGCAGTATTCCCACGTTGCCAAGTAAAAACACTCCCTCTAAAGCCGAGATCACGAAGAAGGCAATCATCCACAGCCCCTCTAAAGGCATCAATTTGTCTTTCACCTCTCCTGGCACCTCCATACTTCTCCTCTGTCGAGAGAATTTCATTAAAATCACCCACCATCAACATCGGTCCATGGCATTGTCCCCGTAGAGTGGACATGAGTTACCAAGACAAGTATTTCCTCGTAGCATCTGCCCAACCATAGAAACCCATTAAATTCAAACAAGACGTCCCATCATCATCTCGTACCTCCCCAAGTATGTGGTGTGAGGAATACGAAACAACAGACACGTCAACATCTTTCCACCAAAGACCCAAACCACCAGACAACCCGTTACTACTAAAACAAACACCGTTTGAAAAACCACAAGCATTTCGAATTCTCTCCAACTTACTAGTATCAATCATCGTCTCCGTAACAAAGACGATTTCCGGCCTCTCTCTCCAGCATCGCTCCCGGAGAGCTGTAACCGTCAAGGGGTTGCCGAGCCCTTGACAGTTCCAACTGAGGATTTTCATTGTTGTTCGCGGTCTTGGTCAACGTCAAGAACCGCTACTTGAAATGTATCATTAGTCAACACAAGAGCATCTGACATTTTAGAGCGTTTACTGCACTCTTCCTGATCCTCCATCACCACATCATCCCCATCCATTCCTGTTTTCCTTTTACCCCCATTTAATAAATTTGTCATAACCACACCATGAATGCTATGTCTCCTACCCCTATCTCTATTAATCTTCACTCTCCCCTTTTTACAAGAACTGTGAAAAGTCCCTACATTAAATCCACCCCCACCATTCACCCCATGCACCACGTTATTCTCCACTACCTCAACATGATGTTGCTTATTATGGACATCAAGAGTTGCTATGCCCTCACTAGCATCATACATATTATCTTCCACTTGTTTAGTCACCTTCTCCCATACAACTGTCACCCTACCACTCTCCACACAATCATCCTCCTCCCCTCCTAACCCAACATTACAACCATTCATCCTTGATTCAGTGGACAAAGAAACTCCCTCACTAGCACCCTCCTTTGCTATTTTAATCGCCCCCTCTTCCCTCTGTCTTCCCACAAACAGGACCTTGCTACACGTTTTAATGGCCTCAAACTCCTCCACCTCCTTAGCTTTGCCCTTTCTTGGTGAAGCTTTAATAAACATACCCCATCTCATTTGTTGATCACGCTCGTCATCCGACACATTGAGGCAATCTTTTTCGCTATGCCCCATTAAACCACAAAGAAAACAAAAGAATGGGAGACGTTCATATTTTAGGGCAATTGTCGCGATCGAGCCATTCTTCCCCTTAATGCGTTGTGTGCGACGTAAAGGTTTGTTTACATCAAGTAAAACCTTGATTCTTTGAAACCCCCTAGCCCTAATTCATCAGGTTCGATTTCAACGATCGAACCCATATTGGCAACAACCGCTTTAACATCCGCATCCGATCGACAGTTGAAGGGCAAATTATACAATCGAATCCAAAAGGGGGATCGAAGGCTGTTCATGTCCCGAGATTTAGCTAAGAATAAGCAAGTGTTGATCGAAACACCAAGGGCGACCATCCAATACCTTCTGCATATCTCGCCAGTGAAAGAACTGAAAGGCAAACAAGTTTACACCAATGGCAGTGATTAATACTTTCTTTGCCGGCGCCCATACTTGCAGCATCGTACGTTTAAAAGCATCAACATGAAAATTACGGTCTGTCAAGAGTCTACCCACCAGCATAAAGAGACCTTGGTTTCAGTTTCCGACGATTCGATCCCTCCTAGATCCACCACATCAGTTTCATCTTCATCGATATTCAATTTGGAACACCTGTCAACTAGCTCTTCCGCCATTGATTGGGTCAAAATCCACCCCAAGAGTGGAGAACGGCTCGAGTCACGAGAGGAAACCCTATCTTACGAGAGAGAGAAAACCCTATCTTTCAAGGGAGTTAAAAGATACTTTATCTTTCACAACATACTCTTAACACTCATATGTACACATAATTTTAGATCATAAGTTGTTGAGTAGTATCAAATGGGATTCGTTGTAAATGTGAACATGATAGAAGTTAGTTGTATCATTTTATTTAGAAGAGAGAGAACGTGAAACCAAATAACAAGTAAAAAATGGGGAGTGGGCCATTTCACACATGATTTTAGTGTCCATGGTTCAAGAAGCAAGTTATGCGCTCATGGTGCAACCAAGCAAGTTCAGTTCCATGAGTTTAGCTCGAAAACTTACAGCGAACGTTGAAATCACAACATTAGAGGATAGAGCTAGAAAAATACATAAAAAACTCCAACCTTGCAAAGGTTTTTCGTCGAAAACAGATAATCAAAGAGGCATTCGGGTTTGGTTGAATTTATCCCAAGACTTTTCTCGAAATTCAAAAAACAGGGAACCATTTTTTTTGCTCACAAAAACTCCTTGGTTGTTGCTCTAATTTGTACCTGACAAGGAATTTTGCAATCCTAGGACCGTTATAGTTACGACAGTCGTTCATCAGGGCTTCGATAACCGGCTCCCCCGTCATCAGGTTACCAACCTCCTTGACCTTCTGGCACTGGGAAAACGTCAGCCCCTATACATGGTCTTACGACTTTGCGGAGACCTGGATGAAATATAATGAAATAGAGCCACTTTTGAGGTTCCCTATGAAATGAGGCATGGAGGGGAGCCACTAAAAAGAAGTTTCGGAAGTTAAGAAGGAAACTTCGAGCTCATATTGATCATGGGTTGAGAAAGGGAATTATTAAACTCTATGAAAGTCTCTCGTTGTTCCTCGGTAGCTCAGTGGAAATTCTTAGAGGTGCATCTATAGGGTTCATTTGGTTTCAGATCTAAGGAGACAACAGAGAAAGGAGAAATGAAGAGTCTCCTTAATTAAGTTTCAACCATAAAGAGTAAACGAAAGAGTTTTAAAAAGAAGAATATAAGAGCAACAATAGAGGAGGGAGAGGTAGCAAGAGCAGACAAAGAACAAAAGACGGGAAATGTAGAGAAGTTATAAGAGAAGAGTAGAGAGATAGACGTGTAGTATCTGATATTATGATTTTATATAGTGTTTTCTCCCCTCAATTCTAAGTTAAAATGTGCGCTATTAATATTGGTGCTCTTAGGAGCCATTTGTGCTAACTATTTTGGTTGTGGTTTTTGTGTTTGATAATATTTTGCAGGTTTCAGAGAAGGTTTTCCCTATTTTCTGCTCATTATTACCACCACGACATATTGAAGATGTTACGAGGCATGTATGAAGAGATCCAAGGGCTAGAGGATGCTTTTCGAGACAAGGCAAGAAGAAACATTGAAGACTTGGCGTCTGAAGCCAAGAGTTAAGAAAACCAGTCCTAGCCCGATGGCATCGAGCAAGACCCGCCCAATTGGCTTCCTGTTGTTTAGTGTATTATTGATTCGTTTGCAACACACGCCCTATCGTAAAGTCGAAACCCACGCCCGATCGACCGAGATGGCGGGATGAAGTAGAGAAGTTATGAGAGAAGAGGAGAGAGGGAGAGAGAAATGTGTAGTATCGCATATGATATACGGGACGGAATCGGCTTATTGAATTATTAATTAAAGAAATATGTTCAATGAAATAATAAATTATTAGTGGGTCATGTCCATAAATGAAAGTATATAGAATATTTTGAAACGAAGGAAGAAAAAAAGTGTCATGAGTATTTTGGGATGGAGGGGAATACTATTGTTCTTCGAGTAATTTGGCTAATTAAGAATTAAGCAAACTATCTTCTAAAGTAGTTTCCATGCTTAGCTTAAAATTAGATTATATTAATCTTCAATAATATAATATTTTTTTAAATTACTTTAAATTCTACGTGGAACTAGAAGACGCTATTGTTATTTATTCATATTTGTGGGGAAAAAATTCAATTTTTAAGCTAAAAAATGTAACAATTTTATTTTCCTAAATTTTTTTCTTGTCTTTCTTGTAAAATTTTAATGTACGATTGAATAAAGAGAATTGTATAAAAGATTGAACTTCAAAAGGTGGGTAATGAAATTTATAATGAATGAGCATTACTCTCCTCTTTATTTTGGTTGCTTTATCAACATTAGTTGTACTTGTACTTCAGCAACAGTAGTTGTACAATGTCTCTCATAATTGTTTTTAAAAAAGATTTAGTTGTATTACCTTTTCATATCAATAAAGTGCATCTTCTTTTCAGATAGTTCATATGCTAAGAGATTCCTCAGTTAAGTATGCTTAGTTGAAAATAGCCTTAGGATGAGCGAGCTCATTCCTAGGGTTCGCATGAGCAAGGACAAAGATACATCGGAAAAACTTGTGTCGATTTTAGTTCTAATCGGTGAGTACGATAACATTATTGTTGTCTAAAGTGTGACTTTGACCCCCAAACAATTATGTTAGATAAAACAGCAAAATTATGGATAAGCAATAATTATAATCAAAGCGCTACTCTCAATATTCACATCATTGTTAAAATATGGAACTTTTTTGTTTATTCATGCTAAAAATTAATATATATATATATATTTCTATTTCTAAAAGTATGAATAGCTAAGATGCAAATGAAAGAAATCTAACCTAAATGCGGTATTATATATCTATTGTAGGTTTTTTTGAATTATAAATGCATCATTATCTAGTTATTCTTGAATTTTTTCATTGGTAAGGAGAAACACCATGTCCGGAACTCAACCAGCTTTGTGTCTAGATCTAACATTGAGGGCTAGGTACTTGGAATTGGGGGGATTAGTAAGGAAAATTTTCTACCTCCAAGCACCACAATTGATATGATTTGTTAAGATAATAGTTTGAAATGTATTGATGATGGCCGAGGAAACTTAGGAAACTTCCTAGTTGACCGTTTGATCTTGTTCTCTTTCAGAAATTAGGTTTGTATCATACATATAATCATACAAATATCAAATTATATCTTTATGTGACCTTGATATGCAGGAAGACCTTTGGTCTCCTGTTCTCTAGCTTAGTTGGCAATACATCCTGACTGAGATTTAGAATAAGATCCTTCGTTGTACTATTTACTGTTTTGCCATAAATAATGGGCATAAAAAAGCTGACTATCAATCCGTTTTTTCCGAAGTTTCTAACCGTAAGCTGAGCTGCCGACAGCTGATGGCTGTTAGTCACGACTACTACCAAAAAGTGAACACGAAGATGAATATTTCACATGGGGGTACTCCTGGAGGGGTGGCCCGTTGTGATGGTGAATTTCTAACCAACGACCCCAACCAAAATTAGTAATTGATAGTTGTATTAGCATGATAAAAAATGCAATTGACATGAAACTATAAGAAACATTAAATTAATTTGAAACAGACACACAGGTACGAGGTCGAAAACGGAGGGACCACCAACTTGATCGCAGCGACACGTATTTCCAATCTTGATTATCAGAATTTCATAGTGATCAGCATTCCACTGTTTCTTTTTTTTATATAATTGATAGCCATATAAAAATATCTTAACTTTTTAATTATTATTAAGTATAGCCCCCTATTAAATATCTAATGAGTTAATTATCACTACAAGGCATGTCGTGTCAAAGTTACACGACTAATTTATTGCTAATCAATAGTACCGTCTAACTTAATCAATCTATGATCTATCTATATTTTATCAGTGAATTCAGTGACGGAGCCAAGATTCGTACGTTGAGGGGGCCGAGATTACATTTATTTAATTGTATGGGCTAATATCGCAAAATTTAGAGATGTAAAATGTTGCAATATATGTATTCCCAAGGAGTGGAACCCTTTACCACCAAAATATTCTTCAATAACAAGCAATTTACCACTTGAGCTACAATCAATTCGAAGAATATAGATACATAATTAATATTTAACTTTAGCCAAAGGGGGGGCCATGGCCCCCACCAGCCCCCCATTGGCTCCGCCTTTGAGTGAATTGTGAATTACCAGTGATAATTTATTCAATAGATCGAATTAGCAAAGTAGGATATGTTCTCTTCAACTTATGTAAAGTTATTTTAATTAATTTGAACTTTTATTTTATAAGATATTACAATTTCTTGGTACTTATTTAAACTAAAATTTTAAGTCGTGAATTGATAAAAATTCATTGGTTTGTACACCCATTCCTGCACCGAATGAGAGTGTGACCATACATAAGCTTTTATGGGATTTCCATCCTAGAACCAATTGGTGATAGATGGAATAGTCCACCAGACTTATATCCTCCCTCTTATTCATTAATGTGTGATCGCATGTGGTTTCTCCGTAACACTCTTCCACACGTGTGAACCATCTTCAATTTTGCAATCTGGATTGGTCACAAATATCCTAGTTGGGCCTTCTTTCTGGACTTCCAACATGAGGTCGATAACCCTTACTTGGGGAAATCACAATATTGTTGAGCTACCTGCTCCAAACAGTGCCTCAAATTCTCTCCAGTTGTAATCTTCAAATAATTTGGTCCTCCCTAGTTGGGACTGGTAATGGGTCATGATTGTTTGCTCAGATACCATGATAAGCTTCATTGGGTCTCGATCTGTACACTCAAGCTTGCACCGGAGGAAAGTTTGACCTCATATAAGCGCATATGGAGTTCCTTCTTAACAACAATAGCCTGGTGTACATGCCCAATGAAGTTTATCACGGTATCAGATCTAGGCCCACAGTTTTGATCTTTAATATGCTTTGGGCCAATTAAAAAGGGACATCACGTGTGAGGAAGAGTGTTGAAGTGGCCCCCTAAAATATAACATGTGAGACAGTTTTGATCTTTAATATGCTTTGGGCCTATTAAGAAGGGACATCACTGATATCACGTATTTATATAGAGTTTTCTCCCTTATTTACAAGTTAATTTGTGCGTCATTGGAGCTCTTGGGAGCTATTTTGTGCTAACTATCGTATATAGTTGTGGTTTTGTGTTTTAGTGTTGAATTGCAGGTTTTAGGGAGTTTTCTCCCTATCCCCGAGCCATTTGGAAGCAACCACGGCTTTACGAGATGTTACGAGGCACGTAGGATGGCTCACGAGTTCTATGGGTAGTTTAGGAGGTCCCAAGACCCCTAAACGTGAAGTTTAGAGAGCCAAAGAGTCAAAAAGGAGGTTTCCGTGCACTGATCGGGCAAAAATGGCCCGATCGGGCGACAATACATTGATCGGGTATAGAAGTTGCGGACCCGATCGGGCAAGGCATGCCCGATCCGATCGGGCGAGCACACATGTGCCCAGACCCGATCGGGCATCCACCGCCCGACCCGATCGGGTCAAGTGCTGCTACGTCTCATTCTGCTGCTGCTTTCGAGAGGATCTTGCTGGCCCATTTCGTCGCCTGGCCCGATCGGGTGGCTGCCCAAGGCCCAATCGAGTGGGCCGTAATATTAAGTTGATGTTGCGCTGCTGCTACGCGAAGGCCCAAGACGCAAACCAATGACTTTTGTACCGCGGCCCGATCGGGTGCATGCCTCGGACCCGATCGGGTCTGGCGCTTAATTACGCGAATTTTCGCTTTTTTGTTTTCGTTTTTAGTTAACTTGAGGGGGTATTATAAATACCTTTTTCCTCATTATTTAGAGACATCTTTTTATTATCTTTTCATTAGCTTTAGACTAGTTTTATTCTTCATTGTTCTTAGTTTAATTCAAACACTTTAGATTTAATTTAGAGGTGATCAAACCTACTTCGATTTCAATAAAAGTTCCTGCTTTCCGTCAATTGGTATTCTTTCTTACCCTAATCTCTTTTGTTATTCTTGATTGCTTAGTTTATTTATTTAATCGTTCATGATGCAATTGTTAGGGCTTCATATCAGTTTTGTCGTTGTTAATTCGATTATAAGTGAGTAGTTCTCTTTCTAGGGTGTTAGATAGGAAAGCCATGTTTATACCATGATTGTGATTTAGACTCCTATTGATTTCTAGGGCTTGATTAGGGTGATTGTGATGTGGTTTGTTCTTTATTGAGTAATTAGCGTTATTGCGCAGTTTCATTGATTGCTTGTGGTTAATAGTTGTTTGCACAGATTCGTCTTATGACTAGAGGCCTAGGACACGTCAGTAGTTCTGATTACGTTAGTGAACATGCGGCGTATGTTGAACTATGAGCGTTGAGTCTTAACCATAGCTCAACATAGGCTCTAATCTCCTGACTCTTGACTTAGGTTTTGATAGTAGTTGACCCTATTTGATTGGTATAAGCATGGTGGACCGACCTAATACCCTAGGTTTTTAGTCCATAGTTAATTCCTCGATTTATTCCGTCTTCTGTAGTTTAATCATTAGTTCAGTTAATTATTATCTGATTTCATCTGGAGTAGCTGAATTAGTTAAATATTAATTTAGAAACTCTATCTCCCTGTGGATTCGACCCTGCTTCCACTGACTACCTTAGTTAGAGGTCTGTAGGTTTATTTTTGATTAGGTGACACGACTAAACCTTATCAATCACGTGTGAGGAAGAGTGTTGAAGTTTCCCCATAAAATATCACACGTGAGAGTTCCGCTTGTTAATATTGCTGGAGAGATATGTTCACCTAATCAGCCTAAGATGCTACTCCCCTTATTGCCTTATGATTTCAAGGTGGAACCTCCTTAACTCATATGAAGTGAACTCTCTCTCCTTATTATAAGTATGGTCCAAGCTCATACTTAACCTGCACAATATGACCACATATAAACCCATATGTGGTTCCATCATAAAACCAATTGGTGATAGGTGGAATGCCCATTATACTTATATGTATGTCATCCTCCCTCTCTTTCATCGATGTGGGATCACAAGTAGGCATTTCTCCTTGATACCCCCACTTGCGAGTCCATCATCAACTTACAACCTGGATTGGACATAATCATCCTCGTTAAGCCTTCTTTCTGAACTTCCAACATGCATTAGGTCAAAGAACTCTCTACTTGGGGCAATCACAATATTATTGAGATACCTTCTCCAAACAGTTCCACAAATACTCTACAGACGATTGGGCATTCACTGCTTAGAATTGATAATGGTCAGGATCATCTGCTCTGATACCATGATAAATTCCATTGGAATATACAACAAGCCAGCACCGAAGGAGAGTCTAACCACACATGAGTTCATATGGGGTTCAATCCTAAATCAATACTCCATCTGGGCTTATGATTTATCTGACTCTCCTTCTGTATAGACCTGGATGTACAGAACCAATAAAATTTATCATGAATTTACACACGTAAAATTATATATGAATATCTTAAAATAACACGAGGAACTAGTTATTTGAGAAGATTTATTTCGAAAGAAATGGTGGAAAGGCAATAATCCTTCCGTCCCAATTTATTTGCTACATTCACTTTTACACAGTTTCCAACATACGATTTCAAAAACTAATATCTCAAATTTGATATAGAAAAAAATTATAAAAATTATATATTTGGAAAGTATGCATAAGCAAACAAGATCTCACATGATTATGTTTTCCGTTACGTATATAAACTCAAAGACGTTCAAAGTGGTGAAGTGAATAGTGCTCCTTAATATGTAGCAAATAAATTGGGACGGGGGAGTAACATTCTAATGGTGTCAGATATCTATTTGCAGTGCAAAGATCAGAAAATTACATTTTTATCCTCTCTTTTTTGGGGCGGTTGATTTGAGGTTTGATTTGTTACTTCGAAACCTGGACCATCAAGATGAATTATCACGAATCTCGAATCCTCGATTGCCAAAACATATCTCGCAAACAATCAGATGGTTCCTCTATTTTTCTTTTCTTTTGCTACTTGATGGTTAATATAATATTGATTCCTAAAAAAGACCACAAATTAGATCAAATTTAACTGCAACATTAGGTATCAATGCTAAAGCATACCAATAAGTTAATTGATAAGGAAAAATATATTGTTTATCAATGCACCTTCAAAATGAAATTCAATTTGCCTATTTTTTCATTCAATCCCCCAAGAATTAGCACCACTCATTCATGGTAGATAAAGATATCGCGTTATACAAAAATTGTCCAAAAATTTGTGAATGACAAAGAAAAAAATTCAGCAAGAAACATATGATCTAAAGAGATGCATTATTTCAAAGAGAGAAACAACATAGTCACCAAAAAATTTCAAATACGAAGGAATCCAAGAAGATATGAGAATAAGGGAGTTACAACTTACAAGACACTAATATATTTGATACAAGAGTCATAAACATCACAAGCCAAAGATATAAATATGAGGGAAAATTTTTTGAGCTTAATCGGGCTTGGGCAACGTAAATTCTATCCTACACACGGAACCATGTAGAGCTACATGCGCACAACTCAAAACGCGTCAGTTAAATGAACATCAGTCAGTGAACAATGAACATCACCCAATGAACATCACCCAATGAACATTACCTAATGAACAATGAACACCACCCAATGAACATTAGTTGGACATCACCCAATGAACATCACTCAATGATCCACCTAATGAACAATGAACATCACCCAATGAACATCAGTTGGACATCACCCAATGAACACCAGTTGATTCTTTTGATTTACTTTATTGTTCATTTGAGTGAACTTAATGTTCTTTTAACATAAACTGATGTTCATTGGTTGACATTTTCAAATTTTCAAAAATTTGAAAATTTTTATTTCAAATCAATTTTGGAGTCTTGTTCATTGGAGAACTGATTATTGTTCTTTGTGTGTGAACTTAGTGTTCTTTTAACACAAACTGATGTTCATTGGGTGACATTCATGGGTGACGTTCATTGGATGATGTGCAACTGATGTTCATTGGGTGATGTCCAACTGATGTTCATTTAGTGACGCTCATTGTTCATTGGTTGATGTTCATTGGGTGTGTTCATTGGACAGTGGGTAATGTTCATCGTGCGCATGGTGCTCACCATAGTTCCGTGTGCAGGATCTACCTATTGCTTGGGCAAAGGATTTAAGGGTGCGGAACCGGAACCTTCCAACAGCTTCTTATAGTGTCAGCCAATCTCCTGTTCTCTGCTTTTGACAACTTTGCCCATGTCTTCCGTGTTAACAGCACGAGGAGTACCTTGTGTACTTGACCGACAAATATTACTTTTGAAACCATTAATTCAATAGTTGACGTTTGCATGACCGTAATCTTTTTGTTGTGATGACTGATTCTCCCTCCATTTTTTAATAGGGACGTTTACTTTCTAGAATTTCCTTTTTAGGTTCTCCTAAGTTATTTTTCACATACCATTAATCCTTTAAAATGGTTGTAAATGTTAACATTGATTTTATGGTGAGAAATTAATAAAAATATCAAGTAAGATCTTTCACTTTACAACTAACTTTCAAACAATATGACGAATTAATACTCCATCAAAGTTAAGGAATAATTTAATGCATTAACTCTATCCATTCACAATGTCACCTAATTCTCTAATTCTCTCTACCTTTTCCTCTATCTAAAAATTTGTATAAGGTATTTGTAGAAAATAAATTTGAATGAAATGAATACCTATTAATAAAAATAAATTTCGAACTATAAAATTTTAGCTACAATGTTGAAGAGCCATGTGTCCAAATTATCCTAGTTGAGAGATTACAGAGTCAAGTCCTCAGTTTTCTTTTAAAAATTAGACATTTTACTTTTTTGATGAGAATATCAAAACGTAATTGACCTGTATGTTATCAACATAGCTCCGTCCATGGTCTACATCAAACATAATTTGTGGAAACTTCGTATTATGAATCGAGAAAAAATAATTGATATGTGATACAATTTCTAGGTTTTGCTCATGTAATTGTGTCACAATATTCACAAAATTGTAGGTACCATTACCATTGACATTAAAGTTGTGACTATTCCGACTTGATCTAAATAAGTGTGAAACTTACCCATTATAGAGTTGATACATTTAGGCAAATCGCGAATAAAAAATATTGTTTGAACTAACAAATCATGAATCATACTACCTTTATTTTGCGGATTTTTTACATAAATTTTACGAGTTGGTTTACTATAAGACGGTCTTAGGTTAGGTTAAGGCTTAACCTCAGACCAGTCCAATAAGTCTTAGAGAATTCCATGACGCGCGCTACACGCTTAGCAGTCTAGCCAAGTGGATTTTTTTAACTTTTCGACCTAAAACCTTAACTTTTTGCGTTTTTTAACTTTTCGCCTTAAAACCTTAACTTTTGCATAAAAATCCATAACTAATATCATATGTGAAATCGATATTGACAAATATGGTAAAATTGTTAACTTTTAAACTTAAAATTTAATTTTTGAACGTAAAACCTTGAACTTTTAAATCTTAACATAAGTTATTTTGTTTAAAAGTCTTACATTAAGCTTAATGTAAGACCAATCCAATAGGCAAGTCAGCCTCCTTCCACCACCCCCGCAATTCCCTTCACTTCATTAGCCCTTTTAGTTATGGATTTTTGTACACAAGTTAAGGTTTTAGGTTGAAAAGTTAAAAAAACATAAAAAGTTAAGGTTTTAGGTCGAAAAGTAAAAAATCAATTTGTCTGGACTCCTTAATGTGTGACACGCGTAATTAGACTTTTATTTGACTTATTAGACTGGTCTTATATTAAGATTAATGTAACATCGTCTTTTATAAGACTTGGCCAAATTTTACACAAAATTCCAAATACATGAATGCAACCCGACTTTTACACTAAAACCTGGACGCTTGGACCAGCCCGATTTCTAATAGAGTCTACGTTAAAATAATATACACTTGTAAGTTGTATTCATCTTATTGAAAATTAAGGTATTGTTTGGTTGCACTTAATTTCCATAGGCATTCAAAATTCCCATGAATTTGCTTTTATATGTCTTGTTTGGTTCACTTGTAAAAGTAGAAGTGGGGGAATTGGAAATTCATGGGAATTTCAACTTCCCACAAAATATGGGAATTTATTCACCCATCCTACCCTTGGTCATTCACAATTCATGTGATTTATAAATTCCCATATGACAACCAAACAAGATTTTTCAATTTTTAGGAATTTTATAAGGGAATTAAATTCCTATAAAATCCTAATTCCTATAGAAAATAAATTACCAAAGCAACCAAACAACACCTAAAATTATGTATTTTTCTTTTTGTGGTGAATTAACATTGTGCATTTAGAAAGAGTGTAAGAACAGATACAAAGATACGAGGTCCAAAATCGGGGCCCACTAGCCTGATCCTAACGACACGTAATCCAAATCTTCATTATCAGAATCTGGAGTGATCAAATTCCGCTATTTCTGAATTCCAACAGATTGCAACACAGAAATATCCTACTTATTAGAAAATTATTATTTATTGATGGGAGTTATTGATCATTGTAAATTGTAAATGCATGTTGTATTGCTGTTACCTAATTTTATTACTAATCAATTAAAATGACCTACTAACTAGAAGTATTAACTAACGTACGTAAACTTTGCACCCAAATAAAATTAAAGTACGTAACCTAACTAACTGAAGACGAGGCACAAGCTGAAAGGCACTCGTGTCGAAACATAAATCAACGATCAAACTTGACAAACTACTATATAGAATACATAAATTTTGGTGCGTGAGGATTCACGAAAATCGGAAGGGATATTCTAACTTATTAAGAACACTCAAACTATATGAAAAGTGAATTTCTTATAAAATAAGTTGAGATTATTAAAGGAATAACATATTGTAAAAGGTGGAATATTAAATGTCCAATGAAATTACGGTAAAATGGAGACTTGTTATGTTGTGCTAGGCTCTATTTTGGAAGCAAATTTATTCGGATAAAAGCTCAATCAGATTAGTAGAATGCATACTAAAAAGATAGTCAGAACTCACATAAATTAAGAAATAGAATAATGTATAATATTGTGTTTTCGTCCAAAAATGTCATACCTCTCTCGGGGGAGGGGGAGTAGGTCTGTAGGTGCGGATCGGAGCTTCGGCGGAGAACTTGCAAATAGCCTCTGAAACTGAAGTCAGCACTCGTTTAGAAGAAGAAAGTGTTGTGGGGAGAGAAAAGTGGTGGACTCAACCCTTAGGGACCGTTATTTTCAACTTATTTTCAATCCTTATAAGTTCAGATAAGGTCAAATAATGTTTAATAAGGTCTAACAAGGTTTCATCTAATAAGGTCTAATAAGTTCAGATTAACAAAAATAAGTTGAAAAAAACGGACACCCTACCTAAACTATATATAGTGGTATAAGCGTGGGCCTTTCGCCATAGAACCTCTGGGCCATGAAATTTGTTGTGCCAACTCTATCGGGTCATGTATTTATGATGTAATTAAATGGTGTGATTAAATGTATGTAAATGGGTTTAAGTCCTAAAGACTCATAGCTTAGTTTGTATAAACATCTTTATAGTAGTGGAATGAAAGAGATGAGAAAAACATAACCCTAAATTTAACAAACTCGTATTGGCCTTCATATAATCGAAATGATATATTTATACTCATACATCATTTATTTTAAAAAGTATGCATTAGTGCATTACACGAAATAAAATTGTTCTGAACTTAGCAATTCAAATGATTATAATCTACGTAGATTACATTTCAACAACTGGTGGAACGAGATCCTCTCCACTATTTAAGAAAATGGATAGTTCACTTCCTTATTCAACAATTGGAGATGCATGCATGTTGAGGGGAAATAGAAAATGTTTAAGGAACTTTTTTTAAATGGTTTATGTGGCATAATATGATAGGAAATGTACAAGAAGAAAAAGAAGACCCTAATTCACATTTAACATATGCACATAAGATCTTTTAACCCTCTTAAGGCTCTTACCCATGCCCCATTTAACGGGAATTATAGGCCATCACATATTCACATTACGCTATCATAACATTAACATAAGAAGGTTTTAGTCCATTACCTCTTATATAGAGAGTCATAATTCTAAATTTCTAACACTATGATACATCCCTTTCTTTTATCAATTCCAATTTTAATTAATATGTTCTTTTACTTTCATGATTATTTCAGGGGAGAGCAAGACCTGAGAAATTATCATGCCTTGAAAACTTGCTCTTTTTGACATGTTTCTGCTCGAATTAAATAATCAATTTGACTGAGGAAGATTATACAACGTTTTTAACGGTATTTAGTCAATAATTTATATTGTCGTTTGCACCTCTTGTGTAATATCGATATTTTTTTTTTAATTTACTCTAAGATCGATCAATCATATGACAATTTATAGAAAGATATTAAAAGATATAATGTGTTATTAGGGAGACTTATTGCTATATCGATCCAAAAAAGCTAGTTTATACGGTTTGAGATTGACCTTATTATTTCTAAAGATGCATTATGCTTTTCACCTTTTAATAAAACGTTAATCTGATAAGTACCAATAAGCTCGAATAAGTTTGAGTAATTTTATACTACCTCCGTCTCATATTAGTTACAACAGTTTGATTGACACACTTGTCAATATACAATTTTGACCATTAATATATGTTACTATCAATTAGTAAAAATTACGAAAAATTGAAATGTCAAATATATACATTAGTAAAAATCTAAGAACATCTTATTACTAACATTTGATTTAATATTTTAGTTAAAAATCGTGGTCAAAATAAGACATATAAATAGTGTAAAAGTCAAACCGTTGTAACTAATATAGGACATAAGGAGTATTAATTATATGCAACAACTTAAAATTTTTGTTCTCAAAATAATTTAAGATCGACTAAAATAAATGGTTTTTGAAACCGTCCAAAAAAATAACAATTTCCTATAAGTTATAAAGTAAAATTGAAAATAAATTTAGATAAAATCGTTGAAAATAAATTCAACGAGAATAACATCAAGAATACCTTTATTAGTAAAATCTTTCCCCTCACAAGTCATAACCCAAAAAAGCAGAGGTCAAGCAAAAGATATTCACGACTAACGTATTGCCACGTTTTCAACCCACAAATCTATTCGGGTCCCACTTTTCTTTTCCCCACTATCAAACCGTCGGATCTCTACTCCACGTGTTGGTCCACTTAATCTCCACCGTCCACGTAAATCTTTATAAACTCCAGCTGTTGGGGTTCACTTCCCCAGCAATGACCGCCGTATCATAAAGCACGTGGCGACAAAAAATCCTCCCCATTTTTATACTCCTATTAATTAATTAATTAAAGCATTCGTTAACTTTTAAAAAATGCACAAAACATATACTCTTAATCATCTGTAATGACTCACAAACGTCATAATATGGTTAATTAATCCTTCGACCTAATACCAAAATTTTGTTACTATATTTGCTCCATTCTCTCTTATAATAATCTTATCAAATTGTAGTGTTCTGATTAACTATATTAAGAGTTAAAATATATATTTATTAGTAATTAAAAGTATAAATAGGATTTACACGGTAGGAAATGGTGCATTTTGCAAAAAATAACTTACATTCTACAAAATGTAAACTTAGGGAACTTTTCTTTCAAGGGTATACCCTAAGTTATCTAAAGTATTAAGCTTGTTTAACTCAGAAAAGTCGGAATCTTTCTGGACATTGATAGTAAGACTAATTTAATTGATGTGAAGCATGAAACTGCCAACAATTGAACAAAACGTGATACATATAATTTTTAGGGCTGTGTTAAAAGCTTAAAAAGAATTTTTTTATTAACTTTCAAACATTAATAGTTATCGATTAACACGTGATTGTGGTGGACATTAATAGGTCTATTCGATAGGTAGATGACTCATTACTAATAAACAATTAAAATATTAAAACCTGAAAGAGAATTAGAAATTCATTATCTTCCTTATTTATTAGTAGTAGTTTGTCTATCTTATTGAATAAAATGCACCTCTTTTACTATCTTGAAAAATAAATTTAATTCAGTTACTTTCTCTATTTTATAATAACCGCTAAAATTATACTTTTTACGCTTATTAATGCACACATTAATATCTTTCACTATCAACAAGTAAAATTCGTAAAATATAAAAATTACATTAAGACGAAGTTAACCTGAGCCTATATTTTTCTTAAATACAAATTATCTAAGTCAAATTTAAATTATTAAGTGTAATAAATAATTTAAAACGGAGGAAGTATAAGAATGTTAAGGTGTCGTTTGGTTCACATGGAAAATAATTTCCCATGGAAATTGATATTTCATGGGAAGTAATTTCCTTTCTCAATTTCCTAGGAATTTAGCTAAATTGTTTGGTTGTAATCATAGGAAATTGAAATTCCTAGGAAATTCAAATCACCAAGGGGGGCTTGGTAAGTTAATTCCCATGTCTTGTGGGAATTTCCATTTTCTAGGAAATTCTAATTCCTATGATTTTGCCAATTCCCTCTAACCAAACACAACACCATTTAGATATTTCCTAGGATTTCCAAGAAAAATCAACTCCAACCAAACAACACCTAAGTGTAGTTACTCTGGAGAAAATATCAGCAATAATCCAACGGCTGACGTTTGACCCGATCAAAGAGTTTCCCTATATATATCAACCTCATTTTGCAACACACAAAACCTCATTTTGCAACACACAAATGATCTTAATTTCATTTTTTCTTCTAAAACAAAACAAAATTGAGTTTGATTTTCACAAGAATAATCATACATGACACTAAGGGATATTTCCATGCCGGACGGGATCCCCTCCTCGTCGGCACAAACAACTACAGTAGACCCTCAGAAAGCAAAATCATCCCGCCGTCGAAGGCTAGAGATCCAACGCCTCAAAACAACTTGCAAGGAATCCCAAAACGGCGTCGTCGAAGACACCACGTGCGGCAAACGGGGCGACACGTGCGGAGCAGTGTCGGTGATGGGGAGGAGGAGAGAAATGGAAGATGCAGTAACAATGGAGAAATCATTATTAGAAATAAAATTAAAAAAATATGATTATTTCGGAGTGTACGATGGACATGGAGGGAGCCACGTGGCGGAAGCGTGTAGGGATCGTATGCATGCGATTCTACAAGAAGAGGTAGAGAGGAAGGACACGTGGAGGAAGAACAACGGTTGTGATGGTAATGAAGATGATGGTGGTGGGGTGGATTGGACGGTGGTGATGGGGAAGTGTTTTGAAAGGATGGATGAAGAAGTTGGTGAAAGTGGTTGTGGTGGTGGTGGTGGTGAGAAGGTGGAAGAGATGACGGTGGGGTCTACTGTTGTGGTTGCGATTGTAGGGAATGATGAGGTTGTTGTTGCTAATTGTGGTGATTCTAGGGCTGTTATTTGTCGTAACGGTGTCGCTGTTCCCATGTCCGTTGATCATAAGGTAAATACTTTTTCGATAATTTTATTATACATCTGAGTGTATCATAAATAATTTTTTTTTTGTTGTGGTTGTACTTTGATGGACGAGACTTTATGGTGATTTAACCAAGCTGTGATACTTTTTTTTTCAAAAGAATTCATCCAAAAGCTTGTAGCGGTACGATTAGTTTTACAATTATCACTGCACGGAAGTTATTAAAAAAGACGGTCTAAGTTTATATTAAGAATAGACTAGTTTAAGTCTATTATTTTATTCAAAAAGTGTTTCATTCCTTCCTCGCTATTGAGCTTGTCGAATTTTAAGTTAAAATTCGACCGTCCCTTATCAAACCAACTCTCAGCACACATGGTATACCCGAGTGTAAATCAATAGTATAGATAGAAGTTGCACTGGAACACTAATTTAGTGAGTATTAAATTATATGAGAAGGAAGATTAGTTTTGTGATGGGGTGAAATGGTTGTTTATAGATCAATTTTTAAGATAGGGTCTAGTTATTTTGGTTTAATGACTAAAAAGGAGTACAATTCTTAGGGGTTTGCGAACACTTACAGATATATGTAAGGCTATTTTTTTTACTCTTTGCTCATCTAAATGACTTCAAAGGGGTTTACTTCAAATAATAATAGATATGCTTTCTTCAAACTATAAGCCTTTTATCATTTTTTAGAATGTTGGGATTGATTCTCCACCTCTCTTAATAATGAGCTTACACGTACTGAAATTGGAAGTTTTGCAATAATCTACTACCAAGGCTTCGTTTGTTTTGGAGAAAACATAACCTAAATCCTTACTTTACCTCTGGGTTTGTTTTCTTTTTCCTCGCCTATCACATGGTTCCTTTTTGCGCAAAGGGGAAGATTTAAAGAATTAACAGAAGATATTAGTAAGAAATTTTAAGCCTTTAGGCCACTATAGTTCTTTTTGCAATTTTAGAGTTAACAATTCTTTTAAGTAACTTCTAAGACTATTTGGTTGGGATTTTTTTTAATTGTTTGGTAATTTAAGTTACCTACCAGTCTAGCTAGCTAAGTAGCTATAGTATGTAGTATCAGCAGTCTAGCTAGCTAAGTACCTATGTACAAATTGTGAGCTTTGCATATAAGTGTTGTGATTGGAGATGGAAATTGGAATGTTGGTGAAGTAGATTTTCATCCTTGATTTGCTGGATTTGTTTTTTATAATACAAATCCAACTTTTACTTGAAAATTGGAACAATATGTATTGAACATATCTTATCTTGTGTGATTGATGATTAGAGGATCTTCAATTATCCTTATATTTTGGGGACTGAACCTTCCTTGCTTTTAGGTTTGGGGATACAATTTTAAACTCATATTTGGTCCCCGTAACGAGTTTTTGGGTACAGTGGTTTGGCAGGTCATTTCTTAGAGCGTGCAAAGTGACCTACAAAACAGTGCTTCTCAAAGATCAACCCATTGATATCTTAGTCACATAGTCCTAATTCTTATGCTTTAGGCCCTTTTTTCTCCTAAAAACCCATTGATATCTTAGTCACATAGTCCTTATTCTTATGCTTTAGGCCCTTTTTTCTCCTAAAAATTAGTAATTTTACATCATAAAAGCGTGCATGATATGTTTTTAGGTCCGATTTTGTTATTAGCACAAGACTCTTCAATATGTTTTTGACAGCAAACTAAGATATTTGTGATTAGAACCTTATCGCGATGAGCTAACTATGCAATGGAATCATGGCTACCCAAGATATGGGCATTCGCGATCGTTAATTGAGATCAATCATAGCATATGGTCCCCCTTCCTGCCTCTATTCATTCTCTGTGGAAGCTGCAAGAAAATCTCATACATCAAGAAAGATTTTGTGCAATCTAGTTCGCTGTCACATACAATATGATGCATTATTGTTCAAGTCCACGTATATGGTGTTACCGCTGTTACGTATATTTTTCATTTTTTTGTGTTGCATGATATTTGGCATGATAAGGTCCCCGCTTTTTGTTGGATGAATTCTCATTCAATAATTTGTGTCTCCAGTTGTTTCTCTCTGTGACAAAAAAATCCATTGCTAAAAGTTTGTGGCTTTGTCCAGCCTGACAGACCAGACGAACTGGCTAGAATTGAAGGTGCTGGTGGTCGAGTGATCAACTGGAATGGCCATCGAGTCCTGGGGGTTCTTGCGACGTCAAGATCAATAGGTATAAATCGTATAACATTCATGTTTCACTATTAGAACATTTCTTGGCTTTGTTAATATAACGAATACTTAAGGGAAAATGTCGACCCCATCCTATATCTTGACCCGAAGGCCGAAGCAACCGAAAGAAATCTGATCCTGAACCAACTTGAATTAATCCTTTTATTATATATGTGTTGTAATTATGTAAGCTTTACAACATTTCGATACATATATTTTAGCATGCCTCGAAACAAAACCCAAACCAAACATGCCGCATGCCAGCCCTTCGAGTCATAGGTACACTTCTTCAGGACCATAGGAAGCAACACTACTATCGAGTGTAAAAATTTTAGGTTTTGTGTTCTAATTGTAAATCAAGGTGATTAGTGATTACTTACAAGTTTTTGGGCTATGATTACAGGAGATTATTATCTAAAACCGTACGTATCATCCACACCAGAAGTTATCATCAGCAAAAGAACAGAAGCCGATGAATTCTTAATACTGGCTAGCGACGGTTTATGGGACGTGATTTCAAACGAAATAGCGTGCCAAGTGGTAAGACGATGTCTTACAGGCAGGATCAAATCGCAAGAGATCTTTAACCAAATTAGCAAAATAAGCGGTAATAGAGCGGAACTCGCTGCTCTTCTACTAACGGAATTAGCTATTGCGAAGGGCAGCAAGGACAACATAAGTGTAATTGTAGTAGATTTAAAGAAGGCCAGTAGATTCACTTGTTCATAAAAGGGTTTCCTCAGTAATGTGTCTTTCTGATTTTGTCAGCCCAGAAGGAATAACTTGATTTTTGACATTCTTTTTTTTCTCCACATTTTGGTTCCTTGTAAGAAAGTTCTTGTACAGCGGAATTGTACCAAAAGAAAGATCTGGCAGTTTTTTGTTGATATATCTACCAATGTCTTTTGTCAATGATTTAATGAAATAATTGCTTTATTGTAGTAGTTAATGGTAGATTTAAATTTGAGCTAAGGTGGTTGAGCAAATTTGGTGTTTTCTCATGTAACATTTCACGTGTAGTAAATTGTATCAAGTCAAAATTGCACCAAATGCTTTCAACTACTTCTATAACCATCAACCTGGCTAGTAGTATCATCATCGCAGTGCTGCACTCTGATTTAATTTAGAGTGATGTTAAAGATGTGCTCCTATGAAACATCTCATGCGAGAGTTCATGTTGATAAACTTGGAGACAGATGTTGATAAAATGGGAGAGATGTTATGTTGGGGTTTGATGTTGGGGTTTGATGTTGGAGAAGTAGAGTGAAGCTACGAAGAATTATAATCTCACGCGTAGGAGGTTGCAGTCTACCACGATCACAGGCATTCAAAGGGTGCAGCAGGCCAAGAAGAGCTCGTGAATTGCGAGCAATGCCACCCTTGAAGATGAGTCGAGCTGAGGTCGCAGCTCGCGAGGTGGCTGATTTTCATCATTTATTCACTTACCCTTCTTCGAGTCATATTTGGTTTTTTCTACCCCATAAATATGTATTTGCCGTTTTATTTCATGAGACACATAAAAAGATCGAGAGAGGTTTGTGAGCGTTCATTAAAGTCATCTCATGATGTTATATAGTCCTAGTGCAAAGCCAAGTGTTTTGGCTCGGATCTTGGGTCTTTTTGCTGATTTTTGTGCGTTGTTATAGCTTGTTATTATTATAACTGGTTATCATTTTCTACATATTATACTCTCAATTGTATAACTTGTTGAGCGCCTAAAGTGAGTATTAGATCCTGATAAAGGGCTACTCCCCCTCTTGCCATTTAATATTAAGGTGGAATCTCATTTAATCCTGTGAAACAGACTATTCCTCCTCTTTATGGGTGCGGGCCCAATGTCATATTTAACATGCTCTCATAACCACAATTGATTGAATATACTTTGGGCCAATAAAAAAGGATCTCACATGTGAGGGGAATGTTATAGGTTTGTCCCCAAGAAACATCATATATATTAAGAGGGTATTGTTTCCCTGTCTTATGGGTCCGGCCCAGTCCCATATTTAACGGATGAATATCAAACTTTTTTTCGCGTTATTCATTCGAAACCCAAATGAGCAAAATTTATACTATAAGAAAAGCTCTGGATTGGATGAACAAATGAGCAAAAGATGATCTTGAGGATGCTCTTAGATATTTGGATATAGGATGTTCATTTTATACGACTATACTCGGATGTAAATGAATGAGTTCTGATAAGGTCTCAGCCCGGCCTAAGCTTATTTTCTTCGCCAGACAAAAGCTAGAAAAAAAAACTTCTATATTAAGGTTTAATGTAGAAATTATTTGGGACGAATTAAAATTGATCCATGTGATTCTATGGATATATTCAAAGTTCTCTCAAAATAATTTTCTCAAAATTGTAATTATGTTTATTGGGGTTTCACAATACAAAATCGAGATCTAAAATCAATACGATTGTTAGATTTCTTTCTACAGTATCGTCATCGTATTAGAGTTTAACCACATTCGGGATTGATTGAGGTGGTTTCTCTAGCATGGGACACCAGAAAAATTAGCTAGATGCTAAACGTTATTCTTGACATATTTGTCAATTCTTGGGAAAACACTTTAGCGGGTGGAGTACGAAATTCATTTTATATTAGATCAAGAAATAAAATCAATTGATAATAGTTCCATCTATTATGGACCACAGCTTGTCTTGTGAGAGACCGCCTACTTTTAAATTATAATTAGGCAACAAACCAAGCTCAATGTTAATAGCAAAATGTATAGGATTAGTGTTGGGTTAGAGAGAGATGAAGTGGGCTTGTTACTAAAATATTGGGACTTCGGATGGTTTAATTTAACGTTAAAATTAGACCGTCTCTTTAATAATTTGTGTATGGCAACAATACAAAGTCGTCATAAGCAGTGTTTAGAAGGAGAAGGACACTTTTTTTAATTGATTCTACTCTTGTTAGAGCATGACAGCTCATAAACAAAACAAAGTTACCACAATTTCACGATCCTTGATCAATACACTTTGTAGCATAAAATTTAAATGATAAATATAATTCATGAACGGTAGCATATTAATATTTTACTTCAAAATAGTAAAAACATCCTCAAAATAACAACATACCAGCAAAAATAATAGTACCAACATACCAATGTACAGAAAAACAATTTAAACCCAACTCAATTATTTTCTTCAGCTTCTGATTTTATGTGAAATAATATCCCACTATGCAAGAAAATAATTGTTATATAAATAAATCAGAAGTAGCAATTTAAACCATGCAAAAAGTCAATTATTAGAGAGAAAATGAATCATTATATAAATGTAATAAAATATGAAGTAGCAATTAGTTCTCAAAAATTTATAACCAATCAACAATGATCGTTTTAAATATATTTTACATTTCACTAGTGAGCATTTAGAACCCCTCCAAAAAGAAAGAAAGCATTTAGAAAATAAAATGAAAAAGCATAAACTCTAAAAAAGGTGTTGAACATTATCGCACGACACATAGGAATGGCAATGGATCGGACTCGGATCGGACTTACCAAACTCCAAGTCCGCTCCATTTCAATCGGACTATGATTTTTACACTCCTATTAGGATTTGGACTATATATTATCGGATTCGGACTCGGACTTTTTCCTTGATTGTTTCGGATTCGGATCGGATTCGGATTAAATCACCATATTAAATAACCAAAACACATCTTTAATATTTTTAATGTTTTACTTAATTTCTTATAATGTAAATCTATTATTTCTATCAAAATGTATTTTTAATCTATTAGTTGACGAGGTAACAAGTAATAATCGGACTTTAGTCGGATTCGGATCGGATCTTACCTAAGGTCCAACTCCTATCAGATTTCATTCGTACTTTTATGTTTTCGGATTCTGATCGAACTTTTTCCTTCGGATCGAATCGGACTCGAGTCGGAGTCGGACTGAATTGCCATCCCTAACGACACAATTCACCTGGGCTGGGCTGGGCTGGGCTGGGCTGATTGGTTGATGCGCCCATCAAGGCAAGTGGTTGTTCCCAACTTCCCTAGCGTTTTGACCTGATGACAAGCAACTCTTTAATCATAACACATCATTCTGATTTAAGCTTAGCTTTTTTAAAAAGAAATAAAATCCAAACATCATGACTGATTATTGTTTAAAGTTTTAGGTTAATTTATTGCATGGTTTATAATCCCATAATAAGCTTCTATAACAACTAATCTAATGAGTGAAGCAATTTTTTTCCGATCCACGGTTGATGACTGATTTTCATGACTTACAAAGCTACATAATTGCAGGGTATTTGGTAAATGATTTTAGGTAGTTTTTACTAATTTGTGACTTTTTGCTCTTTTACATGGTTAAACAGGTAAAAAAATCGTGAATAATATTTGGAGTAGGTAAAAGCTAAAAGTCAAAAGCTACTTACTCTCATTTTGAAAAAAAAATTACTCCCCGGAGCACGATGCTCCGTGTCCCGGGATGACCAAGCCGATGGCAGCTGGCAACACCTAGCTAGCCTCTCGCCCGGCCGTCAACCACTCTCCTATCTCTCCTTTCTGCCTTCCACAAAACTTCCGGCAACAACACCCAATTGACGTAAGCTACGGCGCTCCACCACACTCTCTCCGCCTTCTCATTCTTCTCTTCCTTCCCTAAAACTTTAGGCGACTTACATTAATGCCGACAACATCGATGAGCAACTTGCACCAGATGTTCTTTGAATTTTTAAATGATGTTCTGTCAGATATGGTTTTAACGCTCTTCCAGGTCATTCGTTTTGTTCTTTTAAAATACTTGTTATGTTCTTTTGGTTTATTCTTCTATGTTCTTTCCAATTAAAACCTATTTTTTTACTTTTTAATAATTCCTTTAAATAATGTTTAATGTTTTTTTGATGTAAAAAAGCATCTTGTTCTTTGAATTTTCGTATTTTATTCTTTATGTTTCAAGGAAATGTTCTTTTAAAATTAATAGTTTTAAAATTATTTTAGTAAGTAAAATATGTTGTTCTTTGAAGTTTTGTATTTTGTTCTTTTAAAAAAAGTATTGTTGTTCTTTTGATTATGTTTTTTTCGTTTCAAGTAAATATTTTATTATTTTTTGTTCTTTCAATGTTTACTATATGTTCTGTGTAGTGTTGTTAGGGTTTGAAGTTTTGGGTATTCGTTGCTGTTGTACCGGAGATGACGATGTCATCCTGGAACACAGTACTCCATGCTCCTGGGAGCACCAAAAAACGATTACTCTCATTTCGTAGTAAACAATCAACTCTACTAATTTTTTCTAACCAAACATTTTTTACATATAATCAAAATAATTAAACAGTCGATTTTAACAAGCCAATATAAACAGCCGGATGATCAACCACTATACAAAACCACCAACTAACGGTCACCCTCCAATTAGCATACCCAAAATTGAAAATTCCGTGAGCAAGAGGGCTTGTTTGTCGAGTTCAGCCCATATAGTGCTATCAACATCGTTCGTTCAAATTCTTCTTTTGGGCCTATGTTAAATGTGATTTATCAAACTTCCGCCAAAGTGGACAAGGCTAGAATTACTTATGGGGCACTGATCAATGGTCATCCTCCCACCTATCAAATTTGACTTCTAGTTTAGAGCTTCGTGTATAAAGATAATTAATACTACACTAAAATCTAATAAAAAAGAAGTTGCCTTAAATTATTAAAAATTATTAACGTATAAATGTAGGCGAACGTCTACAATTTATACTACGATATACATACACAAACCGTCATAAAATAAAAGTATAAATCATATAGACAAACAAGAAAGAGATTATATACTAAGAGGTAAGAGCATCTAAAGAGCCTTACTATAGTGTAGAAGGAAGTTGTTGGATGTCGGGTTTGGAAGAAGCAAGGACTAATGCTGAATTTTGAGGGATAATTTTATCGTTTTGCTCTACATATTTAATCTTTTAACTGAAAAATAACCCGATGCAACTTATTTGGATTAGAGGATTGAGCAAATAGTCCAGCCAAAATTTGGACAATCAAACCACTCATTTTAGTCGAAGCATGTAAAGGGGTGTTTGGTAGGAGGGTTATTAAGTGTTGAATGCAAATTTCACCAATTTCAGTTCAGTAAAAATGTAACTGAACATAGCCTTAATCTGCAAAGTTGAAATTGGTGCCATAGATCACTAGAGTACTTCTTCTTTCCTATATAAAAAAAATGAGATAGAACCATGATTGATCTATGTCTACTAATTCTTGAAGCCTTGAAAGTCCTGATTAAGTTCTATGATGCTCCATCTCACCAAAAAAGTTCTATGATGCTCCTAATTCGACAATTAATCACTACACCTCAAAGCTAAGGAATAAAAATTAATGTAAAGCAAAAAAGAGCAAAGAAAGATAATTAGCACCGCTGGAACGTTGATCTTAAGTAAACTTTATGGATTTATGATTGACAAGAACCACGGCTTTTTTGGAAGGTATGCAACTAAAGCAATAAGGATTAACGAGGATCTGATTCGTTCATGAATTTTCATTGCATCAGCAATTTCTTAATTGTTGTTTCTTTTTACAATTGCTTTCAACTCTATATTATATATACAATCTTCACATACTCGAGTGTATCATAAATGCGATATGACTAAGGTTATAATTTTGAATAACTAAAATTCATATAATTGACAGAGTTTTAAATGTACAATTAGCATAATTTAGCTTTTCACCATACTCATGATTCACACTCAGTTATATAAAGTATACACTCACAAATATTGTTATCTTTGTATTTTAAGATTTTGGTAACAAATTAATTTCTATATTTAGCTTTTACCTTTTGTAAAATCCCACATCAATGACATGAACTCATCTTAGTAGTCCTTAATGGAAATGTTTCTACATATTATTGGATCTAATTAATAATAATTAGACTTAGACTCTGTTTGGTTCACCTTAAGTAATATTTAGTAAAAATAAGTTAAGTTCAGCAAAATTAAGTTCACTTCAGTAAAAATAAGTACAGTTCAGTAAAAATCAGTAGTGCAAAGAAGAAAAAACAATATGAATCAGTAAAAATAAGTTTAGTTCAGTAAAAAAAATAAGTTTAGTTCACTAGAAATAAGTTTAGTTCAATATAGATAAGTTCAGTTTAGTAAAAAATAGGAAAATTATCATTTTGGGTACCTGAGGTTTGACAAAATATCAGTTTGGGTACCTGAGTTTTCAATCTTATCAATTTGGGTACCTAAGGTTTGCTAATAGGTTCAATTTAGGTACCTCCATACTAACGATGTTAACTTACCGATAAGTGTGAACCACTTTTTAAGATAATCAATGGTTCTAATCTATTTAAAAGATCTATGGCTGTTATTATTTTCAAAAAAAAGTGGTCAATCCAATACTACTCTTGAAATAGATTAGGGTCATTGATCATTTTAAGAAGTATGTCTACACCTTTCAAAATCCGACTGGAAACCCAATGCAAAAATAATGGGTTTTGAACACAAAAATTTTGACCCGAACCCAGGAAAGTTGTCTTTTACTCGACCGACCGGAAAATCATTATATTTATAGCATTAGTATGAAATTATGAGAATTTTTTTACATATACGGCCCCAAAAACTAAATGAAAAAAAGAGCAAATTCAAATCTCTTAACCCGTTGAGTCTACTCGCAACTGAACATGCTGGGTCTTAAACAAGGTTTATTGGACCCGAACTCGAAAACATTTTATTCTAACCGACCCGTTTGACAAATTCACATCCCTTAACCCGTTGGAACTACCTGAAACCGAACATCTGGGGTCTTAAACAAGGTTTATTCGATCCAAAGCCGAATTTTTTTATTTTAACCGACCCGTTAGACCGGTCTAAGTGGGTCACACTTAATGGTAAGTTAACACCGTTAGTAAGGAGGTATCTAAATTGAACCTATTAGCAAACCTTAGGTACCCAAATTGATAATATTGAAAACTCAGGTACCCAAACTGATATTTTGTCAAACCTCAGGTACCCAAAATGATAATTTTTCTAAAAAATAAGTTCACTTTAGTACAAAGAAGTTGAACTGAACGGGCCTCAAGCAAACCTATATTTTTGGTTTTTAAGATAGAGTGAATATACTTTTATTACTTTTTGTTTAACTAAACACTAATGGTCAAATCATATTAATATAATAGAAAAATTGTTGGAAAACCAACATACCCAAACCCACCTATGCCAGGATCACGCCGTGGGTCATGGAAGACCCTTTTACTTTCTTACAAAAATAAAAAAAAGTGATGGCTTTCTAAGATTAGGGAGTGGTAATATTGTTTTAATTATTGTTGACAACTGATAATCGTGCTTTAATTTTTATAATTCTTCCTTAAGTGAGAATGGAATAAGAACACTTCCTTCCGTCATCACCTCCATGTCTTTTGAAATATTTTGGTTAATCTTGTAATGCACGATTTTTATTCATGGACTTGAGAAGCGATGACATAATTGGCCCTATTTGGATTACAACTTTTTTTTTCGGTGAAATTTGGATTACAACTTACAAGTCTCTTTTCCTGCCCCTATCTCTAATCCCCTAGCTAATTAAAACCACTACTTTTTTTATGGAGCGGATAGAAGTTGGACAAAGTAAACAAACCAAATGCTTATATTTTGCATACATGTAAATTAACTTAGAAAAAATAAAACATTTTGATAGTATGTTGCTATCGTGTATGCCAAGCTCTAAATGAAGACATAACTATTTGTTCCTACTTTGATCTGAAATCCAAGCCTTATGGCTTCTCTAAAGAACAAGGCAACTAAATCACAGACACACACCTCCCCTGTCTAATTACCAATTCAAAAGCCCATCTCAAATCAGGTGTAATTAAAGTCTTCATGCTCCTTTGAAGCTTATGGAACGAAAGAAAAACTCTAATTTTTAACAATTAAAATAGCTACCTAATCACATTCTCGACAGAGAAAGGCACACATTCGTGGAATGGAATTTGCATAATCATGCTGTCATTGACTCCAATTCTTTCACCCTTCTCCAGGGGCGGATACAGGGGCGGGCCTACCTAAGCCATGGCCCGCCCCATCAATAGAAATTTGTTATATATTATGTTTCGTATTTAAACAAATTTGTCAATCATAATATTCTTTTTTTAATATACATATAATATATGCATTTGGCCCGCCCAATAGTTATTTTCTGGATTCGCCACTGCCCTTCTCCTTGCAGGTCTTCACCATCGTGCATGTCTGTTGGACTCCTGAACATCAAAACCTCATCAATATAAACTTCGATGGTTCCTCCAACCAAGACTCGGCAACGGAAGGTACCCCACTGAGCTCTCACGTCAAATCCTACATGTTAAGCCTTGTAAATGGGAAAAACGATCTTCATCAATACCCCCCTCTCCCCGAAATAGCCTCCAAAATATGAATATCTCAGAGTTGGTCATGAAAAGAGACAATATAATCATCATCAACATCTTAGCTTGAAAGGAACAATGGCACCCCTGATTGGTAATACTCTCATTGGCGATAGAGATCCTTTAATTCAACCACTATAACATACATTTTCAAAGAAGGCAAGCAAGTTGTAGTCTTGTAGAGATGCTCTTTCAAATAAGGACAAATTTAACTAAAAAAAACAGGAGTTTGATGTCCTTTTTTTAGATAAGAACTAAGAATTTTGTATCATATTTCTCTTTTAGATAGCTTAGGGTTTATCATCGAGAGAATGGTCTTATAATACTTTTCCTTCTATTTTTTTAAAAAATTGATATGATATCACAGAATATTAAAATTGATTAAGCATTCCCATGAACAAAAGTGAAAATATATCTACCCTATTTTTATTAAGAGAATGTATTATTTATGACACGTCATACAACTGATATGATGAGACATATTTTAGTTTTCGCTATAAAATTTAGATATTGAACAAGGTGGTCACTTGGTAAAATTTTGCCACAACTTAGTGGATAGAATCGGACATGCTTATACTTTCGGCCGTTGTGGTCAGCCAAAGTCGGAATAAGAGAGAGAAATACCCGAAGAGCATTTTTTATTTAATTAATTTTATTTTGCCTCTTCTCCTCCTCATTAGTAGAGTAATTGAGGAAAAAGTACACTTCTAAATTAAAAATGTACCATAATTGAGATATACTTCTTAATGTTAAGTCTCAATATTTCCAGGATTGACTCATGGATATTGGACTTTTAGTCTCATATTGTACTTTTATTCACAAATATTAGACTTTTTATCTCATATATTGAACTTGCATAGTAGACTTATATATTAGGCATTGTGTCTCATAAACTTGACTTTTGAGTTTGTAGATTGAGACATGACGCTCAATATTCACACTTAATCTGATACTCGGTGTCCTTTATTTGAGACTCAAAACCCTTTACATAACTTGTAATATTGAGGATTTTTATTGATGCAATAATGCTATTTAATTGATCTAATTGATGCTAAGCTTATAACTCGTAATTTCATCTAAAATTTTGGGTGTGTAATTATGGTCGTGTGCAAGCTAATCAAGCTATGTTTCTTATCTAGATACAACACTTTGATTTTAGCCCTTTTCATAAAATATGTAAATGTAGGATATTACACATAAAAAGAAACGTTGAAAATATGAATTGTGGTGGGTCATCAAACATGGCCACTTCCATTGATCCACGTCCACAAGAACATAAAATCATGAGAAAAATTTCACGCACCTATGGCGTTTCTGATTTAGGCTTTATCTGCCCTCATCACTCATTCTTATAGTCATCAATGCCATATTTGTCATATTGCCATCATCCCCATGCACCTTCTTTCTTTTCTCTAATAGCCACTCCTTTCTTTCTTTCAAGACCCCTCTTTGATGGACTGATTTTCAGTACTCTTTTGGTTTATGTTTACATTTATATCATGCATTAATTCGTGCGTCGGGCTCTTGAAAGATGTATGCCCTACTCCTTAATTTTCAAGACCCCTTTTGATGGACTAATTTGTATTAGAGTAATTGAGTAAGGAATAGGTGAATTAGTTAGAGCATTATTGGTCTCGATTTTAAGAGGTATTAGTCTTATATGTCCGTGATGCATGAGAACTTAAATATTGCATAAAAATATTATATTTAGTTTGTTTACAGTTTTTATTTTTTTAAATTTTGAAAATGTAAAAAACAGCTAATTGTAAAGAGGGAATTGTTCCATTCAATTAAGTTTTAAAAAAAAACTAGTTTTTAGGCCCCGGCGATGCTCGGGGTGTTTAGAGAATATTTATCATATATGAGTTTATCTTGAGCATGATACATCCAAAACTATTTATCTCATTGCTTATGTGAACGTCTCCAAATGAGCAAAAATTAGACGTTCAAATGAGCAATGAGCAAAAAAAAAACATTGTGTGTACCAGGCTCATGATATAGAAAAATTGTAGGTTTTTGCATGTTATTACAATATAGTGATTTGTAATCAACTAATATCACTTTGTATGGACATATACAAGTATTAAACAAAATGAATTATTTAATTCATAAAATTCATTTAAGTCATATACCTAAACTTGCGGTTAAGAAAAAAATAAGACTAAAAAAAATTATCTTATTCATATTAATTGTCATTTAAGCCCCATAATAATATCTTTATTTGTGATAAGTGAATCACCAAGAGTGTGGTGGAGTAGTGGTTAAAACACTTTCTTTCATGTGTTGAGGTGAGTGACATGTGGCGGCCTGCAATTGTTGTCAACGTCTTTTAGACCCGATGCTCCGAAATTATTATGCATTAGAATTTACTAATAGTTGAAAATAATTAATGATATTAAGCATAAAAAAAATTTATCATTAAAAAAAAAACTAAAAAATTATCTCATTTAAAATATGGATTTTAAAAGTTACAATTTAGAACTCTTAGTTTTCACTTATATATCATCATTGATTTTGAAAGAAGAAGCAACAATAGTACATTGGTGTAGTGGTTGGAGCTATTTTCTTACATACTCAAGAGCAATACGCTTTTTAATATATATATATATATATATATATATATAATTGCCTTTTGGTGTCCCCCTCCTCTTCCCTTATCGAATAGAGATTGGGATCGATGTTTTCATCCCAATTTCCTGACTTTTAAAATAAAAATTAATTTTGCGGTAGACATACTATATACGAACACTTAGGAGGAAAGTAGATTATAGAGGACATAGTGGGGCCATCAAATCAGAAATAAATAAGAGTTAAAGTCCTATCCTACCTCAGTTATATTATTTGTATCATATTGACTTAATATTATTTGAAAAGCTCTTTTGGAAAAACTCTCAAGAAAAGATATTTCTTGGGATAACATATGTCACCAAAATCTTTTAGGAGCCTCAATTTCCAAAAAATGGACATGCAAAATAAGATTTTAAGTTAGAATGAAGAGTTCTCTCTAACCTTACAAATTATTGGACCACAATAATTCGAAACAACTACCTTTCCCGTACTTTTTTTTCCAAATATGTTACAAATTACTCCCTTGTACAAACAAATGGTTTGATTAGATGAGATTGTTGAATAATGCGATTTAGCCTCTATTCAATAAATCAATGCACCTTGAAACAATAATATTAACTAAAAATAAATTTAGTTTAACAAAAATAAGTTTAGTTCAATAAAAAAAAAAAAATAACATAAATCGGTAAAAATAAGTTCAATCTAATGAAAATAAGTTAAATTTAGCAAAAATAAGTCCAGTTTCATAAAGATCAGTAAGGTATAAAAGAAAAAATATCATGAATCAGTAAAAAATAAGTTCAATTCAATGAAAATAAGTTAAGCAAAAATAAGTTCAGCTATGTAAAAATAAATTCAGTTTAATAAATTCAAGGTGAACTGAATAAGGTTTTAGTTATCACAATTTCTTTTGAAATAATAACTTGTGTGCCAATATACTGAGTGTGACCCTATTCTCTGAAGCTATTTTAAATATATAGGAGTACAACAAGTCTATATGTATAATAGATTTATATACTAAGTCTTACATATATAATAGTATAAATTAAGATAAAGGCTAATCACGTTTCTCAATGTTATTAAGTTCAAATTCATGTCTAAAAATAAGTTAGTACTTTAAGATCCATAATTCTTTCAAGTTCCAATACTTGCTATTTCTGTAGTGCAATCTTTTGACCAACAAAATTGGATTATGTACTAGTAAAAATAATTAAAAATAATATTTAAAAGCTAAACATTGATATGAAAATTAACACGACCACACCACATTATATTCTTTATGGTGAAAATTTATGGCCAAAGTTCATAAAGATTAACCTATACTAGTGTTTGCTAGAATTATGAAAGTGGGGTAATACCAATGTGGATTATTAAGTTGATTACGACATTTCTTTCGATTTCAAAAGACATTTGGATCACTTCTCATCGCACTTCGATGATCAGGGGTGATTATCGCACGAATCGAGACCGAACACCCCTTGGCTCAGCTCGGCTCGGCTCGTGAGCTCGACGAGCCTGGAAATTGAGATCTCGACTTGAGCTTGGCTAGGCTCTGCTCGATTATTATAGGCTCGTTTTTGAACTTTTTTTAATTAAAATTCTATTAATCTAAAATCCAAAACTCCAGCTACCAGTAATCGAACGTACACAATCAATTTTTGGTTCGACATAACATACACTAATCTAACCAGTGTATTTTAAATTGAAAGGAGCGACCATTTAAGAATTAAAAAATGTAATTTTGTAGAAAATAATGTTATTAATTTAGGGAAAAAAAGTTAGTCGAACATGTTCACGAGCATAGCCTAGCTCGGTCGCTCGTTAAGCTTCCGAGCTGAGCCCGAATTTGAACCGAGCTTCCACGAGCCGAGCTTTTACCAAGTCGAAGCCGAACTGTTCGCAAATCGGACAGACTCATTCTCACCCCTATCCACGACCGTTGTTCAAAAACAAAAAAGTGCGATGTAATAATATATAGGGCATTACTTTTCACACACAAAATTTTAAAATCCAATTGAATTTCAGGTGTAATCGTGTCAATTATTTAGAAGATACTCGAAACTTTAGCCTTTAAATTGTTGGTGCTCATTTGTCATGTTGGACAATGTCCCTTTCCAATGCTATGAAATATGAATAGTCCACCTCCTTCACTCTTCCAATATCAAAACCAAAACCAACTACCAAAATACATACTCCTATATTAACACCAAAAAATACCTCCATTTTCCCTCATTTCTAAGAACAACAAAAAATTACCCATCTCTGCAAATCGCAACGATTGAGCAAGAAAAACAAGAACCCATTTCTTCCTTTTTTTTCTTCAAAATTTCTCATTTTCTTCTGTAATTTTCCCTAATTTTTTTCCCGCTCAATTTTAATCATCCTTTTGAACTCGAACTCAAAGGTGGTTGACAAACTCTCCATCATCAAAAACAGGTATTTATTTAAAATACCCAGCTTGCATTTTAATGTTAATGCGATTTTACTTTCTGGGTTCTTCTTAATTTCTGGGTTTTTAATATAATTTATATGATTCGGGTTTCGTTTTGTCTTTCATTCAATGTGTTCTGTTAAACCCTAGTTGTTCAATCCGGACAAATTATCCTGTCTAAGTTATTTTACTCGGACTTTTCATTTTACCTTAATTATCCTTGACACCCGGACATGAGTACGAGTATAGGAAAATTTTGTAAGATGGACTACGTACTCGTGTCCGACATGGGTACCCGAGTCCGAGTAACATATGATGCCCACTTTGAATTTACATCATACTATATGTTAGCATAAGGCCTAAAGAATCAGTCTTTTTTTTTGTTTCGTTATTTTTGTTTGAATATTTGATTGGTTTATTTTGTTACCAAATTTAAGAAATTTCATATATTGGGGCAGAATATATTTTATAAATACTGAAATTTTAATTTAGCTTCTTTAAATCTTCTTTGATTTTAGTTTCCTTTTTTCCACCTATTAGCTACTGAATTTTAATATTGTTTAGGAAAATTCATAAATTTATTGTCATGATTAGAACTTAGTTGAAATTAGGAAAGAGGCTAATTTTGTTAATTCATATGATGGGGGACTTTTAGCTTGATTTATTGTGTTATTATATAAAGAGACATTAATTTGGTGTTATGATTGTTCTTTTGGCTTGTGGTTTAGAGACTGGAGAAGCAGGAGAGGAAGAGATTTGTCTATGGTGGGAGGCGTAGAAAGAGATATGGAATGCCAGAAGATTATGGATGGGAAGGCGAATAACACCGGTTTAGAGAAGGCAATCCCTTCTTGTTGCCTTAAGGCTAGAGCCTCGGTCCCTGAATCCGATGCCAAATGCCATTCGACTGTTGTTTCGGGGTGGTTTTCGGAACCTCGGTCGTCCTCTGGTCAATATCCCTATATTAAACTTATTGTTGTTTTTGTTTCTTTTAACTGCTTTGAATAGAAGGAGTTATGTGATTATAGTTTGCATCCAAGATGATCAATGTATTGATATATGTCTCCCTTTTGTGTTTGTTTATGGCAGGTAAATCAGGAAAGCAGCTTTATTACAACAATCCAATGTGGCCTGGTATGCATTATTAAAAAAAGACATGATTTTTCTCATGTTCGACCTTATTCTCTATTTCATTGGTTTTGGTTTATTTGTTTGCCTGGCTTTCTTTTGCTTGCGAACTTAGCTTTCAGATTTTATTGCTACTAGAATGATTTGAAGGATTAAGTAATATTAAGAAGTAGAATGATTAAGTAATGCTTCTAATTGTCATGCATTTTGATTCTTTAGGAGAAGCACACTGTATTAAAGTGGAGGAGATCTTGTTTCAAGAAAAGTCATTGTACCAAGAAGTCCTTGTCTTTCAGGTTTAATACCTTTGGCTCTCATCAGTGCTATTTTCAAGCTGTGTCCAATGTCTGTTATTTGATAATCATATCGGTTATGGCTGTTTGCAGTCGTCAAATTATGGGAAAGTGCTTGTTCTTGATGGCATTCTTCAGTTAACAGAGAAAGATGAATGTGCATACCAGGAGATGATAGTCCATCTTCCCCTTTGTTCCATTCCATCACCCAAAAATGTGAGTTTTCATGACTTGCTCTTTTTATATATGCCTGCAGCAGCAGCATCTGTTGCTTGACGGGATTGTTTGATACGATACTTGACATAGATGACTTGCCTATTTGTACTTACGAAGTTGGGCCAATCATGCTAACACTAGTAACTACTAATTGGTGAGGTAATATATTGGATTTACAAATGCATATGGAATCACTTATTGCTCTCTTGTGTGTGTATTGTAGCTGTGTGCAATCTGCTCCATAGCAATTCTTGTATTGTCTGTTTTATTCGAACTCCTTGGTGAATTTTCTGTCAGCGGACAACCTTATGTCTCAATGGTCTTATTGATGTGATAGTGTTGGAATTACGTGCTTCAACTGGTTCAGCTTGTCTCCCGAACACCCTGCAAAATGAGGATTGTATTTTGCTGTACTGTGATGTTATCAAGCAGTCGTATATTTTCGTATTGATTGTGATGTTGCACTTTACTTGCAGAAGTTAAAGCTTCTTTTCCACATCTGATGGATTTCTGATTGACTGGGTAATGCAGGTTCTCGTAGTTGGTGGTGGTGACGGTGGAGTTCTCCGAGAGATATCTCGCCATTCATCTGTGCAGCACATAGATATTTGTGAAATTGATCAAATGGTTATAGATGTAAGTGGCAAAATAATTTTCCTCGGTGGTTATTGTGTAAACTTTGGAAGATACTTGAACAAGACTTGTCTTCTTTTCTCCAGGTTTCTAAGAAATTTTTTCCTGAGTTAGCTCTTGGTTTTGAAGACCCTCGTGTCAATCTACACGTTGGTGACGGTATATATCTTGACAATCACTGTTTTCCTTTACTTTTTTTATTATTCTTGTTACATGTGATTTATCATGATTTGAAGGCTTTGTTTCTAGGCTATATTTTTTATTTGTTCTAGTCACTTTTCGTTTGCAGCTGTGGAGTTCCTGAGAAACTCTCCAGAAGGGAAGTATGATGCCATTATTGTTGATTCTTCAGATCCTGTAGGTATGTGGTTTAAGTTAAATAGCTTACTCATGCATTTCTAAGCGGTTACTATAATATATAGTGAAATTATATCATTCACCCATGCATATCCCATCTTATCTAGGGAAAATTGGTACCTTTCATAGTTTCATATATCACTTTTCTGATATTGCTACCTTTCAAAAAATTTCTTTGCTGATTTTACTACCTTTTTTGGCTATTAGTTTGAGTGCTACCCGTTAATGTATTCCATCCAAAATTTTGTCAACCATGGCCCATTTTCATGCCTTTCCCCCAATTGCCTTACTTTTCTGCTCTATTTGTGCCCATAAAACTCTTCTTTACAATATCAAAATCAATATCCCAAAGTTTCAAGAATCATAAAAAAAACTCAATTGGGGATTTAGGGTTAGGAAAACCAAAAATTTGGAACATGAAAGCTAGTTAAATTAGAAAAAATAAAATTAAAATGTAGTTATTTAAAAAAAAAGTGATATGAATGATAGTTACAAGTTACAACCAAAATTTCTTCTCTAGTGTTTTTTTTTCAAGTTATAGAATGGTCACAGTATTGTTGTTGAGTTGTGAAATTATGCAACAGTTGATTTGTGTTTTATATATTTATTCGGTGGAATTGCCTTTTTCATACAGGTCCTGCCCAAGAACTTGTTGAGAAGCCCTTTTTTGAGACTCTGGCAAGAGCATTGAGACCAGGTGGTGTACTTTGTAACATGGCAGAGAGTATGTGGCTTCATACTCATCTAATTGAGGATATGCTATCTATCTGCCGTGAAACTTTCAAGGGCTCTGTTCATTATGCATGGACGAGTGTGCCTACGTATCCAAGGTACATGTCCGTGCATGCTTGAAGTCTCTGTTTGTTTACATATCAGCCTGGGCATATTTTGCAATCTTATTTCCTGGACATGTTAAGAAGAACAAGTAGTAGTAATGATTGTTAACATAGGTTATGCTGCATCAGTGTGCTTTGATTCTGTAAAGGATCATTGGCATGTTAGCTGGCACATTGACTTAGCAACATGTACTCCTGATAATTGTGTCTTTTTGAGCACAACAATCTGATAAGATGGCCATCTAAAAATTGTCGTCTTACCATGGGAAAGAGTAATCGTTATTACTCTTATAATTTTTGCTTGAGCAGTTGCTGGCTTGCTGCAACTCCATTTGTTCATCCTGTTGAAGGGGTGGGTAATTCTGTTACTGCCTTCTGCCTGACATTTGGATGCCTCGACCTTCCCTCGAGCGAAGCCCCTAAAAGTTTAGATAGGCAAAGATTTGACCTCTCTAAGGCCCAGTTTGCTTTCATATCTTCAGGGAGTTTGAAATGGAAGCCATTTCCCGAGTCAGTTGTTTGGTTTAAGAAACTTATTTTTCCTTCCCTTTCCAGACCTTAGTTCACTCGTCCAAATTCCTAGCACTACCTCCTTTTGTTGAGAATTTCATCCGCACCAAACCTGTGCTGCCAACCTACTACTACCCATGCCACCAGCCAATTTATCGCCGGACAACCAATACCTTTTCTGTCTTCTTCTACATCTATATCATGAAACACAAGAATAGATAAGATAGAGAAACTCAAACAAAGAACATAAAAAAGGCATAAACTCCATATCTGCAAGTAACTAATAAAAGAAAGGCCAAATTGGCATCCTTGTTTAGTACTTTAGTTCTGGCCATGGTGGTGTTGAATTTGGCAGAGAAGAGGAGTGATGAGACACTATGACGAGCGAAAGAAAATGAGGGAGGAAAAGGATTAAAGGAAAGAGAAATGAACTCCTTTACTAAACAAGGGTAATATAAGAATGGAATAAGTTTGATGTCTGTTCTCCGACTTTATTGCATTCCATTTCTTCTTAAAATTTGAACTGAACGAGCTCTTTAGTTTTGACTGTAGCGTTGATTTTGCCTCATCATACTCCTGAACTTACTGTACTTCTTCGTGAATAATCAATTTACGTAGCCTGTTGATCCCCTTATTCATCTATTCTTGTGTTCGTGCAACTTGGGCTCCCTTGTATTCTGTTGTCCATTCTATATCTGTTAACTGTAGTTACACCTGGTGCAAATTTGACATGTTTAAACCGAAGTCATTTTTACTGAAGTTCATTGTTGACCTACAACCATATTGTTTATTTGCTTTCAGTGGCGCCATTGGATTTGTGATTTGTTCAACAGAGGGTGCACCAGTTGATTTCATGAATCCAATCAACCCCATTGAGAAGATAGAAGGCGCGGTTGAGCATCGCAGAGAACTTAGATTCTATAACTCTGAGGTAAGAGTTTTTTTTCCTCTTTGCTTGTCTCGTAATGAACTCCTATTGTCATCGTATTTATCTTCTGCTCACCAGGTTACAAACACTAAATAACTTGAGTATTACTTCATCAAATGCAGATTCACACTGCTGCCTTTGTCCTCCCTTCATTTATGAAGCGAGAGGTCAGTTTACTTCGCAATTCTGCATCAACCAAGAGGGTCTGTGTTTCCTAAACAGAGACGATCCAATTACTCGGTTTCCTCAGCTTTTACCTCGTTCTCAGCACAGCGAAAAATTCCGGTGACAGGAAACTAGTATTATGATTGCACCACATCGAATAGTTTATCTTAGAAAATGTATCTGTCTCTAACTAAGATCTCATAGATGATACATTGTGGTTAGTAGGTAGCTCTATATCTATTGGTTTGTTTCTATCAGATTGGAATGTGTTGATAAGAATTACTATCATTAATATGAATAAAAGGCTTGGCAACTGTTAAATTTCGTCTGGTTGGGTTGATTCCTTTGCTCTAAATTCCCTGTTTGTTTGTCAAAGTTTAACCATCCATTATTTATCCAGTACACAAAACGGTAATTGCCAATTTGCCGTTGGGACAAAAAACAAAATCACTTGCTCAACAATTCAATATTATCTAACTAACCTAATTGTCCTTTGGTTTATATCTTTATGGGCGCAATTTGTAAGGTATTTCCAAGTGGGTGGAGTTAGGCTCTGTTCTTTTGTACTGGAGTGAGTTAAATTGAACTGAACTGAACTAGATTGAACTGGAATGTTTTTAATTGAACTGAACTGTAGTTGTGAGACAAAAGCAGAGGAATTTAACTGAAATGATCTGAACTAACTAAACTGAACTTAATGGAATTTAAACTGAATTAGACTGATTTAAACTGAAATGTTTTCAATTAATCAAGCCCAAGAGAACAGAGCCTTATTTACCTTCACATATACAATTTTATTATTTAAAACATAAAGGGAAAACAATGAATTTATAAGTTTATGTATTTGGAGTAAATATATATATTGCGCAATTTTGTAACTCTATGTACTTCCAAGACGTAATCTTATTATTTGAATATTAGCATAAGACTATTGGTAGTTGATTTTTCTTTTGGATGTAAATAGAGATTTTACGTCAAATAAATAAAAATATGAAGGGATTTCTTGAATTATGTCTCCTAGACATCTAATACTTTTTAAGGAAAAATTGACATTAATAATCCCAACTATAACCGTTTAACTTAAAATAGTCTTAACTATGAGTTATTTTGGAATAATCCAAACTACAAGGAGTACATTTTCAAAATAATCTAAACTTTATTTTTCTCGCCTTCAATGAGCCATTTTTAGGACTATTATGCATAGTAGAATTAATTTAAATTATTTTGATAAGGTACCCCAATAGTTTGGATTATTCTTGAATGACCCATAGTTGAGATTACTTTGAGCGAAATACATTGTCGAGATTATTCCAATCAATTTACGAAAAGTTGAATTATTTATATTCAACCAAACGACCACTTTAAATACTCGAAATCATAGCACCGAGTCTTATTCTTTTGGACTGAATTAATGTAACTTTCACCCAATTTGATGCAATACATTTTCAGTTTAATTCAGTTCAGCTCCTTTTAAATTTGAATTATCAATTTATTTCAGTTCAGCTCTTTCTAAATTTGAATTGTCAATTTATTTCAGTTAAGTACAATTCAAATCTAGTCCAAAATACAGGGCTTAGCTTTACAAACTTCATGCAATTTGTAGTAAGTTGAAATCGCAATTTCCATCTTGGACGCGCACCTACAGAGAGGTAGGTGTGCCCAAGTAAAACGCAGCAACAACAGAACAAAACGCAGCAAGAAAAAACAGCCCAGATTGTGTCTGACACGTAATGAATATTAGGCCTGAATAAATGAACATTAGAAAAAAAAACCACAAATCAGCATTCTCCTTATGTTTGACACGGAATGAACATATGTTGAAAATAAATATACATGGGAAAAAGACAAACAACATTTAGTATTGCTAGTAAATTGTTTTGCCCATGTCTAATGTACATGAATGAGAAACAAATGAAATTTCGTTTTGCCCATGTATATACTAACTAATAAACATCAATTATCATACGATGCACCTATGAATATATTAAACGAACAAGCTACTATTCTTATATAATTTTATGTATAAATGAGGAATAGAGTTCCACCTAAGTAGGTAAAGAAACAATAGTTAATTTAAAATGAACATATGAGTGGGAAATTTTACATCATTTTGTAATAATAAAAAAGAAGATTTACAATATTTGTAAAGAACCGAAAAATGAATAGGTGACTATTCTTTACTTAATTTATGAAAATGACAAATGGGATGTATTGTTATCAATGAAATTCTCTGTTGTTAATGTTTACGTAGTTATTGTTAAAATTCATTATGTATGATATATTATTTATCTTATTAGTACACATGTTCATTGTATCTACTCTACTGTTCATGCATTGTTATCAATGAACTTTTGTATTGGTAATGTTTAACTACTTATCATCAATGTTTATTATGTTTGTTCAAAAGTTCATCTACTTGGTACAAAAGTTCATTTTGTTTGATATGGATTGTCATCAATGAAATTTTGTATTGTCAATTATTATCAATGAAATTTTATATTGTTAATGTTTAAGTACTTATTATCAAAGTTCATTATGTATGATGCATTGGTCATCTTATAAACACACACTTTCATTGTGGCTGCTCTAATGTTCATGAATTGTTATCAATTAACTTTGGTATTGATAACTTTCAAGTACTTATTGTCAATGTTCACTATGTTGCTTAATGGTTCATCTACTTGGTGCACAAGTTCATTGTGTTTGATCTAATGTTCAGGATTGCGACCATTTATTTTGTGTTGTCAATTGCTATCTAATGTTCATCTTATTAGTACACATGTTCATTATGTCTGCTCTAATTTTCATGTATTATTATATCAATTAACTTTAGTATTGATAATGTTTAAGTACTTATTATCGGTGTTCATGATGATTGCTCAATTGTTCATATAGTTAGTAAAAAAGTTCATTGTGTTTGCTTAAATGTTCATTAGATGAATATAGTTGTTCATAATTCCCGATTTGATGTTCATTCATCTATAAGTATATATCTAGATTAGTATTTGTTGATTTGACATGTAATAATCATTTGTTCATTTATCTATAATTGTTATTCCTTTTTGACCCGACGATTCAATAACGTCAATTAGGATGAATTAAAACGGTGAGAAATGATTTAAAAACAAAACGAAAATAAATAAAAACCAAATATTCTTATTGATTCCGAAGAACGAGTACAATGCTTAGCATAAAATGCTGTAAAAAAAATGCAAATGACGTCTTTACAATATTTATATTATCTAACTAACTAAAGACACGGCCGCTAGCCCTAACGTCTCCATTGTATTATGGGATTTGTCTTGATCACCTCCTATCCTCACGCTGGACTGCGCTTCCTCCATCTCCACATCCAACGATATGTGAATTCACAGCAGGGGTTTTGGCCTTTTGAGTCAGGAGTTTGCTCTTCACAACATGTTTTATGGTTTTGACCTTTGTGGTCCGGTTTTGCTATCAGTAACGGTATTGGTTGGTGTGTGGGGTTTGGTTGTAGCAGGTGATGTATTTGTTTATTACTTCTGCACATTCATGAAGTGGACAATGAAAATTAGATGACAAAGAATGAATATTAGATCGAACATTAATGTACAATTGAATAAAATGAATGATCAATAAAAATGAGCTACTGAAAAATGAACAACAGTGAAGTCCTAGTAAAATATTAAATAAAATGAATGAACATTGTTACAAAGAATGAACAACTGAACAAAATTAATGAACAATATAGGACCAGTGAACAATGAACAACGAACAGTAATGAACAATATAGGTAGTGCATTTGGTTTATCACTTCTGCACATTCATGAAGTGGACAATGAACATTAAATGACAAAGAATGAATATTAGATAATAAAAATAGTACATTTAAATAAAATGAATGAACAATGAAAATGGACTAGTGAACAATGAACAACGAGAAAACAGTAATGAACAACAGTGAAGTACTAGTAAAATATTAAATAAATGAATGAATTTGTTATAAAGAATGAATAACTGAACAAAATAAATGAACAATATAGGTAGATGAACAATAGATTAAGCAATTGGACAAATAATGAAAAATATTAAGCAGTAGAAAAAGCTAGTTAACAATGAATAACAAGTAAGAACTAATGAACAATTAACAACTGAAGAGTACTATTGAACAATAGGAATGAACAATTGAATTAAATAAAATGATAAAATAAACAATTGTGTGAATTTAATGAACAATTGAATAATATAATATGATTATATGAATAATTGAATAATATAATATGATTAAATGAACAATTAAATAACATGAGCGTACAATTCAATTAAAAAAATTAACAATTGAACAAAATGAATGAACAATATAGATAGATGAACAATAGTTTAAATAATTGAATAAATGATGAAAAATATTGAACAATAGAAAAGAGATAGTTAGCAATGAATAAGAGGTAAAAATGAACAATAGGCAAGTCCTAGTGAATAATAGGAATGAATAATTATATTAAATAAAATGATCAAATGAACAATTGAATTAAATGAACAATTGAGTGAATTTAATGAATAATTGAGATAAACTAATGAACAATTAAGTAACATGAATAATGTACAATTGAATAAAAAGAATGAACAAATGAATGGATAATTTAATAATATAAAATGGTAAAATCAAATAATCAAATGAATGAACAATCAAATAAACTGATTGAACAATTGAATGTAATAAATGAATGAATAAAGTAAACAGTTGTATAGAATGACCCTTTATAATAACATTAGTGAATAAATAAATGACATCAATGAACAATTTCACAACATGAATGAACCATTTAATTACATGAATGAATGAACAAATTAATAACATAAATGAACATATTAATAATATCAATGAACAAATAACTAATTGATCATATGTATGTATGAATGTCATTAGAATGTTTTGAAACATACTTTTCTTGGGTTTGCAACCAAATTTTTTGAGATTTTTGGTTGTGTTTTGGTGGCCCTTTTAGATTTTGACTTTTTTTTATAGAAAAATAGAATATAGATAAAGTAAATAAATGAACATTGACAATCATTATATGATTAAATGAACAAATTGACTGAATTTAATTAAACAACGTTTTATGTATATATGAATGAACAATCAAAGAGACTAATTGAACAAATGTATGAAATTAGTGAACAATTGGCCAAAATAAGTGAACAATTGGCCAACATAAGTGAACAACATAGCTAGTTGAAGAATAAAAACTAGTGAAAATTTGTAAAAACTGAATGAACATAGACATAACATGAGTGAATCACAGAACAAAAATGTCACAACATGGATGAATGAATTAAACATTTCAATAACAATTAATGACATGAATGAACAAAAATTAAATAATGATCGTAGAATTAAATTATACTTCCTCCGGCCCTTAATAAGTGACACACTTTCCTATTTGGGAAATGTCACAATAAGTGACACACTTCTTAAAATGAAAAATTTTAATAGACAAATTTACATATATACCCTTACTCAACCAAATTAAACAAACCTAATTACTTGATTTTCCACCCTAACCTAAACTTAATTAACTCCCCCCACTCCCCCAACTTAACACCTTAACAAACTCCCACCCCTCTCTCTCCTCCCCACTCCTAGCCGCACAGAACCACCACCACCCATCCAACCACCGCAAACAACCTCCTTCTTTCTGTTTTCCGGCCTCCTTCTTTCCAAACTCCCCCACTTTTTATGGCCTCTCTTTTTCGATCTCTTTCATTACGAACTCCATCTCTTTTCAGATTTTCTTCTCTTCGAAGAATGGTAACCCTAGGTTCAAGATCCCCGAAAATCGGTAACCCTAGGTTGTAGATCGACGAAAATTGGGTGGTTTTCGGTGGCTTTCAGCGGATTTTGGTGGCTTCAAGGTTGTTTGCGGTGATTTTCCTTGGCTTTGGCATTGTTTGTGGTGGTTTCGCTGGCTTTGGCATTGTTTGCAGTGGTTGTCGATCTCTAAGGCGTTGTTTGCGGTGGTTTTCGATGGCATTAGGGTTGTTTGGGGTGGTTTTCAGTGACTTTGTGCTCGTCGGAAGTTGATTTTGGTGGTGTTAGGGCTGTTTACGAAGGATTTGGTGTGGTTCGGTGGATTTGGGTGATTTTTGGTGGTTGTGAGGCGATTTGCGGTTAATTTGGGTGATTTCAGGCGGTTGTGGGGCGGCTTCTGGGTGGGGTGGCAGCCAGTCGGTGGTGGTGGTGTTAGTGGTGGTGGTTGTGGGTGGGAAATTGCCTGGGTGGGTCACCTGATTATAAGTTGTTTAATATTATATCTTATCTTAATTAAGTTGATTATTTATCTCTTAATTATGACCCCCACTTTCTCTCTCTAGCCTCCTTGGTTTCTTCCCACTTTCTCTCTGTTCCACTTATTAAGGAACGGAGGTAGTATTACGAATAAACATACCTTTTCTTTTTTTGCAGTAGTTTCTTTGGAAATTTGGCGTTGCGGTACCTTTGGATCTTCAGTCCTGCATAGCCAATTAAAGATGAACATTAAAATATGAACACCAAAACAACCAAGATGAACACTAAAACACCATAAATAAACAATATAACACAGTAGATGAACCACAACCCTTTCTTACAAATTAAAATATATTCAAATGAACATCAAAACAAAATCCCCCTCTTTCAAACGAAATCCATTTCAAATTAACATTATACTATTCCATAATGAACAATAGAACATACCAAATGTACCATATGTCAAAAGAGTTAATGTTAGTTGGATATTTTAACATACATAAAGAACTCATTTCAGGTGAACAGTAAAACATAACAGATGAACCCAATTTCAAAATAGCATTTGAATATACATAAGAACATTAACCCATTTAAGGGTGAACATAAGCATATATCCAATGAATATCAGTCCAACATAAGTGAACATACGTAGTCATTTAGGAACCAACAAAATAGGAATCAACAAAAACCAAAGAAGCTCAAAAACTACATTATCATTCACATAAATACTTACCATTCGAAATTGCTTTGTTGTTGTATGAATTTAGAGTTTTCAAGGGTTGAGGTTGAATTTTGAAATGATTTTTAGGGTTGAAATTCGAAATTTCGAGTGAAAATGATGAATATGTGTGGTATTTTTACAAATATAAGTTGAATGTTTGAAGTTGGTTTGAATTTGACTTGAAATTGGCTTGAAATTTGAATGAAAATGGTGAATTGAATGAGTGTTTGAGAAGAAGATGGAGAAATTTTAGAGAGAAAATGGAGGAGAGAAAAATGGGAGAGAGGGAAAGTTTTTGGAAAATGAATTTAAATTTTGAATTCAAAATGAAAGAAAGAGAGGGAAAAAAAATCTGTCAGAGGCGAGAGAATGGGGAAAAATTCCGGTTTTGCTGGTTCATTGGAATTTGGAAATAAACGATTGTTCATTGAAACTGAACTATTGTTCATTGAAACTGAACTATTGTTCATTCCATGCCAAAAGTAAAGGAGTTTGTCTGCATTTTGTTTTTTTATAGCTGCGTTTTAGATGGGCACACCTTCCTCACGGTGGAGGTAGGTGCGCGTCCACCATGGAGCTATTGAGTCGAAATTGGTAGAAAACTAGAAAACACACCACCTACACTATACAATATACATGGAACACATCACCTACAACTAAACTAGTCTCATAAATAGTATTGAAGGCAGCTCAACAATAGCGGTAAGCAACTCAGTTCACGGACTTTCGTTTGCGACTGTCAATTGCTGTGGTGAGTATTAATCGCCGTTTCCAGTTTCCAGTTCCTTCTCCCCCAGCTTTCATTAATACTTGTATTTTGAATTTTTGATTAATACCTATATAGTTGAATTTGATTAATTTATAACTTATTAGTATTAGATTATTGAGTAGATGATTGCACATTTGTAATTGCCAAATACTCTGCTTTTTTTTTTTCAAGTTGTAATTGCTAATTTGTAATTGTGAGAATGTGTTGATTCATCAATTTATCATTTATGTGATTTTATTTTAAATTAATTATATGCTGTAAATTCGTAAAATGATTGTGTTTGGAGGAATACTTAGATAAAATACAATGGAAGTAATTAATTTAGAGTAAAGAATAGAAATGAGCACCAATTCAAAAACAAACAGAGAATAAGGCTCTTGTTTTTTTTGCTAGCTACACCCTAGTGCACCTTTTCAACAACATGTACTTCCAATTATCGACGAGGGTGAGGAAAAAACGATGCAATTGTCATGTAAGGCTAGAGAAAGAAATGTTGGAGCAATATGTGGAACCAATGAGTGGAAAAGTGACGTTAAAATGGAGAAAATTGTATTAAAAAAATGGAAGATTCTAAGCCGTACAAACAAAAAGAAACGGACAAAAACATGAAGTAGGACAAACAAAAAGAAATGCAGGGGAAGAGTACATGGATCGAGGCTCCATTTGGTTGTGAGCAAAACATTTTCCCAGATTTAGTTTGTACAGGGTGGAAAATAGTTTTTCTAATGATTGAAAGTAATTTTCCATTGAGTGAAAAATATTTTCTAGGCACATAAAACACATTTCCTCTCTATTCCTTAACTTCCTTCTCCCTTTCTTCCATTTCTTTCCATTATATCCTCTCACTTTTCATATAAGGAAACAAAAAAAATGAAAACTAATGTAAAATTTACAATTGAGTTTTTCCTTAGAAAATAATTTTTGTAGAAATTCATCTTCTATGTGATTTTTAGTACAACCAAACGGAGCCTAATTGAAAGGCTGAGTAATTGGCTAATTGCTATCACATAGAAGTATAGAACCATCCTACAAATTTATCTGCTTCTAGCTGTGAAGCAAGGATACTTGCATTCTTTTAAATGCATGAACACTTCCATAAATAAGGATGGGAAGGAATTTGATGGATCCCACTAAAAAAATATGAAGTCCTAATTGATAATTAGTTATTTTCCAAATTTAAGAGATGATCATAGTTTTGATGAAATAATTTAAAGTGATGGGTTAAACAAATGAAAATTGTCTTAAACTCTTAATTGGTTATTTTTCTTTTTGGATTGTCAAATGGCTATTTTTTGATGATTGAAAAAGAATGATGGAAATACGGAATATAGTGCGTTTTGTGATTTGGTGATTTATTTTAGGTTTTTTTTTCTTTGAACCCTCGTGCGCCAATTCCTAGATCCGCCATTGCAATGAGCTGAAGATAACAAATATTGTGACAATGAATCGTCGTCTTTTCTTCCTTCCCCGAGCTTTATCAACTCAATCTCTACAAATTTTTGAGCATACTTCGTCGGGATCCTATCTTTTCCAGTGCAATAAAAGAATTCGAGATCTATGTAAATTTGGCAAAGTTGATGATGCACGTCAATTGTTTGACAAAATGTCGCAAAGAGATTCTGTGAGTTGGGACACTATGATTTCCGGGTATTCTCAAAACAATCGGATTAAAGATGCCCATGATCTTTTTGATGCGTTTTCTGGAAGAAATGTGAGAACTTGGACTGCAATTTTAGCTGGATATGCTAAAGTTGGTCGAGTTGAGGAGGCTTGGAGTGTTTTTAAATCCATGCCGGAAAAAAATGTCGTTTCTTGGAACGCTATGATTACTGGGTATGTTCAAAATGGAGACTTTGGCTATGCCAAGAAGTTGTTTGATGTCATGCCTCAAAGAGACATTGTTTCTTGGAACACTATGATTACTGGGTATTGTCATACTGGTATGATGAGGGAAGCAAGGAGGCTTTTTGAGCAAATGCTTGAAAAGAATTCAGTTTCTTGGACGGTTATGATGTCGGGATATGTTGAGATTGGTAATTTTATGGAAGCTTGGAATATATTTGGGAGGATGCACCAAAGTGGTTTGATGCCCGATCAGCCTATGTTTGTTGTTGCATTATCAGCTATAATAGGTCTGGAGGCTTTGGATTTAGTTGATAGTTTGTTTAGCATTGTGATGAAAACTGGGTATGAGGAGGATGTAGTTATTGGTACTTCAACTTTAAATGCCTATACAAGAAGTGGGAGGTTGGACTTGGCGAGTGACTTCTTCAGTAGAATGCCACAAAGAAATGAATATTCGTGGACTACGATGATTGCTGCATTTTCTCAGTGTGGAAGATTGGATGATGCCATCGCAGTTTACAAGAGAATTCCTGTGCCAACTATCGCTTCACAAACAGCCGTGATGACTGCATATGCTCAAAATGGAAGAATTGTAGATGCTAGGGCTTTGTTCAAAGAGATTCGGAATCCAAGTATAATTACTTGGAATGCTTTGATTGCTGGGTATATCCAAAATGGAATGGTTGATGAGGCAAAAGATTTGTTTATGCACATGCCGACTAGAAATTCAGCCTCTTGGGCAGCAATGATTTCTGGCCTTGCACAAAATGAACGATGTGAAGAAGCTCTGAATATGTTTATTGAGCACCATAGCTTAGGAAACGTTCCTACTCATTCCTGTTTCACTAGCTGTATATTTGCCAGTACTAGCCTAGGAGCTATTGAAATAGGAAAACAGATACATGCCTTGGCTGTTAAAAGACGCTGCCAACATAATTCGTTTGTTGCAAATGCATTGATCTCAATGTATTCTAAATGCAAGAACATAGAAGATGTCTCTCAAATATTTGATACGATGGGATTAAAGAACAATGTGGCCTGGAATTCTCTAATAACTGGGCTTTCACAAAATTACATGTTGGAAAAAGCCCGTGAGATCTTTGAGGAAATGCCTGAACGTGATGTTGTTTCTTGGACTGCTATAATATCAGCTTATGTGCGAGCTGGTGATGTTGATGCAGCCCTGCATCTTTTCGGTGACATGTTGGCAAAAGGGGTGAGACCTAATGAGTTAACAATTACTACTATCATAAGTGCTTGTGGTAATGCTGGTGCCAGTAAGCTTGGGGAACAGATTCATGGATTGCTTAACAAGCTTGGATTTGAATCATGTTTATTTGTTAATAATGCTTTGATAACTATGTACTTTAAATTTGGAAGTGAGGGTGGATTTTCTGTCTTTGAGGACATGACTGAGAGAGATTTAGTTACGTGGAATGCAGTTTTGGCAGGTTGTGCGCACAATGGACTGGGTAGAGAAGCCATAATTTTTTTCAGAAGGATGGAAGCTGAAGGGGTTTTGCCAGATCAGATTAGTTTTCTGGGTATATTATGTGCTTGTAGCCGTGCTGGATTATTGGAGGAAGGAAGGGCTTATTTGAATTCCATGAGCAAAGATTATGGGATCAAGCCATTAGTATACCATTATACTTGTATGGTTGATCTTCTTGGTCGGGCTGGTCAACTTTCTGAAGCCGAGGCATTAGTTGAAAGCATGCCTGTAGAACCTGATTCTGTAATTTGGGAGGCCCTTCTTGGTGCTTGTAGGATCCATAGAAATATCGAGGTTGCTGAGCGAGTTGCTAAAAGGCTCTACCAGATGGATACTCTTGAATCAGGGACATGTGTGGTGTTATCTAATTTGTACGCCTCTCACTGTAGGTGGGACAAAGTAGAAGAAATAAGAGAGCTGATGAAAGCTCAGGGGATGACTAAGGAACCAGCAACAAGCTGGATTCACATCAAGAACAAGCTTTACACTTTCCATACAGCCAATAAGGGGCATGATTTTGTCGAACATATTCACACATTCTTAGAAGAATATTATGGACTTTTGAAGCTGTCAGGGTATGTGCCTGAAATAGAATTTGTTCTTCATGATGTGGAGGAGGAGCAAAAACATAATCAACTCCTTTACCACAGTGAGAAACTTGCTCTTGCCTTTGGGATTTTGAACACACCTGACAGATCACCAATCTTAATCTTAAAGAACCTTCGTATTTGTGGTGATTGTCACACTTTTATGAAGTTCATGTCCAATGTTACTCAAAGAAAGATTGTCATTAGAGATAGAAAGAGATTCCATCATTTTCAAGATGGTGAATGCACTTGTGGGGATTACTGGTGAGACCATCATAATAGCTTGATAGTATCAATATGCAGTAATTTCTGAAAGCTGATGCATCAAACTAGATCAATTTTGAAGGTAACTTTTTCGCTCCAAATGTGTTATCCTCAAAGTTCAACTACAGCTGTTTTGTTCACTTGCCCTAATTAGTAGGCAGCCTATTAGCAACTGAATTTGTTCTGTGTCTTCCATCAGCTAAAAGCCACTAATTTTGATATTTGATTTATAGGTTCATGTTGCAATTAATTATTAACTCTTACGTGTCAGCTAAAAATGTGGAATCATATAATATACACATTGGCTATTGATTGTTTGCTTAGATTGGGCTAATCATTCTTTATCTCTAACCTTCAAAATTGAGCAAGAGCTCTACTGTAGCTTAGAATTCCTCCTAATAGATAGCAGTATATTTTTGTATGGGTTGAGAACTTCTCATTGGTTCCATCAAGTACTAGGTTTTCCACCACACTTTCCATGTAACCCTCAGAGAACTCTGTTCCCTTGCTGACTTGAAATTTATTGACGCTTGGATCAAAAGAATGCACCGGTATATGCAAGAGCCAGCTTGATTTTTCCAGTTTTGAGAAATCTTAGTTCCGCTGGTCCTTATTACCAAAGAAGGAAGCTTCCATTTTGGGGTGGGATATTAGATACAAGCATACAACTATACAAGGGGAAGAGATCAGTTTGAAAGGGAACTCTATCAGCCAATTTAGGCGGTTGAAAAGGGTAGAGAACCTAGTGGTCTAGTGGAGATCAGTTTGGCTTGGCAACTTTTACAAATCCGGACATGCTGCTCACTCCTTAGTAACCAAATAGAAAATATAGTTGAAGGCTTAGGCTACTTTTTTCTTGGTTAGTTGCAAATTCAACTTGCGCAATTATCAATGGACAGCCTGTATGCTCTAACCTTACTGCATGTTCGTGTTATCGGTACACAGATTGGTCTCAGATTTTTTTTGCAACTAATTTTTCATTATGGAACTAAATGCAAGCTTAACAAGTCGAGGTGTTTATAATGCTTTTGCATCCGTCAGAATATGGTTTGTGACTGCTTACTTGCTTCTGCTTTTTCTCTGGTATCATGTGCTTGCTATCTGGTCTGGTTGTAGAAGCTGAAACAAGACTCATCCTACTCCATGTATCAGCTTTCTGATTGAGATTTGAGAGATATTGACTATTATAACTATGATCTTGTTATGTGATTCTCATTGATGCCTAACACAATGTGATTGTTTACCTACAATTTTACATCTACAGAATTCTGAGAGTAGAAAGCCCTGTGTAAAACTGTATTTCGACAAGGAGACGGCGAGAAAGAAGGGGGATGCACGTGTTACAACTTACAAATGTAAAGATTTTTAAATTTGATTTTGTTGATACTATAATTAATGTGTGTAATGATACTATTCAAGTGTCTCATAATTTCAATTATTGCTCCTTTTTTTTCCGACATTGATTAGGAGCATCAGTCGCCTTGGCAATGTAAATATTAGACAGGTCACCTTTCTGGCTTGGATGGAAGATACCTATGACTGTAACGGTGTAACCCCATATAAGTTTGTGCAGAAAGGTATATATAAGCATTAATGGGGTCATTGCCTGGCCTTGGGTCTAAGTAAGATGCCTTGGGACTACATGATTTGATGTACTTTTATACTCTCTTTTCAGGTGGAGAACTTTCAAATAAACAAATAAAAGGAAAATGCCGAAACTAAAGAAGGAGGAAAAGAAGATGCTCGGTTGGGGTACTTTTCCTGTTCTTTCCCGTCCTGTCTGAGTTTCAATATTGATATGGTGGCCAGCATCTTGAACTTTGTTGCTGCTAAAAAGGTAGCTAATTGGTGTTTGATCGTCATTATTTATGGCTAAATTATGCTCTTATTCTATACAGACAACTTTTTAAAATATTGGTTGCTTCACTTGGCTGGCTCCGTAGGTTACCCATTGCATTTTAGTTGTAACAGTACAGGCCTGAATCAGTTAATTAGTGTATTGCTTCAAATTGACTGTTATCATGTACTCATTCCATACGAATAATGGCTTGTACATGATGAGTCTTTATGTGACTGTCAATGTTTGCATATCGGGGTTCACAACCTCAAAAGAAGATGTTGAACTCTATGCAGTCTCTTTTCTTCAGAGTCTAGCCCCCGCTTTTCTAATATCTTATAAAAGAGTGAGAATGTCCTATCTAGCAACATTATAAATAATGTAATTCAGTTTTAAGACCATCAGAGTAGGTGAGCATCCATTGGCTTTTCGTTACCTGAAGCATTTTTCTCCTCTAATATCTTCTTTGCTGTCTCACTAGCCCCCGCGAGGGTAAAATCATAGATAGACATGCATCTTATTGTTGTGCTATGTTCAATGAACGAACCCTTTGCTAGCAATGCTGGGGCCTCTTTTGATTGTTTTCATTCTGTAAACATTTAAGAATACTGAAACATCATATAGTTATCAGTTGGCCGTGCAAATAGTAAAAAAGAACATTCATACAACGAGCTAAGAGGATACAAGGTATTGCTGAAGGCAAGTTCATATCCTGTCATTGGATGATTCCCATGATCATTGACGATGCATTAGATGCCATATATATTGAGTTGATTTTGCTATGTGTTGCTTCTCGCCGACCTGACCTCTGCCACTGAAGTGATGAAGTGTAGTGTAACTGTTTTCAAGCATATGCCTACATGTAAGAAAGGCATTGATTTCTGTTGATCTATATCCAGGCTGCAGAGCTTTTCCATTTAGCTCTTCATATAGCACTTAAGTCGGGTGAAAGATCAATGGGCAGTCCTGTTTTTTGGGTGAATATTGTATGCTACGCTTGATAATGTATTTTTTGTATGGCGATAATGTATGATTTGGTTTCTTGGGTAGGTTCATTGTTTACTCGCTAACTTCTCTTGACATCATGGCAAATTGTGCCGGATAGTCAGAATATTCATGTTACTTTCAGTATGATAATGAAAAACCAATGATTTGTCTGCTGGTACGAAGATGGTTCCCAAGCGGTGGCTGATGATGCCGCAAGTCCGATTTTGGCATTAGCATTTGTTCTAAATATCCTACATGATGTTTATTTCAATGTGTATCAGGTGCTTGCACTGTGTGATGAACTTCCGATAGAAGTGAAACACCTAGACTCTACAAGAAAATTTGGCTCTCCATTTACTTTCTTAAGCATAATGCAGTCAATTTTTAGCAAGGTATGTAAACTAGTACTCCCTCCGTCCCATAAAGTTCTTCCCATTTCATTATTTTATACCTCACATATATTCAAGAAATGGGAAAAACTTTGTGGGATAGAGGGAGTACTATGTATGGTTTTCCACCTTGTTTAATTTCTGATTTTTACAAACCAGGATTTTTTGTATGTACTGTATCAACTTGACCTAATACACTTGTGTTTTTAAATTCAACAGAGTTGTAGTACTTATTTTCTTGACCTGATTTTCCACCATTATTTTGTATGAATATTCATAATGCTCCGTTTGTTCCTTTGATTTAATGGCAGTGCTGATTCAATAGAGAGAGAGAGGGCTTGGCTGATCTTGAATGTAGTTCTGATTTGTGGTAATAGAAATAGAAGTTTGGTTTATTCTAATGGATAACGAAGAGGAATTTTCCTTTCTAGACATTAGCTCCCTTTAGATCAGATTGTAAGGTTTAATTCACTGTATAATGCCTTTTGCATCTTTGCTGAAGTATTAATTGTATGACTTTTTATTTGTAATATTGTTTAATGACATGACGCCTCTCCCATATTGTTTTTGGGCACAAAGTTTTAAGACATAGATTGGGACAGACTTCTTTTAATTAAAAAGGAAAATAGTGGATCATATTAAGAATTGTTTGTTACAAAAATGAAAGAAAATATTGAGATCCTCTAGAATTGAAAAATAATTCTAAACTGTAGAGTTTACTCAAAATGGTAAATAATATTAATAACTAATTATTTTGTGCATCTGTAATTGCTATATTAAGTAAACTCTACTAATTTTACTAAGAAAAATTCTAGAGGATCTCAACACGAAAATAAGATAATAATTAGGTCTGGAAAGTATAATACAAACAACACTCGAATTCCGGTAAAAAATGAAAAATCTAGACTAGTTGATGCCGAGGTGTCTTAAACCTTCCTTTTTTACCAATTTTGGTAATTTGACCCCAATAATACATAACCAATTCTTCCCATTCCATTTGGATCATAACATTTATTTGAATTTCTCCTCATTGCAACTCGTAGATGTCGATGAGACGAAGGAAGTACATTGCAAACCACTGCCTTAAACTGTGTCCTCTTATTTTCTCCGCTTTCGTTTTCACCCTTTTTTGTTCTTTTGGAACTTCTGGATCTTAACTACAAAGAGGGGAAACAATTGCCAAGGCTCCAAGGCAAAGAATAGAATTCAGAATTCCTGATATCCTTGGTGAACTGGACGAACTTCTCCCACCATTTTTTCCCACTGTCGTTCCTTGTAGCCTCTTCTTCACTATTAATGGTGTTATCCAACACCATACCAAACAAAACTGCAACCACTGGAGATGAAATCAACACAACCGCTACTGCGTCATTGACCTACAATTCATCAACCACAGCGAGAAATCAAAGGAAAAAGTAGAATAATCAGAAAATCCAAACAATAAATTGACCTTGAGTTCTAATGAACGAGAATGGAATTCAGAGTTCCTTAAGAGGACAAATGATTCAATATTTAGAAATTTAGTTATTACCCATTTGGAATGTGTGTGAAGAGAGCTGGAATCAGACACCGGCCAAGAAATTCTAAAATGTTGTGGTACTGAAATCGCCATGAAGAAAGAGAAGCCTAATATGAATAATGTTCTGAAACTATTCAGGTTGCAAAACTGTAGGTAATTCAGGCCTGCTGAAGCTGCAGATGTACACAAATTCATTTTGCGTTAATGGCAAAAAAAACTCAAAGTCGAATGGACACAAATATAGTTGAATCATGTCATTTTTCCCTTAATGGAGTACATTCATATACTTCTAAACCTGGGCGGCCTAAGTTTCAGAAATACTTACAAACATAGGCGTAGAGGACACAGTATGAAGCTGCCATAATAGGTAAAGGCACTGAAGCGAAAAATGCTCCTAATTTTCCTGCACAAGTCCAGTTACAATGCAAATTTGACAATCATATTGGAATCATCCCTCTTTCGTCAGGCATGGTTATCTTAAAGTTTGGACAAGCATGCTCCTAATTCGTCAAGTTTTCAAAAGTTTGGACATGATTCATAGCATGGTGGTTATCTTACCAAATATAGACAAGAACATCATAAAACCAGCAGACACTTGGATTACTCTACGACTTCCAACTCTCGTCAATCCAAGTACACCAGCACTTTCACTGTGAGAAAACAAAAAAGCCTTGGTGAAAAGCTTAATAGTCTATCTTATCAAAGGTCATAGTTGACGTATCTCTTCGAAAGAAAATTTTGTAAAGATCAACTTACACTGAAGCGCTAGGGCCAGCTACCGCGCCAAATACACCATTTAACAATGTCCCAACTCCCTGAAAAAAATGTATGTTTAGTACAAAACAGAATAGTAAAAGATGAATATAATTATGTGATCAGGATGGAATTATACCAACCAAAAGGCACCTCGGCCAACAACTGATGGAGGCACAGGCGTTGCACTTGCATATCGTGCAGCTGCAATAAATGTTCCAGTGCTCTGCAATGAAACAGTACACTAACTTTAACTCACTGTAACTATCAATCCTTGAAACCATTTCAGGATTATGTGATGCTGACCTCCACAAGCGCAACAAGCCCAGCAAGTAACATTGGAACAGCTTCACCAAAGTTCACAGTAGGCCTACCCCATTGAAATGGTCTCGGAAAATATATCCTAAGAGAGAAGAAAAAGAAACATAAACCAACATCAAAAATCAAAGTATCAGCGAATGCTAACAAAGCCCAGAACGCCTTATGTGTTGTGACGGACCAAGGAGCCTCATGCACGAGTCCTGTAAGATCTGCGCGGCAACTTAGTTGAGTCAGTGGAGGTCTGTGATTATAAACTCCCGCAGAAGTCAGGACTAGAGCGTAGATCCATACAATGGCGCTACAGAAAAATAGTGCATATCGATCATATATTGGCCTGGTTGTCTTCATGATGGAGGGCATATACTGTGAAGAATAGTGAAAAGAACACATGGAAAAAACATGTGGGCATCAATCATCAATGAGCATAGGATAATATTGAGCATTTAAAAAGGCATCTAGATGAGCTTCAAACACTACTTGCCTGAGAAGATATGAGAATTAATACCAATTGCGGCAGCCCAACCTCCACACAATTAGCTAGCTGAAGTCGAGGAAAGACTAGACATCAAATTGAGAAAGAATATATGCTAACTTTGCTAAAATTTTGCTATATTTTCTTTTATACGACAAATACAAGAAATGTTTAAGGGATCCCTATCTCAAGGGTGTACCCTAATCTGTGTTGTAGTTTAATACTATTGCCTAACTACAAACAACTTAATTAATCATAAGTTAAGAAGCACAGAAAGACTTACCATTGGAAAGCCAAGGTGGAAGAGGCCAATGCCAGTAAATGTAATGAGCGGAACCATGGAAAGGGGGCTAAGAAACCTAGCATTACAGCGACAACAAATTGTCAATAATCCGATCATTTCATGCAACCTTACAGCACTAAGAAGATAAGATGCTAGTTGATTAGGAAGATACCACACTTGATCATGTGTGGTAAGTTATTTCGTTAAGTTCCAGAGCAAAAGTGCTCTTTACTACTTGAATGCATCATAAGGACGGCCAAGGATAATATTAGATCGTGATTGTAAGAAAGAAATGATCCAAATGTGGTCAAAATTACAATTTACTGCTTTAAGTGAAATTCCATGAATGAAGATGGCTTATACAAATTAACAATCAAATATTTCAATGACTTAAAACTAAAACCAGACCTTACAAAGAGCCTCCAAATCCCGGAGAGTCCAAGGACAATTTGTGCAACAGATGCAACCAGCAGAGCCCCTTGTATAGCTGCCATTGTCCTCTCAAATCTCTTCAACAATATCGAAGACAGAGAGAAATTTGAGGAAAAGGAATTATATGATCATAATAGATTAACATATCATTAAGTACAAAACAGTTGCCGTTAACAAAATTAAAGTAAAAATATGAGCAGGGCCTGTAGGGGTACTTGAAGTGGATCGATGCATGTGAATCTAGTAGCTAGAGCCACAGCTGTAGTTGGGATTACAAATGCATGACAGCCGCCGATAACCACCGGTAATCGAGTGCCAATCAAAGTCTGAAGCAAAGTGCTTATTGCTGAGACGAACATCATGTTTTGGATCACCCTTGCTTTATCATGCTTTATCAATTTCATCAATATATACATAAGAAAATGCACACCATCATGGAAAGAAATTTATAAAATCATGATGTTTCCTATTTTCAAGCATGTAAAAAGGAGGGAAGAAATATAAATACTTACATTGGAGCCACCCATTTGAGGGACGATGAAGGAGGATATGAGACTGATGGTTCCGATTGCTAAAAAAGAATGTTGAAAACCCAGTAGCACGGACTCCACTGTATTACAATAAACATAATGTTCGCCAACATCAACCGACATAAAAAGAAAGAAAGAAAGAAAGAAAACAGAGTAATCAGCGAGAAAGAGAGCATACACAAAGGAGGATTGCTGTTGATACAGTACTGAATGCCTGACAAGGTCTCCATGACAGGATGTGGAACTGGAGGGTTGCTGTTGGTGCAATACTGAGTGCCGGACAAGGTCTCCAAGACAGGATTTGGCTTCACTTTCTCAATCCTAATCGTGCTTGCACAGGCACTCCCACAATTAGCACCACCACACGCACCATTGGCAGCTTCTGGCATATTTTACTCCTAGATTTCTGGAGAAGATAGAAGCTTTTCTATTAGGAGTACGGACCTATTTTTAAAATGATTTGCGAAACGTTGTTGACATAGTTTTGCATCAGATAATATGATCGATTACTCTTTTTAGGTATCAAAATTGATGAAAAAACAAAAAATACACTTTGTAGTTTGATCTTTCTAATGTTAAACATCCAGAACGGACATATATAGGATCAGTTACTGGTGCACACTGCAAAATCTGTATATATCTAATGACAAGGAAACTGACCACAGGGCATCAGTAGAGCAATATATTGCAGGTAAGTCTAACTTGAAGCAACTTCATGTCTTTATATAGAGATTAAATAACTACAGTCGCCAGCGGAACTTAAATCCACCTATGCTTACTCAATATTCATAATGCTCACTCAATAACTAGATATTCCGTCCTAGGTCCAGTCTGGCGACACTAAAGGATATATACTTCCGTCTATTCTTTCATGTAATGGTCAGAATCAATCATCAGGAAATCGTCCTTCAAAGACACGTTGATCCATATTTCTTAAACAATGCATATGAGCTCATTCAAGCTCATGAAGGATTTCCCCATTCACCACACGTAAGTTAAAAGTAAGGTCTTGCTGTTTAAGTTCAAGACATCAAAACAGATAGGCAACACCGCATAAGGTAATACATCGTTTCTGAAATTCTGAACTACTTACCGCAATGAATCTGAAGGACAAAGGGGCAAAGGCTCAAGCTCGCAAAAGCAAATCAAGTTGAACTTCTAAGCAACTTGTGGAGTTCCTCGGAACTACCGAAATGAAATAAGCAACTCAAATTTTTGAAGGACTTGTCTCAAAATTTATGCACAGATCCTTCATTCAACAGAAAACAAAAAGAATAGTCTCATTATTATGATGATCATTTTAGAAACAGAGAAGAGCAGCCAAATAAAATTGAATCAAATCTAAATCAAATAGAAAGGATAATCGAAACCAACATGAATGAAAGTTAAGCAAGATCATTCCTTACCCTAACGGTCATGGTATTGCTTATATAAAAGAAAAGGCTACAAGACCTCCAAAAGTAATGCAATTAAATTGGCAGGTATTAAATTCAATAATCTGTCATAATTTATTGTTACTAATTGCCAATAATAAGTTGTAACTCCCACAAGATTTTTGCATAATTTGAAAATTGTGCTGCTGGGATTTATTAGCGTAAGATTTTTTATTAACACACATCAACCTTGCACCAAGTAAAATAACCATACTGCGAAATTGAACTGTGTATACATACATTCAAATCTGCATCCTGAAATTCCAGTTTCATGCCGTGAATATAGGATTTAATTCTTCATCTCATGATTCATGAAAAGAAGAATTGGTCATCTGGATTACGGATGTTACATTCAGTTAGACTTGTACTCCCATCTTAGAATTGCAGCGTAATCAAAGCTCGAGCTCTCCTAATACCAAGTAACCAGAGTAGACGTGGGTAGGTTAGAGCTCATGGTTGAATCACCAAGGTTCACCAAACGCATGATCAAGAACAAAGGTCATACCCAGTCAGTTCAACAAAGCTTTACTAATAAGGATCAAACAAAGCTCAACAAGTACTGCAACAATAATCGAGATGACAAATGCTAGATAGCATATAAGCCTCAATATAAGCTCGTTCATTCCAATTAGCATATACATTTTCGTTAATAACCAACAATCACAGACATCTTCAGCTCAGTAACACTTCTGCACCAATCTTTTGCTTAATATTTACTCACTCACACACACAGTAGAACAGCTAATTAGATCATAGCCGTGTATGACATACTTACATACTAAAGCCTCGCTAGAAACTTTCAATTACCACTTTCTTCCTCAATTTCATTCCAATTAGCATATACATTTTCGTTAATAGCCAACAATCACGAACAACTTCAACTCAGTAACAAATCTGCATCAATCTTCTGCTCATTATTTACTCACTTACAAACACGGTAGAACAGCTAATTAGATCATAGCCGTGTATGACATACCTCCATACCAAAGCCTCGCTAGAGACTTTTAACTACCACTCTCTTGCTCAACTTCACAGCCGTTGCTTGTTTCCTCTGAAACCTCACTCTTCTTCACCCACTTAAACCCAAGCTTGCTCTCATACTTACTACTACTATATATTCCACGCTCAGTTATATCATAATTCTGGTATCTTCTACGCTCAGCCATACCATAATTCTGGTATCTCCTATGCTCGCCCCTTCCATAACTCCAAGTCACCCTTCTCCTCCCTCGATCAATTGGTGCAGCAGACGTTCCCTGCCTCCACCGCCCCCTCCCGCTCACTGACAACTCCATCATCTTCGCTGTAATCTCTGCAGTCCCATCACTCACATCCCGTTCTCTTTCCTTCTTCTCCCCACGTTCCTCGTTTAGCTTTTCCAGCACTGGATCGCGCTTCTCTGGCACACAGTCCTCCTCTTCAGGTAATGCATTTTGCTTTTCCAACTGTGAATTTTTCTTCTCTGCCTCCGAATTCAGCTTCTCCAACACAGAATCACACTTCTCTGGCACCGAATTCTGCTCTTCAGGCAGCGAAATTTGCTTTCCCAGCAATGCATTTTGCTTCTCCACCTCTAAATTCTGCTTCTCCGCCTCCAAATTTTGCTTCTCCATCAACAACTTCCGCTTCTCCCTTGCTAAATTTTTCTTCCCCAGCCAGAAGTTTCGCTTCCCCACCTCTGATTTGTGCTTCTCAGGTGGCAGCAAAGGCTGTTCTAGCTCCACATTTCGCTTCTCCACCACTGAATTTCCTAGCTTGATATCGCGCTTCTCAGTCCAAGAATGTTCCTTTCCTGACAACGAATTCGCCTTTCCCTTCTCAAGCAAATGAACATCCTTCTCCATATCCGGATTTCGCCTCCCCAACATTGAATTATTTGCCTCATTTAGATCCTGTGGCACCGCATTTCGCTTTTCTTGCACTAAATTGCACTCCTCAGGCGACTCATTTCGCTCTATCAGACACGAAATATGATTTACAGGCATCAATTGCTGCTTCTGTCTCTCCTTCTTCTTCTTATTCTTCAAAGCTCGCTTCGAAATCTTCCTCTCATTCTCAACTGTCTTGTTCTTCAACAATTGTTTCGAATCATCGAAATCAGCTCCAATTTCATCACTACCTTTGATCTCCGATGCTTCCTCTTTCGAATCACTCTCCAAAACCTTCTGATCATGAAAATTTCCACAATTACTGAAATTAGGGTTATGTTTCCGAAACCGAAACTCCGATCGCTTTTCATCTCTTCCATCATTCACCACACCACAGCTCAAATTGCGCCTCTGATCATCATTCTCTCTCCTCGATTCAGAATTAGAGGTTTGTAAGGGTGTTCTTTCAAATTGAAGCTCGATTTTCTTCAAATTATCTCCATTATCAAGCAATTTAGAGCCAAAATTGCGCCTCTGATCATCTTTCTCTCTCCTCAATTCAGAATTAGGGTTCTGTAAGCGTTTTGTTTCAATTTGGACCTCTACTTTCTTCAATTTATCTCCATTATCGAGCAATTTAGAGCCAAAATTGCGCCTCTGATCATCCTTCTCTCTCCTCAACTCAGAATTAGGGTTCTGTAATGATTTCGTTTCAATTTGGACCTCTACTTTCTTCAATTTATCTCCATTATCGACCAATTTAGAGCCAAATTTGCGCCTCTGATCATCCATCACTCTCCTCGTCCCAAAATTAGCGTTACGAAATTGATGATGATTTTGCACGATCACTCTCGGAAGTTCATTCTGCTTTTGTTCGACTTTTTCCTTGCCTTTTTCTGTTACCGTATTGATCTTCTTCTTCTTCAGCTGTTCTTCTTCCTGCTCTTGCTGCTGCTTCAGCCATCGTTCGCGAAGATCGATGATGGAGATGTAGTTAGGCGGGAGTGATGAATGTTTCTTCTTGTTGTCCTCCATTGATGAGTTGATAGTGAGGAAGGAAGGGAAGAGTGGGAATTTGGAGGGAAAGTTATATGAATTGTTTTCTCTTCTAGTTTGGGCAAATGTTGTGAGTTTATGAATGTGATTATGACACTCAAAACTGTAACATTTTATTAATAGGAGTGTTTTATTATCCCAAGTATGTTCATAACAATTATATGGGTTCGTTGGTTGGTGATGGTGATAGGTGACTTGATAAAAATAGTTGGGAAAGGAATAGCGAAATATGAGAATAAGGTGTATTTTTTTCCGACTTGTTTTCAATTTTCAAAGATAAGTTATAATAAGTTCACATAAATTTAGATAAAGTCTAATAAAATTGAATAAGGTCAAATAAGCTCTAATAAAGTCTAATAAGGTTTCATTATAAGGTCATCGAATAAGGTCTAATAAATTAAGATAAATTCAAAGTTTTGATAAGTTCATATAAGCAAAAATTAGTTGAAAAGAATATAGCCTACATGAATGTGCATATTCAGACTGAAAATAACTTCATTGAACTGAATTAAAAATAAGCGAGGGAGATCATGCCCTAATTTCCAAAGAGAAGGTATTGGGCCAGACGCGTCCGATCATAACATTTGGTCGGACGATTTTCAGTTGGTTTCAATTTTTTCAGTTGGTTTCGATTTTTTTTCAGTTGTTCTTTTTCTTTCAATTGGATGTCTTCTAAGTTCAATTAGTTATCTTATTGTTTCATTTACGTGTTTTAGTCTAACTGAAAACAAAACTTAAGTAAATGAAATAAAATAAGTTCTAAATGAAAGCATATTAGAAGCAAATGAAGAAAAATGAGTAACTAAAACATACCTTCATTATCTTTTCTTCTTCTGAAATCTTTCACTTAAATCTGAAAACGATGCGCCTTGAATTCTCTCAGAAAGTTGAAAGGTATGAATAATGAAACATATCTTGGCTTCACGAAGAAGTAGAGAAGTTGAAAGGTATGAATAATGAAACAATGCTTAGTGGTAGTAACTGGGCGGAATCCAGCGGAAGGGTGCAAAAGGGGGCAGATGGCAGTGTTAGCTGGCGGTTTTGGTCGAAAACAGAGGAGGTGCAACGAGAGTAGGAGCAGAGATGAAGATGATTGAAGCCAAACCATTTTATTGCAGTACGAAGAGTGCGCGCGCGAAAATATCAAATGGGCTCAGCTCGTCTGACCATAAATATTGGGTCAGACGGTCTGACCCAATAGTTTCACATTTCCAAAATAGTTACCATCTACACATGTGTATCTACAAATGATGAGTTGATTATAAATTAATTGTTAAATGAAACCTTTTTTTGCAACTTACAACCTTAAACCAATTTTTTTTTGATAAATGAAACCTTTTAGTTTTTTGTCATTGATTGTTAACTCTAGTCCATTAACTGTTAGCTGGTTGTATTTTCTTCGACATTTTCGTTCCCTCCTCTTTCCCCTTGTTTCCCCTCTCATTTATCTTATAAAACATGTTGCCTCCCTAAAATCATTTTATTCTCAGTAAAAGCTTTCCCTCTTGTTATTGTGTAGGCAGTAGTAATCAAACTCTAATTTTGGTATCCAAGAAGTCTAATTTGAGATTTCATCATCCAAGAACCCGGATTATCATGTATCCAAGAAGTTCTTGTAGCCAACACAAATACGCACTCATATTTCACCATTCAGATTTTGGTGAGCAAACCCTAATTCTGATTTTGGGGGAAGAAAGCTTTTAATTTTTGGTGAGAATAAATGATTTTGGGGAGGCAATAGGTTTTATAAGATAAATGAGAGGAAAACAAGGACAAAAAAGGAGGGAACAAAAATATCAAACAAAAAAAACAACTAACAGTCAATGGTCTAGAGTTAATGGTCAATGACGGAAATCCAAAAAAGGTTTCATTTCACCAAAAAAATTGGTTAAAGGTTGTAAGTTACAAAAAAAAAGTAAAAGGTTATTTCTGACAAAAAACTCTAATAAATAATAATGCAGACAAATAGACTAAGAATAATAGTAGGTCAACATTGTTCGTAAACAGCTCGACAACGATTCGGTCAACGCTTAGTCAAAGCTCGGCTCCATAACGGCTCGTTTCGTTAAGTTTTGAGCTCGGCTCGAGTTCGAATAAACTTAAACGAACACGAACCGGGCTAAGTAGAGTTCGGTCTCGGTTTGTTCGATAATCACCCCCTGTTGTCGTTGTTGTATTAGGTATAATGACAGTTAGATATCTTTGACATCCATTGTATATGCGCAATTGTACATAAGAATATACAATGGTTGTCAATTTCAGCACTCTGCAAAGAACTTAAATTAATTTCAGTTCAGCTCTTGCTGAGTTAGGAGTTACAATTTAATTCAATTCAGTCCACTACGGTCCTTTACAGGCCAAAAGAACGAGACCTTTTTCTATTTGTATAGACTACAGAAGGCCTAAACCCCCAACTGCAACTGAATGAAGTCATTCAAATTTCAACCATTGCAATTGTATTCATTCTTTAAGGGCTATCTGGAGATCAAAAAAATGGTAACTTGTCCGAAGGAATTTAATTCGTCCTTACAGTAATAGACTAATAGCTTTGCTTCAATTGGTTCAGTATGTCATTAATCACACTAATTGTTCTATAATGCAGTTTAGCACAATCATATACAGATTCATTAGCCATAGCCTTCTTTTCTGGCTAGCCAACAAACTTTGACATAGAATAGATACAGATGTACAGTTAAAATATACACAGATTAGCTCAAACAATGTGTTAGATATGACTCGATCCTAACACGAATACACGATAACACTATCATTTCTACACCAAAAAAACGCAATATTAGTACAGAGTCCCTTCAACTCCTTTCTTCTTACTGATCTTCCACTGAGAAATCAGGCTCTGCCGGCTTCTGAAGTAGAATAGGTGATATTCTCTCTGGCAACCTCGCTTTTCGCGCCCCGTTTTTCCGTAGTGCTCGAAGCACATTAGCAGCAAACCTTGATGCATAAATAGTTGCACCCAAACTCGGTGAGGAAGTCCCAGCTTCCCTTGCTAAAGCATCTTGTAAACGGTCCTCTTCTTCCATAAGAGATTGCTCCATCTTCTTTCTATGATACCGCCTCCAAGCTGCCTGTATAAAGCAAGCCGCCCAAGTCCTCCATTGCTGGGAGTAAAATCTAAAAGTGTGCCGAAGTTGCTTGCTGTGAAGTCTTCTAAATTGAGAGGCCACAAATTTTAAGTCATCAGCCATTAGAGCAAAAGCTTCAACTTCTGTAAGGGTTTGGACCGTTCTGGTAGAAAGAGGCAAGTTGGATGACGGGTTCGGGTCCAGGGCCCACGTGAGGAGTTCCTCGCCGCAGAAATCACCAGCTTTTAAATACTCGCAGTTGAAAAACCCTGTTCGGCCACCATTTGTGGTCATTGTTAGCAGCTTGCCACGCATTACAAAGACCATTGCATCCACCGGGTCTCCTTCTCGGATGACAAAGCTGCCTTCTGTGTAAAGTACTGGCTTCAGGCGATCACACATTGCGTCCAGCAACTGATCGTCCATTTTTTCAAACATTGGAACCTAAAAGTCAAGAGAAGAGTGTAAGATCTCTATTATCTCAACCTGAAAAGATTTCATTGCACAGTCTCTGAAACGGCTGAAGGAGGCCATATTTTGGGAAAATAAAGATGGTAAAAAGTACACCTGTAGTTAGCAATTCAGCTTAATACTCATTGTTTTCTCTTCAACAATGTAGCCCCTAATAGCATTTCATTAGGGACAGATAAACCTTGTTCTAAAATCTCACTTGAATAAGAGATGTTTTGCGCAAATTCCCAATGAATGAGCCAGTCAGGAATTCCGGATTGACAGACACTATAAGAGAATTTCTAAAATCCTAAAAGAGGATAAAAAACCATTTTCAAAATTATTTTACGGTTTTAGTGAAGTATATTATTTCTTAGAGGTATTAGTTTGGTAATTTATGACAAAATCACACAATGGTTACTTATAATGTTTTCACTTTTAGCTTCTTATCTGCCGCTATTTGAAATGAAAAGAGCAAAAAGGAGGAAACTCACCCTTGTAACTAGATCCAGGCAAAGGTGACGCTTAATGTCCCTCCTCAAATCCTTCGGAAGGTTCTGGATTAGACTTTCTTCATCCACACCTCTTGTTTCTTGCCACTTGTATTGTTCATATCTCCTGATTCTATCCCTTAGATCCTGAGGGAGAAGACGGTGTGACATCCACTGTTCTGCATCTCGCTTTTTCACTCTCATCTCCTCCAGCCGTGTCGTTATAGATTGTAGATATGTCTGTCACAGCACAAAAGTAATATAAAACCTTCTGAAGACAAATTTACTGCTAGCTGATTAATAAACAAAACACATTTCTACTTACAAAAAATCAAAATTGTTTTTACCAGCTTTCAAACATTCTACTACACCATTAAACAAATGCTGAAAGATTCTAACCAATTAGCGCTCGGGTAGTTAAAGGCCTCAAGATCATAGGTCCAATCCTTACCACCTAAAATTCTTGAGGGTAAGAATTCCCTCATCCTTCCCCTCCACCTCTCAAAATTCTGCCATGCAAAGCTGGATTAGGTTTACTTGTGAGAGATCCTAGTCCAGTAGGGTCCTTCTTCTTACCATATTTGTAAGTACATACAAAGGAAATTTCTAAGTGTAGTTCCCTTAGGATTGGCCTAACCCAATACCCACACCTTTTCATATTCTATGTTTTGGGCCCTGTGGTTATCAGCTATTCCAACTTTGGTGACCTAACAGCTAACACCATTAGCATTCCATTAAAGGTGAAGTGTCATATCCTAAGATCTGCAACCATTAGTACCACCAAAGGATACCATGAGTAGTAGAAATGAACTGTTGGCAGAAAAGTTTCTAACCTTCTATAACTACTAATGAAACTTTATTTTTGCATACATGGTGAGGCCACATGAAAGTTAAGAAAAAGAAACAAACATCTTAATTCTTGAAAGCATAACTGGTCCAAAACATACATTTTCAGACACAAATTATCCACAACAAATAAGCTCTAGGTCTTCCCTACTATGTTCTATGATCTCATGCACTCATAGGAGGAAGGTCTATAGTACATTTATTCTCCTCCAGGTTCCCTAGAAGAGGATCCCAAGTATCTAATTACTGCAAAATGTATCTACTTCTCTAGATATATGGTGTAATGTAGTGCATAGAAAAGAAAATGATGCAACCCACCTGCATATTTCCAATAAGAAATGCAAACAACACCAAACCAGCGATGGCAATCAAAATGGCAAAGCAGTTCTCCCAGATATAGGTACTCGTTTGCAGGTTTTGACCAAGTGAGCTGCAATCAAGATATCAAACAAAACTGTCAACTTCGTAGTAATTTCTAAAAGTAATTTGACAATTGTTGTACTAGAATTACAAATCGTATCTCAGCAAACAACTCGTATAGTCATAGTTCTCACAACTCATATATCAGCATCACTGTTAAAACTTCAACTTCTAAAAGTGATTTGTATAACATTTCAGCAAAAACAAACTTATGCACAGGTCCATCCATACATTTTTCCATCTCAAGAGCCCCAAAATAGTAGTAATGTCCAATTATGCAACATCAACATTATTATACCGTGCCCCTTAAGGTGTTCTTTACAACTAAATTTGACTTTTGTGAACTTATCTCAGATTATCTAAACTTAATGGACCTTATCGAACCAACTGTCAGTCTCATAATAATAATAATAATAATAATAAATAATAAATAATAATAACAATAGTAATATAATAATATAATATTTATGATAAGTGTAGAAGTTTATCTCTTGAATATCACTTTAAGCTCTAATTTTGGACGATTGCAACTGATGCGTAAACATTCTACAATTGCACTCAGAGGTTCCAAGACTACCATGTAGATCAAGTCAGCCTTACCCAAAATGCAACTGGAAAAAGAAACTCAAGTGGAAACTTCCCGAGAACAGTCGAATAAGGAAGTTAGATGCTTAGATACACATGAGCATAATCGGAACCAAAAGAGGGAAAAGGGTAAGAATGAAAACAGAAACGATCACATAGAGTAACAATTTTGTCTACAGAATGCAAGGACATCAACAAGATAATCTCGGGAAAGAAACCATGTGTACAGTGTCCCAACCTTAAATTTTGTAGACCCCACCAGAAACAGAAAAGGAATTTCTTTGGGAAATCTGTTGTCTCCACTACACCAGATGTAAGGGCATTAAGAAACATTCCGAAATCAAAGGGCCCTGAATTATCAGACTTGATAGGGCAGAATTCTTCCAAATATGTGTTATGGGCAGAACTCGGGGCACAATATAAATCACCGGAATTACACTGAGGACGTTTTCTACACGCCTTTCTCCAGCAAGTAGTTTCCCGTTCAATAGAAAACAAGTACCAAAATGCTCCAACCACCTAGATAGATAGAATAAATCAGTTTTTAGTATCGAAACATGAAGCATGTCTTATGACAAAGCAAACAGCAGAGACGTCAAAGAAGACCTCGTGTCTTCACATATTATCAAAGTCCAAACCCATTCAAACATAGATAGGAAAAAGAAAAACTAAATTCTAAGGGTTGTTAAGAATACTGACAACTAATGGCTTTCAATTTTGAAACACGAAGGTTGTATTGATATGAATTGTATGATGAACTCCAAACAAGTCATGCCAATACTTAGTTATATTAATTTCCAAAACTGAAGTTACTAATTTTCGAAAAACTTGCTTTTGGTTTTCGGAAAAAACTCACCACTCATAGCAATAATAGACTATCCCTAAATTTATGACTCTATTAGTTGTCATGCATAATTTAAAATCATCAAATCTCAAGCAACCAACGGCAATATTTCAAGCAAGCAAGTGAGCAACAATATCCACTCCCTCTGTCCCATATTAATCAATACACTTCCTTTATTCATCTGTTCCACATTAGTTGATACACTTCTATAAATGGCATGTAGATACAATAGAAATATTAGTTTTTAATATTAATGGGTCTCACATACAATTAATTTAATAACCCCATCAACCCCCAACCCCACCAAGATGTATTTTATGTACTAAAACAAGTACCAATAATCAACTACCCTCAATAAGATAAGTTAGTCAAATAACACTCCTGAAACGCTCTCTCACTCAAATTATATCATCTAATATAGGATGTAGGGAGTACTTGGCTACGACCTCGTAGACTTGCTCTACCTTGGGGCTTTCAGTCTAAAAGCTTACCATCTACCCAATAGTCATAATGATAATGATAAGGGACGCAAGCCAAAGATTAAAAACTAGATATGATTGACCATACTCCATGCATAAAGTATTTTGAGCACTCCAACACATATAAGAAAAAAGCTTATTGATATTTCTAGTTTATTCTTGAACTAGGAAAGCATGCAGGATGTACTAACTAATTGACTAGAAGCAGAAGTCATCACGAAGTTTCTAATACTCACATGACTAGCAAGCATGTAAAGCAAGAGATTAAAAGCAGCTCCAGCCCATGCTGTTTCAGTCAAGATGCCAGAGGTTCTAGTAACTTCTTTGTATAATGGAAAAACTCGAAGAATCCTTGGAACATACTGGAAGACCACAAGAAACTTTAGTAAGTCTTTCGTGTTTGCCGATCTTGAACCTCTCATCTTAGGAATGATAATTAAGATTGCCACCTGAAAAGCAAAAGGACAACAGTAAACCAGCCAAATTAAAAAAGAATTGGTATATCAATAGTCTCCACTTGTAAAAACTGGCCACTTCTAAAATATCGCCCGAGTTAAAAAGTAAATTCCCTATTGCCCTTAAGGATCGCCTTGAAAAAACTTGGAAGAAAGACTAAAATGTAAAGGGGGAAGAGAATATAATCTACATACAGCATAAAATAGTTGAGGTAGTTTCACTCATTGCTTAAAATTGGCCGAAAGTGACCTACTTTTTATGGGTGGAGAAGCAATAATAACTAGTAACCGTTTCCTATGCTTGTAACTTCAGGGCGTGAACTACTCTTAAAATACTATTGTCCATAGCTAGCTCTTTTTTAAGGGGATAGTCCATAACTAACTCAAAATTGTGTGGGAGTACAAATTAGGGAACTTAAACAAGTACATCACAAAAGCATTAACATCAAGTAATAGCATACATCATCTTACACTATGTACCTCAAGCAATGGAGAGGGTACCAAGGAGCGAATAGTTTTCTGTCCAAGTAGGTTTTAACTAAACAGCTGACGATAATACGGAATGCTATATTCCTAGATGTGAATAGCTGAAAACATAAATTCAGTAACATAAACTAATCTTCATTCAGGATTCAAAAGTCGATTATCCTTGAGCGTGTGCAGCTGAGCTAACTATATGATATCACTCAAAGTCAAAATTAAGCAGCCTCAACTACAACCAACCAAAAGGCCATACGAGTATGATGACATGTACAGCTGTAAACAAGTGTAAGGATAACTTCAATATACCTGTGGTAAGGGAAGTACAGCAAGAATGTCAATCCAGAAGTAGGAGGACAAATATCTTTTCGCAATTGCTTTTGCATCTTCAACTAAAACCCCTCTACCAAAGACCCGAGAAGAGGGAGCAATAAAGCCAGTGCGAAATTGGAAGATAATATGAAGGAAGTAAAAGATATCAGTGAAGGAGCGCAAAACGCTAGCAATGATCTCCAACTTATGGTCCAAACCCAGGCACTTTTTTTTATCATCAATCACAGGGATGTAAAAAAACAAAGGATCTATTGAGACTGCAATAACACAGGATAAAACAAATATTTTATTCCACTTCTGGAGAAAGGGGCCTTGTGGATCTAATACTTTCTTCTTAGACCATGACTCCCGTAAAGAGCTGCCACTGAAAGATTTGCTAATCCTTTTAAAACTTTGAGGAAAATAATTCCACCCTCTTTTAAAGCTATTGGAAATCGAGCCTATCGACCTTCTGAACTTGTCGAACCGAGTATCATCTTGTAAATAAAACTGCCCATCAACACTTTTTGGAGGAACCCAGTCCTGAAACCTGAAGTGACAGTCAGATTAATCCATTAATGAAACTAACTGAGGATGACAGTCAACTATCAATGACTTGTAAAATAGAAATAAGTGTCTTAAGATCAATATTGATATACTCCCTCCATTCTACAAAGACCTTTCCTCTTTCCGTTTCAAGGTGTTCTATGAAGTTCTTTCCTATTTTGCTTTATTCTTTACTTGGTAATCTTTTTTCTCTCTTTTACCTCCCTTACCCTCACCACTATGTGTCTAAATAGCTTACTCTCATACCCAACAGTCAAACAAAACAACCCCGCTTTCCAGTGACTCATACAATAACAAGAAAGGTCTTTACGGAACGGAGGGAGTATTTATCAAAGATCAAAGAGCAATATTGTAACAAAAGCTGAAAATAAAATATAAAATGCAATAAGAAGCAGAATTTTATAAAAAAGAAAGAAGATGCCAAATTACAGTCTCAAAGAGTGTATAATGATGGCTTTATATTTGGCTATCCCATATTAGCAAGAAGATGGAGTGTCTTGATTGCTAAATTCTAGATACCTAAATGTTAGAAACATGAGTCTATAGGGCCACTTTGTAACTCCACTTGGTGTGAGAACCACAAATCATTTATCTCACATTTAGATATTTAGAACTCAATACCTATAATTCAATACCTATATATATTGATGTTATGGGAAAACACACATTAATGTGAATCTAAAAACCCACATAATAATATTTTTGTCTTTATAATTGATCAAAATGTTAGCTTTGTAACCAAGACATTCTTGATGGCACAGCAGGATATAATTATAAGGTACCAAATATTACAAATGCTTGGAACCTCAGCAAAGAGGAAAAGTGGAAACACACCAAAATAGGTAAAACTCACTAACTCAGCCCCTTGTTCTTTTCACTTAAAATACAAATTTTGTTAAAAAAGAGTAATAAGGGGCTTTATGATGTGAATCCGAGTTTGGTTGGTTCTTATTTCCAATTTTGGGTAACTAACTGCATCCGCATCATTTTAGGTAGGAAAAGACTTTAATCATGGAATATCTAAGAAACATGAAAAATATTGTATATTTACCTGACAACCTTCTCTTGGTTAAACTTCATCACTTTACCTTGTAACAATATAACAAAATAACTATACTTTTGTCCCTAACTTAGGAACCATTGCTCCAAAGACTGTATCTCCTATTTCCTTTCACCGCCTTCTGCAAATGGGACAAACAGATGGCTTAATCATCAAAATAAAACCTGAAAATTTCTTTTCAGCCAAAAAAATAAAATAGAAAAAAGACTTTGCTTTAACTAATAAATCAAAAATGGAAAAAAAAATCAAATAACAGCAAATAACCTATGAACACCCACTCTTCAAATCCAACCACTTTTTCTTCAATTTCACTCAATTAGATGAGCTTATGATTATAAAAAAAACAAGTTTTTGTAAAACCACACTATATAAGAGTCACAACTCACAAGCCCACGACAGCAATCTCTTGAAACCGGGAGAGATGCTTTAAGTATCTAAGCTATCCCTCACTCCGACAAATTACATATTGTAAATGCACCAACCAAGTAAGTGTTGGTCCAGTGGTGATGGGGACTGGCTTTGGTAGGACGGACTCGTGTTCGAATCCCCGCAACACCCTTGGGAGAGGAATGGAACCTAACCACCCCGAACTTGGCCTCGATCCGGATGTAGCCCGAAGGGTGAACCGGGTGCAAACATCAAAACAAAAAAAAACCAACAATATATTCAGTTTAAATAAGCGTGAAGATATTGCCAGGCATTTTTTGACGGTGACAAAGACAATTACTCCCTCTCTAACAGTTTAATGGCAATAATTGTTTTTGCACGCATTTTAAGGAGATGATTTAAGGGTGTAAACGAGCAAATTAATCAAAATATTTTCAATACAAGCAAGAATGGGATTATAAGTTACTAATGTTAAAATTATTGTGATTAATATATTCGTTTACACCTTTAAAAAACTTCCTTAAAATGCGTACAAAAACAAATACTGCCATTAAACTGTTTTTAGTATACTCAAAATTCAAAAAAATTCAAACAATTTATCTTCATATTCACATTGGCACCATCAAAAACTATCTCGACAATATCATCACCCTAAACTAAAGCAGAAAATGGAAACCCAAATTTCATTTCCAACAAACACAAACAAACCCCACAAGTAACCGAACTTCAGAAAACCCACAAACAAACATACATAACCCATAAAACACAAACCAAATTAAATTTAACTAAATTTCAACATAATTAAACAAACCCACAAAAAAAAAAGGAAACTTGATCATACTTAAACAAGTAAAATTAACTAATACTCAATAGTAATTACAAAGACTGTGATAAGTAAACTTGCAATAATATACAGAAGAAAAACATACCAATAAGGAAGAAACTTGATGAAGAAGAAGACACAATAGTGACTTGCGCAGACAGAGAGGAGAGAGAAAGACTTGAACTTTATATAATTGATGTTGAAATAGCAAAAAAACAATGGAGTTTAGTGTAGTGTGATGTTTGATAAGGTAGGAAATGGGGAAGTTTCGTAGGGACTTTCTAGAGGAACACTGATGGCATTGTCACCCTTTTTCTTACTCAACTGTTTCTTTTTTTAATTAGATTTGCAAAAACTCTAAATTTCTTAAAATTATTATCGGTTTTAGTTAACGCTTTTTTTTATTTCGTGTTTTTAGTTTTTAGTTTTCAAAGAAATAAAAAAGTAAAAAACGATAGCAAACATGCCTCAATATTTCGAAATATTTTGCTAAATTTCTAAAACAAAAACATGTCATAAATGAAAATACCGAGCCTAAAAATTAAATACTCCCTTCGGTTTTTTTAATATGCAAATTTTACCATTTTCGAATATTTTTTTAATACTTCCTCCATTTCTTTTTAATTGCAACAAACTCAAGTGGGTAGACTCTTAGACAAAATTTTGATGTGAGTATGAAATGGATGGAGGGAGAAAGTGGGGCATGTGATAGAGAGATAGAGAGAAATGACTTGTAAAAAAAGGAAGAAAACATTTGTTGCAATTAATTTGATATTTCCATTTTTGGCAAATGTTGCAATTAAAAAGAAATGGAGGAAGTATGTATCTTTCTACCTTTTCCCATAAATGGAAGATTGACCTATATAATTGTTACATTTCTCTCATACTTTTTGTTTCTTTCTATCTTTTTTACTTTTTTCCTTACTTTTACTACTATTCTCTTTTACTTTTGCATTACATCTTAAAAAACGGAGATAGTTGAATTTTCATGGGTCAGAGTTGCGGACTTTTGATTTTAGGGGGGGAATATCTGAATTTCCTGTCCAAAGAAAGGTGGTGACGAATTATGAAAAAGATATGATGAAGGAGAGAGAAAAGTAAAGGTCACTGTGTTGTGTGTTTCTGTGGGCCCAAGGCCCATGTCTGAGTACTACCAGTATCACGGGGATTTACCAAAATTTGCAGTTTTGGGTGTTAATTATTTGTGTTTTGCGGCTAAGTAACTCTATTGCTAATTTGCTATGGCCTATGGGAATAACATTATTTTCCTTTTATTGACATAATAAAACTGTTTGGACAATTCTACAATGGCTACAATAAATATATAGCCACTATAATCGGTTAAATTTTAACCTTTAATTTTGTTGACTACATCTTATCCATTGATTTACAAGAGTTTAAAAAAATGAAAAAAAATCTTTAAGAAAGAAAAATAAAAAGAATTAGTTATCTTCTTCAACGTGAAGAAAAAATGCTTCTTCTTCTTCATCCTTTTTTTTGTTCATCAAAATTTAGATACTAATTAGAATTCATCATTCCTATTTCTCTAGCCAATTGATTTGGGGTGAAATTTTATCTTTGTCAATCGAGTGGGATTGATATTTTCTATCAACTTCATAATTTTCTCATCCTCCATTTTTAATCACCATGGCTTGAAAAACCTTCAAACTTTGGGAAAGGAGAGGAAGGAAACTCAGCATCTAGAAGGAGAATGCAAAATTGTGAAGATAAAAGGCACAAATTTTCGATCTTGTCAAAATAGATATCAAAAAATTAATTATAATTAAAAATTAAAAGAGAAGAAGATGACGGAGATACAACTGGAATTTGGTTAATCTGTTTTTTTTTAAAACAATAATTTTAAAAGTTAATTTAATTCGATGGATAAGATTAGTTTATAAAAATAGATGGTCAAGATTTAGACAACTATAACGGCCACAATTTTTATTGTAGCCACTAAAGAATCTTCCAAAACTGTTTTATGAGTGCAATTTACTTCCTCAAATTTATGATGCCTTCACTCTTTTACACTAATCGAAGTTAAGACATCATTCCCTATCAAATTAAGAAGAGTTAAGGCATCATAAATTTTGAAAATATAGCGTTATATTTGTAATTTGATGATCTCTTTGACGTGTTCAAATACCATTTAGAGAAAAAAGAAGGTAATAAATTCTCAAACTCTAAACCTCTAAATCTAATTAAATTTTTGTCTATTAATGAACTAATAAAGATTAAGGTATCGTTTGATTGACATCAAATTCCACTGAAATTTGGACTTCCTAAGAATTACAAAAAGAGGGTGTTGTTTGGTATGCATAAAATTTGCATTACATGGGAAATAGAAATTCCTATGAAATGGATTTTCCTATGGAGTGTAGGAATTTAATCACCAACTCCCCCCTTGGTGATTAGAAAATCCTGTGTCAATTTTAAATTCTCATGGCCAACCAAACACAAAAAATCTACTTCCTAAAAATAAGCAAAGTAATTTACTTCCCATGAAGTAAGATTTCCTATGGGATTTAATTTCTAGTGGTAACCAAACGAGACCTAAGTTTATAGTTTTTGTTTAGTTGACATGAGAAAACATAGAAGGTAGGAATATTTACAAAATGAGAAATGGCGAGTTTTTTTAATTGATTAAAAAATGGCAAGATTGGAGAATTAGAATCAACTTCCTATTAAATGGAGGAAATTACTTATCTAAAACTCTTGAGTAAAGAGAGGTGCACCGTGTACATAGGAATTTGCTTCCTTCACCTCTCAACCAAACACTTCAATTACGTGAATTGATTTAATTAAGAAACTTACTTCTTATGCTTTATTACATAAGGTTTTGTTTTGTTTTTTTCTACAAAAACTTAAATAAATAAGGTCTTTCCTCACATAATTTCATAAAGCAAATATAAATAAACTATTTTTTAATTAAATAATCTATAAGAAATTACTCTATCCGTATCAATTAACTTTGAGTATTAATATATCCAGTTATATACAAAAATTTATAAAAAGTAGTTTAAAGAATTACGCAAATCCTGTGACTATGCTTTTTGTTAGTTAATTATAATTTACAAAAGATAGTCAAATTAATGGCCTGTTCGTCATTGTTTTTAGTTTTTAGATTTTATATAAACTAAAAACAAAGAATGGGAAACCACAAAAAAGTGGTTTTAACTTTTTAGTTGTCAGATTCAAAATCATTATATTTCTAATAAGTTTGACTAATTTTTATTTATTATAGGACATATTTCATACGACTTTCAAATATAAAAAATCAAAAAACTGAAAACCATAGCGATATCGAACGTGCCCTAAAGTTTATTTATTATTAGTAATTGTTATGTTCATAAATCCATAATAGATTTAATAGATTAGCAGCCTCTCCTCCATTGACGAATCTTCTCATAAGCTCAAACCAATCTTGTGAATCTGAACTTGCGATGAGTTTAGGATTTACAATCGGAGTGCTTGGAGTTCTGATCCTCTCCCATGCCGCATACTCCACTATTCAATGTAAATTCTTCCCCCTCACTTTTTCCCTAATTTATTTTTCGGATTCATACTGAATTTTTTAGCTTTTTTCGTTAATGTCAGATAGAGGATTGTTGAAGATTACCGAGGATGAGTTTACTGGGCCTCCTATGAATGTGGGTATTGATATTCTTGATTAAAGTTTGGAACTTTGATTTTGTTTATATATGCTAGATGGGTTTTAAATTTTAATTGATTTACAGGGTCACCTGTGAATGTGGGTATTTTTATTCTTGATTAAAGTTTGGAACTTTGATTTTGTTTATATATGCTAGATGGGTTTTAAATTTTAATTGATTTACAGGGTCTCCTATGAATGTGGGTATTTTTATTCTTGATTAAAGTTTGGAACTTTGATTTTGTTTATATACTTCCTCCGTTTTTTTAAATGTGACACTTTCTATATATGAAAGTTTGGAATTAGTTGTGACACTTTCTTTTTTGGGCAAATCTTTCTCTCTATCTCTCTCCTATCACATGGGTTCCCTTCTTTCTTTCTCTCTATCTCTTTCCTCTCCAAAAATTGCCTAGGAGTCCGTGAAATTAAAAGTGTCACAACTAATAAAAAACGGAGGAAGTATGTTAGATGGGTTTTAAATTTTAATTGATTTACAGGGTCTCCTATGAATGTGGGTATTTTTATTCTTGATTAAAGTTTGGAACTTTGATTTTGTTTATACTATATGCTATATGGGTTTTCAATTTGTATTGATTTATAGGGCCTCCTATGAATGTGGGTATTTTTAATATTGATTAAAGTTTGTAACTTTGATTTTGTTTATATATGCTAGATGGGTTTTAAATTTTAATTGATTTGGGGTTGAAATTGGGTTTTTCTTTTGGTGATGCATGCAGGTAGTAGTAGAATTGTTTGTAGGGTTTTTGCTGTGTATGTATGCTGGGTTAACTGTTCCTGGGAATTTCCTCTCTATAAATCCAGCTTCTGATGAAAACAGGTCAGTGTGGTTTGATCTTTAACATCCTCTTTCCGTGTTTCGATCTGTGTTTTCGACTTGGACAATAATGTTTAAATTGCTATTAGAATTTGTGAGATTGCAGCAATGTGATTTGCGGGTTTGAATTGAGATTTTAGCCTAGTTTGTTGCTGCTGTATTTGTTTTGGTTCATTGGATGGATAACTGAACTGTGAAGAAAATATTTTTAAATTCTAAGTACTAACCAGGATTGGAGAAGATGATGTCGACGAATGACAATGTAATACTGCTAGACTGCCTCTTTGTAACAGACAGAGGTGGAAGAAGTGTTCAGGGTCTAGGAGAGGGTGAGATTGTGAGGAATTTATCAGTCAGCAATGCTCTTCTTTGGCAAAGCCATCAAAGATATCTTTCCACTTACGATATCACTACCTCTGTCCCTAAAAATAGGCACCGCTGCATTTTTGGGGTCCTTAAAACTGTGACTGCTTATCTACCCCAATATGTAAGGAAAATAAAGTCATGCGGGATTTTGTAGTTTCGTCTCAAGGTGTCTTTCACTATATCTACTTTTCAAATTGTTAGCAATGCAAAACTAAAGATATAGTGGTTTAAAGATGCTTCTTGGTGATTGCAAAAAGTCAAATAGAGCATACATTAAGGGACGGAGGGAGTATTCCAATAGTCTATCCAGTTTTCTCCTATTGATGATGAACAAATTTTCAATGATGAAGGGTTAAAGGCTTGAGGTGGTCAATATGAAAGAGAAGGAAGAAAAGCAGGATGACCTGTTCTTGTGCAGCTGATTGACAATGTAATGGTCATTTTATTGAGCTTAAGTTTTGTACCATGCCCATGGAGCATTGATGGGTAAGTGATAACGTAAGTCTGACTTGTGATGGTATGGTGTTCTTTGTGTAGGAGTTTCTAAGGTGTTCAATTTATCCAAAAAATTTCACTTTCTAGCTTCTACTGTTTCTACTTCGAGGGCAAGCCATTATTTCTTCCATTATGGTTCAACTTAGGAAGTAAGCTATGTTTACACCTGAAGAGTTGAGAGATACAAAGGTTTACAGGATTATAGTTGCAGTGGGTAGATAGTATTGTTGAGGGCAATGGGGAGAAAAAAGTAAAGAAAGGTAAAAAAAAGAGCATGTATGCACATACAAGCTGTTTGTTCCAAGCTGCTTTCAGCTGTTCACAGTAGAATGGGTTCTTGATGGTATGTTGTAGGAACATCATATTAAGAGTTAAGGCAGAAAATTTAGCTGGTGCAAACTATTTATTCCGAGAATGTCTGTGAGGGATCAGTGATGACTGATGCTAATATGTTGCAATGCTTGCCGAGGAAGGGGGTGGGGTTGGGGTTGGTTAGCTCAACATATTTTTGTGCAACTTTGAGGTAGCCTGTGTGAAGTTGCTAGGCTAGAAATTGCAATTGATTTATAATACTTTGTTTGCATAGCAAAGGGAAACAAAGGGAGGGGAAAGGTGGAGTTCCATTTTCTCTCTAATTGTGGAAGGATTATAAGTTTATTGACCCCCCTGTCCAAACAAGGAAACTCACTCTCCCTTTCCCTCCCCTCCCTGTCCAAACAAAGTGTAAAAGCAATAATGTCGTCTGATGACTGCATATGCATAAGGCTTGTTACCTAAACTTAAGTAAATTTAACAGGGTTTCGCAAATTTAATTCACTCTACTGTAAAATGTAGAAGAGCCAAAATGGCTGTTTTCTACATCATTGGGTTTGCTTTTGGTTCTGCATTTTATTAGCTTTACATTTGCTTGTCTTTTGGTTCTCGTCGTGGCAAATGCCGATTGATAATGGCAACTAATCCCTAGTAGTACCTGGTTCATCTGATGCATTTGGTGTTCAACCGGTCTAGGATAAGACCTAATTGGCACTTTAAACGTGGCTGATATTTGGAAATTTGATAATGATTGCAGGATAGTTGCTTTACCTGAGAACTTGGACTTCATGATCTTCAACCATAGAGGCAGAGTGGCTCTTACAGATTCTGATTGGAAGCTTAAATTGTGAGATATCATCTGAAAAGGACCTCAGAACTCCCTTCAAAAGAAGTCGGGATATTGACAAATCATCAAGATGTCTTCTCGTTTTGTTTGGCTTTGTGTTTAAGCGGCTCTCTGTTTTGTCTATGTTTCTGCACGTCTTTTTCTCGAGCCTCTAGAAAGAACATACTCCATTATGCTGTATAGTGTAGCTGCAGAATTCCTTTTTAACTATAGCGGAAAGAATGCTCCCTGTAGTATTACATTCTTACAGATCTTTATTTTGACAGTGTTAGTCTGAGATTTGCTTAATCTATTAGTTCATTTTACCAGGCTCCATTAGCAAGTTTAGATTTTTCCTACAGGTCTCGTTTGTCTTGAATCATCTGGAAGTACATTTCTATTACCAGATTTAGAAAATCTAAACAAATTTGCTTTAATGGGTGACATTACATGTAATTTTACGCCGTCTTGCAGTGCCCTCGTTTTGTAAGAAAAAAGTCGGTATTTGGTCATGAATAGCACGGACATGAGCGCCCTTACTTTGCTATTGTTATTGGGAGGAAATGTTAGAAGTATCACTTATATGTGTCTCTTCACAGACTTATTCTCCACAAATGGTATCAACTGACAACTCGAAACATGGATTTGGATCTTGGCAACATCCAAAACTCAGCAACCGGAGCATAAACTTTGTGAAGTGTCTTTAATGTTTGTCAAGAATACAGTTACAAAGCTAGAAACATAATGTACCAATGTTTCAATCAAGTTTACCTACACAAATTTCCTACACCTACCAAGAATTCAACAGGTAATTTACATCTGAGCGACTTCCTACTTCCTAGGGATTATTATTATTATTATCCACAGCTGATTGTCTAAGAATAAGCTCAGCTCTCCTTTTCTTGTTATTCATTACATGATCTCTTCTAATAAAAGATCCCCTCTTTTCATTAACCATACTCCTAATATGTACATCCACATCTTCAACCAACATTTTCTTACGAGCCTTCATGAAATGAATCACCGGTCGCCTCCTGATCCTATCTACATCCATGGCATCCGAATTCGACCCCCCATTAGTCCCACCACCACCCTTCAATACTGCATCAATAGCCGGAGCAAACGTCTCCTCAACCAACAAATGCTTCTTCCTCTCACGAAAACCGTCAAACTGGTCAGCATTGTCTATCAACCGTTGCTGCAAATTCAACAAAGATTGTTTCGCCTTCCTTCTCTGTTTAGCTTGCTCCACTTTATTAACCCGAAAATCCAACATCATAGGTGACTTAATATACGTATGAGGATCCGGAAACGCCGGTAACCAATCGGGTATATGCTTACTACCCGAAATCTGACCCTTTTGCAAGAAACTTGGAGTTGAATACTTCTTGATCACTGGAATTGGAAACCTTGTAATTGGGTGTGCAAAAGGGAGTTCAAAATCAGATGGTATATTGCTAATTTCATTACTACCCAAATCTTGAAAAGCGTTAAGTAAATCAAAGATGTTAGATTGTGATCTACCACCTAAATTATTAGCATAAAAAGATGATGATTTTCCTAAGTCACAAATATATCGAACCATTATATTTGATAATGCTTCTAAAGCAGATTCCTTGATGGATACAAAACCAATCTCGTGGCAAATCTGTGCAATTGCTACTTTTGAAACGGCTCTTCCATAATCATCAATTTGAAAATCATCAACTTCTTTGTTATCTTTCTTGATTTTGAATTCATCATCAACTTCGTAGCTCATGTTCAAACCCTGAATAAAATTCTGATGAGCGCTAAATTTTAAATGTGATGGGTTTATATTGGGTCTTTTATACAAGAAAAGTACTCAGGGTACTCTAGTAATTTTGCAGTAAAGGAGACTAAAGGTCCATTTTTTTCAACCTCATTAATCATTATACCTTATTCGACCTTAGTTGATGAAACCTTATTAGACCTTACAGGACTTTATTCGACCTTATATGAGCTTTTCTAAACTAATATGAACTTATAAATTTTGAAAATAAGTTACAAAGAATGCACAATAACACTTGAATTAAGAGTGTGTTTGGCAACACAGATAAGGTGACTTAAATGATAAAAGGCATATGTATCTAAGCTAACTTAAATAATTAGCACTGTTTGGCAACTATCTAAAAGACTAAAACGAAAATTTTTCTAAATAAGGTAACTTAAATTGAAAATGTTGAAAATTATACTGTTTCAAAATAAGATGATCTAAAATCTCACTTTTGAACTCCAATGTCAAATTTAAATTACCTTTTTCAATTAATTCTACCAAATAACTCACACTTTCAGGTACCTTATTAGTTTCAACACCTTATCAATTTCAGTGAGTACCTTTTCAATTTCATGTAACTTATCGTATTCAACTCCATTTTAGTTAATGTTGCCAAACAGATGCTAATCTTTCACATACTAAATCCTGATCACGGAAATATGCTTCCTTTATAAATAATTTCCAAATTTGTTAAAAACTAATAATTCACGACTTCACACTGAAATAATATTACATTTCTAACATGCTACTACACATAATCAAAGTGTTATGTACGCATATGTACCTTTTTAGACACTTGCAAGAATATTCCAGAGTCTCTTAGGGCGTGTTTGGCAAGTAGTGGTAGAGGTAGAGGTAATGGTTAAAGTAGTGGTCAAATTTTAATTTATAAATATAAGTGTTTGGTAAAGGTGGTGCCGTGGTAGTTAAGGTAGATGTAGAGTTTAGGTAGTGGTTGTGGAAAGCTAAAAAAAGTAGTGGCTTAAGGTAGAGGTAGAGGTTGGAAAATACTTCCTCCGTTTCAAAAAAATAGTTACACTACTTTTTTTGCGGACTCCTAGGCATTTTTTTTGTGAGAGAGATTGTGGGGTAAGATATGTGGTAGGAGAGAGATAGAGAGAAAAAGTTACCAAAAAAAGAAAAAAAGAGAAGTGTAGTCATTAATTTGAAACTTTTTTAAATGGAAAGTGTAGCTATTTTTTTGAAACGGAGGAAGTATAATAAAGTTTTTAATAAATAATAAAGAAAATATTTATTAACAACTACTCCAACCGCTACTTTTACATAATACTAATATTTTACGCGGTTACTTTGACATTTAATAACTCACAGCTACTACTACAGCTAACAGCTACACAGACAGCTGACAGTTACCCCTACAGTTGACAACTACCTCCACAACTATGTTACCGAACACACCCTTAGTTAGATTCCTTATGAACTCAGTATCTATGATAAATAGTACTCCCTCCGTACCAAAATATAAGTCTTGTTTTCTTTTGCACAATATTCAAAACGCATATTTGACCTTCTATATCTTCATTTTTGTATTAGTAAAAAATATAAAAGATGACATTATGAAAGTACATATCAATGCGATTCTAATAAGACCCCACATAGGCATGTTTTCTTATATATATTAATAAGTATATTTGGTCAAAGTTTTAAAGCTTGAGTTCTGAAAGAAAATGAAACTTATATTATGAGACGGATTGAGTAAAATTTTGTAATTAGTATCAAGTACTCTAAATTGCGTATAATGAACTATAAATCAAAAATATATATAACTTCTAATACTTTGATTTTCAATTTGAAATCCTTTCTTTCATAATACTAATAATTTGTAAACCCCTTTGATTAAAGAAATATAATCCATTAATAATGATCATGATCATGAAAGACTTACCTTTTATAACCCTTAACGAAAAATCATTAATAAGCACACTTTCATTCAATCAAACCACACCCAACTCTCGTAATAAAAAACCTCAATTCCATTCCAATACATAAACCCTAACCTCTTAAACTTAGGAAAATTTGAAATTAAGTCAAGAATTCAACTTATCGTTGCAAGCAAGGAAGGTTAGGGATGAAAAAGTTTGGAAAATCGCCTCTAGAACATCCCCTAAAAGCATCAGAAAATTGACTTTCCTTCACCGCGGTGCTATGCCGCCTTCTCACTAGTGGTGGTTGTGGATACCGACGTCTCTTCTTCGTTGTCTCTTTCTCTTCCTCTTCCTATTGTTATCGACGATGGGGGTTTCTTTTTCCTTACTGGTTTTCTTTTTCTTCCATCCTAATCTAGTTCGTACCTTATACATATACTAGTCTTATATGCACGTGATGCATGCCTCGTGCGAAAGAGTAATATGTAAAGATTTAGGAGAAACTACATTGTAATTTCCAAAACGAAATGTATATATATTTTTCATATTTTTAAAAAATATCGTTAGGTTTTAATTATTTATTTTTTTAGATGGTGTAGCTATAAGCTCAAAACATTAAAATATTACTCCCCTACTCTATTAACTTCCTAAGAGTACTACATCACTTTCTACCACATCAGCTTTTACAATAAATTAATATAACCTACACCCTACTTTATTAATTTCCTAAACTATGTGCACAAGCTATTGTTGAAATTAATATGAGACGGGGAGAATATTAGCTTTTCAATATTGTTTATAATCAAATTCAATTTTTTCAAAATAGGGGAGTATTAGTGAAATCATACTCACTTATTAAAAAAGTACTCATTAAAATATGGGTATTACACATAAGACTGCGAAGTTTAATTTTTGTCATGTAACCAAACTTATTTGGCATCACGATTCCCTCGATGATGCTCTTGAAGTCTTGATATATCAAGTCGAGACATGTCCACCCATCCTTCTTATTAATAAAAGTTACTACCGTTTGGACATAAAAAATGCAGTTTTCTTCCAGATAGCCATAAAATCGATCAACCACATTGAACAATGTGGCATATCCTTGTGGGAGAGCTTCTTTCCTTTTAAGAAAAGGTTTGTGAAGAATAATCTTAAATTAATTTGGTGGACTCTTGATGAATAATTAACATCAATTGATAGTTTAGACTAGGGGTGTTCATCGACCGAGACATCTCGTGAGCTACTCGAGCTTGAATCGATCAAAACTCGTCAACGCTCGACTCAAACTCGAGCTCGACTTGAGACGCTAATGAGATCGAGACGAGATACACATAACTCGATGCAAAGACTCGCGAGAAACTCGAATAATATATTAGAGTGTAAAAATATTCAATTTTTATATAATATATATATCTTATGGGTGTAAAGCCGACTAAAAACTCGTAAATAGCTCTAGATTGACTTGAGTCAAACTCGACTCGAGCTCGTTCAAGTTGGTCAAAACTCAATCGTAACTCGGCTCGATTGTGGCTGACTCGAATCGAGTTCGAGATCATAATGAGTCGAGTCAAGTTATGAAAAAACTCAATCCGTCCCGGCTCATTATCACCCCTAATTTAGGCGACAACACAATTACCAATTAATTCCAGAATCCGCTAAATAATTGAAAACCCACGATGTTCATACATCTTTTAATACTAATTATACCCAACGTAATGGACTGAAATATCTCACGAATGATAAATGAACTTTATTAAACAATAATTCAAGTCTATTCATGCTAAAAATTGAGATCGACATAGAATGGAAATTTGGACTTACTAGCATGTTGAACTAATTATACTCTCGCTTTTTGTGGAGTTATAGGGGGTGTTTGGCAAATGGTTTATAGGTGGCTTTTTCATTGGCTTATAACTTTTGCCTTTTATTTCTGGTCAAACAGCTTTAAAAAATATTTGGTAACTGGTTTTTGCAGTGGCTGTAAAGGCGGCTTTTCAGGCAAAAGCCAAAAGCTGCTTTTACCAGCTTTATTGGCTGGCTTTTGGCTTTTGCCCCCATTTTATACTAAACAGCCACTTTTACCAAATATTTTTTTTAACAGTATACAAACGGTCAAACAAGCTAGCATATAAAGCCACTAGCCAAAAGTCAGTGTTGGTCCAGTGGTGATGGAGACTGGCTTTGGTAGGACGGACTCGTTGGCCTCGATCCGGAAGTAGCACGAAGGGTGAACCGGGTGCAAATACCAAAAAAAAAATAGGGTGTTTGGCAGACAACTTTTAGGTGGCTTTTTCATTGGTTTTTGGCTTTTGTTTCCGATTAAGCAGCCAAAAAAAGTGTTTGGTAACTGACTTTTGTAGTGGATGAAAAATCGGCTTTTAAGCCAAAACCAAAGATGCTTTTACCAGCTTTTTTTTCTGCCTTTTGGCTTTTGATTCCATTTTGTACTAAACAGCCAACAATAACAACTACTTTTGCCAAACACTTTTTTAACAGCCAATAAGTATTCAACCGGTCAAACAAGCCACTAAAAACAGCCGATCAAACAAACCAGCATATAAAGCCACCAGCCAACCGCCACCAGCCGATTGCAAACACCCCAATATCAATTTTTTTTTTTGAAATACCATACCATATCATGAAATTTCATAACATACCATATCATAAAGTATCATAACATACCATATCATACCATAAACATAAAATATAACTCCCGTAATTCCTCTCTCTATCTGTCAGTTTATCTCTCCTCTCCGCCATTCTTCACTCTCCTCATCATTTCAGTCACCATTTCCTTTCTCTCTCTAGGGTTCCAGATTCTCTCTCACTTTCTAGAGAGAACAATTTCATTCAAATCCTCTCTATAATTCTAAAAGAAGATTGCCTTTTTCCGCTTTCTTCCTCTTTAGATTCCACCTGATTCTGGTCATCTTAATTTAGCGATTATACCGAGATCGGTTTTTTTCTATTCTAATTATTTTGTTTTTTCTTTCTTTCATTTTTTTTTTAATATTATCGATTGAATATTGGATATAGTTTTTACTAGTCTCACAATCATCTATCAAGAAATTGAGGAAATCATTTGGCGGATCTGTAGTTAATTTAACTCTTGATTATATTCATGGCTCTAGAAGCTCGGTACTGTTAATGTAAGTTGATTTTGTTCTTAATTTTGTGTTTTTAGTTGAAATTCAGGTTTATAATTTTGTTAGTTGATTGCGGTTTGAAATTCTATGATTTTGCTTTGGTTAGAAGTTTTAGTCGATCGAAGGTTGATATTAGAGAAAAATTGTGGTAACGTTAGTTCATTTTGTGTTTAGTTGAAATTCACACTTAAATTTTGTTAGTTGATTGTGGTTTTATTTGCGATAGTTTCGTTTTCGTTAGAAGTTTGAATTGATTGAATATTTACGTTCGGAAAAAGTTGTGGTTAATTTAAGATCATTGTGTCCTTGATTTTGAGTTTTCACCGATGGTTATTTGTCTTTATTTTTGAGTTTTTAGTTGAAATTCAGCTCAAAATTTTGTTAGTTGATTGCGGTTTGATTTTGAATGGTTTCGTGTTGGTTAGAAGTTTGAATAGATTGAACATTGAAGTTTGAAAAAAAGTTGTGGTTAAGTAAGTTCATTTTGTCCTTAATTCTGTTTTAGGTTGAATCTAGCTTTAAATTCTGTTAGTTGATTGCGGTTTGATTTTTCGATTCCTTTGCGTCGGTTAGAAGTTTGAATTGATTGAAGTTGATGTTAGAAAAAAGTTGTGGTTTCTACTTTCTCATTTTCATTTTGTTGAATTGGTGATTAAATTTCTGGTTACTTATAAAGTGTTGTATTAATGAAGTGAGTTTATGCTTAGATAGTACTATGATCTACCTTAAGTCCTTAATTACCAATTACTATACATTGCAAGTATATGGCGTATGATGGCGTATGGAGTGTCGTTTCGATTGCTGTTTGTTTTCTGGTTAATGTACACTTATAATCTTGTTTTAATCCGTACTGAGTACTGAATTAAGTGAGCAATTCACTAAGAAGGTTTGTTAATGAAAGTATAGTTGGTAGCAAATGAGGTTGGAATGGAAAATGGAAAAGCATAAGAAAGCCGTTTTCCCATATTCACATCTTTGGTTCACATTGGAGTGAAAATCTAATACTTTTGGTTGAATGTTGTTTTACCTAAGGATGGGGAAGGTCTTCCTTAGCGAAGAATGTAAGACAGGAATGCCACATATCCCTCCCTATCTCTTTCCCATCCCTTTAATCTCCCTTTGTATTGATCATCTCTTAACTTTTATAGTGAGGAACGAAATGAAGCAAAAGGAAGTTTGAAAGTTACTTTCTCTTTCAAATATAATCTCCAGGGAACATATGTCCAGTTAAAGTTTCTCCTCTGAGGCAAGCCCAACCTAAAGGAAAAAGGCATTCAATTTGGGTTTTTGATGTATGGAAGCATTATGTGGTGTTTTAATATGGCATTATGAAGAAGGGTTGCCTTGCAATTTGCATGGTAAAGGAAAGTATAATGATATATCTCCCCCCTCTTCCCCTGCAATGTTAAAAATAAAAGCCAGACATGTGCAGAACCCCAAAAAAATAGGTGTTCTATTTTGTGCAAATTGTGCTGCTTTTTTGTTTTACTTTTAGAATAATAGACTTGTCACTCGTATCAATTATATTGTGGATGCTATTCTGCAGTTTTGTTGGTTATTGCGTTGGAAAATAAGTCCATCCTGGTGATGATATGCAGCAGATCTTTAAGAAATGTCATAATTCAAGCTGGATGTATTGGAGCTCTTTCCAGAGGAAGTTTATGGTTGGGACCTTTGAGACGAGTTTTGCATGATAATTGTAGACCTTCATATCCTTGGAATTGTGAGCATAGAAGGTTCAGGGCCAGTGTAAAGATGATGGTTGATACGAGTTTAATGCAGAATCGAGGTTCCATAATGTCTGTATTGCCAGAGAAAGAGGGAGATGGTGGCTGTGCTAGTGGAGGATGCAAAAGGTGAATATTTTTGTGCAGCTTAATTCAAGATTTTTATCCTTTCCAATACTTTGCAGGAACCTGATTGTCTAATGTCTAGGTTTCCATTAGTTTCATATTATCAATGTAATAATTCCTTACAGGAAGAATTGCTGAGGATGTCAAGTTAATATCTGTATCTGTTTTTTGAAATGAATGACACTAGTTAGTACTATTGAATATAATGTAACTGGGTGAAGCATATGATCTTTTCATGTAGCTCTTTTGGTTCCATCTGAATATGGAAAATGCTTTTACAGTTTGATGAAGTTGCTTTGAACTCTCGCTGTTCTTTGACATGTTACGCTTGTACTTCTCTTTCCATCATGCATGAAATAATTGATTTTGGTGGTTTCTCATCTAAATTTCATCGTTGATGGTGACTACCTGTTAAGTATATGTACCATAACAGAAACAGGAATCAGCATAGCACTATGTTTGTGTACATGCTGAATAAGCTTTTCTTTTTGGTTTATAAATCTTGAATGCTGACAGTGGGAATGAAACAAATTTTTTTCTTCCTGTGTTTAACCACAGCTGAAAAGATATTGATTTTAGCACCTCACTGGGCTTAGGATTGTTGTTTTCTTCTTAAATCGGATGTCTCCAACTGTATGTTTGTCACATTTTATGTATTGTGTAAGGCTTCTACATCAAAATCGTAAGCGGATTTAGTTTGTTGAAGGGAACATCATTCTGTTCACTATTAAATTCTATCGCCTTATTAAGTTGATACAGGGTCTTGTTAGTCAGCGCATGACATGGCTTTCATTAAATTGTAGTATTCTACTTTTGTGCATCTTTGTTTTGGTTTTATGATTAAATTTACATGCTTCATTTACAATTCGCGTAGATTCTTGGTTTGCTGCAACAAATGCCACAACCCTAAAAACACTACTTGGGTTTTCCTGAAATATACCCCACTTTTTTTTATATTGACATCTCCAATCAGAAATGAAAGTCGCTCTTCATATTTGGAATAAATGAAAATAGTACGCCCCTCATCTTATTTTCAATATTTCCTCAAAAATCTTCGATGTGTTACTCTGTTAACAATCATGACATCCTACCATCAAACATGTAATTCCAACTCACAGACAAAGTCACCATTGTTTCCAATATATCCCTTATTCACTTGTAAGGGCTATCTCTCTATCTTTTGCCAGTCGATTGGAGAAGTGTTTGACAGTGTTGAAATGAGTGAATTACTACTCTGGTACATCGTTGACTGAGTATGACATACGATTTATTACATAAAAATTGAAATAAAGGGATGGATTTTTGAAAACAGCATCCATTTCAGCAGAAAGCCCCATCTCACTCAGGAATTGACACTTGAAAGGCCTGGACTACTGCATTCTAGAAAACACCTCTTCTAAACTAATAGTTGGCTTTCATTTGAAGAGAACTTTGTTCTCCTGGCCGTGGTTTCTCACCAATGGAAAAGTTAGGAGTCCCAGAATACAAGTGTCACGATTGCATCAGGGCCAATGGAAAGGCTCCCCTACTTTGCAGGATCTTTCATATCTGAAACGTCTATGTTGTTTTGAGGGAACTCGATTCTGATGCCTGTTCTCCTTTTTCGAAATGTTTTTGTGGAAAGGATTCTGATTTTTTGATATTACTGTGGTAAATTTTCATTTTTAATGAGTCGCTCATTTATTAGTGTTATTGAATGAAAGCATACTTTCTTGATTTGCTTGTTGTGTCACAGTGAAGATGGAAAGTTAAGCTGTGGCTATTCAAGTTTCCGGGGAAAAAGAGCTAGCATGGAAGATTTTTTTGATGTCAAAATGTCTACAATGAATGGGAAGACTGTCTGCCTCTTTGGAATATTTGATGGTTAGACTTTCTAGCCTTAACTTGCTACATGTTTATTGACATTTATCTCTCCGAATTTTCTACCGTGCACGCTTATAATGTATCTTGGTAACATTTGCCTTGGGGAAGGGGGGGGGCTCTTGCTTTTGCACTGTGAAAAGTATAGACAACTGGCTGCATTGTGTGGCTTCTTTAGTGGCACGATATGTATTCGTTAAATGGCTTTAGCATGGAAGCTGTTACTTTTGCTTTTTTTCTCTTGCTGGCTGGCTATGATAGGGCACTTCAGCATAGACATCACAATTGCCATGTGTTAAGATATGTAGGGTCTGCCTTTTCTAAATATACAAATGCAGGAGACACAAGATATGGCGTAGATATGGATCAAAATGTCAAATGGCTACTTGCTTCGTCTAGATTTTACCACTTTTCTCCCAATAAAGAGAATTTTAGATGGACACATTTATTGTTGATAACTTTGAGTTGAATGCCTGACAAGTGAGGAAGTTTAATGAATAAGTACAAACATCTTGAGTGCTAGGAGACGATCCTTTTCTGGAGAAAAGAGAAATACTTGATCGCCTGTAATTCTAATATGAAGGTTGAAGAGTGATATACATGTAGAAAACCTCATCTGATGTGAGCTTGAATTCATTCTTTATCTACCACAAAATCACTATCATATAAGGTAAAAGGGGGCAGACACCAAAAATAAAATAAAAAAATATTTCAACCGCTTCACTAACAATAAAAACTGAATCACTTTCTCAATTAACTCTTTAACTGTTTATGCGTGCGTATGAGACTAGTTCTATAAGTTGGTGGTCTGGGGGCTGTTGGTCATGTTATGAAATAGTCATGAATGGCAGGGTGCAAACAATTTACATGACGCAATGCTGATAGGCTCTCAGTGCAATATATCACTAAGTTCTTAATATTGGTATGGCTTCAATTATGCTTTCAGACCACGACACTCCTCTCTAAATAAACCGAATGGTTTGCTGTTTACAATTTTATTCTAGTAAAAAAGTCTTCATTGATTGAAATAGAAATTGCAATAGCAGCTGCAAACTAATTGATTTCTTACTCTCCAAATTGTTTTGAATTCCGATATTATGAGAAACAATAGAAAAGTTCTAGTGAAAATCCATCATAAACATTGTTTTATTGCTCATAAGTTGTATATATCTGGTAGTTCATATTGGCTGTCCATTTTCAAGGAAGTTCAAGATGGGAAAAGGTAAGAGCAAGATTAACGATTGCGCCCTTCTTGAGAACTATAGGGAGTGGACATTGATTTCGTTACCAAATTAGGAATAATAGGAAAGCAAGATGAGAGATTTGTCCTTTTTGAGAACTACGGAGAGAGGATTTAGATTTCGTGTTACCAAAGTGAGCTTCTGTGAAGTATTAATCAATAGTAGGTGGAGAGGTGGAGAGAGAGAGAGAGAGAGAGAGAGAGAGAGGAGGGGGAAAAAGGGTACATAATATGTCTTGTTTTCCTCCCCCGTTATTCTGTTTGTTTTAATCATCTAGTCAAATAAATGAGTGGTGTAGACCCAATACAAAAAGTGAATGTCTAGATTGAAAGATTACAATGGTTACAAAATTCTTTTAGCTATTGTAAACTATCCCCCACAATTGTAGTTAGACGTTTGTGAATTAAATATCTATGTTTAACTTTGTGCTTGATATTTGAGGAAGAATACTTGTTAGTAGTTTGGAACATGTTAACATGGACATAATTGTATTTGCCATTGAAGTTAACCTCAAGAAACATGGCTTCTTGAGCTCGTCTTTCGAAGGATATTTTGTTCCTGATCAACCTCTGAACCAGCTCAGGCTTATCAGTTCTCTTTGTGTCTAAGTGGAAGGTATTCAGAAGTGACCAAGAGAAAGAATGTAGTAATTTTTCCGGTCAATATTGCTAAATAGTGTAGTAATGGGAACATGGGATATGATGGACTCAAATCAAGGCCATTATGTAAAAGATATGTAGTTTGTTTGAAGTTCTTCCAAACGATGGATTGTATTCGTTACGGTCATTGATATTGTTGGTACTGAAATGGAAATACTTGATACATATATTATAGCCCCTACCAATACTTATTATCCTGGTTTTTTTACTCGATAAGAAGATAGGATGATAGATGGTATGTTTCGAGTCTATTTTAAATGTTTCTCAGAATTCTTGCATTACTATGACAATGTGATATTTTCCAATTAGTCACTTCCGGCAGAGGGGGCTTGAAACGCATAAGATACACTTTCAATCTGTTTTCTTGCTTGTATGGCTTTGGTTCTGCAATACAACTAGGTCTACTTTATGGTGATAGGATGATGATAAGTGATACCTACGCTGGAATATAGTGCAAGTTGCATATGAGAAGAGCAGACTATAAGTTTTGTGATGAGGATGGAAGAGGTTGGGTTGTTGGAAAACTCAAATTGAAGAATCAAATTTGAAAGGACGACGAAAAAGGAAGTATAAAAAAAATAATAAATTAAGCTGTAGGTTTGTTTGCTGCTTTGTTTTCGGCCCAAGAAGAGCACAACCTTATCAGCTTTTGTTACTTATATAGCCCTATTCTGTGCTAAGTTTTATGGTAAGTATGTAGATAGGATTTTTCTGCTCGATTATTTGTATTCTCAAATAGTTTTCATAAGCTGTATTTCAATATCTATAATTTTGCCAGCTCTTTATTATGTGTACGTAATTGACCTTGTAAATATATTATTCTGTGCTACCGTGATCATATCACTTTATCACCAGTTACTAGAATGCTGCGCACTTTAGCTGACTCAGCACATTAAATGTTTGAATTTGGCCGAGTATGTTCAAAATCGTATCAGTGCATGCCTGTTTGTTACTTTGTGAGTGATATACTTCCTCCAAGCTTCTTTTGGAAGTTTTGTATAACTTGCAACATATCCCTAATTTGTGACATGACAAATCCAAGTTTCATATTTATTCCATCATATCTTCTTTTCTCGCTCCTCCAAACAATACTCGCGTCAGTTCGTTTGGCCAATTTCTTAAAAAGCGTGCCAACCCTTATGTTGTTATGTTGCAAAGAATACAAGGAGGAAGGATGAATTATGTAGTGCTACCCATGGACTTGATGTCATTGCTACAAAATTAAGTACTAAAAAGTTGTTGCTATAAGAAGTAAGCAGTTAAGCACCAAAAATATGAACGTCAAGTATCTCTATAAATTTGTTATGTGTTTCTATGGCTAACAAACTCATTTAATGTGCAGGTCATGGTGGATCTCGTGCAGCAGAGTATTTGAAACAACATCTCTTTCAAAATCTGATGAAACATCCACAATTCATGGGGGACACAAAAGTGGCTATAAGTGCGTTCGTACTTTGTGGTCTTTTTGTCAATTGTTATTCTTAGTCACTTGGCTGCATAATTTCCTTAGAACATACTATTGTATGTTTTAGTTGGTTTATGTATTTTTTCGGCTATAGCAAAGCACCTTTGCTGCGTTTAGGTGTGTTTTTATTGGCTGAAAAGTTGGTCAGGTCGTTTGCATGTTTTTAAAACTTTTTGTCTTAATATATTTGAAATTTTACATTGGGACATGTCCAATAACCTATTACATACTAATATTTGATTTAATATATTAGTCAAGAATTATGGTCAAAGTGAGGTATGATACAATCAAACGATTTTTGGTGTTGAAGTTCCTTGTCCTCAAGCTCGTCTTTTGCAAATTTTAAAGAATCAAGGAATTATAATGTGTAACATACAATTTTTTGGGGCGCACAGTAGCATAAATATGAAAGTAATTCTTGAGTAAACACTTTGTAAATGGGAAAGCTGACCTAAGTGATTGTTTACTTGATTTCCGAAAAAATTTATCATTTATGCCAAGCTCAGCAATTTCTACTCGTGTCAGAATGTAAAATCCCTCGTTCATGTATATTTTTCCCACAAGAAGATTTGATTATATTGCTTCGCTGCCTGCTGGTTGACCGTTGAGCATGACCTAATTGCAGTATTGGTGCAAAGTCTAGTGTCATCCTTAATATCAGGTGTAAAGACGTATGAATGTTATTAAGTAAATAACTGGCTTTTTTGAACAAATTATAAATTCAGTAGACCCTTTATAATGCCTAATGGCAATGACCATATTGGAACATATCCAACTTTCATAGTGTAAGATGTATATTCATCATTCGTCCGCTTGCAGCTAAGAGTTATGCGGACTCTATGTTCTAGCTTAGGCAAGTTATACCAACAATGTGCAACTCTTACTCTAGGGTTAATAGCTAAATGACAGATAGTCTATTCACTTGCATTTCCCTTCTCCTAAGTATATTTTTTGTCAACGAATCATCTTTTAAGCTTTAATCTCATTTTTAGTGTTACATGTAAGTGGAAGGATTGGTTAGTGAATCTCATTTGGAAGAATTGTGTCTAACGCGTTAAATGATCTTATTTCAAAGGCTGAAGTGCCACTGAAAATACGCATCTAGTAATTTAACCTTTTAGTTGTGTCAACTAGGATGCTCTGGAATTAGCCTTTTAAATGATTAGAAGTATTGGTTTCAATTCTCATAGTAACCCCCCGGATTGCCTTAAGAGTCTTACGTGGAATGTGTTTAGCCCGGAATAATTTGCTGTATGTTATCTGATAAGTTGTCAATCCCCCAGGTGAAACTTACAAGCAAACTGATATTGACTTCTTGGATGCTGAAAAGGATACTTTTAGGGATGATGGGTCCACAGCTTCAACAGCAGTACTTGTTGGGAACCATCTTTACGTAGCTAATGTTGGAGACTCACGTACAGTATTATCCAAGGCTGGAAAAGGTTAATCTGGTGAATGTTTCTTTTACTTAATTTTATGGAGTAAGCTGGGGAAGTCGGTGTGTATTAATCTGCTGCTTTTCAGTGACTGATAAATTTAATACGTATATGCAGCTTACTGCTCTAACAAATGTCGTCTTATATATTAGGCCATTGTTTACTTATGCTATTATTTGCTACTTATTCATGCTCTGGTCACATTTTGCTGGTCTTAGGCTGCACATCCGAAGATTTGACCTTTATGCGTGAGGGACACGTAGCAATTTAAGATTTTGTTTTCCCCGGAACTAAGCAATTGTATAATACGAAACTATGCAAATTTGTACTATTAGATATGACCTTTTGGGATCTAATGTTATCTTGGATCAGTGGAGATGCTTGGAATTTGCTCTGAACCAGCTCAACCTATCTATATAAAGATAGAATCAATGTTGTATGCACATAGTATTGGTTAATGATTAAAAACAATAGAAGGGATGTTTTCTGAAGGGACTGAGATTAGCTGCATTAGGCTCTTTAATTCTTAGACTATCAGACGTAACGGTGATGTTGAAATGAAAATACATCACAAAGAAGCTTGCTCTGTTGGCACCTTCATGTGAGTAATTTCTTCCTTGTCCAGTGGACTTCGTCTTTTTTGATTTAGTTACTAGAATGATGATAGCTTAGTGAATTAAGTTTTTGCTCGTTTAGAGAAATTATGTAATAGATGATCAATTTAGTCACCCAACTGTTCAAACTGTGGCTGACAAATAGGATTTATCTTTTCTGATTTTAGTTGATCTTGTAATGCTCTCATGATTTGAATTGAAATACGTTTTAAAAATGTTTCTTTGGAGGGCCTTGGGCCCTCAATAATTAATATATGTCTTTCCTGTTCCGTACAGCCATACCCCTTTCTGAAGATCACAAGCCAAACAGACTTGATGAGCGGAAGAGGATTGAGAGCGCAGGTGGTGTTGTGATGTGGGCAGGTTAGATTAATTATCAGTAGAGTTCTGCGGATTTTTTTTCAATCTCGTTCGGTCTCTGAAGATTTTTTTATTCTTGTAGATAGATATTTTACTCTCTTTGCTGCTACTCAAACTACTGATGTTGTAAATGTATCAGAAATATGACCATATGTAATGCATGAAATGTGAAAATCTTGAAACCATTTGAAGGAGGATTTATTCTTTTGACAACCAATGTTTCCATTAGCTTTGTGCGCTGAAGCTTGATGGCTGCAGTTATTGATTGCAGAAACTTTATTTCAGTGGATGTCATCGAGTCATCATTCAACCATGTGGTACCTGCTGCTTTTTAGGTGGTTATTACTCTCAGCATATAGCTTGAAGCATTTGGACAAAATGATTATCACTTATACTACCTTAGAAGTAGAGTACCATGTTTTTCCTCAAGCTTTTGTGTTGCCAAATATTTGTTCATTTGGCTTGTCTAAAGCAGCCTGGCTGGCTGTTCAGCTCAGCTGCTTATAGAGACTTAAACCAATCAACCTGAAGTGAATGCAAGTTATGCCTTTTATCTGGCATATTAATTACCTTAGACAATTGTGTAATAGTGGCATCTGGTGGGATACTTGAAAGCTGTTTGTTAAATACAGTTGCTCGTGGCTAGTAATGACGGTGATACTTTTGATTGAAGGAAAACCGTAGACCTTTCGTTTGTGATAACTCGGAATTCCGTTTGTTGACCAAGATGATATTCGGGAAGGCAAATTGAAAGGAAAATTGTCATTTGAGAAAATGTCTTTCCTGGCTTGATGTATTCTCACAAAGTTGACGCTGTTTGTGCTGTTTTAAGGCATTGCTTGGGTTTGGTTGTCTGTGAGACTGTGCACATTTTCCTCTTTTCACTAAAATTGTAGGTGCTTTGCCTATAAAATTTGTCTGTCAGTTTTTTTGATGGAATAGGAAGGTCACTTAAATCAGTCCTCACTGATCTGTCTCTTGGTTTTTCATTACAGATCTATTTATTCATATTTCTGAATCATGTTAAACTTCATAACGCTTTGTTTGATATTTTGGTGGTTTTATATCTTATCATTTCATCATTAACTTTGGCATAGTCTCCAAATAGGGCATAGCTTCCAAATAGGGACTTGCAGTTGCGGGGAGTGGCAACATGCAGCTAATAATGAGGGATGGAATTAGGAAACGGAACTTAGACAACTTTAGACAAAATTTAGAGAGACGGCTGATTCTTTCCAAGTGTCACTTTTACCTTGTATTAAATATTTTTTTGATGAAATCCTTGGTAGGCACAGATTCAGGTACCATATTGTCTTGCAATTTGTTTTCTTTTGTGATTTAGAGATCTCTTCTGCTGTTGTACATGATATCTGAAGATTCTGAACCTTCTGCGAGCAAGGTTGCCCAATATTGGCTTAAAACGAGTTGCATATAGGGTGTGTTCTCTTCATTTTAAAAAATAAATTTCAGGTCTTGCAAGTTTTGTTGTGCTGCAAATAAGCTCCAATGATTAACATCTTATAAAATGATCTTCAATGAGTTCTAATAAGTTCAGGTACATATAAATTACAATAAGTTTTAATAATTTCCAATAAGTTGAGGAAAATAAGGTGACAAAATACTTCCTTAGTTGTTCATGTAAGTCGTGGTGACTCTCTCATTTGAATTCAGTGCTCTCCATGCATAGTTGAAAAAGATTTATCTTACATGATGAGGTCACCTTTTTTGATAATTGAATATCTAAACTTGTGCTTGATTGGGAGTCTTCACAAGGGCGGGTGCCTGTTGACTCTGTCCTTTTTTCTTCAATTGTTTTTTGAAATCGTCGTGCAGTTTCTACCACTTTGGGGATTAATGTTGATTGTCATAAATTCATAATCATTGCTTTCTTTTAACCTTTCGTTCTCCTTTTCAGGAACTTGGAGAGTTGGCGGTGTATTGGCCATGTCTCGTGCTTTTGGTAATCGCATGTTGAAACAATTTGTTGTGGCAGAACCTGAAATTCAGGTAAAAATAGATAATCAGGTCCTTTCTATTTTTCAAATATAATATTTTGAATCTACTCGCGCCGCTCCGTATTTATGCTAACTCTTTTGGCATGGACTCACGGGATGTCCCATTATGACATCTACTTTTGGTGTGAATTTTTTCTCTCTTTGGCTGGCACCTTCTTGTCCGCTCACTTTTTTTTTCTCTTGACATCTTTACTCCTTGATCTTCGTACAAAAGTTAGATGTTAACTTGAATACGAGACAGAAGGACTAAAAAGTGTCACATGGAATCTGTAAAATATCTTTTTCATTTTTCATTGTTTTGAATGGTAAGGTCCTGCGAATCTAATAGATTTTATTAACATAGTAAGATGATGAATTCCCATGAGAGGTGGCCCCCATTGCCCATATGATACAAGAGAGAGAGAGAGAGAGAGAGAGAGAGAGAGAGAAATACAACCACGTATTAGACAAGGTATGGTGCCATTCTTTTAACCAAGAAAGGAAAGTGTCTACATAACCAAAAAAATTCCGGAGGGACATAGATTAGAATTCTGTAACATTTCTGTCTTAATGCAGTCTGTCTTGATTTTTTTGTTTCTATTAATGGATGAGATAATGGAGTGGGTCTGTTGTTGTAGGAGATGTGTACTTATGGGGTATTGAGAAGTGATGGTAGATATTGTTTTTTTCCTGCAAGGGAGAGAGAAAATTGTAGTTCTGATTGGAGATTGTGGTAAATTTTATATTTGAGGAGAGAAAATAGTAGATGCTATTCAAAATATCGAGTAATTTTACATTGAAGAGGAAAGAATGGATCTGATTGGAGATAGTGGTCAACTGGTCATATATGAAAACATGTGTGTGCAATATAAGCTGGGATAACCAGAAAAGGAAAGAATGGTTTTGTTGCGTTTGGACTTTGGAGAAGTATAATTGAGACTCAACTATCACGGTTCGTTGGGTGTGAGGTCATAAATGAAATTTAGAGGCAATGGTGATGAATTTCAGCGAGTTTTGATATTTGATGTCCTATCTATTGTATGCTGTAATAGAGTTGTTTACCGTGGTTAGTAACATCGGATATTTCATATAAATGGTAAACTCATTACATATGCTATACATAGGTTCTTTTTGACTTCATATAACAATTTGCAAACTGCCACTTGGAGGTTCTAAGTTGGTACTTAAGCTTCTAAGAGGGTGGTATCTGTTGTAGTAGCCCTGTCTCTGGATATTAATCCAATAGGATGTTTGATAGATATGGTGATGGCTACACTGAAGATTAGTTTAGCTGTGTTAATATATTCACAATTTTTCGATTGTCCCGTTTAGGAATTAGCAGTAATAAGGAGAGGGTGCTTGATGATCATCCTTACCTAATTTATCTGCGAAAAGGATCTAGACGTAAAATTTTCACCTCTTTTTTTGTTCCGCTGGCTATGACCCTCCTATTATTTTGCTTGATTAAAGTTTTTATTGCTTAGAGCAAAAAGTTCAAATTTTATTAATTTTGCGCGCAGTGGTTACTGTGATAATTCGTACCCCCTCCATTTGATCATAGATGTTGTACTTTCCTATTTAAGAATGTTTAAATAGATGTTACCCTTTATAAGGACACTTTATCCTCTTAAATTACTCTTGCTCTTACTTTTGCATCTCATTCCGTGGCCCCCTTTTTCATTAACATCATCTAATATTTACTCTCAAAAAAGTTTAACATTTATTTTCAAACGGAGCGAGCATCGTTTTTAGCCAATATTCCTATTAAGTATGAGTGAAGATCTGAGGTTTTCTTTGGGGACTTGGGGGAGTAAACTGCTGCTAAAAATTAACTTCTCTATGTCAGGAACAAGAGATCAACGAGGAACTTGAATTGCTTGTGCTTGCTAGTGATGGCCTTTGGGACGTTGTCCCAAATGAGGTATGATGTTCCGTTTTCTATATTTTCTCAGCTGTTTGCTGTAAATCTGTTCCTCTTATATGAAAACAAACTGAGGTTTCTTACTAATAATTCGACTACAATTTGGATGCATATGTAATGGTTGCACTTGCACAAGCTAACTTGCATTTAGTTATAACTTATTTCTAAAGGAGTGACATTCTTGTTGTTCGATAGTAAATAAAGTCTTGTTTCGTGTGATTTTCAGTCACTACATAAAGGGATAAATCAATCTTTTACTTGTATTTTGAAGAGAAAAAGAGGGGCCAAAGTGAAAAATTTATTTTCCTTTTCTGTATATGGTTCATTTTCCTCTTAAATAAGCTAAATCCTTTCGAAGTTGAATCTATTTGGAAGCAAGACATATCATCCCTTCCCTCCACCATTTGCTATCCAGATTCCCAACACGATGTTAATGTTTTTGCATTGTGGATGTATCAAGAAATTCCACTGTCAATTAGCTTAGTGTTTGTGCTTTCTCTACGGTCAGGATGCTGTTTCAATTGCTGGGACAGAGGAAGAACCGGAAGCAGCTGCTAGGAAATTAACTGAAACTGCTTTTAGCCGAGGTAGTGCTGACAATATCACCTGCATTGTGGTGAAGTTCCGCCACGACAAGGCAGGTTGCCCCCTTGAGCAACAAAAAGAATCCGAGCTTCCAGAAAACACAACTAAGGAGCCCAAACTTGAACAAGAGCAGAGCAATGTACCTGAGCTCCAAGAAGACAAGGTTAATGTCCTCGAGCTCCAAGATGAGCAGATGAAAGAAGTAGAACTCGTCAAAGACGAGAGTAAAGATGTGGAGGCCGGACCGGAGCTGGTTAAAGAAGCTGTGGTCCAACAAGAGCAGGGCAAAGAAGCCGAACCACAACATGATGTTGTGGTTTGAACAAAACCAGAGTGAAGAAGCTGAGGTCGGACCAGAGCTGGTTAAAGAAGCTTGAGCTCAATCAAGAGCAGAGCAAAGAAGCTGAACCACATGATGATTGTTGTGGTTTCATTGGGTCAATTTGCTGGTGGGTGATTTTTGGCATCAGCATAACTAGTGAAAGGAGCTTTAGTATAATCGAGCTGTTGTTTTAGCTTTCTCGCCTCTCATTTTCTCTTTAGTTTTTGCCATTCGGTACACCTTTTATTGGGTATTATTGACTTCATTTCTGTAACTGCATGTCTGGTATCTGTCCATAGAATCGTTATATCTGGAGAATCATGTTTTGGTATTACAGTAAAAAAAAATTAGCCAATGAAATGAATATGCTATCCTCCTTTCTATTCAACACTTTAGTACTCATTTTTTAGTAATTGAGCATCCGCCTGATGTTGGCGAAGGAGACTTGAGTAGCAAGCTGACAGTATAGGCAGAAGTTGAGGGTTTTCCGTATGTTAGCTTTTTGTTCTTTAATCTAAGTTGTAATGTTTTGAGTTTTGTCCCTTGTTAAATCAGTCATTTTGGGATTGGAGTTATGGGAATATCTGCTCCTTATTTAGACCCTTTTTTTAGCCGTTGGCTAAACTCTCGCTGAAGAAGATAAAATTTCTCAGGAAGTTTAGGTTTAAAGTTTAAAACTGTAAAAAAATGCCACTTGAAAAAGAATGGCTAATTATGTATTGGTAGTATGATTGTATGAGTGTACAAGTGTTGTACTGGGCTCATCAAATTCTTCACATATTTAGCTTAGATTACAGAATCCAAATTTATGCAAGATTAAGAAGCAAACCTTGAAGCAAGAAAAATTCATTCAATCGCACATTAAGTTATGAGCCTATGCTTACAATTCAAAAAATCAAAATTCAGAAATAAACACAAAATGTACATCTCCAATAGTATAGTTCCAATTGATTTGTAATTCAAGTTTGTTTACTTCAGTTAACAAATCTTTTTCTTCAAAATTGCTATGAGATTTTTTATTTTTGTTTGCATCGCTTTTGAAATAATTTATCACAATACCGTCCATGTAGGCTCGGTAAGGGGTTTGTTTTTTTTGCGCATTCATGGCTAGTTTGTTATTTGGAGTAGTGAATTACAAACCCAAACAGAATTGCAAACCAAACTTGCTACTGGTTATTCCCCCTTTTATTGTTGTCATTCGTAATTCAGTAAAAAAAGCACCATCCTCTCTCTAAGTTTAGGGAGAAATCTCTACTTGAAGTAGCAATGTGGGGGTCAAACTTGGTACTTGCTCTGCTTTGAACTTTGCTACTTGGAGTAGCGAGTTTGGCCCCTAATCCGCTACTTCAAGTAGCAAATTTACGCTAAACCAACAAAAAAAAATACCTGTTTCTGTCCGAGCTTACGTGAAATAGTGATAAATAAGTTTTAAAATTGCATAAAGTGAGAATTTTACTATCTTTTAGTATTATTCTCAGTTAAAATTTATTTCCTTTCCTTTTTTTGTCGCCAAACAAAATAGATTTCAATTCTGTAGAATGATGTTATTAATTAAAATTAATTTTTCATTTTTTTTTTTTAATTTTTTTTTTTTAAAAGGTACAAAGAAAAATTTAGGGAACCCTTTTCTCAAGGGTGTACCATAAGCTATCTAATAAAGAAAAACGATACAAAGTAGGATCTCGGAGGAAATCGAAAGTCTGGCTTATTGTTGTAATGTGGTGTCCTTGCTTGGAAAGATAGTCTGCTAGAGAATTTGCTTCTCTGAAGATATGATGCATTGACGTGGAATGAAAAGAGGTGAGCAGGTGACGAATATCATCAATAAGAGTATGAATACACCAAGGAGTCTCGAAGATTCCCTTTAGCACGTTGATGACAATGAGGTATCTCCTTCTATGATAAGATCTTTGAGGTCCATATTTTTTGCTTGAAGCAAGCCATTGCGTAGAGCCGTAGCTTCAGTAACCAAAGGAGAAGCAGTTCCGAGATTGCAAGCTATATCAATTATTAAATTTTCATTATATTTCAATCTTAAATGTGTAAATGGGAACAATACACACAAAAGTTATCCATTCCCTTGCAAATAGTACAAGAGTGTGTAAATTATAGTTATGGCAATTGTTGGTTGAGATTCTTATCATATTACAAAAAACATTCATCTCGGTTGTATTATGAGTATGATATCTTTAACTGATTCAAAACTATTTTTTTTGCTCTTATTCATATGAAAATTAAATCATTTAGAATATAGATGAAGATTTGAGATTTTTGCCTAGACCTAGAGAGCGAGTTTGGTATATGTACAAAGAATTGATAGGTGAAATCAAGATAAAATTAAAATAATTTTATATTTAATATAAATTGGGATAAAATTAAATCATTTTGAATTTTTATCTCTATAATGCTATCCTATCTCAACTATTTATAAATCCCTTCAAACAAATATGAAAAAGGGTGAAAAGCAATGAAAAATCCTTATCAGTACCAATTATCCCCTGGTAATGCCTAATCAACATCGAATATATACATATATCCATCCCCTCACGTTTTTGGTAGTACATTCCTTACACATGGTAGTACATTTATTGAGAAAAGTAGTCTATAACAATCGATATTTTCACAGCTATATAACTATACATAGTTTATATTTGACATATAATTTTTCATTAAAAAATATACTATCATACATATTAAAATATACTACCATATATATGAAATATGCTACCATTTTCATTAAATATACTACCAAAAATATGAGACGATGTATACATACATATATTCGATATTGACTAGGCATCCCTCAATTATCCCCTAAACAAACAAGGTGAGAATGTTTAGGTAAGATAGGCCAAGAAAGTGAAAGAGTTAGAGACAAGGAAAGCTTGGTAGTAAACTCAACTACAGTCTACAGAAACTATGGAGTGCGCAGCAAAGGGGAGCGGGTCAGGGTCGGGCACCCATTGCGTGGGTCCAGCAGTAAGACGCTGTGCTCGTTGCGGAGCTGTAGCTTATTGCTCTCTCTCTCATCAGGTCTAATATTCTCTATTCTCTCAATTAACATCTTCATCATCATCATCATCATCTTCTATTTAATTAATATCCCTAATACATCTTCTAATATCATCATCATACTATAATATATGGTTCTTGTTGTGAGTTGATTCTATAATTTGTATCGTTGTCTTGGTTCTTTTGTTTTTGTTGTGTGCTACATGAATTTGGCTGTTCTTTACTCCCTCCGTCCCCAAAAGATTTCCCATTTCCTTTGGGCACAAAATTTAAGGAAGGATGTTGGCGTGGGGGCTAAACTTTTGTTTTATAATTGAAAAGTAAGGTACTGGGTATTTTTTAGAATTGTTTATTAAGAAGAAAGTGTACGGTCAAGTATTTTTTGTAAGAAAAATGATAGTATTAAAATAGGTAGGGTCGCATCTAAATAAAGAAATGAGAAATGTAATTGGGACTAACAAAAATGGGAAAAACTTCAGGGGACGGAGGGAGTACTTGTTAATGTGATATTTCAGTGATATAAGGGTAATCAATGTCGAACCTAGGACTTTAATATCGGGGGGTCAATTATAGGTTTTTGAATTGGTGAATTCGGGTTGCAAAAGCAAAAGTTAACATTATTTTAATTTTTCCTAGTTGTTTGATAGAGAAAAATACAAGTAATTTTATTTTATTATTTATTGTTGATATTCCTTGGCGCAATGTAGGTCCTCTGGTGAGGGTAATGATCATATATAAGTTATATTTATTTAAGATTTCTTATTAGAGATGGTTGATGGCTTGATCACTTATTGTGTATAAAATTTGGAATAAAGATTTTGTTCATTTTAGAGTGAGCTTTGTTTCAGAACTTCTTTTTTTGGAGGAATTGTCAGTGGGTGGAAGCGTGAATTCAAATCATTTACAAGAAGAAATAAGGTGATAAAGTTGAAATCTTGAATATGTATAGTGTTATTTTGGGTGCTGGAATTCACATTGGGGTTATGAAGTTTAAAAAGTATTGGTGTGAGTCATTTGATGCCATTTTATTCGACGACTCATGATTGAGGGCTCATTTGATTGTAGAAGTGGGTGGGGCCGAAAGATTCATAGTTTTTTTTTGTTTGGCTTAGGATTATAATGAACTTAGGATTATAATGAACTAAGTAAAATGACTCATTGAGCCATATAAGCTTCTTATCTATGCAAAGCAGCTGGTGGTGTTTGCAATCAAGGGTAAACTGGAACAACTTTTTTTTTTTTAAAAGAATTTATTTCAAGGGTAAGACCGCATTTCGATCTTCTACCCCGACTAGCGGAAGCCACCATAGCGGCATTGGGGCAATGGGATCAGTGATGTGTTAGTTTCTTATAACTCATAATGGAATAGGTGGTGGAGGATGAATGGTTCATTTTTCTTTAAACAACCTTGAAAGTTACTTGACTTTTGTTGCGGGTTGCCTGTGGATATGGATATGCCTTCCAAAACAATGGTATGTAGAATTAATGTTATTTTGAGGGTTGATATGTCGACCTAAAAGGTTTCTCAAGATATTTTCGTTTCTGAATGATGCTTGTCTCCTATAGTGCAGTAGCTGCTCATATAATAGCATTTGTGGGCTCTCATCTAAGCATCATTTGGCTCCCAGCTTGGCGGTATGTGAAAAGTGGGGATAGTTCTGACTAATATAGACATTTCTGTTGCATCTCCCATTGTGAGACATCTGAAAAGATAGCTCAAGTTCCTTTTTGGTTTAAATTAACTCGAGCACACATCAACTCTTAAAAGGCATTTCCAGCATTTTGATGCGGTGGCACTGTTAAAATTAGTTTTTTTTAGTAATTCTATAAAAAAGGTTGCTGTTTTATACACTTTCTGATGGAACTTAGCATTCCCAAAGGCCTTAATAGATCTATCAACACATGCCGTGTTTCTCTGAATGCTTGCTTAAGTTTGTGCTTCTAGAATGTGAGATATATATGGAATAACTTGTTGTATATTGCAGTTTTTGTATGACAGTAATTGCTAGTAACTATCTTTTAGTAAGTAAGATTGTAAGAATGCCCAATCATAAATGCTTGAGTAGTACTTCAAAAACCTCATGATACAGTTGGGAGAAGTCTCAGAGACCAAATTTCATATTTCATGACCTATGATCTTCTTTCTAGTTCTATTTGTGACATTCAGTTTTTTGGCGTATGGGACACTGGATACATATTGCGGCAACAGTGCATGACTTATTGTGTCAAATGTGCAAAAGGCACATTATAGGATCTAAGCTTTCATAAGGGCGTAAACCATGTCCTTGATTATGACAAACTATCTATAAAACCTTTGTTCCAGATTTCACACTGGAGTGATCACAAGCAAGAGTGTGAGAGGTTAGAGGAACAAATGAGGCATGCTGACATTTTGAACAAATTTCCATTCACATTTTGTGAAGAAGCCACACTTCAGGTACCATGTATGTGTTTACAAAACTGGTGTTGTATATCATAGATATGACTTGTGAGCAAGTTGTTCTCATTTTCTCATCTTTTGTGTTTATCTGTTTGTGAAGATTTTTGAAAAAAAGGATAGTAGATGTACATTTCTATCAAGGAGGAGTCTTCATCAAACAGGAATGTGGTCTTGTGAATGCTCCTGTGGGTTTTCTCACCTTTGTCATAGTTATCCAGCGTAAGTTTTCTTTTATTTGCTCTCAGATACTGTTTTCTTTTTCTGTTTGTGGTTGGAACAGGTGCAAATTAATTACCAAAATAAATTATCTGAATCCCTTTTTTATAGGTTGATCAAATATTGGAACCTGGCAAGTACATTGGCGCCCTGTGGTGGTATAATTTCCCTCTTTTGGACAGTACATAGATGTGTTTTTCTGTCCAAAACTTGTTTGAACGGGGACTGCATGACATTGAATTTTCAAATCCATTGAAATGTATATGGTTTTATAACCCAAGTACTTTTTCTTCTTGGGGCTATTTTTGGGTGTGGGCAATTTGGTTGGAGGAGGGTGAGACTATGAGAGGTAAGTATCCTTGCTTGGATTGGATTCATGGTCCTTTTGCTTGGTATGATGGTATCTACTATCAGTAATATTTTTTGAGTGTCTTAGGTTAGTATACTATTCGAGGTTGGGGTTATGGGAAGCGCCTAGTTCGGGAAGCAACCATCCTCATTACTTGTTTAATTCCCTATAGGCCTATGTAACTTATGCAGTGATATTCTGATGTTTCAAAGTGAAAATAATTGTAAGATCTCAGAAAGGGCTCATTCAAACAATGGAGTGCAGGCTTGACGGATTATTCATTGTTTAACCATTCGATAGTCCCTCCTTTGCCTCAAGCTTTGCATTTGCTTCCTTAGTAATCAAATCTGACATCCCTTGCTCTTGAGGCCTTGAGGGCCAATAATCTAACAGGACTCCTAAATTAGAAATCTTTCTTTCTAATTCAAAATTCAGATTTTTGGTTAAAACCAATGCCATGCTCGTTGAAATCATGGTCGCAGTTGATACATATTTCCTCTCTGAATACAAGTTCCCACTGACATCTGTCCTGAGGGCAAACTAATGGCATGCTTACCTGGTTTTCCAAGGTCATCTTATAGCCTCTCTCCTACTGGATTTGGGAACCAAACTTTTTGGAAGGAAGCATAGATCACCAAATGCAACACACATAAGGCCAAAGCTCGAAACTCTTGACTATTTCCAGAGGTTGGAGAGCTACCTACTCATGCTCTGTCCTCTTCATGTGATTTTCATTGAACTGAAATCATCCGATGTCAAACTTTTTTTCCACTGATTGTTAGTTTAAATCTGGTTTTTACTGATTGAAACTGTTATCTACGATATTTCTATCTTTTTTTAGGTAATATTTAGACATTTCATAAGTGATACCTATGTAGTGAACTTGATATATGACTTTGCATAGCTCAACTTATACGATGTAGCAGAGTTGAGCTTGTACCCACCTAATCTTGGCCAGCCTCCAGGCATGCTAGGCTCACTATCGTCCTTAGTTTTAGATCCTTCCCGTTGGTTAGACGTTACCTTACATTTTAAAGAAGATAAACTGATTGCAGTTAAAGGACCTAATATTTCTAGTCCCTAATTTCATTTTTGACCTTCAAACACCCTTAGCTGCGCCGACTTCTTCCTCAAATTAACTTTTATGGAACATGTTTCATGACATCTGATGCAGACCCTGTATCTGCATTGTCAAAACAGTTAAGCTGTTGGAAGGAATACTATGAATGGAGATCCATCTCACTAGATTCACCTGTTGCTTTGCTGCTTCAATGGGTACGAATCTCTTCTATGTTTTTTCACTTTCGTTAATCCTAACTGTGCAGTAAATACAAGTACAATTTATCTTTTGTTTTTCACAGGGTAAATTATTGCCTGGCAAACACATTATGCATTACTTTTTTTTTTTTTGAAGTGTGCCAATTCTATCTAGTATTAAAAAGGCGAAGTTCACTCTTAGAAACATACAAATAAAGACATATATATTGTGATGTGGGTTTACATTTCTGCTTGGAGTACTCTGTAGTTTAGTTTCTTTTGGATGTTTAGTTACAGGGAAATTTATGGAGTTTTTATGCTTAATAGAGAATTGTTCATTTATAATAATCCAAATGATGAATTGATTCCTATTTCATTCCAATATTCTAGTGTAGAAGGAAAAGGAAATCTTTTCGTTTTGGGTGAGGAGAGGAACAGTGTGAAGTCATGTACGGAACTCGGGATATTGGAGTAACATTTATTTCAAACCACCTGAGAATTTCAATTGTAAATTTATTGGAAACGAAGGTAATGCTTTACCATTTTAATTTGTACTTCTTCCATATCTTAGTACTTGCACCACTTTTCCCTTGAATGTGAGAGCTTCTTGGAAGAAGTGGTGCAATAAGATATGGAGGAAGTATTAGGAATGGAGGTAGTTTTTTCTGTGCCATGAATTTGTTAAAAGCATCTTGAATCATAGTCTTGTCTGGCAAATGGGTTTGGTTAGCTTTCTTTTGGCTTTTAGCTTTTGGCTTAACTAATCAACATGGCCCGACAACCATATATGTTTGATTAAAGACTTTTCAGCAAGACTTTACGATAGGTGGGTCACTGGATTCATACTAACAAGTAACAACTGGTTTTACCAAAACAATATCTAAGGTTAACAGCGTGCTAAAACAACCAAAAAAAACAGCTCTTACTATCATGTTCTCAAAAAGCCAAGTTTAACAAGCTCGAGTTAGCACGTGAGTGCCAAAGAATGCCAATATTAAAATATTCCCTTTTTGTATGACAAATTACTTTCAAGGAGTTTTTCCTTGTGCAATTTCTGTTTTGATATTTTATGAGGAATGATTGGTCAAAGATTGACCTCATAAGCGAAAATGTGAATAAATTTGGGTAGTATATGCAAGGCAAGGGAAAAATATATGTCTTATTTTGTCTAAGCTACTATGTTTCTAATGACATTGAACCCTTAGTTTACTATGCTAACCACAGAGACGTGTTCCGTTATGAACATCACAAAACTTATAGGTACAACTAATATCATAAAATTAATTCCACTTACGTTAGACTTCTGAGTTACAATTTTGCCCTTTCTTTTAGCCCTGAATCATTATTATCTGCATTGTGCTTCACAGATCTGAAATTAGAAAATTTTATTATGAGATGAAGTTCACTGCTCTGCCTAAGAAGACACTTCACGAAGACACTTTCACTACTCACAAGCTTATTTGCAATTTAAAAAATTCTTCACAGTTTCACAGCCACAACCGTAGATCAAGGGATCCCCCAGTAATCCACTCCTTTGCCACAGCCGAAATTCCATTGATAGGAAAATTATGGGCCCCAAATGTACTTCACCTAGAGGAAAAAAAAAAGTTGTACTAATTGCTCGTCTACGTGCTCAAATATTGGGTTTCGTTTCCGTACATGGTATTCCTTTGAGTTGATTGTTGGTGGTATTGCTTGTTTTTCTTCTTGACCTATAATTTGTTGTTTATGGCAGCCCCTAACCATTTACCATGCCCTCCAACTTAATGTCGGCAGGGTGCAGAGTGGAGATGGAAGTAAACACATCAACATTCACTATCTTGGTACTTATCTGTCTTCATCTTCATAGATTTTAATTGTTTAAAAATTATGTGTCTTCACCTCTATATCAGGACTTACAAAAAGAATGTTTTAGCCATCTATAGGGCTCGCACACTATGAGTGCATCCTGGATTACATGTGCTAAAATTTACATCCTCCCTTTCCCAAAATCAAGAAGCAGGAAAGATTCTTTGCTTGGGCCCTTTCATCCAGCAACCTCTCTTTATGGTTGCCAATTCTCAAATGATCCAGAGTATGTTTCATTTTGACCCCTTTCATGATACTTGGAAAGGTTCTTTAAGTACTGGCAACCTCCTAGCAATCTCATTTCATTTGGCTTCATTTTTGGGGTTCTCACTGTGGATTACTTTTTATTGTTCTTTGTATGTGAACTTAGTGTTTTTTTAATACAAACTAATGTCTTGGGTGACGTTCATTAGATGATGTGCAACTGATGTTCATTGGGTGATGTCCAACTGATGTTCATTGGGTGACGTTCATTGTTCATTGGATAATGTTCATTGGGTGATTTTCATTATTCATTGGGTGATGTTCATCGTGCGCATGGTGCTCACCATGAGTCCGTGTGTAGCATCGACCCTTTGGGTACTGACTATTGCCTGACCAGTTGAATTTCCATGTCATTTGAATGTACATTCCTTTCTGTGATACAACCTCTGAAAATAAGTCACTTGCTGCCAATTGTCTGTTTCAAGATTACCTGTGGGCTCTAAAAACAGTGCGCCAATTGGCAATTGTCCATTTTAATAACTTTTCTTTTATGTTTACCGAATATATGTAAGGATTGTCGATTTTGTGTCTTAACTTTTGCTATAATGAACTGCGTTCTGCAGGACCTGATAAGGAGATTTTTCAACTTGCTGTCTTTGGGGAGTTGCGTGCACTTCTTCCGGAATATGATGTGAATATAGAGTTTATTGGACCAGCAGTTCCAGAGAATAGGTGAGTATTTCTGACACTAGCTCCAGCTCTGGGCTTTTCATTGGAATGTAGCAAACATTTTTTCAGGTTAGGCTGGCAAAGCTTAAGGTTAACCATTAAGCTGTGTATTCTATTGCCGGGAATGGAGAACTACCTTTGAGATGCTTGTGATCCAAACATATTTTTTCGTTTCTTGTTTGTCGAATGAGAATCCTTTTGAGTTGTGATAAAGAAGTCTCCAGATGATGGTATGAAGTTCTGTAGTACAATACATGAAATCGTGGCATTTTCCATCAACTCAAAAGCTACATTAGGTTTAGTGGCATTTTCCTGGTGGTTGGGCTGCAGACTAAAGATTGATTTTGTTTCCAGATGGTCATGCTAAATCTCATTATAATCACCATTCCGTGCTTCATTTTGCAAATTCTATTAACTCATATTATGACATCCATCTAGCTTTCCTTTCATAGGTTCCATTGTTTCGCGTTGTGTTCTCTACTTGTCATGTGGAGCTGCTTTTTTTTACCTATCTTAGTCAAATGTGAAAATCAAGTTTTGCAGTATATTTTTAATCTCCTCAAATTTGAAGGTTCCTTTTCTGCCTTTAAATTCACAGGGATGGTGAAAAGATTAGTCTCCGTAGCTTTGCACATTGTGATGATAGAGATTGCGAGTGCAAGGTGGCGAGTGGGACTAGTAGTGGTACTGTTGTGACATTGCGGCTTCTAAGAGGTTACTATCATGACTGCTTTAGGACTCTAATGAAGGTTTTTGATTCTCACTATCCCACATTCCCACACATTGTATATTTGCTTTATTCAAATTGCTGGCAGTATTTAACCTTATATTTTAGATGTAAAGGGGACAAGTGAATTAAGAATAATTGGATATGGAAGTAGATGCAAAGGACCTTGGAAAAATATTGCTTGAACTACATTTATTTCCTTCTGCGAGTTTATATTTCTCCGACTTGGAGCTAAATTTCTGAAAATAAATTGTCGCTGCCTCTGAAGGAAAATAAAAACATAGGACACCCTTGTTTTCCATTGAGGTGGATATCAAAAAAAACTTGAATATGGATGTTGTCAATTTATGGAATATGCTCAATTTAATTGAAACTAGGCTCATGCAATTTAAGTTCAAAACAAAATTCGAGTAAAGAAATTGAGAAGCCTAAAGATCGATATATTCTTCATGTCACAATTATCACATATCCTTCATGTCACAATTATCAATAATACTCCGAAATGTCGCCTCATGATTTGTAGGATTCCTTCCCACATTTGATCATTGCCCCTAATGCTGGTGTTGCTGCTTATCCAAGCTGGATGGAAACAGTTGTGAGTCTTACGCTACCAGTCACTTTATATGCTAGATTTTTCCTATCTTGAAGCTTTATTTCTCCGAGTCAAAAGATGAAGCTTGTATAATTGCTGCTGAATCCAATGCGATTTTCGCAGGAGTTGATTCATGGACTAAATACACCTGCAGTTTTTACAGACTTCTGTGAAGAAGCTGCTCATTTGGCTACTCAATGTCTGAGCAGCATAACAGGACGCCAGCTGGCACTTCCGGTATGTACACTTATTCATCTCTGATCTTTTTACCAAGACAAGAAGAGCTCTATCATTTGAAAGGCGCGGTATGTGTTTGCAGATTCAACTAAATCCATTCAGGCAACCAATGGCAGTTGAAGACACAGCACTGCACCTGCCTTGCTATTCTAATTGCTTCCTGTTTGGAATATGAACCGTTGACATCACGGTTGTAGAAGTTAACAACGAAGGCGGGAAGAAGAATAACTCATAAGGTGGAACTGAAAGGCATGAAAGTTGGGTGTATCTCTCAAAAAAAAAAAGCGTAATGAATATAAATTCAGGCAACTAAGTGATGTATTGAACCAAAATTACAATATAATTTTTTTTGAAAAAAATGCGATATAAATTATTCCCATACCATTGAAGCTCGTACCTGTCTTCACTCCTTTTGTCGTTTCGAACTCATACTTGGACTAACTTGCTCTCCTACCCCGCTCCACACCGTAATCATTGTCATCCTACGGTCTGTTTGTGATCGGAATTGCTCTAGCCTATCATACTGCTAACTTGATGTATAACTCACGCTTTTGGTGGTTTATGCGGCCTTAGGAGGAAAATGGTTTATGCGGAGGTGTCTTCAAGCAAGGCTGTCGTCCATGGAGCGAACTTATAGACACCTCCACGGCTCCATCATCTACACATCTCAAACTCTCACCATCACCGCCACCCGCCTTCCGTAAAAACTACTCTTACTTCCACATAAACTACCTCACTATCCTCACAATCTGCATAACTACATTGCAATATCTCTTTTAGCCCACCCTCTCTCCCTTGTCGTTGTCCTCTTCCTTGTCGCTGAGACGCTGGCTGGTGTCTTTACTACTTCTTGAACTCCTACGGTGGTGATCAGGACCAGCCCGGCCTAATAAGTCACGCTCGCGGACTCCTTGTCGTCTTCAGCCTCTTCGTCGTTTACCAAACTGAGCTTGGATATATTATAATGTCTGGTCTTGTGAATGGTTCGGTTGCTGCATGTGTTCATGCAGCTTTTAAGGTTCCTGAAGATGATTATCTTATTCACTTATATCATCCACATTCTGAAGTTTCTCCTACTGGTTTCTTTTCCTCTCTTTTTGCTTCTGTTATAAGAGCTGATGAAGTTGCTGCTCCTCCTTCTTAGAATTTAATGAGTTGAAAGCCAATTATGTTGTTAATGTTTGAGTTTATTCTTTGCTAGTTCCTAATCGGGAGTACATATTTAATCTGTTGTCTTTTAGTTGCAATAGTTCAACTTTAATGCTTGTAAGTATAATACTATGTGAAAATATATATTCAAACGAATCTAACACTAAGATTCTACATTAGCATATTTTGCTTCACAAAGTTTGGATTACATCGTGCATACAATGTTGTTACGGTTGGAAAAAAGTAATAGATTAGAATGCAATTCAAAACTGGGTACATTGCAGATATTTGGACCTTGATTAACAGAATAATCAAAGAGAAGCGAGTTATCCTCCTATGAAATAAGAGACTAAATTTTCAGCCATTACAATATATATTTACGAGTAAAATACCAACACAGACAAAACTATACTAATTAGATAGAGGATTACAAATGATGACATGAATTACGTAACTCCTCAATCAAACATACAAATGGTACATAAATGGCAGGACACCGGATTTTAAAACATAAGTACTGCATTAGCTTCACTACCAATAATTATAGGATGGGATTAACAAGGACTGCTGCAACTTTATCTTTGATGATTTGATTAACAATGGTATAACCATCAGTTCTTCCCTTGTAAAACACATCAATTGCACGAGCAAGATGAAGAATTCGATCCATTAAAGGTTTCGGAATCATGTATGGTTGAAGCATTGCTTGGTTAAAATCCTTCCATGCATCATCCACTTGCTTTTCTAATAACTGGTAAACATGCTCCTTGTCTGAATCCGAGATCCCATGTTCCTTCATGTAGCATTGCACAGAAGATACTACATGTTCTCTGCTATTCTGTTCAAACTGCAATATATGTTTTTTGTTAGAATCAGTGTATTACCCCGATCTTCATGTATCATTTCTATCTAATTAGGGGCGCAACCAAGGGGGTAGGTGACTAGGTGTAGACCGTGGCCTCCCCAATCATTGTGAATATTTAAAAGTTGAAGGTAAAAAGCACTAGTTATCATATCTAAGTAAAATGTTATATAGACTCGGCCTCCCTAATATCAAATTCTTGATTCCACTACTGATTGTAATAAAACATAAAACATGCTCGAAAACACAAGATTATTGGACTCTCTTATAGGAGCCGAGTAGGATCGAATCGAATTGCAGATGCGATTGGAATTGTCATCTAATTCGCTTGGCGTAATATTAATGATGATATCCCTTTACTAAAACTTTAAAATAGAACAAAGTGAGTAAATACCTCAGTGCTTCCAAGGTCATTCATGAGCCTAAAGATCACATGCAAAGCCTCGACTAGTTTAGGCATAGGATCCTGGCACACCCATTCATATCCCTCTTTTGTTGCAATCGACCCCATGTCAAGATATGATGCAATAATCCCTAGAATTTGGGCTATTGATACTTTAGCAACTTCCATATATTCATCATATTTGGGAATATATTTTTGGTGGCACCATTTTGCTTCTTTGAGCCACGCTTGGCATACACGGTTCATCTACACACAAGCAAAAAAAGGTGTGTTGGTTAATCTAATTCGATACTTAATATTTCTTAATAAAGTCTTGTACAAAACTCCCTAAAACAAACTCACATATAAGACTACTTATTTAAATGTTTTTATATGACCGCTTTTCAAATAGCCACCTTTTAAGTTAAAACGGTCACTTTCAAAATAAAGGTTACGAAGTATGCAATTAGTAAATTTAAGTGGCCCTTTTCATCTTTGAAATTAACTCTTTTTAAAGGTGGTTTATGCTAAATAAGCGTAGAATAGTGCCACCCATGGACTGTTATTCTTTCAACACCAAATTAAATTATCCTCTTTTGATGATTATAAAATGTTGTTGAAGGTTGTTAAATTTCAACCAACATATATGTATCTATCTTATTTTTAGATTGATATCATAAGTTCAATGCTATAATAATTTCGAACACGCCGAAAGTATATGAAATAATTTTTTATTTCAAGGTTAAATTACTATAAGAAATATGAATTTTGAGGTATATTAAAAGTTGTATACGAAAAACCCTAAACATGAAATTTAGGTAGCGATATACCTGCTCTTTAAGGTGGTGTACACCATATGATCTTCCCTCCTTATTAGCTAGCTCTTTCTCAACTTCATCTACAGTTTCAAGAAGCACTTGGTAGCAACTATTGAAATATTGTGGCAGCTGATCTATGTAGCCATAATCCCATCTAATTAAACAAAAAATCATTAGCTAAATCCCCTCATCTACTATAGCACTTGATTAACACTAGACATTAGTTAAAATTATACACGTTAATTATAAGTTATTAATTAATATCACAATTCACAAACCTGTGTACGGCTTCGACAAGGAGCTTCAAAATTTCAAAGGTTCCATATGCATCAAATACATCATCAAAAACTTGCACGATCATGAATATTTTGATGAATATTTTCCTGGCATGGGAATAATCAGGTTCATAATAACATCCCAATACCCAGAAGTAAGCTTCCACCAATCTATCTCTTGCAAAGGGTACCTTGGAGTAGAAGTCTTTCCACCACCTTATTTTACGCACGAAAGAAAAGAAGAGAATATCATGTTAGAAACTTAGAATCGTATGATACTACGTTCAAAGTAGATATGTCAAACAGGTCGATAGTTTCAAGTTGAAATTATATAGAGAAAATTTCACGTCAAAAACTCAAATTGTAGGTATGACGTGCAATTACCTTTCATATCAAAATAAAGTTACCAATTTTCAGGTTTGTTCGGATTTAAATCATGCAGGGCTTGTTCTATCACGTTTATTAAGAGCATATGTTGCACTTAAGTTAGTGTTTGATGGCTAACACTAGTGTTTCAATTAGCTTTTTGTAATTGGACTTGTGTTTTGAAAAAGCTGCCCAACTTAGCTTTTGCAGTAGGGTAACTTTTGGAGGGCTAGTCCCATTTTGTTATTTTTCTAAATCAATCACTAGTTTTGGGGAGCAATAATTGTTTCAAAGAGAATTTTGGCAGTTGACTTCTAACAATTAATAATAGTACAACAGTTAACCGCTACTACAATAACTAAATAGTCGAACACATCCAACCTTGTAATTCCCGTAAAATCATCAACATTTCGTAAAAGGAATTCATGTCAGCTAAAAAGAAACGAAAGAAGTATTACCTAGTGATATCGTGCAATTCATGTTGATGTAATAATTGGAGTATATTGAAATCTAATTTTGCCAACTTGAGCAGAGTTTTGTTGTGAGAAGCATTATTATCTTCATCTTGTTCATAGAATGAGATGAAATGCTTTGATTCTAGACGGACGAATCCTTTGTGAAGAGGTTGATGAAGAGCATGAGTTACTTGTTCGGCCAAAAGAGAGTTCGACTTATTATCTACCATTGATTTTAGATGAGTAGTTGTAAAAGCATAGGCTTCATCTAAAATATCATCTCCATGAATTCGAACATTGGACGCCTCATACAAGCTCAACATGCCCCTCATCGGCCTCATGTCATTGAGTATGCAACTCTTGAAGTCTCCTTTATCATCCTTAAACCTTTTGAAAACATCTGTTTTACATAAATCAATATATAGCCATGCATCATAATGTTATAGTAGTATCAAAAGTAAATTAAAGCTAGCACCATAACTTAAAGCCGGTAATTGGATGTCATCTAATAACTTAATTGGTAAAGGTTTGCGGGTGTACTACCCTCTGCATTGAATCCCGTCTACAATCTTGCTTGAGGTGGTTTCCTAATTGTTTCTTACACCAAAAACAACAATCACCTACTAATAAAAATTGACTCGATCAGTCGTAACTAAATCTAAAATAGCACATATTAATATAAGTGGATTTTTGAAATTTATTCCATTTAATCAAACGACAATAATCTCTATACTATAAGGAAGGGGGTGTACACCAAAAAAAAAAAGGAAAACAAAATTAAAATCAAGAAAGTTAAAGTTGATTTAGTAAAAGAAGGTAAGTTTTTAGTTTTTCTTCATTAGCCATACTTTTTTATTTATCCAAAATCTTTATTTATTATTATTTTGTATACATAGCGTGCATATAAGGCTAATATCTTTTATAATTCAACATATTAGTAAAAATTGTGATAAAAACAAATTTGATAACTAAAAGTATATGTTGAGAGTAAATCGATAACATTTTATACAACCCATGATATGCCCAGTCAAATTCCACTTGGAAAGCAAAGATATTCTTGTAATTAAGCTTGTAGTCTTCAAAAGTCCCAGAGTGTATAAAATTACCAAATAACCTTGGCAATCGTCCACATGTTCATGATAGCCTCCATATATATAGTGAATTTAACATCATAGGTTAGATACTACTTCTGTATTCTTTTACTTGCATTATTTGAGATTGTGACACTTTTCGTTCATGTGCTCTTAAACGGTTAGTGTGACTTATATAAGGAAAGTTATAGGTATGTGAGATCTCGTTAGATTCTTCTAATTGTATATCTAATTTGTATAATTTTATTGTATGTGTAACTCAAAATAATAAGCTTATAAAATGCCCATTGGAATACGTAATTGCTCCCAATGATGCAAGTAAAAATAAGTGGAGGAAGTATTTAATTTCTACCACTTGAGAGGTTTTCTCACCGTTTTCCCTCTCTAAAAGTTCTTTGCCGACTTGATCATCAGAGGGACGTTCTCGGACATACCTTGGGATAGGTTTCTTTGTTTTGTAGGGTTTCAGTTGACTCGGGAAGGACTCAATTGAATCAGGCGGGGGCACGACTCCAGATAGACACCCCCCCACCCCAATATCCTTTCCTAATTCCTTGAACCGAAATAACACTATACATAGAGAACCGCCCTAAAGGCTCAAATGATTATGAAACTAAGGTTTTATCGTTATTGTTAATGTAGTTGTTGTATATTCATATCAACTAAAAAAGTATGGTCAAAGAAGGTATGTAAATAGTGCAAAAATCAAAATATCGTATTTGCGATAAAACGATTGAAGTATAATAACTAAGCTCCTAAAAAAGAGAAATTATTATCAAGAAAGGTAGTTATAATTACCACAAGGCACATAAAAGCCATGTTGCCTAAGGTTTCGAAATCGTGTCGAAAGATGATACAGATCATCTTCCTCACATTGGTCATGGTTGCTCTCATGCACTTGAAGTAAAGCTTCCTCAATCTCCTTCTCAAAGTGATATGCCACACCAAGACGTTGAATTGCGTCGATTAAATTAAGCAACTTTAATGGCTTCTTAGAGCTTATTAGAAGCTCCTTCTTTACTTCAACTATCAAGTGTTCAACTTCTTGCTTCTTTTCAACTTGAGTTGCCTAAATCACAGGTTTTTGAAGAATAGTTGGTTAATGAGTACTTGGTTGCGCCACATACAACAAGTGCATGAGAAATTTATGTTTTTGAGGCATTGTTACATTCAATTTATAGTAGCACCAGAATATTGCATGAAAATCAATTAAACCTACGCCTAATTTAAAAGTCAATGAAGATCTTATTTATTGAAGAGAGAGTGAGAGACCAACAAGGTAAGGAGAACACAAAGTATATATTTCCTCCGTTTTTCAATACTTGCAACATTAGTATAGTTATCACTATTCATCTACTAATCTTATGTTATATTTTTCTCAAGTATATGAAAAAATATAGCCGAGTGGGTTCTTATTTGATTCGTCCTAATGCATATTATAATGATATCAACTTTTTATAATTTTTGCTTCTCAATAATTAGAGATATTAAGGTTCAAAGTAAAAAATTCTTTAAATGTAACTCCCCTCGAAAAAAATAAAATAATTAAAATGTAACAATTATTCGTTAAAAAACTAGAAATAAAATATATACACACAGTTGGGAAATATACAGTTTCTCCAAAATCCTGACATTGTCCTCTTTCACGCGCATCGTGTACATATAGATTGAAAGAGGACTTTTTTTTTATAAAAAGTAACTGAGGTAAAAATATATGGCGATTAAAAGAGAAATCTATATTATCTCTATTATATAGGAGGGGGAGAACTTGGTGTTCACATGAAATTACAATCCTACCCTTTTTTCTAAATTTATATTCAAGTTTGAGGCCGGAAACTTTGATCTTTTCAAAAATTACGCACTAATTTATAATATTTGTTTGAGGCCGAAAACTTTGATCTTTCCGAAAATTTGTAGCACGCATCGCGTGCATACAAGGCTAGTAGTAATATAGTATTGTCTTTCTCATGGTATATATTGTCTTTTTCATGAAAATTTATTTGATAGTATTTGGTAACTGTTGGGATTTATTGTAAACTATTGTAAGTATATAAAAGCCTTATAATTAACTTTGTCTTTAGTGCTTGGGCTTTGTGTTGGCAGCCCACTATTGCTAGGTTGTATATAATACTCCTGCTTAGTTACAGGAACACTGAGGCAGAATATACAAACCCCTCTTTTACATGGTATCAGGCTAATATCTAGGGCACGTTTTTTTTTCCCTTCTTTCTCTGTCATGGCTGGTGACGAGGAGGACAACGGCGGCAAATCCGGTGGTTCCGGCAGTGGTGGTGCCAAGATTGACCCCTCCTCACCTTACTATTTAGGGTCTCATGATGGCCCTGGTAATGTTATTACCCCTGTTGTCTTCAAAGGTGATAACTTTGAAGAATGGTCTCGCTCAATCCGCTTGTCGCTCATGGCTCGGCGTAAATTCGAGTTTCTTGATGGTACCATTGAGTTACCCATTGATAAACTCAAGATGCTTGATTGGCGGTGCCTTCAAGCGATGCTCGTGCAATGGCTTCTCAATACCATTGACGTTTCCGTGAAAAAGACACTACCATACTTCGAGGAGGCTAAACCGTTGTGGGATGTTTTAAAGAGGCGTTTTGATGTCGGTAATGGTCCACAGAAACAGCAAATTAAAGCTGCGTTGTCCGAATGTCTACAGTCGAAGACGATGTCGATAGAGGAATATTTTGGTCTTCTTCAACCGTTGTGGGATGAATTAGCTACTTACAATCCTCTTCCTCGGTGTAAATGTGGTAATTGTACTTGTGGTCTTGGAGAACAATTTCAAGCTCGTGTGGATGAGGATCGTCTCCATGACTTTCTTTATGGTATAAATTCAGAAATGTATGGAAATATACGGTCCAATTTGCTCTCTCAAGACCCCTTGCCTAGTCTTGATCGAGCCTATCAAGTCCTTCTTCAAGAAGAGCGTTTGCAATCCATGTCTCGGGCTAAGGCGGACCGTGATGATGTGATGGCTTTGGCCGTTCGTTCTCAGCCTTCTTCTCAAGGTATGAGACGCAATGATGACAAGCACAAAGCTCCCATAATGTGTACCCATTGTCAACGTTCCGGGCATGATGAAGCAAGTTGTTGGTCGAAACATGGATTTCCTGACTGGTGGGAGCATAGGCAGCCTCGTGGTGGTGGTAGCAGGGGGTCTGTAGGTCGTGGTCGGGCCTTTCGAGGGGGGCAGCATTCCGTTGCAGGTGCTGGTGGCCGTGGGAAGCCAGCTGATGTTCATGCGTGTGTTGCACAGGTTGGGGAAGCTGCTGGCAGCAACATGTCAAGTGTAATGGTGCCTAATTTTACAAGTGCACAACTCCAAAAATTCCTGGTTGATATGCTTGGTAATTCTACTGTGAATACTAATGAGGATCGTCTCATGGGTAAGTGTACCGATCCTTGGATTATTGACACGGGGGCTTCATATCATGTCACTGGTAATATTACTTTGCTCAGTAATGTGACGAATATGGTGGAGTGTCCAGTTGGTCTCCCGGATGGTAGTACGACATCTTCTCATAAACAAGGAAGTGCATATTTGGCGCTTAATTTAGTGCTTAAAAATGTTCTTTATGTACCAAAGTTGAATTGTAATATGATTTCTGTAACCCAACTTGTTGATGATTTACATTGTGTTGTAATTTTCACTAAACAGCTGTGCCTTATACAGGACCAACACTTGAGGACCCTGATTGGAGTAGGTAAACGGAGAGACGGACTCTACTACTTGCGTGATGTGCCGAAGATTCAAGCATTGAGTGTGAGCGAGGTGGCTTCTCCTGAGTTGTGGCACAAAAGGCTCGGACATCCTTTAGACAAAGTAGTGCGGTCTCTTCCCTTTATTAGTAGTTCCAGTGTTATTTTGAATAGAGCTTGTGATGTGTGTCATCAAGCTAAACAAACTAGAGATAAATTTCCTAGTAGTGATAGTAAGGCATCTTGTTGTTTTGAAATGATACATTGTGACCTTTGGGGACCCTATCACACTCCTTCTTCTTGTGGAGCAACTTATTTTTTGACTATTGTAGATGATTTTTCACGTGCTGTATGGGTTTTCCTTTTGCTTGACAAGACGGAAGTTTATAAGATGTTTCGCTCCTTCTTTGCTATGATTATCAAACAATTTGATGCCAATGTTAAGGTTGTTCGGAGTGATAATGGTACCGAATTCAATTGTATGAAAGACTATTTTACTTAAAATGGCATTTTGTTTCAAACCTCATGTGTTGGTACTCCTCAACAAAATGGACGTGTTGAGCGCAAGCACCGTCACATTTTGAATGTTGGTAGGGCTTTGCGTTTTCAGGGTAACCTACCTCTTAAATTTTGGGGTGAATGTGTTTTGGCTGCTGCTTATTTGATTAGTCGCACCCCCTCTCCTTTACTTGGTAATAAAACCCCCTATGAGATCTTATTTGACACCCCCCTTCCTTTTCGGAATTGCGTGTATTTGGGTGTTTGTGTTATGCTCACAATCAAAAGGCTAAAAGGGATAAATTCATGAGTCGTAGTAGACGATGTGTGTTTGTAGGATATCCCCGTGGGCAAAAGGGTTGGAAATTGTATGATCTTGATGCGGGTACTTACTTTGTCTCTCGTGATGTCAAGTTTTATGAATCTGAGTTTCCTTTCTTCACTGACTCTACGACACCCTTTCATGCCTCTATTCACGTTCCTACTACTTCCTTTGATGATGATTTTTTATATGAGCACCTTGGTCATGATTTGTCACCTACCTCTGATGATAATGTTGCCAATGACGATGATACTGTAAACAATCATATTGTTGGTCACGTTGAGGGTGATGGTGGAGGTGTGAATGATGTGTCGAATGGTGGTGGTGTTGTGAGTGAAAGTGCGGTGGAGGAAAACCCGATGGTCAGTTCTTCTAGTGATCCAGTTGGTAGTGGGGGTACGGAGTTGAGGGAGGAGGCAGTGGCCACTTCTACAGTTGTTGATGATGGTGAAAAGGGGAGAGGCAAACGCAAAAAGTTCACGTCTTCCAGGCTACGTGATTTTGTTACTAATACATCTCGCAAAGTGAGTCCGTCGTCACCTCCTTCTCAGTCATCTACTCCATCTCATTCCTCCGGTATGCCCTATCCTATAGCACACTTTGTAAATTGTGATATATTTTCTACAGGACACATAAAATTTCTTGCATCTGTTTCAACAGGTACAGAACCACGATCCTTCAAAGCGGCTATGAGTGATCCCGGATGGCGTGAGGCCATGCAAAAAGAAATTCGGGCTTTGGAGGATAATGGTACTTGGAGTATGGAGCCCCTTCCTCCCGGAAAGAAGGCTCTTGGTAGTCGTTGGGTATACAAGGTCAAATACAACTCTGACGGGAGTGTAGAGCGCCTTAAGGCTCGCTTGGTCGTTTTTGGTAATCATCAGGTCTCTGGCATTGATTATACTGATACATTTGCACCGGTTGCAAAGATGACGACTGTTCGTGCTTTCCTTGCTGTTGCTGCTGCGAAAAACTGGGAGTTGCACCAGATGGATGTACATAATGCTTTCTTGCATGGAGACTTATCAGAAGAAGTGTATATGAAACTACCTCCAGGATTTCAGGGAGCCCAACCTGGTCAGGTTTGTCGACTACGTAAATCTTTATATGGTTTAAAGCAAGCACCTCGGTGTTGGTTTGCAAAGTTGGCCCAGTCTCTACGAAAGTATGGTTTTGATCAGTCATACTCTGATTATTCCTTGTTCACTCTACATCAGGATAAAGTTCAGATTAATGTGCTTATTTATGTAGATGACTTGATTATCTCTGGGAATGATTCCGCTGCTTTGTCTGCCTTCAAAAACTATTTGTGCTCATGCTTTCACATGAAAGATCTTGGTCGTTTGAAGTATTTTCTTGGTATTGAGGTAGCTAGAAATTCGGAGGGTATTTTTTTTGTCAACGCAAGTACACCCTTGACATTATTGCTGAGGCAGGTTTGCTTGGCTCTAAACCCGCAAGTTTTCCCATGGAACAACAACATCAGCTTGCCCGTTCCACGAGTCCTTTGTTTTCCAACGTCGAGCAATACCGAAGGTTAGTTGGTCGCCTCATCTATTTGGCTTTCACGAGGCCAGATTTGGCATATTCTGTCCATGTTTTGTCTCAGTTTCTCCACGCACCCCGGTGTGACCATTGGGATGCAGCCCTCCGTGTTGTCCGGTATCTGAAAGGGTCTCCTGGTCAAGGTATACTCCTACGTTCTGCTTGTGACTTAACTCTATCTGGTTGGTGTGATTCGGATTGGGCTACTTGCCCCCTTACTAGACGTTCCTTGTCTGGTTGGTTAGTGTTTCTTGGTCGTTCCCTTATATCTTGGAAGACTAAGAAACAAGCCACTGTGTCTCGTTCTTCTGCCGAAGCAGAATACCGTTCTATGGCATCTGCTACTTGTGAACTTAAGTGGTTAAAAGGTTTGTTGCTGAGTCTTGGTGTGCAACACCCTAAAGCTATGAGCTTGTACTGTGATAGTAAGTCTGCATTGTATCTGGCACAGAACCCTGTCTTTCATGAGCGGACAAAACATATTGAGGTGGATTGTCATTTTTTACGTGATGCTGTTCAAAATGGTACTATTTGCACGTCGCATGTTCCTACAAATGAGCAGTTGGCGGATATCTTTACTAAGGCTTTGGGTCATCGTCAGTTCACTTTTCTCCTTCGCAAGTTGGGCATTTGTAACACCCCGTAATTTCACTAGAAATTTCGCGCATTAATTTATATAATTTACATTGTTATTTAAAACTCTAAATATAAATTCGTTTATAAAAAAATTATATTCTATTAAATAAATGGTCATATTTGAAGCCGAAAAACATTTCGGTAGATAATATGTCGTGCGTATTAATTTTGTAATATAGTTAGTTATTTATACTATAAATTTTAGTGTTGTGTGATTTAATTTTCAAGCGTTAATTATATATGTTCGACGATAATTATATCTACTCGAATATTTTTAAACTTATAATGTCTTTTACATTTCATTATATATGTATATATATATATATCTATATATATATTTCAAATCGTGAATAATATATTTACTCGTTTATTTATTTTGGTTGTTGTACTTGTGTCGGTATTGTTTAAATGAACAATGTGACTCTTGTATGAGTATAGTATATAAAATGTGTATGATTAGTAAGTGCATATTTATATTACGTTATTATTCATAATTTTTAATTATAAAAATATTACCATATATTTCATTTATGAGCGTTTATAATTCTTTGATTGTATTACGTACTAGCAAGTTGCGCACACACCATGCTTAACACATGGGGGTCCGAACATTATGGGCATTAGGGGGTCGGGATAGTGTAAAGTCTTGACCAGCTTTGTATTCCTTTGAAACGTTTATGATTATCAAAAGTCATACCCCTTCATTCACCCTCATAAACCACCATCATCATGGCCATTATGTGCCAATTTAAATCCACCTTTAATCACCCTTATTACTTCCCCTTATGCTGAGTTTAAAACTCAGAAAATAACCCCCTCCCCATCCCATTCACACGCCATTCACCAAGGAAAAGAAAGAGAGAAAGTCTCCCCGTTTTTCCCTTGCACACCCTCACAAAAATGAACATCGCTGGAGATCTAACCGTTGGATCGTCTTCAAATTTGGACAGCATGTTCTTAACATATATACCTTCATTCTGACCGGAGGAATTTTACATCCGAGCTTTAGATAATCGGGAATCTTCTTCGGAAAACTACTGACTGTTTTAGAGGACCCTAAAATTGTTTAAAAGGGGAATACTTTGTTCAATGGAGGAGAAGTCTTCAAGGGAGAAGAAGGTTTTGATGATCCGCACGTTTTCTAGGCTATTATATTATGTTTCTCGACACTCCTCCCGAAGATCGAGGTAACTAGCGTTTTTCTATCACGTTAGGAAATGAGAAGTAACCTTAGGTTGTTAGAATTATCGTTAGAGAATTTAGTATCATGTTAGGATGAACTTAGAAGATTGTATTTGTACTACTCTTGTTAAAATCATGTTAGGCTAAGTTTTTACTTGAATTCATGTATCTAATGTTCCCTTATTCTGCCGTTGCTATTGTGTTGTTGAAATGACTTGATTGTAAATGAATGGAAACTTTGAATTTTGATTTATGTGAATGATTTGGAAATTTGAGAAACTTATGATTTTTGATGCTAAGCAATTCATTTTGTATGGTGATTGGTTGGTTTTGACTTGTGGTGATTTTGTATGATGTTCAATGCCTTGAGGTTTTGTCAAACAAACCCGCGAAGCTGTGTGGTCGCGGCCCGTGACCCAATTCGCTGTCCGCGAACAGATTGGCCAGCCTGTTTTCAAATGGTCATATCTCACTCGTTGGTTATTGGAATTGAGCTTGTGACCAGTCGTTGGAAAGCTAACGAGCTAAATTTTAATGTCCCATTGGAATTTTCTAAAAATATTATCTGTGCTGAGTGTTAGGTCTGTTTAAAGTTGTTGTTGTGTGCATTCTGTGCATAGTTAGCTTACAGCATGATTCTGTGTTTCGTAAATGACTTTGGTAGTATTGTGGAGTATCCTAAGGCATGTTTGAAAGTATAATTTTAGTACTTGATACCATTTATTAATTCTTATACCAAGTTTGAGTTGTCGACGTCGTAATGTTTGGGGGAGAATAACACTGCCCTTAGCATCACTTCGCCAAGAGTTATGTACGGAGAGTATTGTGACTTGATCATAATTTACTTCGTACCCAAATTCAGATGACATTTTGATGTTTTGTATGCCTTTTGTTGTATTTGTAGTATACTTTGATTAGTTTACCGTATCAATTTGGGATTTGTGAACTTCGATGATTTTGAGGATGTGATGATTTTAATGATTTTAATAATTTAAATGATATTTAATGATTTTGACGGTTTTAATGGTTTTAATGATTTTTGATAACTTTGATGATTTTTATGACTTTGATGGATCTAATCGTTTTTGACGAATTTGATGATTTGATGAATTTGACGAATTTGATGAATTTGATGATTTGATGATTTGAAGTATATTATTTTGTCTTTGAATTTGAAGTTTGGTTTTTAATTGAGTTGAGTAGCCTAAGGGACGGTGTCCCGAAGGTAACGAACATGCACTCCGAGGGGTCAGGGGACATCACGTTGGGTGTTACCCTGCATTGGAGATACCTAGGACTTGTTGTCGTCCGAGAGGTCGGGAGATACTGCGTGTATTGTCCCGCATCGGGAGTTTGGCCATTCTTAGACACAGACGGTAGGGAACGTAACCCATAGGCCGTTCTGGAGGTTGCGACCTGACATTTCTTGAGGAGGTGGGCTGCGGGTCACTAGCGTTCGCTCTCTCTATGTTAAATTGTTTATTTTCAAATTGTTGGTGTTTCTGTGATCCCTTTGATGTTGATCTTTCGAAATTCTTTATTTTAAACATCTAAAGCATCCTTCTTAGTACTTTATGTTAAAGTTTGACGTTTGTTGTAATGTGTACTTTGCCTTCTTTTATTGCTATTTGTGTTGTCTTGTCTTTGACGTTTGTTCTAACTTCATTTAAGTTTACTATTTGTTTCCTAAATTGGGCTGGGAGAACTGCTAGTTACTCCCCACTGATTGTGGAATTTTTGTTAATATATATTGCAGATGACGATGCTGTTTAGAGTTGTTGCTATATGGATCGGGGTTGTGCATTTACCCGTGTAAGCAAGAAGGTTGTGCTAGTCATAGTGGACGAGCATTATGAGTATGAGATTAGGACTAGTTTTGTAGTTGGTCTCAAGTAGTTTACCTTTGTTAGTTTGAATGCTAGTTTTAGAGTTGATCTTTTGGATTTTGGTTTCCTATTTCGAATTTGGTTAAGTTTCGAGATTATGGATAGTTATGGTTATGGATTTGGCTTGTTTAGTTAGAGATGAGGGTATGGGACCTCTTCCTCTTTATATATATATATGATTTGGAGTTTCGATTACTATTATGGGACTCGTTGTTTATTTTAGTTTTAATTTTACCCCATAGAGTGACATTCTCGTCTCGGTGGTATTTCCGCTACCACTGATTTGATCGTTGTTACATTTATTTAAGTTAAAGCTTAGTTGGTAAAAGACGGGATGTTACAGCATTAGTGATTTGCATGCTCCAACTTGAGAGGGGGTGTTGGGATTTATTGTAAACTATTGTAAGTATATAAAAGCCTTATAATTAACTTTGTCTTTAGTGCTTGGGCTTTGTGTTGGCAGCCCACTATTGCTAGGTTGTATATAATACTCCTGCTTAGTTACAGGAACACTGAGGCAGAATATACAAACCCCTCTTTTACAGTAACATCTAACTATTAGCCACCAATCATTTATCAACTAAAAATAAAGAAAAAGTAGGAAAATTTTCAAAAAATAAAATCAAGAGTGGGAAGATCTTTGAATAGTGGAGGGAGTATGTGTCATTAACTGATTTTTAATGATTTAACAGAACTACCAAACAAGCTATAATGGCATAATGCTATATGGAAAATAATTTCACTAAATACTTGAAGCATAAATATAAACAATAATGCCACTCATTATGGTACCTCAATGAAATTAAACTTATGAAATAAACCAATAATTGTAACACCAATCAACAATTCGTTCTTTTAAATTTATTTTTGTTTATCGTCTTTACTTATCTCAACTTATGCAAACCTTATTCGTGAGAAGGTAAAGCATTATTTTTGCTTATTTTACGTATATGAACTTATTAGAGCTTGTAAGTACTTCTTAGAAATTTAAAATTATTTTTTCTAATAAAGATTGAAAATTAGTTGAAAAGAACGTGGCTAAATCTATACCAATAAAACATTAATTGACACATAATAATAAATGAATAGTTTAGGAGTACCTCATCAAGGGAAGTGCAATGTAGAAACTCATCTCCCCAGTGGGATGGATGAAAGTAGGTAACAGGGGTTGAAGTGGTCATTTTTTCAGCTTATGTGAAAGTTTCCTCTATCTTTTAAGTAAATTCTAGCTAAGAAGATCTTAGCTTGGATGTTTTTTGATAGAGAAAGTTGAAAATTGTTTGTAATATATAAGAGTGTGATCTAATAATGGAGGGAGGAAGTGAAGTATATATAAAGTTCGCAAAATATATACTACTATAAAGTTGAACAAAATATGCCTAAGGCTAACTATTCTCCAAATTCCAAAACTAACTGACTATTGAGAGTCTGAGACCATAGATGGTTGAAGTAGGTAAAAAAGATGTAATAGAAACTATAGAAGTAAAGATACTAATAATTGTCTTATAATAAAAACAATAATTAGGGTCCGTTCTTTTCAAAAAAAATTCAATCCTTATAAGTTTAGATAAGTTCAGATAAGATCTAATAAGGCCAAATAAGGTCTAATAAGGTCTAATAAGGTCTAATAAGGTCGAATATGGTCGAATAAGGTCTAATAAGGTCGAATAAAGTCGAATAAGTTCAGATTAGTTCAAATAAGTTAAGATAAGTTCAGATAAGCAAAAATAAGTTGAAAAGAACGGACCCTTAGAGTCCATCAATGAATATTTACATCTGCTATATTTAGTCAGATGAAATTTATCTTATTATCAATTCGATCCAACCAAAAATATGTAGGGTATTTTTGGGTTTTTGTGTGGAATGCTAGTAAACGGAATGTATATAAGAGTTAAAGATTAGCTCACATTAAACATCAAAACACACTTATAGTATTTGAGAAGAGAACACTTTTACATAAATGTAAGAAGGCTAAGTCTCTAGTCTCTCACACTCTTACTCTTATGCACCCAAGCAATTACATGGAGTGAAATTTGCCTTACTCTTACGTACTAAAACTGCTTATAGTACTCAATGCTTGGCTTGGCACTTAGAATTTACAATTGATCACCTATTTATACTACTAAGATTTACTATGCCAATGAAGACTTTTATATGGGTAATAAATAATCTCTCTGTTTTTTTTGTTTGTCATACTTTTCGTTTTTATCCGTTCCTTTTTGTTTGTCGGTTTGTCTTACTTTTTCATCTTTTCATATATGGGCAAAATTATACTTCCCATCTACCCCTATTTTATCACTTTTTGTTCTCATATGTACCTTACAATTTTCTCTTACCAACTTTATCATTTTTTTGTTTGTCCTACTTTGTGTGAGTTGCAGCCTGTGAGTAGCGCAAATTCCATTATACACACGCCACCATGATGCGCATGGTGCCCTCAATGTAATGAACCTTTAGTTCATTTGCAATGAACATCGCAGAACTGGAGGTTTTTTCCCCTATGTAATCCTCATTAATGAACATCATTTTATATACAATGAACGATGAAAAATATTTTTTTTCTCTTTCTTCCATTATTGAATATTTTTAATTCATTTGTCTAAAAAATTTCCCGTTTCTTTTCTCATCCATCTATTTTCTACTTAAAGAATTGTTCATTTTAATTGTTCAAGATGTTCATTTATTCATATCAAAAGTTCATTATAAAATCAACTAAAATTTCAATGAAAAAGTTACTTATAATTTAGTACGTTCATTTTGTTTATTGTATATGTTCATTTAGTAATATAGAATGTTCATTGTAAAATCAACTTATTTTCGAATAAGTGTTAGTTTCAATTTGTTTGAACAAACTTTTTTTACATAATCCTAATGTTCATTTGTTTGAACAAGATGTTCATTTGTTGATAACCAATGTTCATTGTAATCAACTTAAAAAAAAGGTATTAGTTTCATTTGAACATGTCTTTTTTTAACATAATCCCGATCTTTATTATGGGTATTGAAGATGTTCATTATCCACAACCAGTGTTCATTGTAAAATCGACGGTAACAAAAAAGGTTCCCAAGTAACGTAGGCATATTTTTAAAAACATAATACTAATGTTCATTATGGTTTTTCAAGTTGTTCATTTATTTACATCAAATGTTCATTGTACAATATAATAAACAAGGAAAATGAGGTAACTTTTGAAAGAACAGCTGGTTGGCCCAAAATGAACTTTGTTACTTACATTTTGAAATCATTTGCCCAAAAATATTCTCTCCATTTTAGGCAAATTGAGTGAAAATCCTGTTTTAGGCAAATGAAGAAGTTAGGATGTATGATGAACATATGGTAATAAAACAATGAACAATAATAGTTTAATGATCATATCTGTTTTTAAAAGAAGGGGTAGAGAATTACATAAAAAAATTAATGGAAAGAAATTTCATAAAAAATTAATGAAAAAAATTAATAAATTAATGAATAACCATAAATTAATGAATTACATAAAAACACTTAGTTGCCTATTTTTCAAGAGTGATGCTTCTTCTTCATCACTTTGTTTCTCTTCGAATTCTTCAACATCGTCACCAATGGCGGTTCTTTTTCATCATTTTATTTCCTATTTTTCAAGAAAATAAACATAAATTATTGAATTACATATAAACACTTAGTTTAACATAAATAAAATTGTTAAAAAAAAAACAACGACAGAGGTTCATTAGAAAAGACCAATTAGAAGGTTCATCGAAAAAAAACTGTCATAGGTTCATCCTAAAAAAATTAATGAAATACCAAAAAACTAACATAGGTTCATCTAAGAACTAACATAGGTTCATCCGAAAAAAGATCTAGGTTCATCCCGTTAAACTAAAAGGTTCATCCAAAACATATTAGAAGGTTCCTAAAACTGAAATAAGTTCATTGATTTTTGAAAAAATAACAAAAGATTACCCAAAAAATCAACAAAAAAATTATGTAAAATTACCTAAAATACAGACAGAGGTTCATCAAATTTAAAAAGAAAACAAACTGAAAGAATTCATCCTAAAAAAATAAGGTTCATCCTTAAAAATACAAGGTTCATCAACTTTTTTAAGAAAAAAATCCAAAAAATTATCAAAATCTAAATTTTAAAGGTTCAAAAATTCCAAAAAATAACCTTTATTTCTTCTAAAAAATACCAAAATTACCAACAACAATACCAAAAAACGACGATTTTTAAGAAAAGCAAAAAAATAAATAAAAGAGGTTCATCCAAAAAAAATTAAGGTTCATCCTAAAAACAAGAAGGTTCATCGGAAAAAGCAATTTTAGTCATTTTTTTAAAAAGCAAACAAATAGTAAGAGGTTCATTCTAAAAAAATAAAGTTCATCCTTAAAAATAAAGATAAAAAGGTTCATCAATTTTTAAAAAAGTTTCAAAACATTTACCAAAAGAAAATTGTCAACGGTTCAAAATTTCCAAAAATTGCCAACAAAAATTAATCTTTATTTCTTCAAAAAACAATACCAAAATTACCAAAAAAAACGACGATTTTTAGAAAAGGAAAAAAAATAAAAGAGGTTCATCCGAAAAAAATAAACAAAATTTTCTATTTTCCAGAAATAAAAAAAAATTCCTATTTTTAAAGAAAACAAAAAAAAAAAATGAAAGAGGTTCAAAAAACTGAGAGGTTCATCAACTCAAAATTTTCTATAATTTTTATATGTACATGCAAGGTTGAAACAATGAACAAAAAAATGTTCATAAATGAACAAAGAAACAATAATTTTTATAAAAAAAACTTACTTGGAGCCTTGATCTCTTTCAATTGCATGTCTCTTCGACTTATTCATCATCGTTACCAATGGCGGATCTTCTTCATCCCTTTGTTTCCTATTTTCCAAGAAAATAAATATAAATCAACACTTAATTTAACAAAAAAATGTAAAAAACAACTGAGCAAATTAGGAAGAAAATGGCGATGAACAAGGTCAGCGAAAATAGGAGAGGGAAATGGTGATGAACAAGGAGAAAGTGAGCAATTTAGGGAGAATGACTTAGGACCTATTCTCATCGGCATAATTTAGCTGAACTGAACTGAACTGATTGGAGTTGAACTGAACATAACTGAACTAAACTGAACTGATTGGAGCTGAACTGAACATAATTGAACTAAACTAAACTGATTGGAGTTGAACTGAACATAACTGAACTAAACTGAACTGATTGGAGCTGAACTGAACATAACTGAACTAAACTGAACTGATTGGAGCTGAACTGAACTGAACTAAACTAAACTAAACTAAACTAAATTGAACTGCACTGAATTGAATTGAATTAAATTTAATTTAATTTAATAAATATATAAATAATATTTAAACAACAATAATATGAATATTAAATAAAAATTATAATGATAAGTAATAATAATAGTATTTTGGATATTTTTAAATGTTAGTTATAAATAAATATTACTAATAATTATGAATTATTATTAATAATAATAATGATTAATGATTACAATGATAATTAATACCAATTATTTTATAGTAGTCTTTGTATTAATATATTAATACTTGATGATGATTATATAATAACAATAATATCTAAGAAGTAATTTAATATTACTATTTTAATAATTAGATTTAATAATATAATAATATTTAGTAGTAAAATAATGATTGGGTCGAACCGTGCAAAATTGCATCATAAACCGTTTTGATGCGATTTGATTGGTTTATACTTTTGACCTAAACCATGTTGGTCCCCTAATGATAATAGTAATAATAATGAGTAAAGTTACAATAAACAAAATAATATATAGATATAATAATAATAATAATAATAATAATACTTAGTAATAATGATATAAAAATAAATAATAGTAATAATAATAATAAGAGTAAGTAGTAAAATGAATTAGACCAACATAATAATAATATTTAACAAAATGGTTGTAAAAGAATGGAGCTGAACTGAACTGAACTGAATTGAACTAAACTGAATTGAACTGAACTGATTGGAGTTGAACTGATAAGAGCTGAACTGAACTGAACTGGAGCTGAACTGAACTGAACTAAAAATAAGATGGGAGAACAGACCCTTAAAGGAGGAGAGAGAAAGTGAATTTTGGCTGAGGAGAGAAATAATGAGAGAGGTGGTTCATTGGGAAAGTTATAAGACATTTAATTTTAAAAAAAAACTGAGAGAGGAGAGAGAAAAATGGGCGATTTTCCGTATTCATTACAAATGAACTGAAAGTTCATTCCCTGCTCTGTCTGTTTTGTTGGGTTCGCGTTTTATTTATTAGGGCTTGCATATCACTTGAGCGCACCATGCACAGTGGCGGATCCAGGAATTTAATATAGGGTGTGCACAATTAAAAGAAGACTAGAGATTAAGAACTCTCTGGATTGACGCGTAATTTTAGCAATTAATTAAAAGATACGTTATTATACAAGCATACAATATTGAGAGTTTAAAATATATAAACTTTTTCCAAAAAGAACAATAACACATAAAATCTATACAAAAATGGACTTTAGAAGAAAAAAACTTTTGTCTAATAATAAGTAATTTGCTCACTTTGTCCTATAAATCTAAAATTTGCACATAATTCCACATAATTGGTTGATTTTATTTGTAAACCAATAGCCCAATTTATCCTATCATTCTTATCAGATTACAACTTGTTGGTAGATAGATGACTAGATTCTAAACCTTTCTAATTATTAGTAACATACTAAAAGTCTAAAACTAAATTGTAATAAAGCAATCCAACTTAATCTAGTCAAAGCTTAAAGATGTAGTTTAGTCTCATTGACACTATGCAAGTTGTTAAACATGCATCATATTGAATTTAATTTTTCAAAAACTAAAAAACATGTGAAGAGTAATTAAACAAATACATTACAATCAAATTAACTTGACCGTGTTTCTTTAATAGTTTGTCAAGTACTTACAAAATATTAATACGTAGTACATCTCTTCTTGGAGATTTATCAGTGGACCTGTGGGCTTTTAATATGTTTTATTTTAAGTAATGGGGACCACCCCTTTTTTTTACTTTTTGAAAATACAGTTTTTTGAGGATGTAAAAGTTACCGGTGTTTGTTGCTTTGTGTGTGGAGATTGGTATCATAGTGTCAGTTTCTTTTTCCCTCCTTTTTTTTTCCTAAACTTATCCTATAATAACTTTTTTTGCCAAAATAAGTAGGGTAGACAAATGTCTACCCTTTGGTCAATATACATCCGCCCTTGACCATGCACATCATAGTGATGTGTGTACCATCTACTTGTTGTGGAAGTAGGACACCATGGTTGAATTTCTTGCTCTAGCTTTATTAAGTAGTAGTGGGTGCATTATAAAATAACAAAGATAATAATTTAATATTAGTGGAGGAAATAAATATTATAGTATATGAAAATATGGAATATACTTATAATAAAGTCCTGTGTGCGGGAAAAAGCGTAGGTAACAGAAAACTTACCTCTATATAATATACTATATGGAGATATGCAATCAACAATAAAGGTAAAGGAAATTTATTGCAATAAGCCAATAATCATGAGCCGGGAAGTCCGGAAGGCAGTATGGGAAGCTTTGAAATGAGTGATGTTCATAATGAAAATATGCCGCTTAATTATTAAGGCTCTGTTTGATAGAGTGTAAAATATTTTAAGTTGAAAGTTTTTCCTGGAAAACTTTTTACATTGGAAAATTCATTTTATGAAGATGTTTTGTTGTTTTGTTGCATGTAAAATGATTGTCTATTTTAAGCGTTTTCATTGTTTGGTTGAACTGAAAATCAATTACTTCATTTGTGAGGAAAAATATTTTCCTTCCACCTGTGATGGAAAATGTTTTCCTCCCAATTTGGGGGAAAATATTTTCAATAAGGTGGAAAATGGTTTTCCGCCCCAAGTTTTACATTTTTATGTTTTACTCAAATCAAACAATGTAAAATAGGAATACGTTTTAAGCCCTACCAAACGGACCCTAAATGCTTGGACATTGTCTGTAATAGTTAAGCAAAAAAAATTTAAAAAAATCAAACTCACTTCCTCCATTTCATTTTAAACGCAACAATTTTGATGGCACGGACTCTTAAATAATTTTATTAGTGAGTCGTTAAATATTGTGAAGGTATATAGTTAAGTATGTACGTCCAAGAAGCTTGTGATGGGGGCACATGAAGATCCTTAAAAGAGGCGAAGAACTTAAGGCAAGAATGTGCGGCGAAAACGTCAATTTAAGGTTAGCAAAAAGAGTTATATTATGGGAAGGTTATTTAATGGCTACAACATTGTAATAGTTTCAATCTCAACCCTTAATTTTTGAAAAAATCATTTGGATTAATGGTCAAGATGAGTATACAACAAATAAAGGATTTAGATTTAAATAGTTATAGTGGCTACAAGTTTATTGTAGCTATTGTAGAATTATCCTATATTATGAGTTGGTGACCTACAACGATAGAGGTGATCTCCATGCAAAAAGGAAGATAGTGTAGTACCACTCAAAAAAAGAAGATAGTGTAGTAAAGAACGACGGTTACAATATGAAAATTGGTTTATTCTCCAAAATTGTTATGCATTTTCTAATTGTGCTCAAGGCTCAACCATTTTGATGTATTCCTTCTCTCCGCCTGCGGAATAGAGATGTAGATGATAAGAGGTTTTTAGTGTGTCGCTAAGGCACTAAGAACCGCTTAGCAAACACAATTTATAAACCTAACGAGCAACTACTAAGTACGTAGTAATGGCAAGTCAAGGGTCAAACCACAAGGAAATCGGGATTGACTATAGTCCACTAAGTCCAAAACTACCTAAGTGAAGGGTTTTTGGGTTGAGATTGAATAGGTTATCAACTAATTAACTAGCTAATGATTACCAACTAAATATCAAATAGGAGAATTAATGTAATAGAGAAAACACTAGAGTTCGGGCTACTCGTATGAACATGGGCTAGACAACGATAATCGACGCTATGGTGATTCACAACGGAGTCAATACTAGGTTAAGTTCCCCTCTAATTTACTTGAGTCCTCTCTCGAATGGTCCTCAAGAGTAATCGATTAATCAACCAACCAAATCCTCTTTCGAATGGTCTTTGGTCAGTTGATTAATAAATTCAATAAGTTCGGAAAACCCCTAATTAAAGGATCCCTTTAATTCCTACCCAATCCCTTGGTCTAGAAATCAAGTCGAAACATGGGACTGACAAAAGGGATTAAAGTTCGATTAAGAACGATAGAAACCCTAAGTGCCCTAGCATAAACGTGATCAAGATCTATCCTAGGGTGTCAAAACACCACATTCAATGCATAGACAAACAATTGAATCATAAAAAGCATAGATAATCTACATTAAGCCTCTTAATTCATACTTTCGCCCAAACCCTAGATAATGAACTACTCACTAACCATAGATTCTAAGCAATTGAGATTCAAATAACTAAACATCATAAACAAAGCAATAGAATTAAAGACAAGAGATTGAAGAAAAATTACTTGAATTGATTAACGAATTTGATATTCAAAGATGAACAAAAGAGATAACTAAGTGTTTAGAGAGAGTTTAGGGCTAAGCTAAAGTAATTAGAGTCTAAGAGAAAAAGATAATGACGAGTCTAAGCTAAGAAAACTAATTAAAAGAGTCATTAAAGTTTGACGGACAAAACGGGTCAAAGCCCGAAAGCAGGTCCACACGGTCTTGTCAAAATCGACACGACCGTGTAGACCTGTTACAAAAGTTTCTCAGCGTTCCTTCACAGCTACTGCTTCAGTGTAGACCTGGCGTCCAAAATGCCCACAGAATCCTCAAAGTTTCTGCTTGTGTGCTCAAAACACTACACGGTCGTGTCCAAAGTGACACGACCGTGTAGACCTGATGTTCAATGTGTCCCTCAGCATCTTCGAAGCTACTGCCTGCGTGCTCAAATGGCTACACGGTCATGTCCAAAGTGACACGACCGTGTAGACCTGACGTCCAAAGTTCTTTGCTAGGCAGTTGCAATCTGATCCTCCAAGTGAAAGGCTACACGGTCGTGGCCAATTCTACACGACCGTGTAGAGCTGCTTCAAGTCCTTCCAAGCTCTAGCCTCCATCCAAGGGTCTCTAAATACCCAAAGTACTCCAAATACCTGTTAGTTAGTCCGAAAATCATCCAAAACAACTAAACGAGTATTGAAGCAACCATTTAGCTTAAAGTAACCAAAACCATGCAATGCAAGACTAAAATGCTCTAAATCTATATGCATCGACACTAAAAATGCAGCATGGATAAGCACAATAAAGTACTTATCAGTAGAATATGAAAAAATGACTTATTCATCAAGGGCCTGTTCATTTCAACTTTAGTTCAGTTCAGTTCAGTTTAGTTCAGTTTAGCTCTAATCAGTTCAGCTCTAATCAGTTCAGCTCCAATCAGTTCAGTTCAGTTCGGTTCAGTTCAGTTGTTTTCAGTAAATCTAAACAGGCCTCAAATTGACACAGATAATAAATTAAGAACACAAATTATTATCCCCATCACCAAATATAGGACATGCGATGCAACAACTCGCGACATGTAGACATTGCCATATCATGAAATGGTCTTTTGTTAAAAAGTGTTTGGGTAAACAAAAATTATTTTTTGAAGATGTTTTTCTCTAATAAAAAATAAATCTTCAAAGTATGTAGAAATATTTTCCTTTTTAAAGACAGAGACATTGCAGTACTTTATGTTAGCTTCCCGACGTCCTCTTTCTCTTCTCATCGCAATTTTTCTTTTGAAGTTTATCCAAAAAAAAATAGTCTTTGTTATCAAATATATGTTGAGTTCAACAAAATTAAGTTAACTCATCAATAATAAATTAGGTTTAACAAAAAAACGTCAGGCTTGGAAATTCACTACTAACAGGAAATCTTATAAAAATCTCACAACGGAGCACAACTAAAGATATACGCTTTTAGGCTTACTATAGAAATGTTAAACATATATATCGAAGAACAAACTTTAAAGTTGGCGTTGTTTGACTTGTAACCGACCCTTTCTTTAATGGAATATGACAGATTCTTGAATTATGGCTTCAACAATGGGTTCCTCTTTTCTTCCTTGCCGTTGCTTCCCGCCAATCTCCCTGCCAAACAGAGTTTTCTTTGTAAACTTTCTCTCTCTACACTTTTTGCTTTGCTTTGAGTAGCTTGTCGTATAACCTTTTTGCTGGTCCAAAAAGACTCCACCAAATTGTCACCAACACTTGCTCTTAAATAAGGCATTGAACAAGGGCAATCCAAAGAATCGCTTTCTTAAAATCATATTTATATGAAAGTCCACTCGAATATTGTTTTTTCTCTCAAGAAAAAATTCTTTTAATTGAAGTACAATTTCAAAATCCCCTAATAAAATACAATTCCAAATGCCCTTTATACATACCAAAATATACTAGCTCCCTCCGTTTCCGTTTGATGTTCCCCTTTGGAATATGAGGAAAAACCAATGCAAATTGAGCTGGATGCGAATCTTTATAATTTTATATTGTATAAAGTGTACTTTGATACTTTTTTACTATTGAAAAAGTAAGAGAGAAAAAGAAAATTGGTTGATTGGAAAGTATATGATTTTAAAGTGGACCGTGTGTGAGACAAAAAGTAAAAATTGTAGTAAATATTTGGTTATTAAAGGGTAAGATAAAGAATAAATATTTTTAAAATGGAAAATATTCAAAATGGGAAGAACTTTTGGAAACATCCAAAAAAGGAAAATGAAAACGGAGGGAGTAAGAGCATCTACAATGGTCTAGCTAATTTCTATATTGCTAGCAATGCCACCTCACAAGTTCTAGCTATATTACTATTTTCTCCATTGGTAAGCAATAATGTATGTAGCTAAATGTTCCCTACCAATATCAATTTTTATTCTTTAAATCATGAGCATTTATTGCTCTTTCCTCTTTGATCTCAATTGAGCTAGTAGCTTGTTTTGGCTACCTAGCTCAAATAAGCTACAATGTCCAATGGTCAGCTACTAGCTTGGAGTATTTTTATATTTGCAAGCTAGTCCTTATGCATAGGGGTGTTCACAAATATCCGATCCGATTGATCCGATCCGTGATCCGGTCGATCCGATCCGAAATATAGTGTTTCGGATCGGATTCGGATCACCCTTTTGGCTTTTTCGGATATCCGAAAAATCCGAATTATCCGAAAAATGTTTAAAAAATCGGATATTTTTCGGATAATTATCCGATCTGAAATATCCGTAAAATTTTTCATTAGATAAATTTGATTTTAAACTTTTTTCCCCCATAAAAATCGGATCGGATAATCCGGGTATCCGATCCGAAATTTCGGATATCCGAAATTTTCGGATCGGATTCGGATCGCACTTCTCCAATGAACACCCCTATGCACAACCATTGTAGATGCTCTAATATTTTTCTTATTTCTTTAGAAACCGGACTTTGGTCCTCAATTTTTCAAAGCTATTTTTCCAATCCGGATTGGTTGGGACATATTTCCTTAGCATTCTAATCCGCTTTAGTTTTCTTATCCGCCCTTCGATCCTTAAATTTGGAGGAATTTGATCTTCACTCTAAACCGGTCTAGTCATTCATCGCTCACAAAGGGCGATGAGCCAATGACTGGTGGTCAATCCAAAAGCAAATGAACTTAGATAAAAAACAATCAGGCTCAAGTACATGCTTAAGAAGATTCACCATATTACAATTACAACCCATAAAGAACAGTGCTAGCCATTTCACATCCTAGGACTCAAAGCTCATGCTAAGAAAATCAAACTAGAGACTGCATTTAAACAGCTTCATCAACAAAAAGTTGGTTATCTATCTACTAGTATTTGACAGCCTCCATAATTTACATTTCTGATGCCGTTCTCTCTTACTTTGTGTCAGTCCTAATGATTTTCAATCAGGATGTCAGTACAGAAAAATGACCGCCCCAGCTATGATTTTTCGTCAGCAATTCGATACTGGGGGTTCTACATAGGGATCGTCCGAGACGAAGTACTTATCTGAAACAAAACAGAACAGTTCCAATCATTACTTGTAGCGAAATCAAAATTAAACTTAAATCAGGAGAAGCCCTTGATCCACTAATTATGAAAAGATCCAGTTGTAGAGTTATTCGACAAATAAGTGCCTTTCTAAAGAAAATAGACGAGAGAGCAGTTCAGTACCTATGTCACATTCATCAGGGGAGCCGATCACAATATCTACTACATCAGGGGGTGGGCAAAGGGGGCGTTGGTATGGTGCTGCAAGATCTATGAGCATGAAATAACAAGATGATTAGTAAAGCATACCAGAACGGACCTATTGGGGAGGGGTATGGATTCAGGTACGGCACACCGGCACAGTACATTACTAAAAAGAATAAACAACTTCATAATCTTTTCAGCTTGCAGATACACTATCAATATTTGCCAAAATTCAGAAGGTTAATTGAGGAGCAGTCATCTCCAGTGCTACCCAACATGCATGCTATCTCTGAAGAAGCATCTAGATTTATGAAATAAAGTGGACTCATATTAACTCAATTTAAGATTAGACAAAGAGAAGTACTAATATCATGGCTAACTTGCTGTCCTGCCAACTCTCGAGAATATGTCTTTAGAAACTATATAGCACGTGCAGATACCATATTAACTCCCATGCATCACTAAAAAGAAAGCTCAGGGTAAACAAATCAATCACTAAATCCTTCAATCCTCGTTAACATGTGTTCGGATGAGGCATTCAGAGTAAAGGCGAGAGAGAATGAGGGATTGATATTGATCCCTTGTTTGGATATGGAAATGGATAACGAGGGACAAGCAAATTGGAGGGATCCATTTTCCTTCCCAGTTTATATAGATCTAATCTTGTTAATGTTGGAAAGATTAAGAGGTAAAATGCAAGCCCATTCATTCTCTCCCCCTCCCTCTTCACCCCTCCTCTGGTAATCAAACTTCACCAAATGGTAGCAAGAAATATTGAAATGGTTTGGCTGGTGGCTCGTAGGAAGTGCTGAACAACAAGCCTGACATACCCAAGAGGACAATGCATTTTAACAGTGCAATTGGCAACTAAAATGTGTAACGCGAAAACCAATTGTATTAGCAGTAAAATGTTAATTGAGTTGTCAAACATAGACATTTGCACAACAAACAAATGCCATGAGAAGTTAGACCTATCACAAAAGAGTAGAACAACATGAGATGCAACCAAATGTACAAGTGAGAAGGCACATGTATCACCTTGAGTGTTGTTCAAGTTGGTCGTTAGATTACACTGTGAACTCAGATTGTCAGAAACATTATAACTGTCGCCATTCAAACCAGATTGGAACCCTTCTATGCCACACATATTAGAAGAAACAGTTTCACCACCTGTCATTGATTGAACACGCATCCTCTGAAGCTCGTCCAATCCGAATGAATATTGGCCATAGAACTCTTTAATTATCTCCTGATTGTCACTAGCAGAATCTCTGCTCAGTAGTTACCCGTTAGCAAGGAAAAAAGTGTGAAGCTCCTGCGGTTTAGCTAATTTTAACAACCAAGCAAAAGAAAAGAGCATGCTAGGATACGATGAACTTGCAGAGAATTTTGCCATTCTACTGTAAAAAAAATTCCAGCACAATATAAGCAACAGTCCTCATGAAGTGCATGTTACAAAAGAAGGTAGAGACTGGTTCGAGACCAATTATCAAAAACAGAAGTCTGCCGCCTATTTAGCATGTCTCAAAAAGTAGTAAGCTCAACAATGCCTTGTAACCAACATTTGCAGATTCCCATAATTTACTATCCTTCACCTTCAAAAGCCAGCATTACCCCCATTCCCCTTGCCCTCCCTTCCGCCTCCAAACCGTTATGAATAGAAAGGTGAAACACCAATCTAGCAGATATAGCAATCTATGAATAGAAAAGGAACTAGCTTTCTAGGGACAGATATTAGCACAACCCTAGATAATTCAACTTCAAGCCAATAAAATGATAAATAACCTCACACAGCAATTTCAAACACAACAACAACAACTAAGTCTTATTCCCAAAGTGATTTGGGGTCGGCTAACATGAATCGTCAACTGAAACCGTCGCCAAAGGAGATGGCATCGACAAGAGTGATAAAAAGTTTTTTAGAAGGGTTTAAGTTTTAAGAATTTTTTTAAAAAGTTTTTGAACAACAAGGTTTGCACCAAAAAGTTTTAAAAGAGGTTTTCAAAAGGTTTTAAATGCCAACACAATTGAGAAAAACAAATAAATGCAGTAATCACACCCCTTCCTCCACATGGATACTGCCCCTCCACCCACTTCTATCCAACGCCATGCTCTCCTCAATCCCAAGTAGCCTCATGTCACTTTCAATTACCTTCATCCAAGTCATCTTAGGTCTTCCCCTATCCCTTACAATTTGATTACTCCTCCACTCTTCAATTCTTCTCACCGGTGCATCACCTGATCTCCTTTTCACATGACCAAACCATCTTAACCGATTCTCCCTCATCTTTTCTTCAATTGATGCAACTCCAACTTTTTCCCGAATCACTTCATTTCTTAATCGGTCCTTCCTTGTGTGGCCACACATCCACCGCAGCATACGCATCTCCGCCACGTTCATCGTATGAGCGTGGCATTGTTTCACCGCCCAACATTCGGTGTCATATAACAAAGCAGGCCTAATTGCCGTACGGTAGAACTTTTCCTTCAATCTTTGGGGAATGCCAGATTCACAAAGGAAACCGGTGGCACTTTTCCACTTTACCCAACCCCGCGTTAATTCTATGAGCCTGGGGTTTCTTACATAATGTCAAGATAAATTGATCCTTTTCTACAAACATAAGCAAAAGGAAGCACTCCCTCAGTTTATAAGTATGAGTAAGGATAATTTTGTTTAGAAATACACGTCTTTTATGAGTCTATGAAGCATTCGACATGTTTTATCCAATTTATCCTTACGCTCTCCTTTTATCACCACACATGAGAAAGGAAGTAGTAAAAGGGTTATTCCATTAAGTCATTTTCTTCACTTTTAGATTTGAAATTCTTTAATTTTTGTGCCAAAATACTAGCTGACTTGTCAAAAGAAACAAAATTAAGGCAGTAAATTAAAAATCATGTGCCTCTACAAAACTCGTGGCACCATTCCTTATGTAAATGGAGCCAGGAACAACATGACCATATGAAGAGAATGATAGGCGCCCTAACAATACGCATAGGCATCCAGTTACATTCCATAGAAGACGGTACATGAAAACCAGATTTCATCAAGAAATTGGGTTAATAAGGTGTCGCCTTACCCATTCTGTTGAACGTTATATACATTGCCTGCTGCAGAAACTTCATCTATCACTTGATATGAAGGCGTATTGCTCACTGATTCCATATCTGTAGCACCAACTGATGGAAGAAAAGGCTGCTGAACATTATATCCAAGAGCTGAGTGCACTGCAGCATAAAATAGTAGAAGAAACTGAGTGACGACTCCAATAGAGGCAATTCTCATAAGGATGAATGATTATAATTCATAAGGTTCCTGCGTGTATAGATTTTTACCAGGCATGTGACTGCTACCATTGTCCAAAGAAGGCTGCAAATCATTATGCCGCACTCTGTTTGTCAAATTGTACTGCTTCTCCAATAATTGATTGAATAATACGATCTGACTCTTCAAAACTAGTCTTAAATTGTAAGCACCGAAGAATTCGGAATTTTCTTGCTCCAGTTTCTGCCACACTAATTTTCCATAATACATACACACACAACTACAGACGAGTAAGACTTTGCAGATAACAACTAGATATGGTGTTTATATAATTTTAGTAGACAACTAAACTAGTAGAATAGGTTATGAACAAATCCAAACAAATAGATAAAAAGAGCATCTGGTGAACTCTTCTTACCAAGAGATACAATCATTGGCTCGATTCGTGCACAGTTAGCAAGCACCTTTAGCACTTCCTCTCTAGTCATGTACAGCAACATACACCTTTCAATCAGATTCTTGACCTGAAACATTCATAGGAGTGAAAATAGAGATTATACCATTCTATCCATTTTTGTCTACAACCGAAAACCTCATACATCTAAATCCAATTTAATCAAGCTACCAAAGCTATTAATAGACATATATATGGTTAATATCGCCTATTTAATAGCTAAACAACTTATTATTCAATTATTAGTCATTTTAAACTTATAATATAAGCAATAACTAGATCATACATGTCCATAGAATCTTACAATTTTTACAATCTGATTCTAAGACCACTTTACGATTCAAAGTAGAATGCCGATTAAGAAAGTTGCAGACTGTCAACTCACAATTTCAACATCTTCAGGAGTAAATCCCTTTCTACAATTACTCGAGCGGGATGAAGTTAAATCTTCTTGAGACTTGGATGCCTTGTTTCCTTGCCCCACATCACCGGCCATGAAATAAGCGAGGTGGTTGTTCCCTCTGCTTTAAGATCAACTTCTGTCAAACCTATACTAGTCAGTGATTTGTAAGTAAATTCTATAGTTTGTTGAAATGCAATTCAAAAAACAACATGTTCATAGGATGCTCCATCAACTAGTAAATTGACCATAACATCTTTCACATGTGAAACAATGCTAAATCTTAACTCATATCAGCTCAAATTAAACCTATTAATTCCTTCTCATGAAGAAGTAACTTTAGCATTCATCTTTGTATCCAATTACTCCTTCATCCATCATCCCTCATCACACTAAATTCATCTTATTGTATAATTATTATTTTCGGTTTAGCTCAGCTCTTGAAATACTATTAGGCTTTGTTCGTTTGGATAGAGGTAACTCAAGACCAATAGAGCTAAACGGAACTGAAAGTAATGCAATTATTACAGTCCAAAACAATAGGGCCTTACTCTCAAGTTTAAGCCTATTACTATTTAGTTTACTTCAGTTAGTTTCAGACAAAAAGACACACTTCAAACTCACGTGCAAAATATTCGTAACTAGCGTAATTAGAGATATTCGTGAGCAAGGATATACACGTTACAAAGAACTCACCGCAAATTTCTCTATTAAACAAAATTTTAAAAAAAGGAATATAAGCAAAATCATACATATTCAGCAAAAATGAAGAATTAATTATTCAAGTATAGAGTTTTAAATAGAATAAAGTAAAACTCACCGCAAAAATGGAAAATTCAGCGCAAAGTTGAGTAGGGTAGTTAAGTATAAGGAGCACAGTACTCCTATATCGTAGCGTGAAGCTGATAGGAGGAAGAGTGAGGGAATTTGAACAATTTTGGCAGAGACGGAGGAAGAATGATTACGAACGCCTCGATATTCTAAATTGGGAAACGTCCCTCTCAAATCTCAATGTCTACGATGAATTAATGATCTAAAAACTCTTATACTACCTCCGTTCCATATGTATTGCAACATAGAGAATTTTACGTCTCCCAACGTACTACTTTAGACACTAATATCTCTAATTTTGTTTAAATAAAAATTATAAAAAGTTGATATTAATTAAGCATATATCGAGACGAATCTAACAAGATCCCACATGGCTATATTTATCCTTGTGTATATATCACAAAAGAAGGTCAAAAGGTAGTGTATAAATAGTGCAAAATATCAAAGGTTGCAATACATATAGAACGGAAGTAGTATTTCCCAAAATAATCATCATTAGCTCAACCCATAATTATTGAAATTAATAGTAGATATTTGAACTTAACTCAATTTTAATGCTTGTTTGGTCAAATAGTGTGGATGGGGGAGTATAGATTCCTAAGAAATTTTAATCCATGAGAAGGGTATAAAGCTTATTTTTAGTGGTCGTTTGGTATACATGGGAAGTCAAAATTCCCATGAAATTGCAATTCATAGGAAATAAATATCTACATCAAATTCATGGGAATTTGATTGAATTGTTAGGTTGACAATGGGGGAATTAAATTCCCATGGGAATTTCTACTTACCTAGGGGACCTAGGTAAATAATTTCCTCCATTTTGTGGGAACTCAAAATTTCTAGGAATTTCTAATTACTCCATTTTGCTATTTTGTTGTCAACCAAACAACTCACCATATTTCCAATTCCTAGGAATTTTCATTTCCCATGATTTCTGATGTCAACCAAACAACCACTTAGTTTTATTTTGTTTAGTTTAATATACTTCATCCGTTACTAAATAAGTGAAACATAGAGAAAGTGGGGGAAACGAGAGAGAAAGTTGGGGACCACAATTAGAAAGATAAATGGTACTTTAATTAAATAAACAATTGGATATATATTGCTTGAGTAAGAGTAATCATGTAATTTTATCATTTAAAATGTCCTATTTTGAGTTTGGTGTCATTTATTGTGACATTTTCATATTAGGAAAGTGTGTCACTTATTTAGAAACGGAGGAAGTAGTTGTTTTCAGTTTAGATAAGTTCGGTTCAAGAATTTTAAAGAACGAAGTAAAAAGTTTCTATTTGTTACCTTTTGTATCATGTTGTAATTATAAATAAAAATATCTATGTTTTTATATAAATCGGATAAACTCGTGTCAGTTTCGTGTTGAAAATCTCAACATTAACCTGATCTATTTATTAAATGGTGAAACTCGCGTTGGCCCGTGTAAGTAAACGTATCAAGAAGCTCAACACAACCCACTTATTTCGTATCTGGTTCTTACTGTGTTTTCGTATCGTGTAAACTTTTGACAACTCTATGAATAAGGAGGCACATAAATACGATGAGAATCTTTTCCAAGACATCTTCAAACCAGCTAAGATGTTCCTCACTATGATATGTTTAATTTCTTTCATTCATTATATACTCAGCAACTGATAGGATTTAGTCGTATCACCTATTCAAAGATAAATCTATAGTCCTCTAACTAAGGTAGTCAGTGGCAGCAGGGTCGAATCCGCAGGGAGACAGAGTTTCTATATTAATATTCAATTAATGACTACTTCAGATGAAAATAGGGAGAATTAATTGAACTAATGAGTAAGCTAAGGAATACGAATTAAATCGAGAATTTAACTATGGAATAAAAGCCTAGGGTATTAGGTCGGTCCACCATGCTTATATCAATCAAACAAGGTCAACTACTATCAAAACCTAAGTCAAGAGTCGAGGGATTAGAGCATGTGTTGAGCTATGGTTAAGACTCAACGCTCATAGTTCAACATACGCCGCATGTTCACTAACGTAATCAGAACTACTGATGTGTCCTAGGCCTCTAGTCGTAAGACGGATCTGTGCAAACAACTATTAACCACAAGCAATCAATGAAATTGGCCACTAACATCAATCACTAATTAAGAACAAACCACACCACAATCACTCTAATCAAGCCCTAGGAATCAATAGAAGTCTAAATAACAATCATGGTATAAACATGGCTTCCCTATCTAACACCCTAGAAAGAGAACTGCTCAGACATGATTGAATTGACAATAACAAATATAATTGAAAACCCTAAGAATTGCTTCATGAACTAATCGAATAATAAGCAATTAAACTAAAGCAATTGAGAGATAAGAATAAAGCAAATTGACGGGAAGCGGGAACTTTAATCGAATTGAAATAGTATTCGAATCTATTCTACAATGGAAAACAATGAAAAACTAGGGTAGGAGCTCTCTAAATGTTCAATAGAATAAAAGATACAAATAAAAACAACCTAAAAAGTATTTATAGTCCCTAAAAAAACAATAAGATAGAGTGGGGAAATAACGAAAAATCGCGTCCCCGTGTCGTCCACCCGATCGGGCAAAGTGCCGCCCGATCGGGTCTGGGAACAAGTCTCCAGCAGCAGCAATTGTGGCTTCACCCGATGAGATCGGGCAACTTCCACCGATCGGGGCCGCAACCCCAGCACCCGATCGGGCAAGTCCACCCGATGGCATCGGGTGAATGTCTTCTCAAGCTCCTCATAATTTCAGCAAATCTGGCTAAGTATAGGTCCGTCCGACGGGATTGGGCAAGTCCACCCGATCGGGCGGAAAATCTGAAGATCTGGGCTAATATACTAGTACCCGATGGGACGGTGGTTGCCCGACCCGATCGGGCGAGGCTTCTTTCTTTCTTGCCTCTACTTGGCTTCAGACGCCAAGTCTTTTGCATATTTCTTCTTCACAACGGAGTCCGAATACCATTTCGAGACCGCCAAGATGCCTCATAACCTTCCGCTACAGCGTGGTGCTCAAAGCATCAAGTAAATAGGGAGTTTTTCCCTAAAAACCTGTAAAATGATATGGAACACACAAACCACAACTATATCGAAATGGTTAGCATAAATAGCTCCTAAGAGCGTCAATATCGCACAATTTAGCTTGTAAAGAAAGGGAAAAACTCTATAAGAAATCAGTATATCAGCAACCTCTTATTAAAGTTAAGAGAATGTAGGTCGAAACTCCTTCATGTACTTTTATGTCTCATGAGTAGGACTATAGACAAAAGGGCGGACGGGCTAGTAAGAGTTGTCTATAATTGAAAACTTTAATTGTTTTTATATGACATTCAAAGGATTAAGGGGGTTAGAAATCAAAGACATAAAAGTATAATTTATGGAGATATACTAATGTCTTATTCAGTTCACCTTAAAATGATATTATTCAATAAATATAAGTTCAATTCAATAAAAATAAGTTAACTTCAATAAAAATAAGTTTAAATTCAGTAAAAAAATGTTCATTTCAATAAAAATAAGTTCAGTTCAGTAAAAAACAGTAGTGCACAGAAGAAAAACAATATGAATCAGTAAAAAAAAAGTTAAATTCGGTAAAAGTAAGTTCAGTTCAGTAAAAATAAATTCAGTTCGGTAAAAAAAAGGAACCAAACAGGCCTAAGCTAGAAAACCTCTTAACCCTCACAAAACATCATCGTTGTCCAATGTACCATCACAATTTATGTACTTCTTACATATTTCAAGTAAGACTTAGCCTAATGGTATAGATCTCAAGATCACGGGGTCAAACCCAATTAGACTTTTAAAGAAAAAATCGCAATTCAGTAAAAACAATCAAAAATTTACATATTTAGTTCAACAAATTGTAACATGATATTGATTACAACTTGTCTAGTCTAGCCAACCATGAATAAAACTTAGGTTCACTTAAAGCTTAACTATAGTTTCTTTTTCACTTTTGAAACCTGTGGTCAATTTTAACTACGCTTGTTAGAGATACGGTCAAAACTTAACGATATTATATACTTCCTCCATTTTTTTTAAAATGTGACACTTTCTATTTTAGGAAGTTTTAAATTAAATGTGACACTTTCTTTTTTGGTCAATAAGCTCTCTCTATCTCTCTCCTCTCACATGGGTCCCCTTATTTTTTTCTCTCTATCTCTTTCATTCCCAAAAATTACCTAGGAGTCCGTGAATCTAAAAGTGTCACATTTAAATAAAAACGGAGGAAGTAACTTAAAATCAACAAGTCAATCTAACCCAACTCAAATACTAATCATGGTTACCTTTTCTTCTAATTAATTTTGCACCTCCATCAATTTGAACGTTCCAAAAACATAGATCTTTCGGGGTAGTAACTTGTATGTAACAATACATGAGATAAACCCAAATATTATTCAAGAAACAACTATTGATTCCATTTATAAATAGATGTTTCACTTTGAACTTCATACTTGTCAATACACAACTTAGAACAACAAATCGCAACCTTATACTGTTTATCACTATGCTAGACTACCCCCACCATGAACACAACTTAGGTTTAGTTAAAATTCAAACGTAGTTATTCTTTTGTCTGTTAAAATTGTGGTTAATTTTAAATTTTTAACTACGCTTGTTAAAGAAACAGTTGAAACTTAACTATAATAATCTCCATTAAAAAAACTTTAATCAATCCAACAAGCTTCACCTAGTATTTTAAATCTTTTGTTATAATCTCTATTTAACTATTGGCTCAAATAGACTTTTAAAGAAAAAAGTCGCAACTTCTAGAAAAATTGTAATTCTAGCACAATAAATCGTAATATTATATCATTATTGCTTACAATTGACCAAGACTATCCACACCATAAACTGAACTTAACTTCAGTTAAAATCTAACTTCTTATAAGAGTTAAGAAAATGTAGGTCGAATAACTTCTTAATGTACTTTATATCTCATAACTTATAAGTAGGATTATAATCAAATTAGGACGAGCTAGTACGACTTGTCTATAGATGAAAACTTTGATTGTCTTCATGTGACCTTCAAAAGGTTAAAGGAGTTAGAAATCAACGACATAAAAGTATAACGTACAATCACAAGTTATATACTTTGCACAGCTATCAAGCAAGACTTAGCCTAACCAAGCAAGACTTGGTCTAGTGGAAAGGAGAGAGTCTTCCAACCTTTAAAGTAGGAATTTCCTTATCATTCCCCCTCTCTCTCAAAGTGCTTGGCCTATTAGGACCCAAGCGGGGTAACGAGTTCCTTCTTCTCAACAAAAAAGAAGAAGCAAGACTTAACCTAGTGGTAAAAGTCTCAAGATCATGGGATTGAACCCAAATAAAATTTTAAATAGTAAGATCGCAATTTCAGTATAAAAAAAATCACAAATTTAGTATAACAAATGGTAACCTAATATTAATTGCAACTGGTCTAGCTAGTCTAGCCACATCATAAATTGGACTTAGGTACAGTTACAACTTAACTATAGTTATCTTTTTCACTTTTGAGACCTTTGTTCAAGATACCGTCAAAACTTAACGACAACTAACTTAAAATTAACAACTCAATCTAACCCAAGTCAAAATACTAATCATGGCTACTTTTTCTTTTATTTTATCATGCACCTCCATCAAATTGATAAAACTAACGTTCCAAAAATATAGACCTTATAAGATAGTCCCTTTATAAGCAACAATACATGAGATAAAAGAAACAACCACTTATTCCATATATAAATAGATGTTTCGTTTTGAATTTAATACTTGTCAATCAACAATCTATTAATATTTCAAATAGTCTATTAATAAAATTTATGAAATGTCGATATTTTGAAAATATACATTGAGATAAGTACAATAACATCTTATATACTAACATTTACTATTTTTGTAGTAGAAAATGCAGAGTATTTGAACAATTTAAAAGTGAAAGGGGAACATTTATTTAGAAACAGGTTGGAGTAGTTTTTTATATATAATATGTGCATTTTACCCTCTCAGTAAGGGAATATAGTGTTCCAATTAACAAAACTAGCCTTATATGCACACAATGTGTGCAAAATTTATTTATTTTTTATGATAAATTATTTTTTATGTAAATTATTAATTAAACAACAAAGGGTAAATTAGGCAATATATTAAGTTTGGTGTCCCACCCCTCTTCCCTTACAGTATAGAGATAAAATTTTTGTTTACGTTTATACCAACCTACCAAAACATGTAGTTAAACTAGATAAATTTAACATATTAACCATTTCGAAACCATATTACGTGAGATTCAAAAATCCTTAGAAGTTTTACCTAACATTGTTTTACTTTTACTACTTAATCCTTGCTTAAAATTTGGCACAGAAAGACTTTTAAAGAAGAAAATCGCAATTTTAGAATAAAATCTCGACTAATTATTTTAGAACAACAAATCATAACCTAACATTGCTTATTACTACGCTTAGCACCCTGAACTAAACTTATTAAGTTTAGGTAAAATTGTATTTAATCTTAACTACTCTTGTTAAAGAAACGGTTAAAATTTAACTATAATAATTTTCCATTTTAAAAAACTTTAAAAAATCCAATAAGCTTCACTTAGCATTTTAAAACTTTTATACTTAAGACTTTTAAAGAAAAAAATCGCCAGTTTAGAAAAAAAATCGTAATTTTAGCACAAGATATCATAACATATTATATTATTTTTGCTTACAATCTATCAAGCCTAGCCACACTATAAACTGAACTTAACTTCGGTTAAAATCTAACTACACTTATCCCTTTTCCTCTTTTCAAACCCGCGATTAATCTTAACTACGATTGGTATAGATACGGTCAAAAACTTAACCATAGTTACTTTTTAAATCAACAACTCACCCTAACCCTAGTTAAATACTAACCATGGTTACTTTTTCTTCTAGGGAATAGAGAACCATGATTAACATTTAACTATCCATTTGGGTAATATAGTTGTAGAAAATGCTAAAAAATTATTAATGCCCATATCAACTTTCCTTTTCTTTTTTCATCCTTGTGTTGAAGAACATAACTTTTTTTTTTCTGTCAAATTTCTCATAAATTTATGAAATATTTAGTTTGTTCTTAGATTAATTTCTGGTGATTTTCATATAAACCAGAGAAAAAAAAAACTCCAAGTTCATTCATGGCGGTCCTTGCATTTAAATTGACTACTCAACAGTAACAATTTGCTGTTTTGGTATAAATCTTACTTATTTGTTCTTTCATTTCTTATATATTGTCATTTTATGCTTAAATTTGTTTAATTTATTTAAATTTGTAGTGTTTGAAAGTGTTCTGTTTGTTTAAAAGATTATACATTTCTAGGGTTTCAGTTTGAATTCGTTGTTATGTGAAATTGAAATGTTGATTTGAGCTGAGTAACTCGCTGAATTCATTTATATGAATGAAGAAGTTGTGAATTTAGTTAATGTAGTGTTGTGACTGTCGTTTGTCGATTCGACATTTTTCCCTCCATTTTTTGGGTTCTTAAGTGGTAGGATCTACATTTTGTAATTTTTTTGGTGAATTGAGTTTTGTTGGTGGTGTTTATGTCTAACTTGTTGCTTTTGTTCATAATTGAACTTGTTCTGGGTTTTGTTTTAGGGCATGTTTGCAGTTTTTTCGTCCTTGTCGTGTTGCTCTTTACTAGTTCTTCAAAGATTTAGACTTGAAGTCTGTTATTTTTTTCTTTTGTATTTTATGTTGTTGAATGGGGTTTTAGTTGTCATTGAAAGCTCTCCGGGATGTTTGTGTTTCTCGAGACATCCTGAAAACCGTTGCTTTACATCGTTGTTTGTTGTTTTGTAAGCCTTTATACATATAGATAAGCAAAGAGAAGGGCTTAGGAATGTTTTGTTTGTATCAAGAGTTTGTGTCGAGTGATTCTGTTACCTAGTTTACGTAGTCAAAACTTAATTCGAAGGCGACAAATATGCATTTGTTGGAATCTATACCTTTATTATCTTCCCATATCGGACTAGCTACGTGTTCATATATCCTTCATATGAGTAAGAAGACAAGTAGTGTCAAAATCTTATGTTAGAATGGTTGTTTTATACATTCCTTTTTTTGCAATTGGATTTGAGAAGGTAACGCCCGTTGCACTGGAAATATGGTTTAAAACATGCTTTATGTGTCTTGATTTGCTTGCATGGTTGAAGACTTGAAGTCCAAGTATATTCTGTGCTGTTTTAGCCCATACCAACTGAGCTCCATTGGCCATTGTTGTACGCCATTGTTATAGGATGAATGAGTGAGAAAGCCAGTGACAAAAGTTGATCAGTCACTAATCTTTTTACTTCATTTTCTAAAAGCCTTTATACACAAGGGACAACAGAGAAAAGGGCGTAGGATTGTTGAAATTTACGTAGGTAACTTTGAAAAAGAGGTTTGTTTGTATCGAAGTTCGTGTTGAGTGATTATGTTAGTTTTGGTTGTTTGTCAGGACATAATTCGAAGCCGACAAATTTGCAATTGTTGTGATCGTTGACTTCATTATCTTTCCGTTTCGGATAAGCTACGTGTTCGTATATCCTTTCTTATGAGTTAAAAGACAAGTATCGACAATTTTTTCCCCTGGAATGGCTGTTTTTCACATTTTATTTAGAATAATATGATTTGATAAAGCAATATAATGTAATGCCTATTGCAGCGGTATATATTGTTCTAAACATACTTTATGTGTCTTGATTTGCTTGCTTGCTTGAGGTTAAAGTATATTCTGTTTTCAGTCCATACCAATTAAGGCCAATTTCCCATTTAAGTTACAATTCATGTTACCGTGTCTTTTGTGAGGGGTATGGTGGTGTAGACAATCATCTCTTGAGACCTATTCTGGAGGATTCTCAATTTAGAGTTTGTTTTTGTATTGTTGGACAGGGTTTATGATGTGCTTTTGGCTTCTTGTCTGGTAAGCAAGCAAGGGAGCCCCTGGCTTCGTCCCTTCGTCTTGCCTCATCTGTCTATTCCTTACTCGGTTCAGTCAGATTATTCAGTCTTGCCTTAGTATCCAAGTGAGGCTTAGGTATGTGAAAAGCATGTTGGCTTTTCTCTTTTGTGGATTTTGTTTATTTTTTAGCAAAACTACGAGTGAATTGCTTATTTCAATGGACAAGTGATTGCAATTGGCCTGGAAAGTACACAGGCCGTCTCACTTCTTCTAACTGAAAAGTCTAATAATCTTCAGCCCATTATTCTCATATAAATCTTGTATAGGGCAGGGTAGGTCTTTAGGGTTAGGGTTTGAGTTTTTTCATTAGAGGGGACGTATTTTATGGCAAGAACAATCTAATACGAGTAATATCAATAGAGGGAAAAAAAGCCCTTCAAGTTACCCCCGCAATCAAAGGGGTCTGTTTCAAGTAAAGCCTGAAAACTGAAGCAGGCTAAATTTATTGCTCAAATTTTCTGGATCAATTAGCTTCTTCGATATTATTATTATTATTGACCCTGTAAAAACATTTTGCTCCGTGTTTTGAGTTGACGCAGTAAATGACGCTTATTATGCCCAAGATTTGTCTTAGTTTATCTAGGTCATAGAAATGAAGTGCCACATATTAAAAAGGAATGAGCTTGATGGAATAAGAATAGAATGGCATGCATCAGTTCCAAGTTCCAACAAGTGTTGCTTGACTCTAATGTGATGACCCTTACCTCGAGTCCATCCTTTTATGACCGTCAATGTTTGGAATGTCATTTTCTGGCTGGTTTAGAAGATTTGTAGATCGAACTACGCGAGCTGCGCTGTATGAAGGTTTTTATTGCAGATTAAATGCTTATTTGAGGGCCATGGATTTTATGCATGTCTTATGGAACTCCGTACGTCTTTCACGTTCTCGTTCAATGACTAGGAGATTTTGTTCATTCGCCTCCCTCTCAACAGTATTCGTGTATTATTTTGTCTTCCCCTATTTGCTATCTTAATGTAGCTACTAAAGACCTGTTTCAATTCAGTTCAGATCAAGTACTATTTTTAGTCCCACATTTCACTATTTCCCTAAGTTCAGTTATTTTCAACCAAAGAGAACAAACCCTAAGTGATAATTTGACGAATGACTATAATAATAACCAATTCAACTTTAAAAGGAAACAGAAATCATGTAGCCTGTATAATTGTAATGGCTGTTTGGAGAAACAAATAAGGAAGTATCTTTATGGGATATAAGTAGTGTATTTTCCTCCTTATCTGTTATCCCACACCTGTTGTTCTCTTTGGACCTCACTGTTCCAGTACTCGTGCAATGTGTCAAGTGGCAATGTGATACAAATACAATATAACTGTATTAGAGGCCAACCATGAATTGATGTAATGGGATAGCTGAAGGTGTGGGCATCTTAGTATTCAATTTTTTTTGTGGAAAAGTGAAAAAAGTTATAGCTTGCTATGATATAAGAAACAATCCACAATTTCAGAGACTCAGATAGTGCTTTTTTGGAGACTCTAAGGCTTGATTTTGAGATTCTCTTGTATCAAGTAAAGTTCTGTACAGATGCGAATATGGGATCCAAGGTAGTCTATGGTACATTTTGGCATTTTGCTGGCTTACATTCATGCAGATTCTGTTGCATATCGTGTTCAGCTAGGAAGTTTTTGTTTACCCTTTAGTGCCTTCTCCAGCAAGTTAAGCATGACATAATTTTCACGTGACCATGATGTTGCTATGATAAACTTTGTGGTTTGCAATTATACTATTTTGTGCTCAGTTAAGGGAGAGAGAACTTTTAGATTGTTTCATTCCGGAGGCCTACAAGAAACAAGTTCCGATACTTGAGCCAGATTGCTTGTGTATTCGTGTCTAGATTTCTTTTGTTTGTCTGCTTCTTTCGCCTCTTCTTTACATGTCTTTTTTAATCATATAACTTAATCGTTTGTGTGTCACTGTGCAATTGTTTTCTTCCTTTTATACGTATTGGCTGTAGGCGTATACAAATAAATATTTGCATCTTATTGGTGATTACTTTCATTATACTTTGTTCTTCTATGCTTATATGTACGTGCCTGTTTGGATCATAATTTTGAAGTATGTTTTAGTAATATGCTTGCCAGATAGGAAACCAACTAAAGGATCCACATTTTACATGCATCTATGTTAGCAAGTCTAGTGATAAAACAACCGACAAAAAGATTTACATTTTTGGATTTTGTCAGAAGTTGGAAGCTATTAATTTTTCATTGCTGACATGATTAGGAAGTTTTGACTGGTTTAATGGGTTTTTATTTTTCTATTTGATATGCAAGTTGAAGCATTGTGTGTTCAGACATTTTCTAGTTCTTTTGCAGTTTCTTACTACATCTATTTGCTAACAAGCATTAATTTGGACTTTGGATGATGATGTTTATATTTTGCTCTACGAGAAGCAATTAATTTGTGGCAACTCAATTCTTATTATTCCCTTCATCTTTCTTAGATAGAAGAAAGGTTGTTCCATTTTCACATATGATCTAAACCTGGGTCAACATGTATATAGTTTTTATCCAGTTTCTAATATTTGTTATTGTATCGTGTTATTCGCATTAACCTCTCATAACTTATTGTAAGTTTTTCCCTGGACTAGAATGACATATTTCTAGTAATACGGGCATTTTTGTGGGACAGATATCCCCACTCTGTGAACTATTAAAACAAACAGATAAGCGCACATTCCATAGATTTTACATGTTAAGTATGACCTATGATATGCTTTACATACTAAAATGATAGTTCTATGACTTCTATCTAAAAGATTTTCTACTCATTGTCAAATTCAGTAAAACACCTAGGCTCACTCAATCATGTCCATTTTTCTAAATGTTACAGATGTAGATATCTTATGACTTATTGAATCTGCTGCATTTGTAGAAGTTTTGTAGATTCATAGTGAAGCTTTCAAATACATGGTGCATGTTGCTATTTCAAATGCATATATTGCTTGTTTTATTTTCTTTGTTCACCTATCACTTTAAAAGATGAAGCATTTCTGAGACAGTTTTATGTTGGTTTCCAGGTAGAATTGGTGAAAACTCGATCTATTTATTCTGTCATCTGTGCTTGCTTGAAGCTTTGCTGTGGTTTGGTAAAGAAATATGTTTCAGAATACTGAAGTGAAGTTATTTGGTAAGTATGCTACAATTTAGGGTCTTCTTGGCTTCTTCAACATGTAAAACTTCGCAAATATTTTGACATTTCCTTCCCTTTTTCGGTACATTGAATGATTTTGATAGCATATCTGAAACAGCAACTGGTGATTTGTTTCTTAAAGAACTTTAAAAGAGATATTTCATAAGCTCCATTTTTTATTAATTTAAAAAGAGAGGAGGAAAGGAGAACTCTGCAGCACACATAAAGTGACAGCACTAAACAGATAGCTGCTATTAGAATAAATTACTGAAATTAAAATTGGATCTTTAGAATAAATTGGATTCTTAACTCTGTAAGAAAATCCTAGTCTAATGGATGGCATGGCGTGATTGCGGAAGCAGCAAGAGTAAAGCTTGGACTTTTGAGGTTACCTTTTATGGCCCTTGTCACTTTACCCTGTAGTGTCTGGTCTTTGTATCTATATCTATCTTGATTTTGATGGACGTTTTATATGTGACCCATATTTTCTAAATATGTTAATTGTTATAAGTTGTAACATATTTCTGCGCTTTTTCTTCCTTATAACTTTTTAAAGCTCTTGATGATGTCATTGGTGACACTTTTGTTCAATTTTAGCCTAAATAAATGCTAGGTGAACACATGAAAATTCGAGGTTTCACTTTCTAGGCAATATGGTTGTTTTGTTTGGCTGGTATCGGCCTTGTTTTATGCTCCATCCTTTGAAAGCTATCACAACCTATATAAGAAATATTGTCTATTGGATTTGTGGCCAAAGAGAGGTGCTAGGTTCTTCTGTAATTACAAGTTTGGTTCTATGAATTTCTTGCAACTAGCAAGCTGTCAATCAAAGAAATATAGGGGGGAAAATATTCTAAGAACTTCCAATTGGACATTCAAATCATGCATGTCTTAAACAAAAAAAAGGTTCTTTTGTTTCCTCCATCTAGCTCCTGTTTGGCACATAGCCAACTATTTACTTTATACAAGAGAGGAACTTTAGAAAAACATAGAGAATGCCACTCAAGCATAACACATCATGAAATAAATTTTGATTCAAAAAAAAAATAGCTTTCTAAGATGGTTGAAATAATGTTGGCACTAGGAGAAAAGTAGAGTTTGATTTTCATTAGACAGTCAAAGAAACTATTGAAATGAAGATAAGTGTACCTTTTGCTACATATCAAAAAAGATTATAATCATTGTTTGACCAAAAAGAGTTCGAATCATGATTTGTAATAAAGCAATAGGAGTATATCATATATGCTTATATCTAAAAAAAAGATTTCTTATGGTTGAAGATTGAAATAATTGTAGATAAGTTGGATTTATCACACCCAAAATTTGAATAGAGTATGATTGTAGTCTTATGAAAGAATTGTAGATAAGTTGGATAGATCACAGTCATCACACCCAAAATTATAATAGAGTATGATTGTAGTCTTATGAGACAATATGAAAACATTAAGAAGAAAGATTATATTACTATTATTGTGATTTTCTGAATTCCCATAATACTTCGTTACTAGTGTTTATCTTGCTTAGAAGTCCCTTTTGCATTTTTGGTGGTAATGAAGCTTACAACTTACAATACAAACGGCTCAACTTATTTTCGGGTGGGGAGTCTGGTTGGAGCTTGAAATATTGCCTAATTCCTAGATCAATTTCAGTTAAGTACCACTTTAGACAACTTGCTAATCTTTGACCATATCCATTCGATAGCGTTCGGCAGACTGGGGTAAATGGCTGTGCAGTTTTCCTTTTCCAAATACCTTTTCATGTGAATTTTGCATCAAGTTCTATTTGGAAATATTTGTTTGATAAGTAATTAAGTAGTTTATATTAGTTAGTGAACTCCCTTTTCTTTACTTTTTACGTAGGTAGCATCATTTAGATGCTGAAAACCACCCTCTAACTTTATCATAGACTTGGTCCAGAAAAGGAAAATATTCTCTCTCGTTTCTTGAATGCAATGATGGACTTTAGGAGAATCCCATAATCTAGTGAAATCTTATGTTGCCTTTTTGCTGTGTATTGCCCTTTAATTGGTCTTATCTCATCCTCTAATATATTTTGTTAAATAGAACAGGTCTTGGTTGATGGAAGCTATAAGCAGTCCTTCACTTCTGCAGTCTGACAATCTTAATCTAGTGTGGTTGATTTGGCAGGGGTTCCGATATTGTTCTGTGGAACCCCATTTGAATCAAGCACCAATCAGAGTGAGGCTTTAAGGTAGGAGAGGCAAGATTGGAAAAGATGGAGTGCAATAAAGATGAAGCCATGAGGGCAAAAGATATTGCTATCAGGAAGTTTACGGAAAAAGATTTTGCTGGTGCAAAGAAGTTTGCACTGAAGGCTCAGGCTGTTTATAGTGGGCTTGAGGGCATTGGACAGATGATAGCTGCGCTTGAGGTATATACATCAGCTGAGAATAAAATAAATGGAGAGATGGATATGTATGGCATACTTGGTGTTACTCCACTAGCTGACGACGAGACCATAAAAAAACACTACAGAAAACTGCTACTTCAGCTTCATCCTGATAAAAACAAGTTCATGGGTGCCGATGGTGCTTTTCAGCTTGTGACGGAAGCTTTTAATTTCTTATCTGACAAAGCTAAAAGATCAGCTTACAATAGCCGGCGTAATATTAAATATGCCCAGCAGAAGGCAGCAGCATCTGCAGGCAGTGGGCAGTTCCAGCAGAAGTTTCCAACTCATGTTACAGTGCCACCGTACAACACTGGCAAAACAGCTGATCAAAAGGTTCCAACTCAGAGAGGTGTTTTTGGTTCCAGCAGAACAGCTGAACAAACTTTTAGGAACCATTGCAGTAGTTCCTCCCAACAGAAAGTCCCTACTCAAAGTGGGTGTTCAGCAGTCCCTTCTCCGGCTAACGGTCATCATAAGCATTCAAGTTCCAGTTCTTCACGTGGAAAGGCATCAAAGAGTAACAGTCAAAAAGCTTCTGCATCACCCCAATCATTCTTTAAGAAAGATGATACATTCTGGACCATGTGCACTAGATGCAAAATGCAGTATGAGTATATGCGAGTTTATTGCAATCAGATTCTTAAATGCCCGCATTGTCAAATGGGCTTTGCGGCTGTAGAAGTGCCTCCACCGTCAAATCTCTCCCCGATTCGCCCTCCAAAACATCGAAAGCAGACTTCGAGCTCAGGACCTCAAATGTCCGGGGCTAAGAATTCATCTGGTGTTGCAAGTGCTCGTTGGAGCCCTCTGTTCGGAACAACAACTTATAGCAGCACAGTTCAAAATAATTCCTTCGGTACTAAAAGTGCTGAGAACACTGCATCTGCTTATTCCCAAGCTGCTCGTGATCAACATCTGGCAGCTGAGAAATCTAAGAGAGAAAATGAGGCGGCCAAAGTAGCTGGTAAACGAGAGAGGAGCAATGATCCTGGATTTGTCACAAGTGGAGAGGGTGCCTTCAAAAAGATGAGGGAAATGGATGGTCGTGTTAATAATTCTGGGGGCAGCATTCCAAGTCAATCAGGGATGGGAAACTGGGAAAGCGGCTTGGGAATTCCACCTGGGCGGAGCATAGGAAACTCAGAAGTAGGAAGAACACAATATTTTACCGGATATAATTCAAAGTTGAATAATGTTAACAGAGAATTCTCAGTTGTCGAACTTAGAAAGATGTTGACTGATAAAGCACTTCTGGAGATACGCAAGAAACTGAGAGAATGGAAGCAGGCCAAAGAGGCCAGGATTGCTGCCAAAGAGAAAGAGAAGGCCAAACAAAAAGAGAGGCAGAAGACAAAACTTGCAAATGATGTTGCCATGCAAGAGGCTGGGAATCATAAGAAATCTCCTCGGGCTGGTGATGCTGAGCTAGAGGCTGTTGAGATGATCACCATGACTGTGCCAGATCCAGATTTTCATGTCTTTGATCTAGATAGATCAGAAAGGTGTTTCGAAGACAATCAGGTGTGGGCAGCATATGATAGTGCTGACGGAATGCCCCGTTTTTATGCCATGATCCATGAGGTCATTTCATTGGATCCATTTAAGGTGAGGCTTAGTTGGCTGAACTCCAGAAGCAGCATTGAGTTTGGTCCTTTGGATTGGATAGGTCATGGTTTCATCAAAACTTGCGGGGATTTCTGGGTTGGAAGGCGTGAAATAAGCCATTCACTGAATACATTCTCACACAAAGTCAGGTGGGTTAAAGGAAACCGCGGAGTTATCCAGATCTACCCACAAAAAGGAGAGATTTGGGCTCTATACAAGAATTGGTCTCCTGATTGGAACACAGAAACCCCGGAAGAAGTTGTACATGTCTACGACATGGTGGAAGTGCTTGCTGACTATAGCGAAGACCTAGGTGTGCGTGTTGCTCCTCTTGTAAAAGCTTCTGGTTTTCTAACTGTCTTCTCTAAGCAGCCTGACCTTAAGGAGGTGAAGCAGATTCCAAAGGAGGAAATGTTCAGATTCTCTCACCAGGTTCCCAGCCATGTACTCACAGGTGAAGAAGGCCCGAACGCTCCAAAGGGTTGTGTAGAACTAGATCCTGCTGCAACTCCATCAGAACTTCTTCAGGTGACTGCATCAAGTATCAAGGATCGCACTGTGGAAACAGGCTCAATTGCTGAATAGGTAGGCCTGATTAGTTTGCTTAGTTGAGATGAAGCAGCAGTATCAAATTTAGCTGGTATTTTGACTTGAAATCTTGGTTAGAACTTGCATTGAAGGGCTGAACTTTTGTTCAATTTAATTTCTTTTTGGTTTGTGGAAAAGGGGTATAGGGCACACAGAACTTCTTGGTTTTGCTCATATACACTGAGCAACATCTTGAAGTTTGCTTCACAGTTTTTGTTTAGAATAGTGGTAATTTAGAGGGGGGAGTTTAGCTGGTTAATGTAGGATTATAGATCAAACCTTTTCGCTACATCGGGTCAAGGATGACGGATATCCTCCAAACCTGCTTTTGTTTCTGGAACCTAACTGTACATTATTTTGCTGTAAATCCATGCAGGATTTTTCTTTGGCCCTTGTACCATTTTGCTCATCATTATGATTATCATTTTTTAGCTTGAGCATGTCAAATAAGAATCTTTGCTTATTAGTTTTTTTTTTTTTTTGACTTTTGGCGTGGCCATACGAAATTTCACCCAAGCCAACTGATCGTCTAGCTACCAATTCAGGGTGGTTATATTTAAATGTCGCTCGAGGCCTCGAGCCAATAACTGATCGTCTTGCTACCAGGGAGGTTAGGCCGAAGCAAAGACATCAAGAGGAGAGTCAGAAGATTTGACTAGTTTCTTCAATAGGTTGCTTTCACATTTATTGTTTGGGAATTATATCATGGTCCCCTTAGTACGGAGCCTTGTTATGCTAGGCAACTCTCCATATTATGCATGCCACACAAACGTTCCTGTCAACCACAAAGCGATTCTGTATTGGTGGATGCTAACTAGTTAAGATGAGTATTGGACTATTGGTTAGTGGTACCCAATATTTGAACCACTGTTGGTCTATTATCTGTGTTTGTGGCTTCTTGACTAGTCATAAATAGAAAAAGAAAAGAAGTGACTCCTCTTATATTAAGGCAGATTAGTACATGCAGCGTAATGAATATACTCCCTCTATCTCATTTTGATATACTTATTTTTCGTTTTAGGCCGTTTTAAAAAGATATACCTATATAGAATCTTTTCTATTTATATACATTTTTTCTCCCCATTTTATCCTTCAATATCTAAACATTTATCTACCTTTTACTCATTTGTACTTTAATGGTCCTCACCTTTGAGTAAACATAAAGCAATAAGGACAAAAAAATACATGGAAATTATTAAAATAAACACAAGATTCCCCTATGATTCTATTTGCCTTGGTTTTCCCCCATATTCCAAATGGGTATATCAAAAATGAAACGGAGCGAGTACTTTTTAATAATGCAGTCTACAAACTCTGTCTCGCTTCGGTAACTCATACTCAAAAGTTACTAAGGTCAAAGTGGCACCTGTCAAAGCATTCCATATCGATTGGGTCTATCGCTGGGGCCTTATTGGAAAGAGCGCGGCCCAATAAGGGCAACAGATCAAGCTAGATTGGTGTTCATGTTGACGATTTTTGATGTGAATTCGAAATACAAACACAATTTGAACACCACAAAAATTTTACCCATTTATTGTGTTTTATATTTGTATTTACTTGTAAGAAGTGTTTTTTTATATAGTTTTGAACTAATTCGAAATCAACCCAAAAACCGAACGTGAACTCGACTAGTTGGCCTAAACTGCTAGGCTACGAAACTTTTATGGGGAAGCAGGGAAGGGAGAACAGTTTGCTCCAAATTAAGCACCTCTGTCTTGTTGTCAAGTGCTTTACATAAGGAGTTATCTCGTACTCTGGTAGCATGATTTACGTGGGTAGTTTAATGTTGCTAGTGCTTGTTTTCATGACAATACCCTAATTCATTAGGGTGTTGGGTTTGGTATGTTAAGTTTTGGCATCTAACAAGTAGCAAGTTGTTTATTTTTCCAAGATACAAATATAAAGTTAGGGGACTCTTCTTTCAAAAGTGAACCCTAAACTATCTAAAAGAACTATATAATTAAGATACATATCGTACTATTAATGAAAATGGGGGGGGGATCTTGCTTGAGCCGGGAAGTAAAGAAGGCGTCCGATAACTATAGACTCTGTTAGAAATTTAGTTCCCGCTCCAATCAGGTTCCTCAAAGTGTGGTCCTGATATACAAAGACTATGTGAAATTGACTTATATTGACTCTTTCTAGGAAAAAAATACTTCCTCCGTTTTTTATTAGTTGACCTGTTTCTTTTATCACGTTTGCCAACGCGTGATTTCAATCACTTTTATCTTGGAAAATTGATGAGTAAAAATTATAAAAATATGATATTTTGAAAATATATAATGAGACGAATCTAACAAGACCCCACATGACTATATTTTCTCTTATGTATAAATCACAAAAGATAGTCAAAGTAGATTATGTGAATAGTGTCAAAAGTCAAAACGTGTCAACTAAAAAAAACGGAGGAAGTAGTAAATAGAACACAGTGGAAATCACAATAAAGTGTAAGTTTTGTCTTTTAATAAAAAAAAAGAGAATACAATAACATCATTTTTCTTACAAGCGTATTAACAAAAATCGTTTATATGATTCTTTTTTGTTTTACTTATTTGCTTTTGCACGATTTAATAAACATCGTATTTTGGGCGTTAATAATTTTGTTTAGGAATTAGTGGTAATTATGGAAAACTTAATATTATGAAGGTACACATGGAAACGAATTCAACAAGACCATAGTCAATTTTTAAAGTTTGACAAGAATGTTCCAAATAAGCAAGATAAAGCACTATGATGAGAGTCTCAATTTCATAAAATAAAGATTGATAGAAGGCACAAAATCACTTAAAAGCTTAATAGAAGACATAAAATCACTTAAAAGCTTATGGGATAGCGACATCACATAGGATCTCATGTATTACTTTTGACTCGCACATTGCACACGTTTAAAAGGTAGTTTCTAGTAACTTAACATTAAAATAAGTTGAAACTAGTCTTTTGCCCGAGCCATGCTTGGAATGCAATGAAAATAGATAATAGTTGTACGTTTCAAAATAAACATATAGGTTTATAATTGTGACAAAGGGAATACAAATTTGGAATCTTTAGGGTTTTTTTCTTAGCAAAACTTTTTTACAATCAACCAAATCTTAAAATCAATTAGAATTTTATGGATATGACAAATTGACAATAAATCTTTTATGAAATTTATGATAAAAAAAACCATAAGAAATTTTTAGGCGGGAAAATATCAAACAAGAGAGTGATATGTGTCCTTGTTGGTTTTTATGTTAGTATAATATGATAGATGGTAAAAAGATAGATATATAAGTAATAGAAGCTAACCTAGTAGAAAAGAATGTTAAAAGGTGACAAAAGATCCATAAGGCCACTAATTTATTAGCTCTTAGATTAAATGCTTGTTTGGTTGATATAAAAAAATACGGGAAATAAAAATTTCTAGGAATTTGTATATGAGTGAATTGTTTGGTTGACAACAATTTGTAAAACTCGAGAAATTAGAAATTCCAGAAATTTCAATTTCTCACAGAATGGAGGAAATTACTTATCTAAAATCCCCTAGATAGGTAGAAATTCCCATATATAGGATTTTCCTTCTCCCATTGCCTACAAGTTGGATCGAATATATAATTCTACTATGATAAAAACATGAGTCTATCCATCTGCAATTTTGAAGTACAACTTGATTTAATTCAAATTGATTGTAAACAAACAACTTACATTTGTTGTGATACGGCATAAATTTCCATCAGTAACGAACCAAAATCTAGTAGAATGCAAATAAAAATAAAGTCTCTAAACTTTCACAAGTAGAGAGATAAAACTAAATACTTCATCCGTTTCAAAATAGATGTCACATTGTTATTAAAACGGACTCATAGGCAAAATTTCTAAAGCATGTTTAAGTACATAATTAAGCAATATAATCAGCTATCAACTCCAACCAAAAAACCGCCACGAAACCTACTGCCACCACCACCCACCGCCACCTCCACCAACGAAACCACCACAGAAACCACCGCCACCACCACCCACATCCATCTCCACCGACGAAACCCACCGAAATCCACCCACAGGCCACCTCCACTCATTGAAACCCACTGAAATCCCACCGAAAACCCACTGAAATCTTCCCTCTGCAACCTCCAACCATTCACACCTCCATTTTCTCTCTCCTCTGCAACAATGTCAAAACCACCACAACCACACTCCATAAACCTGCGCGACTTCTCCACAACCCTACACATTACGCCGTCGCACTCCGCAACAACACCCAATTATAACTCACCTCCTCTTTTCTCTCCCCAAACCCGCTAACCCTAACCAATACCTCGAAACTGATTTGGTTGGTGGGTAGGTTTGGTGGTGGTGGCTGGCGACTTCAAAACTGGGTTTGGTTGGTGGTGGTGATGGCGAATCGGGCTTTGGTTGGTGGTGGTTGGTGCTGGAGAATCAGGGTTAGTTGGTGGTGGTTGGTGATGGCGAATCGGGGTTGGTTGGTGGTGGTTAGTGCTGGAGAATCAAGGTTGGGTGGTGGTTAGTGGTGGCGACTTTGAAAGATGGAGGGTAGTGCTGTCGAATTTGGTTTTTTGGTGGTGGTTGGTTTGGGTGGTAGATAAGGCTAGGTTGGGTGGTGGTGGTGAGTTTAGTGGTGAGAGAGGGGCTGTGAGTGGGTAGAGTAGAAGAGAGAGGGATAGGTGGGTAAAATTAATTTATAATTAAGTAAGTTAATTAGAATAATTAAACATGTTTAATGTATTTAGTAAGGGTAAAGTTGTCCTTTCACCCACTAAACCTTACTAAATAAGGAAAAAAACATTGTGGCATCTATTTTGAAACACCCATATTTGTACAATGTGGCATCAATTTTGAAACGGAGGAAGTATATGGGTAGAATGACTCTAGCAAAATTTTTTTTAATGAAACTTTAATACCAATACTTTAGTTTAAAGAGGTGGGAGCAAAATTGACTTGGAATCATATATTGCCTATATCACTATGCTTGGGGATTCACTATTAACTATATACTGAACAACACACTACTGTAATTTAATAAGTGACCGCATAAAGTTAACAAATTAAACTTTCTTCAAAATAGTAATAGCAATAAATTCGAAACGACTTTTAAATTATCAGAAGTCATAACTAACAAGATTAACAAATAACACAACCCTCGTACTTGTTCCATAAAGCAAAACAACTCAACTACCGACTTGTTCCGTCATACACGTGACATCCTCATATAGAAAGTCGTTTAAATAACTGATATGTCTATAATACCGGAAAGCATAAATAAGGTAATAACAAATTGGATAAGAGGAAAAAAAAACCTCCTTAACTCATATCCGAAAACCAATACTATACTCAAAAACATTAAAATACCATATCCTTTCCCTTCTTATAATAGTTTAAAATAATCTAATAAGATCTAGATAATGTTCAATTAATCATACACCCGGATATAAAATGAATATTTTTTTAGCTTTATCATTTATTCTATACTAAAAAAGGAACAACATAGTAATCTTCCTTAAAACATAAAAAGAAATAATTCCAAAAACATAAATAACATGCACAAATTAATAATTTAACAATCCACTTTTTCCTCTTTAAAAAATCAATTTATAGACAAAAAAAATATATCTTATACCCAAAATTCCTAATAATTCTAAAACCCTCCATCAAAGTTTTTCAACCTTCCTCCATCTATATATACTCCCCTCATTCATCGCAAAACTCTTCCCTCCTCTTTCTCCTCTCTCTCTTCTTCTTCTTCTTCTTCAGAGATCTCCACCTCCATTATCATCCATTAATTTGTAGATTACTTCCGGTAAGCTTTCTCTCTCTTCTCCTTTTATTTACTTTTATATTTTCTGTGTGCACTCTTCTACCTTCTTGAGTTTCCGACGATGTTTCGACTAGCTCGGAATTATTCCGACCTGTTCGGTATCACGGTCAGTTTCTATATATTTTTTAAAAACTTTTTTACTTGTGTTCGGTGAATCTCGCCGTAAACCACGGCGAAAAAACCAAACGAAAAAAACGGTTGAGGTTCGTTTCAGTTCATAATTAACATGCTTCACGCGCTTTTCACCTCGTGAAATGTCACTTCCACTTACGTTTAAATGTTTGTGTCAGAAATAAGCGCGTGCAATACACCTCTAAAAGTGAGAGTAGTGTTTTTTAGGGGGTTTTCCGTTACTTCAGTTGAGGTACGATTATTATGTGCATGTCAGATTCTTAGCTGAGGTAAATGTACCGTACACGTGGCAGGTTTTGAGGTGGTTTGTTGACTATGAGTCTTGGGGTCCCCAATTTTTATTTGACTTTTTTTTAAGTTTGTCAAAATTCTTGTACTTTATTTGTTCATCCTATGTAGAATTTAATACTTCCTCCGTTTTCGAATACATGCAACAAAGGAATTTTTTATGTCTCTCAAAAATTACCCTTTTGTTGCATCTATTAAAAAACGGAGAAAGTATTTTGTTTTGGAATTTTTGTATTAATTTTTTTTTAAAAATTCCTAGGATGGTTTCTATTGGTGATTTGAGCATATAGCTTGAAGATTTTTTTCCATCCTTTTCTAGATTATGTTAACACGTTTGATGTTGTAGATCTATGAGAATATTCAATAATTTTAAGAAAAATGATGTCTTTTTCGATTTGTTAAATTTTTATAGGTAGAGCCTAAATCATGTATATTTAAACATTTACAACTTTATTAATTTATGTTTGTGTTAAACTAAATATTTAAATGACGGTTTACTAAACGATATTAATCAATAGAATGAACCAGATATTCTCTTGCAGTAAGAAATCTTTTAGGAGTTGTCAATACGTAAATGCTTTATGTAGTATTGAAAGACCAATGTATAGTAAACAAAAATAGACACTTTAACTACTTTTGATGTTGATGTCGTTTCTCAAAATTACAATTTACTAGATTCCTTACATATTTTTAGATGTTTGCCTTTTCTAATCTAAGGGCCTGTTTAGATTTACTGAAAACAACTGAACTGATTGGTGCTGAATAATAATTATGATGATGGGTAATAATAATGAATAATTATTAATGAATAATAATAATTGTATTTTGGACATTTTTAAATGATAATTATAAATAATAATAATAATAATAATAATAATAATAATGATTAATGATTATAATGATAATTAATAAAAATTATTTTATAGTCTTTGTATTAATATTTTAATACCTGGTGATGATTATATAATAACAATAATATCTTAGAATTAAATTAATATTACTATTTTAATTATTAGATTTAATTATATATAAATATTTAGTAATAAAATAATGATTGGGTCGGACCGTGCAAAATTACATCATAAATTGTTTTAACGTGATTTGATTGGATTATGGGCTGAAAACGCGCGTTTTTAACCTAAACCATGTTCCTCCATAATGATACTAGTAATAATAATGAATAAAGCTATAATAAAAAAATTGTATACAAATAATAATAATAATACTTAATAATAATGATATAAAAATAAATAAATAATAATAATAATATAATAATAATAATAAAAGCAATTAGTAAAATAAATTAGACCAACATAATAATATTTAACAAAATGGTTATAAAAGAACTGAACTGATTGGAACTGAACTGAACTGATTGGAGCTGAACTGAACTGAATTGAAATTAAGCTAATCTAAACAGGCCCTAAATCTGATACTTAATTGATGTTAACTTCGAATAAGTTTGCTTTACCTAATTTAGCATCAATTTTTTCTTCAATTGATTTGAACTTAATAGCCCTGATTTTAAGCTATCAGAATTATTTTTTTTTATTGAATTTGAGTAGTCTAAAATGATCGTGAACTGAACTTATTATATATGACCTATGAAAACATTTTTTTTCAGGTTAGAAGATCAAAATCCCCACTTAAATACAAATTTTAAGGGGTTAAATAAGTTATGTATGTGTACATCATTAATGAGACGATTTTTAAACCTTCTTCTACATTTAATGCCTACATATTCGCATGTTTGTTTCAGCAATGCAACTACTACCGTTATAGTTACATACATCATATATGTGTAAATCTAAGTATTTTGAACGAGCCTTTTGATTTTCCAACCTTCTTGTTTTTCAAAAAATTATTAGAGTAGGTATAGTCACAAAATTTAAGCCTACATTTTTCCTAATAAGTCATTCCATCCTACTCTAATCCACCACTATTGATACACATCTTGTACCCAAGTCGCCCATTCTTCTTTGAGTCCTTTGTTTCCCTTTGAATCTTGGAGCAAAGCACATAATATATAAAAATAACCCAGACTTACATAATAATTTAAAATGGCCATTGAATGAGTTAAATTGGTTATTAAATAATGCAAAAAGGTGATTATTTAAGGGACTAAACTAGTCATTGAATTTAAAAATAGTTGTCAATCCTACTCTTAATATTAGACTTAAACCTCTACCGAATTTTAGTTTAAAAATAGGTAGTCTCCTACAATGCCATTCTATTCTAAAAATAACATTGGCTGAACATGATTGAAATTATAACTCAAAATTTTCACTCCATACTAAAAGAAGTTGAAACATTCTTTTACATTTCCTAAATCTTTATTATTTTTGGGGATCAAGGAAAGATTCAATGTACTTCACAAAGTTTTTGTTCTTTTTGACGTCTCAAACTATTTTTTAACAAAAACAAAGTTACAGAATATTCTTCTACTGGAGTAAAACTATTTTTTCCCCACTCCTTTATATTATGATGATTTAGTACCTTGAATCTGTTTGTTTTTTCTAGCTCTATGACTAGCACATTAAGTACCTTGAACTTGTATAGGTTTGACAAACTTTGTCTAGTCGAGATTAATGCCTCTCTTTCCATATCTCTGTATCATTTTTATATTGGATTTTTCAGTGATGAGATCCCAAAGATTATTTTTGTGTCTCACATGGTTTGACTTTCTCACATTTTTGTCATTGCAACTATTTCTTGATAAAGCATGCACAATGCACTATATCAAGGGATAGGGCTACTTTGCCATATAGTACAACTTTACTATCAATATTTATATCAGGATCAATCAAAGGACCAAGGTGTTATAAACCCGTCCTCTTGCTTAGAAAAAATTAATTGTACACTCAATTAATTATTATTAACTTTCAAGCTATATAATTCTAAAAAGTTTCTTAAGAAGAAGACTTCGGCCTTCCTGCCATTTAGAAGTTCCTCCCCAAACCAAAAAAGTAGCTAAAATAAGAACATATACGCCACCAGATATCTATTTTTCAGTGAAACGACGGATATCCACCATCGGTAGCAGTGACTATTCCATTCGTATAGAGCGCTCTATTAAGTGTAAAAGGCTGACCAGTGATCCTTTTCCATTTCTCAAAGTCCAAATTTGAACACCCTACTAATTGATTAAGAGATAAAAGTGACTTAATAATGTGATAAGACCAACTTGGTTGTCCCAAATATCTATTCAAAGCTCTATAATATATTAATATATAATCCATCCGTTTTCTTTTATTTGTTACGCTTTCCTTTCTAGTCTGTTTCTTTTTAATTGTTAGACTTTTATTTTCTCTATTTATGGTAAAATATCACATCTTTTTATCTCTCTTTTTCCATATTTTTGGGGCCCATTTGTCTCCTTCTTTTCCCATTTACTTACCGAACTACACATTTACCCATACAACCATCCAATAACTTTTTTTTTTTGCTTTCGCAACTTTCTATTTTATATTTTATCTACTTTCTAAACAATTACACTGTCTCTTTCACCAAGTTTCTCCATTCTTCCCAAATAAAATGTAACAATTTAAAAGAAACGGAGTGTAATAGGCATAATAAATGTTATCAAAATATATTAAAGCCTTTAGGAGTAAATGGTTTCTGTTGAACAGTAAAAGAATAGACTGAAAAAGTAAGAAGAAAGTAATGCATGATTTAAGGGTCTCTTTCCACCGTCATTAAAGAAAAGTAAGTTATGTGTCGCATTTACAGCATTTTCGTTTTACCAACTTTTTTAACCATCTTGTATGTCATCGACACGTGAGTTATTTGTCTGCATGCAATTTTTCATGAAACACCTAACAAACTATCCTACGTTGTTTTACATGAGTGCAAGCAACCCTCATGTTTACAGCTCCCCCATTAAGTGCATCCTTGGATTTTTCTTATGATCTTTAATCTATATTTTTTCAAATATCAATACCTATAGTTACATAATTATTTTGAAATTACCAAAATATTAGTATCTGAATATATTCCCCTCTCTAGTTACTAGTTACATACTACAATATATCACGATATTGAGTTAGAAAATGGCATACAAGGAGAAAAAGGATGAACAGTTATTGTCGCAACTATAGAGAAAAAACAGAAATTAACTTGCTAGAAAGGTATGTCAGCAAGTAGATGTCACACGTTTATAAAAGTATCAGAGTATGTCATAAGTAATTTGCGAAGAGAAAAATTTGACCACCAAAACTAAGTGTTGTTCTATAAAGAACAATAAGAGCGTCTTTTAAAGGCAGTTGATATCCATGCATTTTAACAGCTTCTTCGGTTCAAGTCAATAGTAGTTCTCTTATTAAATGTCTGGAACGAAAGTGGTAAAGAAAGATTGATTGAGGATATAACGGAACAATTATTAGTGATATGAGAGGGCCAGCGATGTAACATTAGGAGTTCAAATCACCATATCTAACTATCTACGACATAATCACTTACATGAATCTGCTCTCAAACCAAAAAAAGTCGTCCAATCAAACTAGCTCTTAAAGTCCCTTCTTTGTTTTCTAATAACACATCTAATAAACAATACCATGACTAATCTCGGAGAAGATTTACCAACCATTCTCTCATTGACTAATGGTTTTGACTCAAACTTTCAATTCATGAATGTACACTAAAGAAGCTACATTAGGATACACGTGTGAGGTTTCATACGTGGCATGGGATAGTTTTTCTTGTTTGATGGGTCCATTGTAAAAAAAGTGGGTCCATATTTAGGTGGCGTGTTAAATAAAGCAAATTTGAGGGAAACAATGTGGGTGGGTGGTATGTTAGTCAGTGACAAATAAGAAAGGACTTTGGCCTATTTTTGCTTCCATCCATGTTTTGGCTTTTGGGAGTTTGTGGTTGGAAAATGGGGTTATTATAGTACACACTTCTTTGATTTGATTTGATGGATACTCTTTCCTGTACTAGATAGTTATAAAGGGTATACAAACATTTTCAATTGGATTTATGCTCTTTTTGGTTTGTGTACCACCTCTTCCAGAAGCATTTTTAACTAATGGTAAGCATTATTTGGGTAACTTAGACAATAGACTATTTGAAGTGACTATTTTATGTGGAAATAACAATTGTGTACTAGTAATAAGTGGAGTTAGGGGGTATGTTCTCTTATTAAAAAGAGTTGTTTTTTTCACTTTATTTTTGTTTTAGCTAAATGTTTTTTAGTTTATTTATGCTTATCTCAACTTTATTTATAAAAGGATCAAATTTGATTTTTGTTTATGTTTGCTTATCTGAACTTATTAGTTCTTATTCCAACTTTTTTTTTTTCTGATGAGGACTAAAAATAAGTTGAACAAACGAGGCCTACACTTCAAGTATGATTGAATTTTAATTATAATATAAATATAATTTTAAATCAAAGGTAATCAGGTCTAATCAAGTCTAATAATATGTTCACGTGAAGAAAATACATTATAAGTAAGAGTTTAGAATGTATTATGTGGGGTTACTTGTTAGTCTATTATAAATGATTGAGATTTTCTTCATTACTAGGATCTCAATTGGGGTGTGTCTCTAAAAGTAGTTTACTGTCCTAAATCCTAACAAAAGAAGAAAAAGGCTTTTAAGTCATATATATGTTTGTTTTTCTACCATTTTCTTCTTTCGCATTCTCAATTCCTCTAAGAATTAGGGTTGGTTTAGGTGGTAAAGCTTTCACGCAGTCTATCTACGTGATTAGGGGTTCAATTCTCATGTGGATAATGGATCGCGGAAGGGGTTAAAGGGTTGGGCTTGTATTGGGCCATATATAGAGCCATGGTAGTTGTATTTAATTATGTAACTATGTGATAATTAGTTTTTATGGGCTTAAAGCCTAATTATGTTTTAGTATCTAACTTTTCCGGTGAATGGAATTCATTAGCCCTAATTTAACATGGTATTAGAGCCAGACTCACAGCTTATTCCTTTAATATACTCTGGGCCCTTTAAAAAGGGATCTCACATGTAAGGGAGAGTGTTAAAGATTTGGGCCCATAAAACATCACATGTGAGAGCCTCATATTGCTAAACCTGGAGAGAGTTGTTCTCCTAATAAGGTTATCAAGGGGCTACTCCATTATAGTCATATGGTTTTAAGGTGGAACCTCCTTTAGTCTTATAAAGTGGACTATCGCTTCTCCTTATTCCCTTTAGAGTTGGCCTTTATTCAACATGCTCCGATCCAGGCCTAACACTAGCATGAACTCATAAGGGGGAAGGTAGCACAACCTGTGACGTGTCATGCTTCATTTTCGATAGAATTGGTTAAGTGAATGTCAAAATAAGGGTGTGATCACTAAAAAATTAATTAGTAAGAGGCGGATTTAACTAGCATTGACGACTTCAGCCTTTAGTGGATATTAGGTTGTGATCTCTTCACCTACACTTATCTGAGTTGAACTTATTAGACTTAATTACCCCCGATTGTCCCTTGTTTATGATGGGACTGGGTCATACTTAAATTTATTTTTTAACGTGAAGAGAATACACCCTTAACATACTAAATATATATAGTTTATCACCACTTGTTTACTATATTAGTGAATAAGTCTAATGGTAGTTAAGGGCTCGATGTCTTTGCTTTAATGTCAATTCCCGTGAAAGATTAATTGGGCTCCCACTTGTACATTTCCTACCCTTTCCAATGTTTGATTGTTTGTTTCCTTAATTAGATGTTAATGGACTTAGGTGCGCTCATGGTTTTGGTTTTTGTTTGGAATTTTATGGATAAATTGCATGAAAGTAAGATACAATTTGCTATATGTCTGGTATTTGCCTATTAATATATCAAGTTACAAGTGGTGCAACTCTACTTTGTCATACTTTTAATGCCATAAACCTCTAATTAGAAATGCCTAACTTTTGGTTCCTGTCAAAACCAGTCCAATTATATTGATTAATGATTGTATTATAAAACTTAGTGAATGCAAGATGCAATGTTATAATTATATTTTATTGTGACATATCATGTTCAAAGCTAACCCTCCCAATTACTCAAACACTTAGGTAACACCATACAAAAATTTAAGGGAATATTCCTTCTTCCAAGAGCTGCAGAAATCAAGTACTACAGAACAATTTTGCAACTCTGGTCAAGTATATAGGTACTACATCCTTGATCACTCTTGTTAATGCTCTTTTGTAAACAATGTTGCTTAGACTTGAATACTCATATTAGTCACAAGTACGCGTCCGAATGTTTGACTTGACTACTTCCTTTGTTTCTTGTCGAAAAGGGAGTCAAACATCCATACCCGACTTTATATGACTTGGGTACCCTATGTTAGTTCACGAAGTTGTGTTCAAGTGACAGGGTCAATGTATGATGTGTTGAGTGCCCATACGGCCATACCCAATCATATTGGACTTGTGTACTCGTGTACATACCCAACTACATTGGACTCAAGTTCCCGAGTTAGTCAAAAGAATGATAATTTTCTATGATTTTGGTCTAAACTGAAGAGCAGAGCATCCATGTCCATATCCAAGTATCCAACCTTGACAATGTCTAGTGTCGGCGAATTGAAAAGAAACAAGGAGTTTTTTTTTTATACTTACTAAAGTCTTTGTAGCTTCTCTATGATCACATGATTCACAATTCACATCCATGGTTCAAACAATATATATTAAGGTGTTGTCTTAATCAACAATTAATAGCTCACTTATTTCTTCCAACATGAACATGAGAAAAACCTTATGCCAGCTTGATAGTACATGTATCTCTGCTTTTTTGTTGTTGCAGTATGCCATTATTGATCCAACTACTTAATTCCAACTTTCCATGAATGATTTTTGTTCTCTTGAGTTTCCACATTGCAACATCTTTACCACACCCTAATGTACTTGTTTGTAGTAAATCGAGATAGTAGTACTTTGTACTGTATACTAAATTAAAACATCAGCTAAAATTTCGTATTTTCGTTTTCAACCGGCATGTGAAAATGTAAACAAACATTTTTGGTTGTTTTGAGGTTGTTGAGAAACTGCTTTAAGTTCATTCTTATGTTCCCACGAAATGTCATTAGGGGTGTCAATGGTTCTCAAACCCTATCCTAACTCGGTTGGACCTTACCCTAATTTGAGGGCATGAGTCTAACCTTTTTTGGACCCTATGGGTAAAAGGAGGGTACAATCTTAGTGTAATTACTAATTAGGTTGAGTAAGGGTAAGAGTTTAATGTTTTCAAACTCATTCTCTATTCAAGATCCTAATAAACTAATGATAACAAAAAATGATCCTAAATTTTTACAGATCCTTCATAGTAGTTTACACAAAAACTCATATTATATCTTCTCTATCATCAAGTAATCAAATCTAACCGTTCTAAGCTCAAGGGTAAGTATTAACTATTAAGTTCCATCAAGTTGTTCGACAACCTTTATGTTTTAATAGTTCTTGTATGTTTTGCGCGGCTAGCCTATTTAAAAGTATTGATGTATCTATGTGTTAACTTTATTGTGTTTTTTACATATAGAAAAATAGGGAATAAAAAATTAGAAGCGTTGGGCCCCTTTCGAGTATTGGTAAGGGTCTTAAAATTGTAGGCCCTTCTTTAAGTAATGCGTATGAGTAGGGCATGGGTCGACTTGAAAATAGAGGATAAGGATAAGGGTCTAGCTAGATCTTACCTATTGTCATCTCTAAATTTTTCATCAATCTCTACCACCATTCGGTAGCCAGTAATAAATGACAATAAAACTTTATCCTCAGACAAATATTTACTTTTTTTTGTAGTAAATATCACCTCTAAAATTGGTAGGAAAACATTTTGAGATGAATTTATAATGAACAAGCATTACAATAAACATTGACATGTAACTTTCTTCAGTGGTAGTAATTCTTATTACCATGATCTTTTACCGCTCTCCAAACAACTACTTCGAGTCTGACATTTGGACACGTGCCTGTGTTTGACGCCAATACCAAAGCCCACCTAACATAGGTTATACAAGAATTGTTTATGTTTCATAGTCATAACTTGATAGATATAGACCTTTTTGATAAGTTAAATCACCTATATATAATCAAACAAATCAGCTACAGAAGGGTGAATTAATTATAACACAAACACTATGTAGCGTTGACTGCTTATCTTCAAGATTATGTGGAAAATAGTTGTAGCCAGTATGCATTGCTGTCAATAGATCACTTCTTAGGTACTATGCTCCTTAACTAACCCTTTCATAATGTTTATTGCTTTCATAATGGTGTCCATTTTTTATGGTGTCATAATCCTTGGGGTTTTTTTATGTTATGCAAATCTCTACACTTTCTTTAAAACTTCTTGTTAACTGCATTAAAATCTGTCATTTTAATACTACCCTGTACTCGGAACAATTTCAAGTATACTATTTTGCTCGGCCTATAAACAATTGTCTCGCTATCTTAAATGAATTTTTTTTACCAACTCAACTATGTTATGTGGGTCCCTTCACTAACTATCCGTCTATCTCTTTTTATATGTTCATGTGACGTGGGGCCTTCACTCAATGTTTCCTTACCTCCCAAAAAACTTACAATCCTTACCAACTCTTAATATGCATGTCCAAACCTACGGAGAGAGTATGATATTATGAGAACCACAAAGCATATGATTTATATAACTCGTCATGTGTAACCACATGTCCATGTTTTTTTTCCCCATTTGAGGTTTTCTGCCCCTATATACTTGGATCATGGGATAATCTTGGAAGAGTTTTTGATTCTTTTAATTTTTCTTATACTAAACCAATAAGTGGTGCAGGTGATCTTCTGCTTTGATATGTGTGTTTATGTGATTTTAAGTATCTCTCTTTATGTATTCATGTGACGTGGGACCCTTCACTCAACATTTACTTATCTCCCCTAAGAGCTTACGGTTCCCTACTAACGCTTAATATGTGTGCCCAAACCTATGGAGCGAGTAGATATTATGAGTATACAAAACTTATGATTTATGTTCATGTGTAATCACATGTCCATGTTTTTTGTTCTCATCTAAGGTTTTCCACCCCTATAATCTTGGATCATGGGATAATCCGAGAAGAGTATTGATTCTTTTAATTTTTCATAGACTAAACCAATAAGTGATGCAGGTGATCTTCTGTTTTAATATGTGAGTTTCTGTGATTTTGAAGCATAAAAAACTCAGTTCTTTGTCAGATGATATCAGTTTCTGAAGTGCAAATGCTGTCAGTTTTCTAAGTTAATCAATTCATAGTGTCAGATGAATCGAGCTCGTTGATTGATCTGCAAACTGAAGCCGATTTCTCGGGAATTCATCATGATCATTTTTCCAATGATTTGGAATGCATTTTAATAAGAATGTTTAGCAGACAGGAATACTTGCTTCTCGACTTTTGGTGAATCTGAAAGGCCAAAGATGAGGGTTGTTTAAAAGTATTTCTTGCTCTTAGCACTCAATTAACTAATGTTGAAGATAATTATAATGACTTCACAATGATATTCAATTATGAGACTATGTTATAGGTGGTTAAGAGTACCATACAACTAAAAAACTAAATGCTACAAGAATATAACACGAGATGCTTTCGTGGCTAGGGAGTATCGTCTTCTAATTTAGAAGATCGGAAGTTCAAATTGGTTATGTGTGTGGCGGGTTTTTCCTTAACCACACTAGCACTTCCGTTTCTTTTATAAATTACGTGGGACCATTTCCGGAGATTTTGTTATTTCAACGATTGTCATCCTTGGAAAATATTCTTATATACCGAAAATTAGACAAGTCGAATACCGGACATGGGCTAATACTTACTCCTTGCGCGCGCATATGCATGCTTCATTACATTTTAGGAAATAATCATGTCTAATCCAAGTGATAGAACTGTGTACATTATGACATCTAAAAAATGCAGGCTTGGAACTCTATTAATCACGATTCGACCTGCTAACAACAGGATTTATACTAGATTATCATCATCGTGTTGTATGATTGTCTGAAAATTTTGGGGGAGTGTACTATGCATTAAATAATAATTCTGCAAGGTCTATTTGGAAAGTAGGTCCAGAAAACCCAATGTTTTTAAAAACCTAGGTGCTTATATAATTATAGAATATGTACACAGAGCTTTCATGATCATAAATTTTTAATAAGAGTTAAAAATTGCTAGGGCAGCTTGCTTGTCACTTTAAACTTCAATTGTTTTCTTGGATTTGCCCCCTTTCTTGCTGCTATATATAGTGCTTGAATTCTTATATTAACTGCAAATTCAGTTGCAGGTGTGTACTACAGTAAAAAGTTCAGCAGCTGTACTTTTTAGTGTTGATAACTCAACTAGGATCTTGAAGTTCTGATAAGGTAAGTACCTTTATCTTGCATGTGTTTATATATATAACCCTACACTATATCTTTGTTGGTGTAACCCGGGTATTTTTAATCGAATGCATGACTTAGATGATGAAAAGCCGGCTGACCAAAGTGTACAATGCACTTGGGATTTCCAGATATTCGTCAAATTCACAAACTCTTGGATTCGCTTCAAATGTAAGGAACGAAAGGAGTAGTATGGTGAGACCAGAACCGTGTGAGCAGAGCAGTACAGCACAAACTGCTGAAGATCCTAAATATGAAGAGTGGTTGGTAAGCAGAAAAACCAGAAAGTACTGATGAAAAAAAAGTTGGCGTTGACATGTGATTAGTAATGTGCATTGTGTTCATATTTCTTGCAGAGTGATCATCCCTCGGCATTGATATCATTTGAAGAGATGATGATCTTGGCAAAGGGAAAGAAAATCGTCGTGTTTTTAGATTATGACGGGACACTCTCCCCTATTGTAGATGATCCTGATTCAGCCTTCATGTCTGATATGGTAAATCAAGCTTCTTATGCATTATGTTGTATTGTAGTGAGGGTCCATTTTGAAAAGAATGTGAAGTATAGGTCAACATGATTTCTTCTATTTACTGATATGAGTATATGCTTTTTGCACAGATGAGGTCAGCTGTACGCGAAATCTCTAGGCATTTTCCGACAGCTATCATTACTGGAAGGAGCCGAGATAAGGTGAATTAAATTTACTAGGCTTTAGACTCATCCCTTCCTCTGTTTTGAAGAGCATGTATGTAGTAGTGTGATTGTTGCTAATACATATGATTTCTTCAACAAACTGTTTATAGGTTCAAGGATTTGTAAAGTTAAATGACATATATTATGCCGGGAGCCATGGTATGGATATCATGGCTCCACCAAGACGGCACAAGTCCGGTGACTGCAAATACCAGACTCTTGCAGTTGACAAAAAGGTTTGTTCTAGCTCTTTTCTTCTACTTCATCCATTAATGTTGAACCAAATTTGTTGATGAAAAATATTATTGGAGCAATCTTTTTCCTTCTTTGAAACAACAAATTTGTACTTATAAATAACTAGACTTATTAATAGTCAAAGTTGCGCATCAACAAAAGTGAAAGTCAAAGTCTTAACAAGTATTAAGAAGCAAAGGAAGTATAGAATAGTATATGATACTATCCATCTTCTAGAAATTGACATTTCTTATGAGATATTGTAGGGTAACGAGGTCATTATCTTTCAACCTGCTCAAGAATTCTTGTCTGAACTTCTACAGGTGAGCTAGTACACGCAGGATTTCATTATTTCTCGCGACATATAATATTTTTTCTCAATAGGCTCATGTCCGTTTGATTGTCTTAACAGATATCTAAAGAGCTAGAAGAAGAAACAAAGGCAATTGAAGGGGTCACAGTAGAAGACAACAGATTTTGCATCTCTGTCCACTTTCGTAGAGCTAAAGAGGAGGTAAGTATTCATGCAGAAACAACGAGCAGATAAAGATGATTCAAGCTTATTATGATCAAACAAAATATATATAGTATTGCAAGCATTTGAGGCTATACTGCTTGGCATTTGCAGGATTATTTTCTTGTAGAACGGAAAGTTATGTCAACACTGGCAAAACATAATCGTTTTCGGCTAACTAGAGGTAGAAAGGTAAGATGATGAGAAGAAACTAGAACTATCAGCTTAAGTATTAAAGGTACTTCGAGTGATTAAGACTAATGTAAGATTATATACAGGTTTTGGAGATACGACCATCTATAAAATGGAATAAAGGTAATGCCCTGGAATATCTGCTTGACACTTTAGGCTTTGCTGAATCAAGTGATGTTCTTCCCATCTACATTGGAGATGATAGATCAGATGAAGATGCCTTCAAGGTAATCTTCATATTCCTTCAGTTGATGTATATTCTCGTTTTAGTGTATGCAATTGCAGCCCCTCAGATCTCCCGCACAGGTCAACTTGTCCCAGCGACACCACACTTTGGAGATGGGGATTTCTCTTACCCTTCGACCTACTTCCAAAGAGTTTGACATATGTAGCTGGGCCAGGTTGACCTATACCGTAGCACAGATTTTCTTACCAACCCTAAAAAAGAACTATAACCCTGAGGCCGTTCTTCCCCTGTAACTGGACCGTCCATTAATGGAGTGAGCCTCGGTCCATGATGATGACTTTAGAACTTCATGACTGAATCCAAAATTCTTCTGCAGGTTATACAAAAAAGAGGGCAAGGATTTCCAATTCTAGTATCTCTAAAGCCTAAAGAGACAAGGGCTTCGTACTCTCTGCGTGATCCGTCAGAAGTGCTAACATTCCTGTTAAGATTAGCAAAATGGAGAAGAAATTCTTCAGCAAGTAAGCCAGCCACTTGCTAGTGTGTTTTTTGGTGACTGCCAAGTGAGCTTTTATAGAAGAGATAGAGTTTGTACATAACTTTAAAAGGAGGTATCTGTAAGTTATGTAGAGTACTAGTTTAAGATAGGGAGCTAGAAGATATAATTAATACTCTTGTTCTTCTTGTCTTACAAAGACCAATGTTTTCTTGGATCATGGCCATGTATATGAGCAAACTTTTGATCAGTAAGATTTTGTTTCTGAAATATGCTTTCGTATTCGATCTAAATTTAGTATCTTGTTTCGGAAACTCATCTTTCTATTCGAGCTACCTCAGACCTCTTCGAATGGAAGAAATAACAATTCGCAAAGAAATACAGTAACCAGAAAATGCAGCTTATCAAGAATGCCAACTTCTGTTGCTTACGACCTCCATCATATAGGGGTGTTATGAAACTCTCTTGTAGATTAAACATACTTTGAAGTTGATAATTTTCGAAACATTTTGGGATTGGTCCATTGTCTCTCCTCAAATTCGATGGTAAAGATCATGTTTCGAAGCTGACAATCTAATAAGCTTCATGTAAGGTCCCATCATATTTATTTGATAGCACTAGAAAAGAAATCCAAACTTAAGGCATCACAAGGCACAACAATGTGGATTGGAAGAAGTTAGTCACATATTGGTTGAAGAGATAAATACCTAGAACAGCAAAGGGAAAATCACTTAGAATTTAGATAATTTTTTGATAGGCAAACAGCAAGGAGGGAGAAGTAAGGGCACATACTTTGATTGCTAATACGTAAATAAACAAGTATAGAACTAGAAATTACTAAACTACCCGTAACCAAGAACCTTCATTTTTCCGTCACGAGAACGGACGGTTAATGTAATTACATTTATTTGATACTCGCTCTCGCACATGTTCTACTTCTTCAATTGTTTTTATTCTCTTTGCCTCCGTCGATGACTTGATTTCTTCTTTTACTCCGACTTGGTGCCGAAGGTCAATCTAAATGTATAAATTGTACATGAACTTTATCACTACTTGGATATACTACAGGGCCCTAGACAAATGTGGATGAGGATTCCACCTATACATCGGCAGAGGCTGCATCCGCCTTTGTGCCAGAAGTAACATTGGAACTCAATCAGTATTTTGTATTCATACGGCGACACGTAGTAAAAGTAGGAGTTTGTTTGCTCACTTCTTTTCCTAATCTGTTTGGAGGGCGGTCCACCAACTTTCACCGACACAAAAGAAGGCACCTTGGGACTTACTTTGCTGTGGGATTGAACTAGACTGGACACCTTTTATTACAACGGCAGCTAGATTACATAAGAATTACACCCAGAAGCAGCCATCTCAATGTGCAAACGGTCCTTGCATTGAATAATGTTTCCTGAAAAAAGGCCTCTTCTACATTAGCATGATTGCTCCCTTATCTCGAGTCTGGACCCGATTCCTGAAGTTTCCGGCTCTTTAGCTCTAATCCTTGGGGTAAATTCTCGATGATGATCTTAATTCTTACCATCTATGCCTCGCTGAACACCTCCATCAATGTCAATCAGAGCAAAAGTCTGGTGCTCTTTAAGTGACTTACCAAGGAGCAAAGCCCAAGCAGAGATTAGCCCCCTGACAAAATATGCAGGTACTGCATCAAAAGTGCAAATCTCTGTAGTATGTTGGTGCAAAAGGATGCCGAAGTAGGTTCTCCAAAACACACTTGCTACTAGCATAGGTGACGCCCCAGCAGAAGAACCCATGCACCAGCTCAACATTCAGGCCACAAAATCAAACTCCATCAGCACTGCAAGATCAGAACAAGAAGTCACCAAAGCCATATATAGTTCCAAGGGAAGCAGTTACTGCTTTACACTATCATTTTATGAAATTATTTGGTGGGATGGAATCACTAATAATCAATAAAGGATAGGAGTCTGCTGAAATTGGCAACTAACATGATACTGTTAAAAAACACACTTCACAATAAAGTGGTGAGAAAGAAGTGCTATATACACAATGCAAATGTAACAGTGTATCCATGTCAATGTCGTATAACAGCAATTAATGTTAATTTTTGGCAGTCAAGTTAGCAATTTACCGCAGAAACCTTGGGGAAGACGCACAATCTGGCGAAGGAGGTCCTGTATCTCCCTGATAAGTTTGCAGTTCAAGGTCACGTCCTTTACGATATCCCTTGAGATCTTGAACCTCATCTGCTTCTACAAAAAGCTCTGGTTCAACTGAACCAAACTGCAGAGGCTCAACCTGGGGACCATAAGCAATGTTCTGAGGGTAAGGATATAGCATAACAAATGGGGGAGGAGCACCTCCAGACTGCGAAACTTGACCATGGTAATCCGGATGTGTATGAGACACTGAATAATCAGCCCCATATTGGACATTCCAAGTAGGTTTAGAAGCAGATGGGTCTTTTGGAAAGCGATGATAATGATAGGAATTCTTCTGCAAGCTATCACAAGCTCTATCAGTTTGGGAACTACCAGCAGCTGAGCGATCTATTTTTGGGTTTCGTTTTTCATAACGATATCGAGGTTGAGCACGGCTAATAAATCGCGGCTTTGAGTTGAAATTCCAATTTGTTTCCCTTCCCCTATGGTGCTCATGTCTGTCTTTGGAGTCCGGTTGATACTGCATGGAGGTAGAAAATTGGCAATCCATGAGAACCTTCTGAAACCATTTGCAAGTGTAACATCAAATTGTGCAGAAATTATAGTTCTTACTGTCTTCAAGTTGGAAGTACAAGACAAAGATATAGCACAACTAATAACTGGATGCTGAGTTATGCAAGACTGATAAGTTCTAATGTCTAACTTATGCAAAACACATATTTACTTAGTCAGAGGCATGGTCTGGAGAGATCCAGACGTACCTTCTCTTGCTACTAGACAAATCTATATTGAAAGGGAGACTTATCAAAGACCCACTTCAATGTCAAAAAAATCTAAGAATAATAGACAACATAATGGCGTGCTGAATTCGTGAATAATAGACAAAACATAATGGTATGCTGAATTCGTGTTTAGCCTAAACAATCTCTAACGGACAAATAATATAAGAAAGGCTTAAAGAAGCCCCTCTTGCTAAAGATTCCACATAAAAGAAAGCTCCCAACACCTCACAAATAACACGACAATCCAAATTGACGAAAGCTAAGCAAAATCATTGTAATATTGAGAACAAGAGATATAAGAAAAGACATATTGATGCAGGCATGGAAGTGCATTAAAAAGTCAGAGCCGATTTTCTACTTTACTCATAGCAGGGAAGCTAACTTACTGGATTTGGAAAGTAAGTTCCAGTTCCATTGCGGTGCTTAGGAAATTCGCCACCATACTGCCTTGAAACACCAGCAGGCTTACTGGAGCCTGGTTGCTCAGTTGAAGCAGGCACTAGATGAGTGAAGATATTAGAAATTCCAGGATAGGGTGATCGGGGAGCATCACATGGGATATTTCCCTGCACATGTAATGGGGGTACAAAGACAGAGGGGTGATGGCTTAAAGGATGCTGCAATTGTGGGTTTTGGCAGAGACGCCCGTACTGGAGATTTTTCCAGTGGCTAGCAAAGTCACTATTGAAAATATCAGGCCCAAGCTCATCAGAATGTTCTCTGGACATAATCTTCTTAGTTGAACCAGAACTCTTTTCTGAAGAGCTATGGCTAGACCGACTCATGGGAAAGGTAGGCTTTTTCATCTCTGTATCATCAGGGCCGGCAGGTGTTCCTGAGGTTCTTGATTCCGCACTCATATTATATACAGGTACCATTGTGAAAAAAGGCACACCTGGTCCAGCAGGATAGAATGCAAATGGTAAAACTGTGTTATTATGACTCTCACCCTGCTGGGAGCCAGGACGTACCAAGAAAGGAGTAAATGGCAAAACTGAATTCGGATAACTCATACGAGCGTGTCCAAAACCAGGCAACTGATTAACCTCCGCTTCCAAGGAAGTTGTAGATGGGGCAGCAGATTTAATATCGGCATCATCGTAAGTATGATCAACAGTTTCATTACCTAGCCGAATATTAACTGCCGCCGTGGGACTTTTTGAAGAACTTGCCTTCATTATCTCTGGGTATCTTAGTTCATTCTTTATCTTGGAGGTTTTGCCGTCCCAAGAACTTTCTGAAGATGCCTTTGTCCTATAAGAATTAGCAGGTGAAGCAGGTGATAGTCTGGAACTAGCTGTAGAATATTCCTCGCTTTCAAGATCAACCTCTCTCATAGAATCAGGATTACTGTCAGTCCAGAAACCCTGGTCATCATCCAGATGATCAGCTTCCTTCACTCCTCCCAGTAATTCCTCCTCAGGTGTGACTCCAAGTCCAACAGGATTAATTTTCCTATAAGAAGGTGTCATTGAAGGACCATGAGACGGATGCATTACACTAACCCAATCAGACTGAAGAGCTGACACATCCGATGGAATAGTGCCAACATGTTTTTGGGATCTATATCTCGGGAAGGAAGACAGGATTGAGCCAAATGGAAGAGAAGCTAGATTCACAGGCATCTGCATGTGCACACCATAATTCTGAACCCCAGATGACGATAGAGGGTATATGAAGTCTGGACCCTCCTGAAGTCTCTGACTTGGTTCATCACAAGAAGCTACTGATTTTGTGGAGCTCAAAATAGGATTACTTTCATAGCAACCAAGCGAATGGCTTGAATCAGGATTACAGTCTAGGTGAGATGAGCTCTCTCTTGTACAAATTTCATCTCGAGAGCAATTTACAACACGATTCTTCATCATGCCAGAGCCTCTCGTTCTTCTATTATAGTCAGACCTCGAACTGGTGAACTCTTTCCCCCTTTCTAAAGTCGCATTATGCCTGCGATGAGATGCAGCTTCACTAGACATTCTTGTCAGCTCAGGACTTGATGTTGTCCTAGCAAACTGAGGTGTAGGGTGTCCTCTTTTTTGCAAGATATCTTCCCTGCAAATCCTCTCTCTTTCAGTCTGCTGCTTCTTAGTAGGATTTTTCTTCTGAGTGTAATATTGATCCCAACCAGAAGACATCTGAGTTCTTGGTTCTTCCTCATGATCTTCCTGTCTAGGAGAATGCAGATCATTATGCACATCAATGGCCCCAGCTATCTGATTCGCAGGAATGATACTAGGCTGATTTGAAAATTTAACAGAAGCATGAGATTCATCAGTCTGAGGATGCGGATTAATGAAGTTCTCCGTTGCGTTCTCGATAACTGTATGTTCTCTGCCATTTCCGTCATGTTTGGAGTCGACTTGTCGCAAGTTGTATATGTCAAGAGCGGGTGCATCAGGACGGAAACCCTTCCCATGTCTCTCCCATGTGTTCACAAAGAACTGGTTCACTTCGGCTGCTATATTCTCTTCCTGGCACTCCAGTATTCTGGCTAGCTGTTGAGCCCCAAAACTGAAAGCACTGCGAATTCTAAAAAAGTTACCTGAACAGATACATAGAGGTGTCAAGTGAATAAAATATGTTGGTTAATAATCTCCTTCACCACAAGAGAGCAAAAAAAGAGAAACATCAATGAAGTATGCAAAAGACAAATTCATATATCCAAGAAACAGAAAACACCATCTGACTGTCAAAGAAAGAAATACAGAATTCATTCACTTTTTTCTTTGATGAAAAATAAGCTTTCCACTTGTATATCGTTCTTCTCATAAGTTTTATCTTTCGCATGTTTCAATGAAAAGAGACTCCACTTAAACTCAGGCAAGTCTATTAAGGCTCTGTTCTTTAGAACTCAACGGAGGAACTGAATTAATTGCAATTAATCCAATCCAAAAGAACAAGGCCTAAATGTCACTACTCACTGCATCCGATACATTATGTTGCTCTTTTTCATTGTATAGCCTTTATGATTATTAATGCCGCTTCCTTTCCCTAGTTTCTTTCATTAATCAATTGTTTCTTATTATCAACTGTGTCTCCTTCAATGTTACCTGGCATGCAGTACGATACGATTCGGGGGTACATGAACGGGAACGGGGAACGTGGCTTTTAGTGAATCAGAAACGATTAGTACGAAAAAAGAATTAAATATTCATGTATTCTAAACATAATAGATACATATATATATTATATTTAAAATAAAAGAATGAAATTTTATAATTAATGATGGAAACATATAAAGTAAAACTTCACAGTAGAAAACAAAAGGATAGTAAAACTTAATAATCTTTTTATGTCAAAAAGCTTAAAATATACTTTATCTTGGAAAGGAAAATAGCATACAGGTGGCACCCAGCTGATGTACTTCTCTCTCCTTCATACCTCTGAAAAACCCTAAGCAAACCCTACATGTGAGGGGGCACTGACATTAACAAATAGGTTCGCAACTTGGGTCGCGTTTGTTCCGCGATCAGGGTCGTCGGTCAGAGGTACGACCCACGTTCCGGGTAACATTGGTCTCCTTCCATTTTGAGTTTTGACTAGTACCAGTACAAGCATGTCACCATTTACCACAAATATTGCGAAGCTGTTAGCTTTGCTATTTAACCAGCTTCACCAGGAGCAAGGAAAGGCTATATCAAATATCTATCATAGGGTGAAGTGGTTGCTTTAGCAAAATGAAGAAGCAAAAACACAGGCGTGGTGGTAAAGGTTTAGCCTCATGACTTCAGGGTCATGGGAGCAAACCCCACAAGGGGCATTTGGGGGTGGGGATTCCCTCACCTCTCCCACCAACTCCCTAGTGCATGACCTCCAAATACCGGACCATGAAACTCCGAGACTTGAGGTCTGATCAGTGTCACATAATTCGCGGAACGCTCCGGAACGCGGAACGAATTCGGGAACGGAATTCGCAACCCCAAGGTGAATTCGGTTCGCTAGGTGAATTCGGTACGCTTTAGGTTCGATTTTGGTTCGATTAGAAAATACTTAATAAAAAAGAATAACAAAAAAAAGGTCAAAAAGTCAAAAAAGTAAGAAAGAGAATATTGTTGAGAATAAATTAAATACTTGAAACAGAAAAAAAAGCTACATAATAAAAGCCCCAAGTTTCAGAATACTTGGAAGTTGAAACAGAATAAATTTACACACTTGCCCAGAACTTGGAACTGAAAAAAAAAAAAGAAAAAGGAAAGAAAGTCGAGACAGCAGTTGCAGCGGTGCAGTCTTCCTCACCGGGAAAAATTGTCGGCAGGCCGGAGCTCGTCGATCATACCAATAGACTCGCCTCACTATGCTTAATAAAAGCCCTAATGTTTCATCTCTTCATTCAACAAATTAAGCCTTCAATTAGAAGATCTAGGGTTTACCATTGGAACCCTAGATCTAATAATTTCTGGGCTAATTACATTTCTCCTTGCAATTAACCCTTCAGATATGGACAGAGTATGACGTTTAAGAATATGGTTCGCCATTTTAGCCGTTCCAATTCGCGAACCACTTCGATTTGGATCGCAATCGAACCGCGAATTGGAACGAGCGAATGCAATCGAGATTCGCAAGGGTGGTGAGCGAATTATGTGACACTGGGTCTGATCAGGGTCCTTCTTCTTACCATTTCAAAAACTTTGACATGACGAATAAGTGGTACAAATCAGCAATCAAAGAGAAAAGATCTATTAACCTAGTATTAACAAGGAATTTTGGCGCCAACAAATCATTTGATGTAAGCCAAAAGAAAACTAGAAGAAAAAAAACAGGAGCAGATGGCATGGCTCCACTTATCAAATTTAGCCATGTAAAAGTAAACAGCAGGATGATGAAATCTGCCCATGTCAAGGACATAAGAAGAATAGAAACCAGCAAAAGGCCATGCATGTCCCCCCACATTTATTCATTTTAGTGATGGACTGGTGGTAAATAGCCTAATTCCTTCAACTACATATAAGATAAGAGATGGCATGGCTCCACTTTTCAAGTTTGGCACGATGCATTGTCCACTTCCTTTCATTAATTTACTCTCTCAAGGTATGAATTAATGGCTAATGCTACTGATTCAGATGATCAATCATTCCAATGCAGACACATCCCCCAGTTTCAATGACCAGATCTGAAATTTGGAAGGTTGTTCATACGTAGCATATTCCAAGTGAAACTACAAGATATATATACTGTAAGTAATTAGTAACCGGCAATCAAATGGACACATACTCTATCAAGCAGCAGGGTCCAATATGGAGAAAGAGAAGTGATGACGACTTCAAGGGACATGGACATGCAGGGCTCTATATCTTCGTAGCATCTCAAATCAACACCTGAGACTCCAGAATGTCTATTCTATTCTGGGGTGTTAGCTTGATATCTTTTAATAGCTCACTTGTTCAAAAGTTAGCCACACCAAGCAAATGGAAAGATAAGCCCTATTCTAAGCTTTCCCAGATGTTGTATTTAGTAAAACATATATCAATCAAGTCTTCAAGCCTATATGGTATTGCAACGGCCTCTCAAACTGATGCTCCCCTAGCTTCAATCCTCAATAAACCATATGTTCATTCACATTTGTGTCTAAGCCAGATTTTGGTCATTATGTCATTCTGTTTGTACATGAACAGAATGTCTAGAATGAAACAATTACACTACTGCAAGTTCATAAATAACCAACTTCTTTTCTTAGATGCCTAGATTAGTTTGCAACAAGATGGGTACGCATAAAGACTACAGATTTCAACAAGCTCTAGGTTCCAACATCAATGATACTCGACTACAAGGTATTCATGCATTTCATTCCCTCGACAAACAATTCTTGAGCACTCACAAAAGTGTCAAGGGTTTGCCTAAACAACACAGTACCTTCAACTGTAATAACTTCTGCAGACATGCATTCCTTGCTGCACCATGTACGTTTTGAAAGAATAAAACTATAAAAGAGAGGAAGTTACTTTAGGGGTTTGATCGTGGTTTGTGCTTTGTACTACTTAGCGATTCAATAAGCAGCTTCAAATTGTAAATTGTGTATTGCAGACAGTTACGACTGTCAGAGCATTATGATTACCAGGCAAAACAGCGATTAGTCTGCCTCTTAGTGGCCCATAACAGTCTCTTTTAAGTCATATCGGCTCTGTAAATGCCATCAAAGTCTCTACGTAAGTGTCCTTAATGACTTGGGAAATATCAGCGCAGCAGGTTGAAAAACATATGGCTGGATATTTAAAATCATGTACTTCACATTTTCTCTAAAGAATTTGAAAAACATAGTAATGTAGACAGTTTAGAGTTTAGACGAGATGCGAAGATAAGAGGAACGCATAAATAGACTGTCATCAAAAAGAGAACTTCCACAATGTTCATATGGGAAGTTCTGATTCTTAAGCTCGTAATTGATACTTCAGATCTCATGGTTCTTATAGAACTCCTGCTGCAGATAGCAGCCTTCTAACATAATAACAAGAACAGCTATGGAGATTTAAAACATGTATCATTGTGTAAATAGCTAGAAGTGATGGTTAGAGACTAGAGTGCAAAATACTAAGGCAACACAACTAGATACCATAAGTAATTTGTAACCAGCCTACAACAGTTCTGTCAGATACCTTTACTCACACTACGGCCAAGGTTGTTGTTTATACGCAATGGATCAACGACGTTGAAATGTTTAGATATGAAAGGTTGTTCAAGATTATCTTGACCTCCAGGGAAGACAGAATATGCTGTACTACAGGCATCAAGGAACATCTTGTTCAGCAGTAACTCTGCACCATCCTTTCGAGGAGGATCAGCTGCAGGGTATTCAAACAGGCACTGAATATCAAATAAAAGTCGATCACTGGGTAAAACAATATTTAGCAGCACTGCTCTCTACCTGTCATACTGGGAAGTGAACAAATTGGTACTGGACCCCAGAGGCTAACACAAAAGTTGGCCCAATCAAACTTACTAAAGAACTCCACGAAGCGATAAAGCACCTACACATGAAAAGAATTATCATGAGAAAGTATTCTCCATGAGGGATACAAAATCACAATGTCATTATGACTGTAAATCTCCATTCATACATCTAGGATAGAAGAATCACATAGACAATAGCATATACAAACCTCAAGTGGCCCAGAAAAGGAATTGTCGAAAACATGGAATATATACAAAACCAAGGTTTCTAGAGCATATGTTGATATAAGCCCATGATGAGCCCCCAATATTCGGCTCTCATAATAGCACCAGGCCTTGATTAATATAACACTCCGCTTAAACAAATGCTTTTGGTTTATCAAATTGTCGGCCTGAAACCAAAATAACAGGTTACGAAAGGCTGTTTCTTATATGAATTAATTTAGGTAAGAAAAAGAGTTCATACAAATTACCATCATAGAGCAATATAACCAAAATATAGAAGCACACCTCTTCAAGAAAACAAAGTGTACACAAACCACCAAGCTGGTTGAAAGATATGTCTACCACGATGTTATCTACAAGGCACTTTATTATCTTAACCTGCAAAATGTGCCAACATAAGGTAACGAACCAGTAGACAACATATTGTCAAATAGAAACAGTTAGGTTTTTTGTTTGGTTTTTTTTAATGGCTACACTTCTTATTTCACGGACTCCTAGGCAATACTTTGATGAGTGAGTAAAAATGTGTGAGAAAAAGTGGTAGGAGAGAGATAGAGAGAAAAAGTTACTAATACGGTAAAAAGGAGAAGTGTAGCCATTAATTTTAAACTTCCTGGAAAGGAAAGTGTAGTCATTAAAAAAAACGGAGGTAGTAGTTTTTTTAGCTTGCAGAGCGACCAAAGCATAGATTCACAATTTTTTATCCTATCAATCCATACTTGTATGTTCATCAACTTGGGTAATTCTATATATCCCTGTGCTTATTAATATGACCATATCATGGACTTCAACCATCATCCAAAACGATCTAGCAGTTTACAACCATCAACAACAAGTAACCATAGAGATTGCGGATGACACAGCTTATAGTGTCTGTTACTATATAAGGAGCAGCAATATCAAAGACAGAACAAGATGAGTGTCTTCGTTCACTTTCCTGGAAAGAGAAACTGCATATGTTCAAGCAGGACATGAACCAAAAATAAATAAATTGTTTCAACTACGTAGAGGTCTCTAGGAAAGCAGCACACAAATTTTGGGTTTGTCCCAATATTATATTTATTGCAAAAATCCTTTGCCACAGGCCCACAACATTACAAGTACATTCAATGAAACTCATCAAAATGACTACATAGCAAAGATAAAGGAAGGAATAACTAGAAAACTTGAGGACTGAAGAAGCTACCTCAGCTTGAATGTACTGAACCTCCTTCACCTGGAACTCAGCATGCTCATTCTTTTCTTCCTTTCTCAGCATATCTAGAACGCTATTAGCCCAATTATCCTTCAAATTATGGTCTTCGCTAAAAGCAGTAAGATCAATGTCTCCATCTGGTAGATAAGTCTTAAGTGGTACAGAACCAAAAGTAAACACCTGTCAATAGGTCATAAGATCCACGATGAGAGGGATAGCAACCCTAGCTTTCTGCTTCCGTATGTACGAATTAGAAAACTTAAGCATACTCAATGATAAGCTTCAGATATTCTTTTTGGAGCAATTTCTGTCTGCATTAACTCTTTCCTTTCAAATCAAATGCCCGTGTCAGTCCTCAACACCCCACCATAGGTTTATGAGCACTTGCACACTTCGACCAAAAATAAGGAAAATTTTGAGAAAACACTCAGGTTTAAAACTTGGAAATGTATGTGTTTCACATGAGCACCCAAGGTCAGCACTATAGGTTTCAGAGCACATAAAAGGGAAAAAAAACTGTCTTTCAGTGTTTCCTCAGACCAAAATCGAATTGAAAGACATTTTGTGAATATCTGTTCATCCATTTTGATCAATCTGAGGTAGAGAAACTAAATATATAATCTTATACACGAGCTGTTGTTACATTGATATGATTACTTGACTAGAAAATTTTGATGCTTAGCAAAATACCATCTGCATTCATCCCTTTTGATCAATCAGAGATAGAGAAACTATATACATACTCATATACACGAGCTGTTGTTACATTGATTTGATTGCTTGACTAGAAAATTTTGATGCTCAGCAAGATACCATCTACATAGCTCATACATAGGCTTTGTTCTTTTGGACTGAAATGAACTGAACTCGACTGAACTGTAATTAAATGTAATTGTGAGACAAAAGGAGAGGAGGTGAACTAAACTCAACTGGACTGAAATTAATGGAGCTGAGCTGAAACGTTTTTCAATTAATCCGGTCCAAAAGAACAGGGCCTTAGAGATGGCTATGGGATCCTATTGTATCCAGCTCCAGATCAGCGGGTTCCCAAAACAAGGACCCATGATCCAAAACAGATTTTAAGCGGGTCCACTATTTTATGTTTTAAAAATACTGTTTGCTTTTTAGACAATTATGTGTACTTTTTAAATTGTGATATGAAAGTTTGAGAGTAGCGACTTTATTACAATTCTTACTTATTGTTTAGTGGTTTGCATATTACCTCCCTTTTTTTATTTGCAACACTTTTAAAAAACACGGATGCCTAGGCAAAACTTTTAATGAAGTATGAGGTGAATGTATGGGTATAATTAAGGGGAGTGGGGACTATTGAGTATTTTAATTGTGCAAAAAAGTATGAGAGAGAGTGTGGCGGACAACAACAAAAAGTATTTTAATTATGTTAAGTAAGGTTATTGTTGTCATTTTATAGGTTTTTTTAACTATATAACGAATAAAAAAGTGTTGCGACCTTTGGGAAATTTCCCCATTACGAAAGTGTTGCAAATAAAAAAACGGAGGTAGTAATATTTTTTCTCAAAGTTACACACTACACAATAAGAATATTCTATCATTACCTTATTTACATACTATTTTTACATTATATTTTTAAGAAAAAACTAAAAACCGGATATACGGGTCAGATATGGATCTTAAGAGCAAGAACCAACCCTCATTTCCAAAAACACTCTTGGATCCATACCCAGATCAGCCGAGTCTAAACATGAAGATCTAAATTCCGTAGACGGAAGTGGATTGGGTCCAAGATCCACTATCATCCCTACTCCTTGTCCTCCACGAGACACTTGTCATACACAATATTCATGCCAGACAACAAAGGATATGTATGTGTAGATTCACAATCCACCCCCACCACACCCCCCAAAAAAAAGTGGCAAGATGAAACAAGATTTCAAGAAAGAGTGAGAGAGGAAAGACAGGTATCCTACTATCTACATAAAGACTATGTAAATACCGTGCATTTGGACCATGGTGTCAAAACAAGGTCGTATCATATCGTATAGGCCGTGTTGTAAAGGTTTTCAAATCTGCTAAACTAATACTATCCACGTCGTAAAGGTGTAAAAGAACGCATTTTAGGTTGATTCAAGCGACATCTCGTGGTCTCGGCCGAGATTTGGCAGTAGGAACATCGCATCACCTCCTCTATTGCGATATTGTGACCGTTACTGTGATTGCGACCGGAATCGCATTTTCGGACCATGATGGGACTCTTAGCAAGGTCTCAAGAGTTAAACCTAAATCATGAAATTATGACAAATTGATAGCTAAGAACATGCAGATTCATGCTGCAATTTGATTACACAAGCCTGAACAGCATGAAATGTCATCTTGTAGTGCTCGGATATACTCCCTTCGTATGATGTTCCCATTTGAATTTGGGGGAAAACCAATGGAAATAGAGGTGAATGAGAATCTTTTTAATTTTATATTGTATAAAGTGTACTTTAGTATCTTTTTGATTTTGAAAAAGTAGGAGAGAGAAAGAAAAGAGGATGATTATGAAATAAATGATCTAAAGTAGCCCGTGTGTAAGACAAAAAGAAAAGTGTAGTGAATATTTGATTGTTGAACGGTGATATGAGAAAATAAATATTCTTTAAATGGAAGAGATTCAACTTCAAAGTGAGAACAACTTTTTGAAACATCCAAAAAGGATAATGGGAACATCAAATGGGAACGGATGGAGTATTATTAGTCCCCTGAAATATCAGGTTTGTCGGCACCACATCAACCAAAGAGATAAATCTTGGATGAATAGCAATATAACCAACTGCCATTCCACCACTATAACATATATATGATCCCGCTGCACCAAAGCAACCTATTTTCAAAAATAGGAGATGAAAACAGTATCCATGAAGAAGGAAAATGGCGTCCATAAGTATAAGGAATAGTAAACAGTCGCGTAGTCTTTAAGGTAAATTAGAGTAACTTCAGTTTATTCCTCCTAAGAAGCTTCCAATTACTCCTTTTTACTTGAAATTTGCCATAATCACTCCTTTGTCACAAATAAATACTACACTTTCAAGTTTTGAGTTCTAAGAAAGCCCACCCTACGTATCATATTCACTCTCCCTACTTCGCATATTTTAAACATTTCTGATATATGCAGACCTAAAAGCTAACAATAAGCATTAAATATGTTTCCTAAGATGGTATAGGTTTATTTTATCACCACTTTAGCTTTTTATAATCAACCCTTAGGCCTGCATACATGACTGATTTTCCTTTCTAGACTTAGCAAAATGCCTCCGTATTCTAGACAAGTTAGCCAATACATCAGAGATATAGATTCATGCTCTAATGAGCTAAAAGAAAGCAACATTTAGATAATTTCAAACCTGGCATGGCACACATGTTCCAATGAGACGTTGTACATACGATGCTACGGCATTTCTATGCTTCTCAGATGTCCAATTCGGCTGAATTTGTGAAATAAGTTCTGCGGTTCTCTCTTCAGCTTTAGCCCATCTTCCTGGGTCAAGTGGTCGAGTAACTGAAGCAACTCCCTTCAGTAGTAGACCATTAGGATGGAAGCCATTGGGATCCAACCCTTCACTATGATTATCCATCCTAACTTTAGATTCTCTAATCTCTACCTCCTTCTTCTATCTACCCAAAAAGAAATACGACAAATGTTTATAAAATTATAATAACATCATAATATAAAACATCTCATTTCCAGTAGTTATATCAAACACAGACCAATCATTTGAAGATTAATCTAATTACTCACTAAGCAGGCAGCCAAAATGAAACTAGTGATCGTTACGACAGAAGAAAACATGACGAAATATCTTATTTCCAGTAGTTCTATCAAACACAGACCAATCATTTGATGATTAATCTAATTACTCACTAAGCAGGCAGCCAAAATGAAACTAGTGATCGTTACGACAGAAGAAAACATGACGAAATATCTTATTTCCAGTAGTTCTATCAAACACAGACCAATCACTTGAAGATTAATCTAATTACTCACTAAGCAGGCAGCCAAAATGAAACAACTGATCGTTACGACAGAAGAAAACATGACGAAATATCTTATTTCCAGTAGTTCTATCAAACACAGACCAATCATTTGAAGATTAATCTAATTACTCACTAAGCAGGCAGCCAAAATGAAACAACTGATCGTTACGACAGAAGAAAACATGACGAAAGCATTAATCTGCAAACGATTAAGAACTTCTCATACTAATAATGGCAACATTTGCACCAAATAAAGAAGCAAAAACTTAACAATGGAGTTCCAACAGATTGATAAATACATAATAACACTTAATTTCAGTATGATCCTTACGTTACAACCGACGAAAGCACAAATTATCAACAAATTTCACAAAAGACTGATCAAAATCCCTAACAACTGCAGAATTCACTAAACAAGCAGATGAACAACATCATAACATATCAAATTTCAACATTATGAGCAAAAAGAAAACCTAAATTCAAGTTCCAGCATTAACGAAAATGACTCAAACTGCTTGAATTTTAGAGCGTAGAAATTGTAAAACCTGTTAGAAAGGATTGCAATTTGTGAGAAGAAGCAGCAACGGAGTTACGAATTAAGTGAAAATTCGTGAAATTTGATCGAAATTGATGAAGTTATAGCGTAAAGTATGGGTTTCTTGAAATTTGATATTGAAATTGGCAAGAGAAGTAGTGATAGCAGGAAGAAAAGGGAGAGAGAAGAAGAGGAAGAAGAAGAAGAAGAAGAAGAAGAAGACAGGGTCAAAGTAATTTCTGTTTGGGGTTAATTTTTACTATTCTTTTCAACGAGGACAAGTCTTTGGTAATAATTATTTTGTGCACTGCGGCACACTTCTTTACTAAATCACGTTAGATAAAATGTAAAAGTAGTAACAATGTATATGTAATTTTCTAAAGCATATAGATTGTTAGTGATTGAATAATAATCTGCAAAGTTTTGGGGTAAACAGTCTAGTTATATGTTTATGGATAGATATTGTTATAATTGAAAGGTTTTAACTTATGTAATAATACGGTTTTGCACTTAAGTTAGATTTTAACGTAATGTTAAAATTTAAAAACCTTAGACCTTATATGTCAAAATCTTGTAGTTTTAACTTAAATCTATAAGGTTTATCCATATGCTCATGGATTAACCGTCCAACACAAGTCTATTTTAACGATTCTTATTACACGAATTATTTCTTTTTAGTTTTATTAGTTGATATATTTGTTTTTGAAGGTGAAATTTTATGAATTTTATTGTTTTTAAATTCATTACATCCTCAATGATAAAGTTGTATGTTGTACTATTAGTTTTTGGCCTAAATATATAGCAAAGTAAAAATGTAGAGAAAAAGAAATTGAAAAGGAATATATAGTAACTAATATAAAATGGATGGAGTTATATATACTATTATTTTTAAAACGTGTGAAAGTTGGTTAGACTGCAATATATACACATAGAAAAAAGAGGCATAGAAAATTTAAAAATATATGTATTTTAAGTACTCCCTCCGTTCCCAATTGTTGTTCCCATTTGGAATCTTGGTACTATTCACAATTAAAGAGAATCTTCTAATTTTTCAAATATACATAAGAAAAAATATATTCATGTGGGGTCTTGTTTGATTCGTCTCAATGAGTATGTTATTATTATTCAATCGTTATAATTTTTGCTCATATACAATGGACAATAATGATGGTCAAAGAAGTGTTTTGGCAAAAGTGCAAAGTCAAAGTGTGAACAATAATAGGCAACGGAGGTAGTAATAAAAAGTGGATGATTAAAGTACTAGATAATTTTTTATTTATTAGTTGGAGAACTTTTATATGAATCATGTTATAAAGTGTTCTCCAAGCTCATTTATTGCATTGAAAGAATGAGACGTGGAGTTGAGATTTCATTCAAGTATTATAAATCTTTTTTAGAATTGTGGTTAGAATAGGTTGAGAATAATGAGTCGATCGACATGTAAGATGTACTATAGGAATTTATTCCTCTCTCTTTCACCAAGGTCAATATTCTCTTGGTAAGAAATTTTTTAGGAATATAAAGCATCTTAATTTGCAAACCCTCCAAAAAACATGTCAATTTATTATCCTTATTCATTTATTCTCATTTCACCCACATATCTCATTAACCAAATACTCACTTTATCCTATATTAAATGATACAGTCGATAGTCATAGTGTTTTAGGAGTGTTATTTGACTAAATTATTTTATTGATAGTAGTTGATTAGTGGTATTTGTTTTAGTACATAAATTACACATTGGTGGGGCACATTATAGGGGATTGGTGTGGATGGGTTATTATGAGAAAGTATTGGGTCAGACGCGTTCGACCATAACATTTGGTCGGACGACTTTCAGTTGGTTTCATTTTTGTTTCAGTTGGTTTCATTTTTGTTGCAGTTGGTTTCATTTTTGTTGCAGTTGGTTTCAATTTTTGTTCAGTTGGTTTCAAAAAAAATTCAGTTGATCTTTTTTATTTCAGTTGGATGTCTTTTAAGTTCGGTTACTTATCTTATTGTTTCATTTACGTGTTTTAGTCTAACTAAAAACAAAACTTAAGTAAATGAAATAAAATAAAATCTAAATGGAAGGAAGTTAGAAGCAAATGGAAAAAAAAAAGGAGTAAATGAGAGCAAGTTAGAAGCAAATGAAAAAAAAGGGAGTAAATGAAAGCAAGTTAGAAGCAAATGAAAAAAAAGGAGCAACTACATACCTTCATCCTTTTAACTGAAACACTAACTCATTTCTCTCTCCTATACAACAATGGCTGCCACCAGACTTTCTCTCTTGAATGTCCATCTTCTTTTTATACCTCATGGCACAGAAAATAAACACCGATAGGTTCATTATGCTCAGACAAGCCCAGAGAAAGAAGGAGCAACGGCGCGGCGGCGGCGGAGGAAGAAGATGAAGATGAAGGAGCAGCGGCGCCGTTCTCGCGGCTTCGTCCGACGAAACATATTGGGTCAGACGGTCTGACCCAATAGTTTCACTTAAATTAATTATATGTAGGACTCATTAATATTAAAAAATAATATTTCTATTGTATTCACATGTTAATTATAAAAGTGTATCAACTAACGTGGGATGAAAGAATAAAGGAAGTAATAAGGGACAAAGGAAGTATCTAAGAAATTGGACAACAAAAAAAGTATGCCAAGACATTAAATGAGAGGGAGAACAATTAGTTCTGAAGTATACGCAAATTGATCGGAAAATCCAAATATCCATAATTTGATTTCGATTCTCGAATTTTAAATACCACTTCGGATTTTGCTTTTCTGATTTTCGGGTATCCGATATCTAAAACATAATCCGATCAAGTGTCGAACATCCAGTCTAATATCCAGAGTGAGTATTTGTTTCGGCTTTTTATCATTTGGGAATTAACAAAGTTGTATTTAATTTTTAAAAAAGGACCAAAATTTTGGAAATTGTGTATCTATATCTAATTTTACAAAAATACTCGTGATATTCACATCAATTCTGACGCTGTGAAATCTAAATTTGTGGTGACTTCCTATAATAATAGAGTAAGATTTATACAAACAATGAGACAACACGTCATTTTCCTGGCCAAATAAGTAGATAATTGCCACATAATTCTCTCTATAAGGCCCCGCTCAGTTCACTTAATTTTACTGAACTGAATTTATCTTTACTTAACTGAACTTATTTTTACTAAACTGAACTTATTTTTATTGAACTGAACTTATTTTTGCTGAACTGAACTTATTTTTACTGATTCATGTTGTTTTTTCTTCTTTGCACTACTGATTTTTACTGAACTGAACTTATTTTTGCTGAACTGAACTTATTTTTACTGAATATTATTATTTTGAGTTGAACTGAACATGGCCTAAGTTGGAATTGGTGCGATAACCTTAGAAAAAGTTGGAATTGGTGTGAATTTTACTAATACTGCCTAAGACTTCTACGGCTTTAACACCCAATAGTCACTCGTTCCTCTTATGACAGTCTTCAATTAACTTTGAATTATTTCTTTTTCTTAGGTTTTAAGCTCTCAAATTTCTTCTCATTGAATTCATTTCAACTAGTCGGTATCCAAGCTCATGACATAAACTATCTTGACTTCTTGCAATTTTCTTTTGAAAAATGAGGTTGGATGAATTTAAAGAGAAGAAAATTTAATCAGTAAAGCTAAAACAATGTTTGGTCGGATATATGAATAATTGTTTTTTGTTATGAAAGAGGGAGAACAACAAAGAGAAAGATACTAAAGAGAAGAGAGAAACAACTTAATAAAGCTTTTCACTCGCAGCAATTTTACCATGCACTAAACTTGGCATTTATACGCTCAAAACCTATATTGTGTTTAGTATAACAAGGTGGTAGAAATTTGTTATACATATTTACAAAAGAGAGAAGGCATTTATTTTTTACCATAACATTTTTCATTTTTTTGATTGGAGCAAAGCGTGGAAAAAAATTTCATATTTATGTAAATAGTTTTCTTAGGAGTGGAAAACAAATTCGTTCATAAATATAGGGAAAATACAATTTCCCTCCTTCCATTACCTTTCCTCTCATCTATCTACCTCTTTCGTTATCATTTTTTCTTTTCATTTTAGCTTTCTGGTTAAGAAGCCAAACAAACGAAAAACGCTACGATTGGAAAATCACCTTGAAAAATGAAATATCTTTTTTGTTATAAAACCTTTTCATCCAACCAAGTGAAGCTTAAATTTTTATCAAACTTTAGATTAAACTTTCACGTTACTTGCTTAGTGCTTTGCTTTAAAGAAGAAATCAAGAGAGAATTGGTGTGTTGGAGGAGGTCTTTGATGGGCATAGAGGCAGGGATGGGTGACGGCGAGCTCGAACAAGTGAAGGGACAAGGGGTCCAAAACCTTTGAACAACAACTTCGCAATGGTGACAAAGAACCTTAAAGATGGTGATAGCAATTAGCATCCACCATCAATGGGGGAGAGAGAGAGACAACGGTATTGCGCACATTTGGTTGTGGACTAGAGCTTGTTATGGTGGTGATGTTGTTTGTTCCTCGGTGGGAGAAGCAACAGCCGTGGTTGCAAGGAACAAAAGGCGGTGAGGGGAAGATGGAGGAGTTGTGGCCTTGTGGGTGGGTGTAGTCTTGTGAAAAGAAACCCTTTACCTCTTAAACAGGGTTCAGATGATTCAGACCAATTAACAAGAAAAAACAGAGATTATGTCAATTTTTCTCACAAAAAAAAGTTCACTGAATCAAGCTCACAAGGACACACTCACCGTCAGTCCCCACTTTGCTTTTGTTTATCTATATAGAAGAAACAATATTAAATATCCTTGTCTTAAAAAGACAGGAATTCAAAGAACTTATTGTATGTATTTGTATGTGAATCTTTTTTCCAATAAAGTTAGTGCAAACATACAAATCAGAAATTACTTTATCGGCTTAAAAACTAGGTTTGTCCTCATGAATCCAAACGTGAGGAAAGAAAAAATATCTCAAAAATATATCTATAAATCAACAACGTGACCAACAAAATGTTTTAAAAGAAAAAAGAAGGCAAGGATTCTTCACAGTTACACTTGATACACACGACTGCAAAAGCTGGAGATGCAAAACTTACAAGACAGCATCTATTTGGCCTGTTCACTTATCCGAACTCCAGCGACCCGAAATTTACAGAAATATCATACCTCTACAATTATCTAACTTACCCTAAATCTGAACAGTCAAAAAGAATTACTAACAAAATTTACAAACTTCATAATGGAGATGTTAAATTCAAGATTGACCAACCCAACTAAGGATTTGGCACTCCGAGCTAACGAAACACGGACCGTTAAAACTGGAATGGTAGAAGTTCAAGAATGGGGTAAAAAGACAGGATTCTGTTATTGAAGTTTCCAAATGAAGTTGTAGAACAGCACACCAGTTCATCCTAATACACTGGAATTTACAATTATGTCACTAATTGAAAGAAGAAAATTTAGCTCTGCGCCTTCTGAAGCTCTAAAATGATTGTGCCTAATTAAAAGCGGTATTTGTTCAATTTATCAAATGGTACAACTGTTACTGCAGCAGCAGGCAGCAGCCTGACACTGAGAACAAGTATAGTTCATGCCCTCTGAATTTACAATCTACCAGAAGACTTATTGGTGATGTAAAGCTGGTCTTTTCTCAACAAGTTCATAGTATATAACAAAATTTTCCTGCAGAATAGCAACATAATGGGTTTTATATTTCAACTTTATTTAACAAATGTGCGAAGAATTGGAAGTACAAATATACCTTAATAGACGTATCCCATGTATTAGGATCAAAGGCAACATAAGATCCCCTTTCGTATGCATTGGTTTTAACAAGAGGCTCCAAGTTGGGAACTCTCATAAACCACAGTCGATGGTCTTTGTGATAGAACCAACCTCTGTTATAACTGCAAAACATAAACATGGAAAATGATCCACTTAGCAAATCTGAGTCAATATTTTGAAGCAAATTTGAAAATAAAGACAAGTGGATCAAGGCAGTGGACTCCATAATGTACGCATTATTTGCCACAATTCGAGCTCCTTGAAAGAATAGGGGCGTCCTGATTAAGATCCCTACCAGCTAACCGAGGAAACCATTGAGTCAACCCACAATAGCAGACCCGGTTTATTTGTCTGTCATCACCCGGAAGCTGCGTCTTTTATTGCTCTTCCAGTGTCAAAGTCCCTAAACTACTGGTTCTATAATGTTACATGGAAACTCATAAAGAAGCACCCAAACATCAGAAAAGTCATCAGTCTCCTGCTCTTGCTTCTGAAATAGCAAAGTGAATTCCATTTTGATAATTTCCTTATGCTTTTTACTCCCCCAACCCCCCCCCCACCCCCAAACTACGTCCCAAATTAATATTTCTGCTTGGGATGTCCCGTACATATCTATAATTACTCTTTTTATGCTCTATCCCATTCACCTTTTCACTTATTTCACGATTAAGTATTAATAAGTTCAGGGCTACAAGTCCACATAAATTGAGTTCAGGGCCAATAGAAGTCCAATAAAACAAGTTCAGGGCCAGTTAAGGTGACCTAAGTTCAATCTATAACCATAATAAGTTCAGATAAGTGAAGGTCAACAACAATTAAAGTGCAATGTAGGTGAATATGACGCACCCGGCACCCTTAGTAAGCTTTTCCTCTATACTTCTTTACGTAGTGTTTGGTATAGAGTTAATTGGTAGTGGGATAAAGATAAAATAGGGTTTATCCTTTGTTTGGTGTGGCTTAGGAAAAAGTTGGGAATAAATAATACTCCCTCCATCCCGAATATTTGCTCTACTATTTGCATTTTACATGCATTACAAGGAGAGTTAAAAAGCAGAGAGAAGAATAATGACTGTGAGGATCGAGTAGGACCAAACTTTTAAGAAAAAGTAGAGAAGAATTTTTTGCCAAATAGAATGGAGCAAAGTTTGGGAAGGACTAGAAAGGAAAATGGAGCAAATTCTGGGACGGTCAGAGTGTTTTACTTAAATGCTCCTACTAACTCTCCCTCTCCTCCATTTCCTCCTAATCCCTAAACCTCTCTCCTCCTTATACCTACCCACCCCCATGGGATGATTCTGGTGGGATAAGGCGATTAATCCCCATCCCTATTTTTAATACCCTAAAACTCTATGATTAATAGGATACATTTTTGAAGTTTGAATAGAGCTTATTTTATTTATTCCAAAAATAAAGTTACAATTATATTGTTTTGGAAATGATATTTCATACCCGAAAATCTATATTTCTTATGAGAATATTAATTCTTCTACTTAAATTATTCATAAAGACAAATTTATATTTTTAATTGAGTTTCCTATGCTTTTAGTCTCACTAATTTCTCGTAGTTCTATACCATACGTTATGAATAAAGGGACCAGAGCCTAAAAATAATCTTTAACCCTAAAATTTCTTTTATGCAACCTTATTTTTTTTTTCCCTCTCCTCTGTTTCTATTAAACGACGTTCCTATGTGTGAATATCCAAGTAGCCATAGATCAAACCCCATAATCATCATATGCCGATCTTCATCACATGCTGGTTATAATTGTTGCATGCAAGTTAGATCGAACCACTAAAGTTTGTAGTGGGGCTCTTTACATTCCAAACACCACCACCAACCATCAATTACCATGATGATCATATATATATCATAGCATCGGTTATCATCTGCTTAGCCTTCTCACCTAACTTTATTGAGAGGGCAGTTCTGCGCACAATAGCCGCTTCCGTGACAGCCCACCTTTCGAGTAGTTCTAATTTAGTCTTTTCGGAAAGGTAACCACACTTTCTCTTGTTTGATCCATATAATTAATTATGTGTAATTAAACTTATTCATTTACCGTTGTTCTATCTACATTAGTTATATGCTATGGGTTTTGCATAGTTTTAGCATAGTTTTATGATTTCATATGTAACTTCATGTAGCTTCAGATGTGGTGGCTAATTGTTACCTTATTGTTATATTGATTGATTATATATTTTGACTTATTTATATATTGTTATACGGCAATTATATTTTAAGAAGTTCAGTGGCTATTTAGAATCACAACTTGAGAACTATGTTTGGCAAGAGTTTGTTTACCTGGCAGAATTTCATAGTCCAAACTCCAAGTACATATTTTGGGAACTTGTTGGATTATAAAAGGAAGATTATGAGAAGAGATTGGAATTCATCATTTGAAGTTGTTCCCAGATTATACTGACCCTTGCATGTTATTAAGGAGATGATATAATAGTCAAAGCGAAATGATTAATGATAAGTATTTATTTCCATAGTGCAACCACTTTATTATAATTGATCAAAATTGGCCGAAGGTTCACTTAGTTTTTGAATGTATTGGAAGTTCTCATTTGATTGGTTTATTGAATCAAATTACCCATGTCCAAGACTAGGTATAATAACTATTAGAGCGTGGCACTTCTTTTTTTTGACAGTGAGAGTGGCACATTTTTTGGTTAATCATATTATTGTAGTTGAGGCTTAGAGCCTTCGACCTATATTAATTCATTTAGAGAAAGGAGTAAGTTATTACATGATGTGTTTTATTCTAATTTTTTTGGAGCTCCAGTTACAATAGTGGAGTTATCATAGTATATGGCCAAGTAATGTCGATATGTATTGTATTTTACAAAGCAATTGACCACAAAAGTTCGTGGTTCAATTTTGTAGAGACGGAAAGGTGTTTAAGTTTGTTCTATTGGCTTTATTAGTTTTAAAGTAGTTTTATTTCGTAGCAGCTTAATTAGTTCTTTTAAGTTGTAATAGTTCCATATTTTGTAATCCTTAGCACTTAATATTATTGTCAATTGTAGCTTCCGCAAAAGATTTGTTTATTTACATTATTTCAGTTATTTCTCATACTCCCTTCGTCCTCCGAAGGATTTCCTATTTCTTTTGGGCACAAAGTTAAGGAGGGAGGTTGATGAGGAACCAAATTTTCATTTTATAATTGAAAAGTAAGGTAGTTGTTTATTCTTTAGAATTGTTTCTTAGAGCGAGAGAGAGTGATATCAAGTACTTTTTCTAAGGAAAATAAAATTGTAATTGGTGGACAATATCCAAATACGCGGAAATGAGAAAAGTAATTGGGACAAACAAAAATGGAACAATAGGAAATCCTTTGGGGGTTTGGAGGGTGTATATTCTTAGTTAGTGAATCGGGGGTGTTACACTATCCCCAAATAATCCATAACCCAATTAAGCAAATAAGGGACTTGTTTTAGGTAATATTTAACACTTTGCCCCTCCTTTTCCCCAAGCCAGATAGCTTGAAGTTCTACCACACAATTTCACATAATTTTTTCTCTATCTTATTCACTCTCCTAATTCTCTGTGACATTTCCCAATGTATAGCTGATAAGGAAAGTGAGAATAACATACCGATATAAAAACTGAGGGAGAGAGAAGAAAGGAGGCAGATAGAAAATAAACTATTCACATTTATAGTACACAAGCACTTGGAGAACATACAGTTCATTGGCGGCGTATATTTGGGCTTCATCTTTTGGCATGCTGCAAAAGAAGATAAATTGATTCAAAACCAATGCACAGGATGAGACAAATAATTTGAAAACGACCTTGACCAGTAGCCTTGCCTGTAAAAGACGTAGAACAATGTCTGCAGCTGAAACTTTGCAAAATAAGCTTGCTGCAAGCGCAACGACAATTCATAAGAACACGATATAGGAAAACTTAATGGCTAAAAGATTCGTGTTGTTTCAAGCAGCTCACACTTAAAGGGTGAGGTTGTTTTTCGTGATAACATTCAGGTATCGTGAACTCTGGTTCACCCTTGGCCGGCTCATCAGACCAGGGCGAGGAAAAAGTTTTGTGAAGATTTTCTGATGAATTCAAATTCAATCCGAGTGTTGTAAGATCAATCCCGAGAGCAAGAGATGTCAGATCAGGATCGCTCATTCTAATCACACTCAATAAGCCAAGTAATCCATATGGATCAGGAGCAGGTTGCGGAGACTGTATGGGCTTTATTCCCTGATCTCTGAAAGACTGAGTAAGAGATGGCATCTGCTGTAAACGAAACTGTGATTGGTTCTGCTGTTGTTGGTACTGCTGCATAAACTGCTGCTCGTAAGAACCCATATTAGCAACCCCTCCTGGAGAATTCAGTGATCTGAGGCTGATGCCGGGGGGCATGCTGCTCTGTATCATAACAAAAAAAAAACAGAATCCAGATACATGATATTAGAGGACATGAAAATTGTTTTTTTTTTCCTTCATAACAGCTAAATTTCTTTTCTTTTTTCCTCCTTTTTGATAAAATTTCAAGAGTCATGGAGCAATCAGCATGGGAACAACTTAACCGATTTTAATCAAGCCTCTTTCATACTAAATGGTTGAGCATTAAGTAATCAGCATCTCTTACATTAGCATTAAAACTTGCAACAGACATCTCTGTACAATCCTAATTCACCATTAACCTAGTGTTAAAGTGAAGAGGTTGAAATTAAGGTCCTTAAACATAAATCTAATCAGCAGACAGAACTTCCCATAGATAGCATAACCCAATTTTTAGTGATACGATGTCTCATATTATTTTTATTTTAAAAGAAAATATGCCTCATAACAGACAGATATACTTGATTCCCGCCAACTTTCAATAGATGCATATAGCCTCGTGCTATACCCGTAAATTTGCCTGGGAAATATAAGCAATCTAAAACACATAAATTCCTTACACGAGCGAAAAAAGGATAAATTACTGACAGAAAGTGTATGCTGTTGCTGCTGCTGTGGACGGTGTGATGAGTACATTCCCCCCAAGTTGAATCCAGGTGACCTTCCCATCTAGACATAAAATCTTTTTAAAATAAGAGCACATAAAACTCCCGAAAACCCAGCTGAAGTGGAGATAGTACCTGAAGTGCATAAGTATCACAATTATTAACAAGATACTCACAGAGAAGTGTTGAGATTGCATTGTTACACCATTATCATGCATTTGGTCCTTTTGCTGGAAATCCATCCCATAATCGCCATTTCCACCTACACAAGAATCAAATTTCAAAACTCGTGAATAAGAACCAGTTCAACTACAGAAAGAAAAACATAATTAGAATTTCTACCTGAGCAGATATAATATTTCCCCAATAATGTAGAAACTTCACATTAATAACAAAACCGAAAGATGAGAAAAAGGAAGGTTTTACAGGAAGTAATATAACAAGTGAGAATAACCATCACCATCAGTCTATATTTAAAATAACAGAAAGAGTAGATTCTGCAGAAAGATAATTATGAGCAAATATAAGCAGAAAATAACATTGTTGGCTGTTCTATTTTGGCAATCATTCATACCAGCAAACACCAAAGCATAGTAGAGTAAACAGATCTAAAGTCGATAGAAAATTTAGTCAATGACATATTAGCTCCTCCTAACACTTTCTTCCCTAACACAAGATTCACTTTCTTAAAAGAATTGTATTTGTGGGTACGGAAGAGGCCTAAAAAGACTACAAAAACTACATTATATAATAGCCATGTGTGGCCAAGCCACTAATATATCCTCTAGGAGTTTACACAACTTTGTTGGTGGGTCTCTAAGATAGTATATTTGTTTGTTTGTTCTACCCTGCAATTCGCCAACCAATGTGCTACTTGGTTGCCTTCAGTAGCAATGTCAAGTAACATTTGTAAATGAGTCTACATTCTACATTGTAATAAGTACTGATGGGATTACAAGTTTACCCGTATGTATGCATTTTTTAAAGAGCCTGTATTAATGCATTAGTTCTCTCTACCAAGTAGCTGGCGCAAACCCATTTATTGATCAAAGGCACACTTACAGGAGTTTACAGAAAAAAACGTCATTAATATAGAAATTGACAAAACCATCCCACTTTGGCAACCATAAAAGGTCAAAATATATATCATTGTCTACGACAGGTTAATACAGAAACTGGCTAACTCTAAGAAATAAAGATTTTTTATAGAATAGACAGAGATGAAACTAATACTCCCTAGTCCCTAGTCCCTAGTCCCTCCACCAGTTTTTGCCCACTTTGAAATTGTTTCAAGCTTGTGAGCAACAAACTGAAAAGCAGATTAAGTATAATAGGGGCAAGAGCTTTAAGTCAGCAGAAACAAAGAGAATCAGCTATAAACATCTCATCACGTTTACAATCAAGGATAAACTTTTTCACCGAAGCAGCAAAAAGATCACAAGCCGGAAGAGAAGATTGGAGTGGAGCAATGAGAAGGGCCAACCTTTGAAACCTGGTAAGGCCGGAAAATCCTCATTTTGGATGCTGAATTCCTGGTTTTGCTGAACAATTGGACTAACACCTAGGCCTTGTTTTCTCAGAGAACCTGACATAATTACCAAACATCTTACATGCATAAGTGCTGTAGAAATCTTTTAACACTGAGAAGTTACAATTTTACCTATTTGTCCTTGGGGACCTCCAGCAGAGTTAGGGCGACTACCTAACTGAGGAAAGTCATTTAAAGTAAAAGGTGAGCTGTCGTTGGAATTCTCATCACTTAGCATTCCTAAGGAGCTTAAACTATTCCCTGCTTGGACATGGTTCTGCTGGAGTGGCCCCCCAGCAGAAGGATATGAGTTCCCAAACATATTAAGCATCTGCGGAGAAGCTGAAAGCAAACAGAGTCATCATCATAGCTAATTAGCAATAGTTACCCCCGCCCAAAACTAATATAGAAAACTATTTTGGCAACAGTTAAGGAATTGATGCATATCACATTAACAAACAACTAATCCACCAAGAGCTAGGTACAGTTAAAAATTTGTATCTAGTTAAAGACAGCATTAAAAAAATCTGACAGAGGGAACTCCAAAATCAATTCAGACATTGAAATTAGAACTGGAATTGTTGCTTATTCAAATAGTTTCACTCAGCTACCCAAGGCATAAAAGAGACTAGTTTAAATTCATTGTCAGGTTGGTAAGGTGGAAGGCCTCAAAAAATTTACAACAAATACCACTCAAACTCACAGAATAGCTCTATTGACTGAATAAAGTCTAAGCATCAGCAGTTTAGGAAGCCTGCTTCCAAAAATTAATAAGGAGAAGGATGAGAGCGCATTCCCCTGCTCTCAAACATTACCGACAACCCGACCGCTTAATCCAGCAAGAGCTATTTAGTTACAAAAAGCATCAGGGGAAAATTGATAGAGGGAACTCAAAAAACAACTCACACTTCAAAATTAGAACGCGAATAGTTGCTTATTCAAACATCTTCAGTCACCCACTCAAGGTAACAGAGATCCTAATAGATATATCATAGATTAAATTAATGGCAGGTGGATAAAGTGAAAGGCCTCTAGAAATTACAATTAATACCAATCAAATTCAAAGGAAGCTTTATTGACTGAACAAAGTCAAAGCACCCGCAGTTAAGATCAGGGTCACATAATTCACTAATCCACCCTTGCCTCCTCACCCTCACTTGCCTTCCTCTGGCTCATTTCTCTCTTTCACTCATCTCTCGATTTCACTCTCTTCCTCTCAATGAACTACAGCAAGAACCATTGCCTGCTGCCCTGCCAGATACCACAAGCACCCATACACAACACACAGCAGCCCTGAATCCCACAAATCACTCATCTTGTCCCTCCGACCTCTCTCTTTCTATATCTTGTCTTTTCTCCCTTGGTTGAGACCACCAAGAAATGCCTGCAGTGCATCCCCATCAAACAACCCCTCTCTACTCCTTCCTTCTGTCCCTTAGTCCTGTATTTATGACTCTGTACTGGGGGCAATCCTTGGTCTTTGTAAACATATATCCGATTGTAGGAAACTTTACTCTGGCCAGTCCATCTCCCCTTTTGACTCTCATTTTAAATCATATGGAAAGATTTTTTTCCCTTCAAAACGTATACCTATTTCTAGTATTTTCATGATTGTTAAAAAATGATGGCAATGCAAACAATTTTCCTCCCTCCATCTCTAATTAATTACTACATAGAAGTCTAAAACGCTTGTGTAAGGAAGTAAAAAAGTCGAGTCAGTGGGTGATGTGAGGTCTACCTTTGATGACAAAGTACAAGAAAAAACTCGCCAAGATAGTAAGACATCATTAATGGTATATGGAATATCTGTATATGTAGAAAGTAATTAGAGAAAGAGGTAGTATTTTATTTTTTAGTTGGCAATTATTTAGGCATTAGCTAGAATATGATGTTTTGTTAATTAACAATAAAATACTTGAACTTGAAAACAATTCGACACTTATAGTGATAATATGCAGGGAAAGATAAATCCTTAAAGGGCATAATGACCAATTAACTAGAATGTAGATGAGATTAGGCGAGATCAGAACGAAATCGCGATAATGCAAAGAGATATAGTGATAACGCAGGGAAGGAGAATGAACAAGGAATATTACCCCTATTTGAAGGTAATGCATTACCCTAGGGGTGGTAGATCACTATTATCACCTCACCCACAGTTACAGCTTGTTTGGATAGCCAAGATAGGAGGGAAAGGGAGGGGAGGGGAAGGAAAATGGCCAAAATCCATTGTTTGGATAACAAGTGAGGGGTGAGGGATTTAGAGGGGAGGGAAATCGAAGGATCAATTTGTAAGAAATTCCTCCCTCCAACAATGGAGAGATTTGGAAGGAATACCCATCTTTCTTCCTTCCCCTCCCTTTCTCTTCCCTCCCCTTCCCTTCCTTCCCCTTCTTTTCCTTCCCCTTTTGTTACCCAAACACACTGTTAATGTAATAGATCCTTCGTTTCTCCCTCATCCTTACACAATCATTACCTCATGCCATCTACCACGACTTCTATCTACTTCCATTATCTTCCTTTCTATTGTATTACCCTAGGGGTGGTGGATCACTATTATCACCCCACCCACAGTTAATGTAGTAGTTCCTTCATTTCTCCCTCATCCTTACACAATCATTACCTCATGCCATCTACTTCCATTGTCTTCCTTTCTATTCTTCAATCAACCGAATATGCATTACCCTAAATCCAAGCATGCCATACAAATGTTTGATATTATTACCAAGTATTGAATTATACAATCAGATTAGCTACTATTGTCGGTATTTTATTCCTTTTATCACAAGAAGAGTAGGTCCTTGGAGCCCAGGAAGTACATCCATCCAGACTAATGAAAGAGAATCATTAAGTGCTGATTAAAATAGCATATATTGCTAACAACTACTATCCCCTTAAGAAAGTGGACCCTTTTTTATTTTTGGCTAAGAAAGAGAAAGTTGTTGATAAACATGGTTATATAATTAACCAAGTGGACCCATGTTGCAAGGTGAGGAAGGGTAAAAGAAGGAAAAGATTTTGCCAAAACTCGAACAGGGATAGTGAGAAGAATTTAGAGGAGCAGATAGAGGTGAAAAGTGGGAAAGCAATTTGAGGAACAGAGGTTTTTTCCTGATGTTACTATACGTCCAATAGTACCACAATACCGTCTGATGGTACTATAAAAAATTTATCGGTACCATTAAACATGCCTCGGTGTGAAAAATTACATATTAGCTAACCTGGATTCAGAAGGTTGCTGATTGAGCCCTCACCAACAGGATGGCATGCAACATCATCTTAATTCTTAACAGCAGAAATGGAGATCACACACAAAGAGACACTTAGCTTTGCTTCTCAGAAATCCTATGATAAAATGGTTACCCCCTGTTTGTTTTTGCATACACTATCCCAAGCCAAAGAAAATTACAGCATAAATTGTTATCAAGCCCTGTCAAGGTTGACTCTCACCCTCTCAACCCTGAGACACCTCGAACCAGTTTATCAGGCATCCATTAACTAGAAAAGAGAAACAAAAGAAAAGGATCCTAATCAGCTGCCCTCCTATCCAAAACCCTTCCTATTCACTATGTCACCTAGACTAGGGTACGAGCGTCGGATAGGACACATGAATCCTTTTGTAACTAGCCATACATTAGAACCAAGGACCCTTGGGTCCAACGGTATGGGACGTATGGCTTCCTATCTCCCACATGGGAGACCAAGGTTCAAATCTTGGTGGAAGTAAAATTTGTAGGGGGAAGGGGTTGGGGGGTTTATGACTTGTAATGGCCTATGGTGAGGGCCCTGTGCGCTCACAGGATTATTAATTCTTCTTACCTTAATATAATCTCATACTTACAAATGACATTATATTTTTAAAAAACAAACTAGTTGTACATTAGAATATAAGACATGGAGACTACCTAAATTTTGAGCAAGACAGTGACACAAACATCAAATAATTACATCTATTTTTTCTTAAGTTTTGACATAAATTTTGAAGTGAATTAATTCAAAGAGAATACTAGGGGCAACCCGGGATGGAGAAATATAAAACAACAGCAGTAAGAAAGAAAGGAAAGCCAAAACCAACAAAGCTCAGTTACCTCTAAATCACTCATAAACTCACGCTAATCAACCCCTCCCCCCCCCCCCCACAACACACCCACCCCCTTGCAATTTTGCAATATAACAAGATTTCTCAACTTTCCTGCTATTTTCAATGGCGGCTGCAATGTGTAATTAGAGGGGTCACTTGACCCCACTTGAATAGGTAAAATTGTGAAATTTTCCTTTATAAATTTCATTTTTTTGAAAATTAACATATAAAATTGATCATTTGACCCCGGTGAATATTTTCCTGGATCCGCCGCTGGCTATTTTCTCCCAACTACCTTACTTACTAACTTGTTGCCGTTTATAAACAACATAAATACCATAGCAAGTATCACAAAGATAAAACAAAGCCCTGACTTATTGCTCTTACTCTACTTGTCAAAAAGAAAGGTAGAAAAAAAATGCTCATATTTCTCAACCCCCAGGACTCATAGTTCAATCTGGAGATCTAGAAATTTAAATTAAGATCTGACAATAATGGATCTCTCCTAACACGCAAAGCCATTATCGATTAAAACCTGAAACACCATCTTTAAATCATGTTTGACCTCAATCCAAGAATCCTAAAAGTACAATCAAGCAACTATCAACATTCAATCCTTCAAACTAAAGATAGCTTTCCTAACATCCTCTTTGTAAAAGCTCTTATCCTGAATACCATATGAAAATTTAGATTAAGTACAACACATGTAGCTCAGATTCTCTCTTAAAATACCTTCAGTAAATACAAAATAAGCTATCTTCCCTGCTGCAACTGAATACCAATTTCCTTCACAGGTGTAACCCTTACTCACTAGTCAGTGCCCTACCCTTCCCGAACAATATGGACTTCTAGTCTTCTACCATCCAGATGTAACTATATCTCTTTCCTTCTCTGCTGCACAGGATGCCATGATTCATTTTCAGTGTAATTAGATTAAAACATTCACTGTAAGATTACAATGTGTGCTGTTGCTCTTTACAGCATTAGCACCACATTCTCGTCACAACTTCTGGGACTTATAGCCGTATACTAAAATAGTTTTTAAATGTTAATTGAACTCCTCGTGATTTAAATTAGACATGTAATGCACACCCAGAAGTCAGAATTTTCTCCAAGTCCACCCGTCTTTCTTTCAGCTTCACAGCGTTGCATACTAGGAATTACGAGTTGAACCTTGGATCCCTACCATCCAAGGGTCTAAAAACAGAGCTTATGAGGATGAAAGTAGACTTCTTAACCCTCTTACAATGACAAAAGATGAGGAGTTAGATGTGATACCTTGTTGGAGTATGCCGCTTGTTAATCTATTTTGCCCTTGCATACCTAAGCTTCCAGATCCACTGTTTGTAGACATATTCAAGCGAGAAGCAAGACCGGGCACAGATAGTCCTCCACCTGAACCTATACTCCTTCCAATGTTGCCACTACCAATACTTCCCACTGAACCTGTTACTCGAGGACCTGCATTTCCTAAAACAGGGGAGACTCCTAGGCCAGGAACAGCACTACGATTACCAATTGCTGCAGACGTCGGGAGAATCCCAGGGATAGAACCACCAACACCATTTGTGTTACTATTATATCCAGGGCTTCCTACAACATTCATACCTCCTCTATTTGTAACTCCTGAATATCCACCATGTGAACTTCCATGGGACATCTAAAAATAAAGAGTTGGTGTTACAGTGAGTTTTTAAGGAAATGATTCAAGGCACAAGTGCCATGGAGATATGCATTACAATAACGTATAAACCTGAGATAAAGCAACAGGGATATTATTTGATCCAAATCTCCCCCCTGGAACATTTCCTGTTGGTTGTTGAATCCCACCAGAAGCGACGCTATTCATGGATGAATTTCTGGATGTGAGCGTACCCGACATATTGGGAACATTAAAGCCACCATGCATATTGTCAGACCTTTGAGAAGTTCCTGTATATATAAGCATTGCTGTCTGGTTAGTTGTTGAATACAGCAAAACATGCAATGCAAGTAGGTTCTACTTACCAGTGTGTCAACGGAAGGATATAGAACAAAAATGAAGTGAAAAGATGCTGGAAGCCTGGAACTGACTGCTCAACACAACTGGAGATCTGGAGGTAGGCTATTAGAAATTACTGCACTCGAGAGATTGGAATAAACACCAAAATCGTCAGCTTGTGGTAATTCTACACAAAATATCCATGCATGAAAAAATAGAAGAAAAAACAGCTTCATCATCGTTTGCACCTTCAGGCTAAGGCATATTCAATCATTGAAAAAGGTGGTGAATACATTTAATCAATGGCTGAAAGCATATTCAACCGTTAAATAACAGCCAAACTGAATTGTACTTTCAGCCTAGCTAATCAATAAATCACGTAATCCTCAACAGAAGATCTGGTATAATAATTACGTCTCTAATTGACATGAAGTGAGCAAACAATACAAGCATGAGGTCCAAACTCTCAAACACTAACACATGTACGGCAATGTAGCAATTATTTGTGATACTTCCCGTCATCTTTCAAAGCAGCAAATCTAAATTGAAACTGTGAAAATAAAATCAAGCCACCCATTGAATCTTAAACTTCACCTTGCAAAAAGCTCTGAAAGTGTTCGATGAAGATGCACTCAACAATATATGTTAAATATGATGTTTTGGGTCAGGGAAAATCAAGATATAATGGCCTTCTTCCTTGTTCCTACTTCCTACAGGTCAAAACCAGGAGGCAGGGTGATGCTATATGATCCACATTGAAAACCTATACAGTAATAACATGCATATTTTATTTCCTACCTTGTATTGCATTTGTTGGAAGTAATCTAAGTTTCATAGATATGACAAGAGCAACAACAGTAACTACGTTGCACGTAAAGTTTCCAGCCATTATAGAAGTCATCAACACAACAAACGAAATAAACATAAGAAGCAAAGGTAAAGCCCAATGAAGCAAGAAATTCTACAGCAAGCACTTTGAACAAAATATAAATGATAAGAAGGAAACAAACATGAAACATACATCAAATTATGATGGGGGGGGGGTAGAGCATCCCCAACTAAGAACACATTGTTGCTTCAGCTCTATTAAGTAAGAGTATTATTTTGGATATTATTAGTATATCACCAAGCTAAACAATACGCCAACGTGAAGGTGACAATAAGATGAAATGCCTTGATTGAAATTCATAAAAAGCATATAAGTACCTAGACACAAGCAGCCAACAAAAACAAATAGTAAACAGCACATACTCAAATTGCAAGTAGAACGGATGTACTAATAACCAAGCTATAATAGCTTTATTAGCCATAGTATTTAGACTATTAAGGAGTTGTATAAAGATGTTTTATTCCTTCCCACATTTTTTTAAAGTATATTGTCCAACGGAAATGCTAGCTCATAGCTCCAATACATGCCTCATACTATGAAATAAAATAAATATCTTCCATCAAACTGAAATTTGAAAGCTCGAAACTGCTACCATTAGGGGTGCAAGCAAACTGCTTAAACCCTAGTTTTCACTACAAGCTTGTCCCCTTCGGCTGAAATCGACAGAGAGCTAAACTGAACTGAAAGGAATAGCGAAATGTGAAAGTGAAATATAGTACTAAAGAGAATTGAACTGAACTAGAAACAAGTGGGGGAGATCGGGCCCTAATCCTTGCTTAAATAAATAAACTCGAGCTGGGGTCGGGTGTAAATCTCCCCCCATGGCTCGTAACTTCACGCAGCAAAAAGCTTCTAAAAGCTTTCTATGAAGTTGAACCCAACAGGTAACAACATATGTAACAACCTAAAAGTCTCCTTATAAATATTGGCTATCGGAAATGCTAGCTTATAGTTCCCCTACACACCTAATATTACGAAATAAAAATGATCATCCATCTAGTTGGAATGTTAAAGATCATACCCGAGTAAATCTTTTAAAAGTTTCCTTATAAATATTGGCTATCGGAAATGCTAGCTTATAGTTCCCCTACACACCTAATACTACGAAATAAAAATGATCATCCATCTAGTTGGAATGTTAAAGATCATACCCGAGTAAATCTTTTAAAAGTCTCCTTATACATATCGCCTATCGGAAATGCTAGCTTATAGTTCCCCTACACACCTAATACTACGAAATAAAAATGATCATCCATCTAGTTGGAATGTTAAAGATCATACCCGAGTAAATCTTTTAAAAGTCTCCTTATAAATATTGGCTATCGGAAATGCTAGCTTATAATTCCCCTAACACACCTAATACTACGAAATAAAAATGATCATCCATCTAGTTGAAATTTCAAAGATCATACCCTGAGTAAATCTTTTAGTGACATACATGAAACTAATCAATAACAGAATTGCCAGATACTTCTTCCATCACTAGAATAGTTAAGCTCGTTTTCACTAATCTTGAGCTCGGATAAATAAGCTCGTGCTCATCTCGGTCCCAAACTGATTAAAACCTAGTTTTCACCAAAAGCTTGACCTCAAATAAACAAAATAATCAAATTACAGCAAAATAGTTAATATAGTTGCAGTTAGGAATAGGAATAGGAAAAGGAAGGTGAATAAGTGATTGTTAGGGTTTGTATTGAAACTTTGGCCTTAATATTATATAGTTGCAGTAATGAAGCTCAATTTTACAAGCAGATATCTCTAATTGCAGAAATTGCGTTAAAGATTCATAAACCAAACAAACTTACCTTACCACTTCAGGCGAAACTCTGCCGGCGAAACTGATGCGGTATTAGCGACAGCAGGAGACCAAAGCTGAGGACTGAGGAGCGACTAAGCAAGGGACCAGGGTTTTGATTTCTGAAGGATGGGGAACTGGGGAAGGGGAAGGGGAAGCTTTGTTTGTTTTCACAGTAGAACTTTGGAAGGGGTCTTCTTTTTTTTTTTTTTGCAGCTGGTTTACTTTTCGGGTTAGATTCGGAATGAAGTCAAATTCGGGGTGGTTAGGTTTCATTCCTCTTACAAGGATGTTGTGGAAATTCGAACACGGGTCCGTCCTATTAAAGTCAGTCCCCATTACCACTGGACCAACACTTGTTTGGTTGGAAGGGGTCATTTTTGAATCGGGAACAAATAGGCTTGAGAGATGAGAGAATTTGGGAGTGTTTTGGGTCACGTTTTTAACTAAATTCATGACAAAGAAGTTTCAATACATTATTCCCTAGTTATGTGATTACTAAGTATAGACTGATACGCCCAATGTTTTTATTATTTAACTCGAGAATTTCAAACTCATTATTCTATTTTTATAATCCATGTATTTACATGAAGAAAAAAACTTAGTTCAAAAGTTCGCGCAATAATATTTTGAAAAATTGCTTCTAATAATGCAACATTTTTTCTGTTCGCAAATAATAAAGCAATCTTTCGATTATTCTGAAATAATGCAACCTTTATACCCCATTTATTTTAAACTAGCCTTATATGCACGCGATGCGTGCTTCGTGCGAAACATTAATATAAAGTGTATACATTTTTTCATGCTTTTAAAAATAGTCGTTAAGTTTTAGTTATATTTTTTTTGGAGGGTGTAGTTGTAATCTCAAAATAGTTTAGATAGTGAAATAATCTAAATACATAAAAAAGAGTAATAAATATTAGAGAGTAGATTAGTAATAGTGATTTAAAAACAAAACACCAAAAAAGGCACAAAGCCTTATGAAGATTAATGTAAGATGTCATTGGAATCATCACTCATGTGTCAAAAAAATACATCATCCCTCTCCCTCTACCACTTTCTCACTTATCATAAAATATTTTATCATGATTCATGATCAATTTAATTAATCAGATACACCCTCATTTGAAAATGAAAAAACCCAAAAGTATATAAAAATATAGCAAAGTGGGTGTCTATTTATGGATCTCAAGAAAATATAACCATTGATATTTTTTTATTTGTTATTATATTGTAGATTTTTAGATATTTTAGTTTGAAGTTTTAAACATATTTGGCTAAAAATCTAATGGCTAAGTTTGGAAATAAAACTTAATTCCTTAGTAATTTCCTTGATTTATTTTATATTTTTTTTCCCTAATTTTGGTGTCCACCCCCCTCTTCCCTTATAGTATAGAGATGAGACAAGTTACCGGTAACCTGAACAAAAGGTAATTTTTAATTAAAACTCTTAAGTCTAATTAATTATATAATAAAAATTTTAAAAATAATTAACCTTCCCCTCCCCACCCACTGTCAACCCCCAACCCTCCCCTTCGCCACACACAGCCACCCCCCACCCACAAACACCACCTCCTTTCCCTTCCCCGGCCACAAAACTACCTTCCTCCTTCTTTCCTTTCCCAGCCACAAACCACAACTACCATCACCAGCCACCACAACCACCGTCACCCACCTTGAAACTTCCACCAAACCCCAAATCACCACCAGTTGCTGCCAACCATTCCCAAAACACCACCAACACCCTGAAACCACCTCTTCCTCACTGAGAACCACCACCCAAATCCGTCCAAAATATCACCACCATCCCCACTTAAACCACATCTTCCTCATCGAAAATCACCAATAACCTACCCCACCCTCAATTACCACCAAAAACCCACCAATAAACCACCTCCAGCATCGATAACCACCGAAAATCTACCACCCGAACCTGCATCTTCGAAGTCTGAAATCTACACCACCACCACCCTCACCATCTTTAACGTTCGAACTCCCCTCCAAAATCATCGGAGATGGAGGATTTGCTAGCGTTTTTCGAGATTTTCCAGAAAGATAACGATAATGGAGAGAGATGAGAGATGTGGCAGGAGTGGAGAAGAGCGTTTTTACGGGGGAGAGGGTTTGTTTTGTTTTTATGTTTTTATTTTTTTATTTTTTTATATAAAATATAGTTATAAGAGCCAATCATTAAGTGACACGTATCTCATTTAACCCATACTTTAGGTTGTAACCAGTTTTGTCTCGTTTAAAATAAATGGGATATAAAGGCTCCATTATTTCAGAATAATCGAAAGGTTGTTTTATTATTTGCGAACCGTCAAAATGTTGCATTATTAGAAGCAATTTTTCCATAATATTTTACTACTACCAGTCACCTAAACCTTTTCCAACTTGTCAATTGTGTTTTTAATCATTACAATCCGTTACAAAAGGTTCTTTTAAAAAGTTAGCAAATGTTATAATCAATTGGTCAGATGATCTTATATAATGAGTTGTTAGGAAAAATAGTCAAAATTGAAAAACATACTACTTTACGAATAGGGACATTGATATTGTGTACGTTTGCTTACGTATATCGTTGATCACGAATATCTCCAATTGTACATGAATAGAATTATAAATCATTGATATTATGAAAGTGCATATTAAGATGAATTAAGCAAGATCTCACATAAATATGTTTTTTCTTATATAAAAATAACACAAGATGGTGAAACAGCATAATATGAATAGTATAAAAAGTCAAAACATCTCAATTAAAAGAAACCCAGAAATCTGAAAAGGTAAAATGACCAAATTTTGTTTAACAATATATTAGGTAAATACCTCCAACATTTTTATTGCTCTAACCCGTGAGTTTCAAACTCATTGTTGATATTCAAATTTCGGAAAAAATTGTTATTCAATTTTTTCTGTGGATAAGTTTCATATGCATTATATCCCATATATGTTATTTTAAAATTCAAGTTCGATTAATAAATCTATTTGTTTGACATTTACATCAACTTCTCATCATATGATCTATTATTTTGAAATCATTCTTGAATTTTTCAAATAAATTTGAATTTTCTTGAAATGAAAAAATGAGACAAAACATTATCTTAACCCCTTTTATATAAATAAATATTATTTCCTATACGTTGTATCCCTATTAATTACTTTTATATAAAAAATTATGATTAGTAAGTGTCGCATATTTTTTTGGGAAAAAAATAACAAAATTAAATTATACGCAAATAAATTTTACAAAGGCTTTTATCCTATTAATCAAAACTTTATCCAAATATTTTGATTTTAACATTTTATCCTATTCATATGATTTGATTTCATTGATAATTTCGCTCATATGAAATTTAAAATAGTTGATTGCAATCTCTTAATATTTATAATTAGTTACATTTATAAGATTGGTAACATGAAAATCAAACGGTGTAGATGAAAAAAACAGAGATATTACTTGTTCAAAAACTAAATTTTAGAATTGAATAACAAACTGTTATGTGTCCTTTTAAAGAGATACATAAATTTTATGACACAAATTGACTGAGATAAATTTTAAAAAATTACAGTGGATATAATTAAAATAAGTAAAATTTGTCAAATGACACCTACTTTTAATCCAACTTTGTGACCTAGCACCTTGATTTTATTTATTTGTCAAATGGCACCTACTTTTAATCTAACTTTGTGAACTAGCACCTTGATTTTATTTATTTGTGAAATGACACCTACTTTTAATCTAACTTTGTGATCTAGCACCTTTATTTTATTTAATTGTTATTTAGCACACCTTAAACTACTTTGATCTATTTTTTTGATACCTAGGTTTAATTCAAGTTTGTAATAGCACTCTGATTTTAATTTATTGTTTCTTAGCACCCTAAACTACCCTAATCGATTTGAAAATTGAGAGTGTCAAGGGGAACACACTTTAAGGCGTCTTTAACTAGGGTTTTAAGACCCTTAACAATTTTTTTCGAAATGTCATCGTCGCGCTCACTTTAATGCCATGAAATTCGAGAATCTCTACTACACGAGTACCAGGGGCACACACTTCAATGTGACTTTTGCGACGAACTTTAGGTCGAATACGACATTTTTGGGTAAACAAACTTAAGTGTTGGTCCTTAAGGGGCACAAATTTCGAGAATTCCAATGAAACGATGGTATATGTGCGGTCCATGAATGTTGCATTCAACCTAAAAATCGAAAGACCATTTTTAGACGACGACGTATATATACGATGTACAATTTTTATGAATTTTTCATTCATAAGATGATTAAACTCGTGTTGACAAGATAGAATATATAACCGCATGAATGTTTTACTTATTTAGCCAAAACAAATTAGTAAGGTACCAAGAAAAATAGTTTAGGGTAGTTTAGGCCTTAAGGTGCTAAGCAATAATAAATTAAAATTAGGGTGCTAGATCACAAACTTGAATTAAGGTGCTATACAACAATTAAATAAAATCAAGGTGCTAGATCACAAAGTTAATTTAAAAGTAGGTGTCATTTCACAAATAAATAAAATCAATGTGCTAGTTCACAAAATTGGATTAAAAAGAGGTGTCATTTGACAAATAAATAAAATCAAGGTGCTAGTTCACAAAGTTGGATTACAAGTAGGTGTCATTTGACAAATTTTCCTTAAAATAATTATCATATAATGAACCTTTCGTAATAAAATTTGGCACGATAGAGTAAATACGACAACCATATCTTTTTGGCAAAAATATATAGTAACTCTGTAGAATAAAATTTATTATATTTTTATTCGACCAAGTGTTTTACAACTATAATGCTTTCCCGTTTTCTAAACAACAGCCTTAAAATTTATATTTTGTTAACTACTTTTTATAATACAACTACACGTTTAGAATAAAATATTGAAAGAATTGACAGGGGTATTATGAACTGCGAATTTTACCATCAAAAGGTAGTGATTCTTAGCAGAAAAAAACTTAGTTATTTAAAAAAGTAATGCTCCCCTTTATAATTTATCTACTTTCAACCACTTTTGAAATGGTTAGACGATTACTCTTGTATATCTAGGGTAATTTTTCAATAGTCTTCATCAACTATAAAATGGTCTTTGTGTTCACCAGTATTCAAAGTTAACACAATTTATATTTTTTCTCCAAAAGTCATAACCTCTTCACCCAGATACCTTTGAATTTTTCAATAGTTTTTTTTATCTCATCTTTACCTGTTTGCACCTTTTCTATTGTATTTTTCCACATTAAATTTTTATTATTTCTATAATTGAAGTTTGGGGGCTTTAAGCCGGTAAATTTATTAGTTTGTTTTATACTTGTCAATAAGTAGCTTTTGCAAGTTTTAATACTTACCAATGAGGTTTTTGAGCTTTAAGCCGGTAAGTTATATAACGTAGCTAAAACTGAAAATTTTAATTTAATTGATTGATGAGTGACTTTGGTATATATCACAAAATTAGTAACATTTTGGAAAATATATTGAATGGTGATTAATACTCCGGGAGCGTTTTTTAGCAAGATCCATAATCTAAAAAAAGGAATCTTTACAAATAGAAAACTAAATAATAACTAATAGTTAAGCACATAAGTTATAGTGAGTGTCGACCATAGCTAATCATTTCAACCATAAAATCAATAGGTCACTTTATCCACAAACAAAAAAAAACGATCTTTTTTCTAAATAATAATATAAATGATTTTTTTATAAAAATAGCCAATTCGGTTTATGTCGTACTCCCTCCATCTCAATTTGATGTTTTCATTTGGAATATGGGTGAAAACCAATGTAAATTGAGGTGGATAAGAATATTTTAAATTTTATATTGTATAAAGTGTAATTTAATAGTATTTTGCTTTTAAAAAAATAAGAGAGCGAAAGAAAAGTGGATGATTGAGAAATAAAAGATTGTATAATGGCCCAAGTGTAAGACAAAATGTAAATAAGTGTAGTAAATAATTGATTGTTAAAGGGTAAGATGGGGAAATAAAAATGAGAAACTAGTATTAGACTCGGGCGATACTTGAGATTTTATACGCTACAATTAGTAGTAGGTAATAATAACTAACATCATACAGTAAAATTTAACTAACATCATTCAAGGGTAATGATAAAGTCTTTTATAATATGGATGTTGAAATTAAGTACAACTTAACTCTTAATTTCATTCATACATGAACATTATTAATTTTGATGCAAGAACCAATAAGAGTATGGTCAAGTAGTGGTTGAAGGTCTATATTTCATACTTGAGGACGCGAGTTCAAATCTTCATATTGACTTTTTTTAATATATGCAAATGGCGTAATTATTGAAAGAGGAATAAAGACATGTGACAGATTGCAACTCTTGCCTATTCTTTTTATCTGTATGACTGTATTTATATATAAATGTGAAAAAGAATGGAGTCTTTGGCGTATTTTATTAAGTGTTACTTTCATTTTTTTTATATAAAAAAATAGACAATTGGTTTCATCAAGAAAATAAAAATTACTTTATAGAATAAATAGATTAAAACTATATATGATAAATATTATACATAATCAATGTTATCATCTTTAGCAAATGAGAAATCACAAATAGTTTAATACTAAGTATATGATATTGATAATTAACATAATTGACTTTTTCAAAAAACATACTCATGTTTTTATAAGTTATTTTACCAGATAACAACTATCAGTTATTAGTTAATTAACGAACATTTTTATACATACAACTAATACAAAGACTTAGTCAAGTCAACTAATATCATCAGACACCAGCTAGTCAAATCTCAAACTAGTTAATGTATCAATTATTAGTTATTTGTTGAGCATCAAACGAGATCAAGGTGAAGATAATGCATACTAATGCTCTTTTCTTTTCGACTGAACTAAACTAAAATTATGAGATAAATAGAATTGAGCTAAATTGGACTTAACTGAAATAAAATTAATTGCAATTACTTCAATCCAAAAGAACAAGGCCTAAGAGTGATTTTTATTTCTTCATCAAAAGAACAAGACAAACCCTTTCTAATCATTAAAAAAAATTGCCAAAAAAACATAAACTAAGGGCCCGTTCGGTATCGTTTTTTGTTTTCGGTTTTCAGTTTTTTTGAAAACTAACAACCAAATCCACGAAACCAGAAAAATGGTTTTCTCTTTTTAGTTGTCAGTTTTCAAAATCATCATATTCTCAAGAAATTTGACTATTTTTTATTCATTATAGGACATACTCTATATCATACTACCTCCGTTCCATGTGTATTGCAACATAGGGAGTTTTACGCCTCCAACGCACTACTTTAGACGCTAATATCTCTAATTTTATTTAAGTAAAAATTATAAAAAGTAAATTTTAATTAAGCATATATCGAGACGAATCTAACAAGATCCCACATGGCTATATATATCCTTATGTATAAATCACAAAAGAGGGTCAAAGGGTAGTGTATGAATAGTGCAAAATGTCAAAGGTTGCAATACCTATGGAACGGAGGTAGTATGACCTTAAAAACCAAAAACAAGAAACCACAATAATACCTAACGGGACCTAAACTTATTTCAATTGGATACTACTCCTACAACGTTTCTTTGTTTAGGACCTCATGAAAATGCACATTGGATGAGTGTTCAAAAGTACAAAAGGAGATATTTTATTTTTGGTAGGGAAAATAAATATCTCTAATAAATCATGGTAAACTTATTTTGGATGGGTTTAAATCTATCGTTTTCTGAGGCCGTCAACACTCAACATGCGCTCACAATGAGCAGCGACATCAAATCTCCACCAATAGCATTGACCAGATTTACCAATTTAAGCCACTAACAGACAAAACTCAGTAAAGACGCGCACACAAAGGGACCTTTTTGGAAATTCCTATCACAAAAATATAAACATTAAAGTAGAAAAATTCCCGTAATTATCCACATAGTACAACTTTTATCCTACGGTTAGGTTCATTCTAAAGCCAATAATAATATTCGCTCTGTTCTTATTTGATGTCCCATTTGCAATATAGGAGAAAATTAATATTTTTCCCGTTTCTAAATAAGTGACACATTTTTCTAATATAAAAATGTCATAATAAGTGACATCAAGTTCAGAATCGGATATTTTAAATGATAAAATTACATGATTACCCTTACTCAAACAATATATATCCAATTGTTCATTTAGTTAGAGTACCCTTTCTCTTTTTGATTGTGGTCATCAACTTTCTCTCTAACCTCCTTGGTTTTCCCCCACTTTCTCTATGTTCCACTAATTTAGAAACGGAGGAAGTATAATTTAAGTTGAATATTTTTTTAAAAAAATTTTATATAATAAATCGGGAGGAAGATACTACTTCCTCCGTTTTTATTTAAATGTGACACTTTAAAATTCACGGACGCAATTTTTGGAAAGGAAAGAGATAGAGAGAAAAAAATAAGGGGACCCATGTGAGAGGAGAGAGATAGAGAAAGTTTATTGACCAAAAAGAAAGTGTCACATTTAATTTAAAACTTCATAAAATATAAAGTGTCACATTTAAAAAAACGGAAGAAGTATTAAACTGGTCACACCATAAAACGTACCTACTTCATTTTTATTTGTTCTTATCTTAAAAAACCATTTATTTTTACAATCCATTGTCTTTATTTGCCTAACTTTGTTTTTAATTTCAGGCGATGAGGTTGAGACTTCGAGAAAGCAGAAAAAGAGAGTAAAAACAAACACTCACAAAGAGGAGAGAGAAAACACAACCTACAGAAAACAGCAATCGTTAAAGAACAAAGTAGAGAGAGAAAGCTTGCAATCGTTTATCCATGGAGTTTGCGAGTTTAACCTACTGAGTTAACTCGCTCTCTCTCGATTTTACTCGCTCTTTTTTTCCCGACCGCCGGAAAAAATTTCTCCGACGACGATTTTTTTCGGAGGTTAGGGTTTGATAATCGTTAAATTTAAGAAAAAAAAACCGATGATGAACGGGAACGGATATGGCGGAATTGAAGAGGAGTATGTTAGGAGACATCACAAGCATGAACCTACTGATAATCAATGTAGTTCTCATCTAATCAAGCACATTAAAGCTCCTGTTCATTTGGTATAATTTTTGTTGTTATTTTGATTTTTGTTTTTTTTGTTTTTGTTATTATGATTTTTGTTGTGTGGAGTTAATTGATGGATCTAGATTGATTTGAGAAAGATCAGTTTCTAGATTCTTGAATTTGATTGTTATAGTAATTCTGTTTTTGGAACTGTGATTGTTTTGGATTGATCTGTTGATTCTTGTAACTTGTATATGATTGACTGTTTATTGGCGTGAGTGATGAAGATTTCGGTTTCATCGAAATTGGAATGATAGAGGGATCAATGTTTGAGTTTCTTTGGGATGTTGTTAGTAGAGGAAACTGTTCGTTGTGTTTTTCTTGGGAGAAAGTAATTGCATGCAGGAATTGCCGTCGTGTATCGGAGTTATCTAGCTCGAAATGGTCTGTTTTCGTTTTATTTTATGCATTGTGCGTGTGCGTGTGCGTGCGTGGGGGTTGGGGGTGAGGGGGGATCATCTTGCAATTAAAACGGAGATTTGGTTGTTGTTCCTCTTAAAGAACTACCTATTTCTCTACGATTAGACCGCTATAACGATAAACTTCTATTGCGTGATGAATTGGGAAGGGATTGATATGGAGGGAATTAATGCATTTCATAATGCAAGGATATCTTGCTAGATTTGGGTGGTGAAGTTGGAGGAAGTATTTAGGCTTCAAAAATATCTTTAGCCTGTTTTCGCAATTGGAGAAGAAGTTGGTTGTGTAAGTTGGAAACTTATCAAGGGTAGTCTACAGTTGTTCTACAGCTGCATTGATGATTGGTCATGCGGATGCTGTTTTGGGGAATCATCTCGGAAATAACTGGGCGATTTGGTTGTTGATCTTATTAAATAATGGTCCGTTTCTTTCTAACTACGCTGCTATAATGATAAGCTTATATTGCTCGATTAATTAGTTGGCTATTGCTTCAACTAATTTTGATGCTTTTAGGATAGGTGGTAAGGAGGGAAATTAATGCATTTGTAATGCAAGAATATCTTGCTAGATTTTTGAGGTGAAATTGGTGGATGTAGGCTTTAGACATATCTTTAGCTATTGGTTTCCCTGTTCACTGTTGGGCAAGAGGTTTGTTGTGTAAGTTGGAAACTTATCAAGGGTAGTCTACAGTTAATGTAAATTTGTATTGGTGACTGATCATGCCGGTGCCATTTTATTGACAACAACAAACATTTATCGAATTCCTTAAAAAGCTTTCTATGATCGTCAATGCTAATTTAGCTTTTGCATGTCAGGTTTGGTCACTAGTGAGGAGATTTGATCAACCCCAGAAGTATAAGCCCTTTGTGAGCAGATGTGTGGTGCAGGGAAATCTTGAGATTGGAAGCGTACGAGAGGTTGATGTGAAATCAGGGCTTCCAGCTACTACTAGCACTGAGAGGTTGGAGGTTCTGGATGACAATGACCATATTCTCAGTATCAGGATTGTTGGTGGAGATCATAGGCTCAGGGTATGGTACTTCAACCTTATGATATGTGGATTTTCTAGTTTTTATGTCATTGTGTGTGTCTGCTCCTCGTTTTGGGGGAGAAGGGGGATTCAGGTTCCAGAATGCCTATCACCCTGTAAACTTTTGTTTCCTTAAAATCGAGTGTCCTGAATTGTTACCCAGTAATATTGTTATCAGTACGACTCTGCAGTCTGCATATATCTATTTGTTTACCTGCAAGACCTCTCTGAAATCAGTTTAGAGGGATGTTGGGTTGTTGGATTTCACTCAATATCATTAGGTCCAGACCAGAACCTTCTTATGCCACCTTCTTTAGTGCTCTGCAACTATGCTTTGATGTATGATTTCGTAACTCGTGTAGATAAGAGATGTTTATAATTTGTTCGGAGATTGGAGTAGCTGGAGCGCATTCTATTTGAACATCTTTTGCTTTTGAATATACCATGTCATCTGCTATTGAGTGAGCCTGGTGAGCATATGCCACCCTGACCCCAGTCTCTCTCTGAAAGTGAGCCTGTTGAGAAGCTCCATGAGAGGAATCAGCTTTAGGATGTGGTATAGTTTTTAGTCATATGTTAGGAATCTTTGACTGAATACCTGGTGGTGTTGGTGGTGGTGGATGTAACTTGTTCACATTAGATTCTCTCACCCACCCCCCAAAAAAGGACTAACATTACTGCAAATTGCTCTTACCTTTTATTGCCTTTATTTTATGTTTCCTTTGATATGTATCTAGTTTCACCAAGACTAGGTCATGTTTCTCTTGTTCAGAACTATTCTTCTGTGGTGTCCCTCCATCCAGAGATCATTGATGGAAGACCTGGAACTACGGTAATCGAGTCGTTTGTAGTTGATGTACCTGATGGCAACACCAAGGATGAAACCTGCTTTTTTGTGGAAGCCTTAATAAAGTGCAATCTTAAGTCACTTGCTGATGTTTCGGAACGTTTGGCTGTACAAGACAGAACTGAGCCGATTGATAGAATATGATTAGAAGCTTGATACGACATGATACATTCTCTCTGTCTCTCTGTGGATGAAGCTACCAAGGGTTCGGATTGCAGAGGCCTTGGGGTTGACTGGTACTTCCATCTTTCTAGATACAACTGCTCTCTGTAGTTCCTGTTTTCCAAGTGGTGTTGCATTTTAAGACTGGTGAAAATTTCCGCCTTTAGTCAGTTCAAGAACCACAACTCATATAAAAGAATGTAAAAACCGTTCATGGAAGAGCAAAACAAATCGAAACTGTCCGTTCTCAATCTCAAGTCTTTATGGTCTCATTCTGTGCCTCCGTGCTTAGTAGTTGTATATAACATGTGATTAAATGGGTGTTTTAGATCTCTTCTGTCTTATTATAGTTTCTGTGGACAGATTAATGATTATAGAGGTGTTCCAATAGGTAGTCTTGAGTCACATTAGGGTATAGGGAGGCTTGTAAGTAGTGTTTTTCATTGTCGTAAATTTATGTTTACTTGTGAATTATTGTCATTATTGTCTTAAACTTATAGTCAATTTTTTGTTTTTAATTCTTTTGGGAGCATCTTGCATCCTACACGCGACAAATCGCAATAATGTAGGCGGGAGTCGATCCCAGGTCTTGGACCACTTCCACAAAACTTTACTAACTAGCTACCATCCACTGCATCGCACAATGCTTTGGCTGTGTAGAAATGCTAGCCAGTTTAGTGTAGTATGTAAATGTTACTATTAATTTTATAGGTTTTCCTAGAAGCTTCTAGGTGCCAGTGTACTCTAGCATAGTCTGAGCTGTAGGTGTTCCTTTGACACAAAGTATTAAATATTAGGGATATATTTTTGGCCAGTTGGATTCTGCTGGTCTTTTCTAAGAAGCTAAATTGACCTTTCCTACTTGTGATTAGAGTTATGTTCTTAATTTAATATTCTTGATACTATCCTTTTTTTGGAATAATGGTGTTGAACAGGTTGATCTCTGTAGGTAATGGGAAGGCATCCACTTTTTACTGGTATTTTTTTAAAAGTCTAGTACATTGTACCTAGACGTATCTCAATGTGATTTGTGCGTTTTAATCACTTTTTACCCATTCAGCTTCAATGGGGAATATCTCAACTCAATTTGGATCTCCAAAGGATCTTTTTGGGAAAAGGTCCACATCATTTATTAACCTGAAAAAAAATGATTTTTTCTTCTTCAAAATGTTTTTACACTAGAAAGTAATTTTCACTCCACCTTACCATACTATGATACTACCATCTCGTTTATTGAATTAACAGTAAATTAACTAATACTATGAATCAGAGTGAGCTGAACTGAAATTTTCTAAATTAAATTGTAATTGTGAGACAACAGGAGAAGAGCGAAGTTGAAATAAATTGAAATGTTTTCAATTATCCAGTTCGAAAGAACAAGGACTTAATTCAATTAGCAACTTTGAAACCTTCTAATTCAATTAGTTCTTTTGGTTATTTAGACATCCAACCAACTTTCTTTACAAAATGGTTCGACAAAATTATATAAAAAAAATTCACCTATAACAAGTGAGAAGAAAGCTGGACAGAGGTTGAAGATTATTTTGATGGTGCATAGTTTAGAAAGTTGATTCGTGGGATTTTTTTTTTGGAAAATGATACCTACAACCCTTAGGGCTGTAAATAAGAATCTAAATAAGGAAATTTAAGTAATTTACAAGCATTAATAACACCGATTCACGCGTGATTTTGACATAAATTCCCAACTTAATACTAATTTAGGTAATGCATTTAATGCTTATATACAACCCTAAAGGCTGTATATATCATTACTTTGTTTTTTAGTGGAGCATTGTTTTGGATAAAGATTATTGACAATCTTATTTGACGGCCAAGAATGTAAATTTGGTTTCAATGAAAGGTTTTTCCTACCCCGATAATTTTTCTACCCGTCCATAAATGGCATCGAGGTATTTTCAATGCAATATTGTAATCTAGTCCCTAGATTAGTAGATTAACAAATGTTCTTTACTCACTCCAAAATTAAGCCATATTTAGGGGTTTAAAGTGAAAGGTAGCATAATATTGCAATATCATTAAGAATAAAAAAAGATTTCATAAATTATTTCATTAAATCAAAAAAGTTATAAAATTTAAATACTACATAAATATACCAATGCTTAGAAGGTACATGGTGTACCTTGTTAGGTACACTAGAGACTTATTAGACAAGTTAAAAAAGGAAAAAAAAGAAACAAAGAAAATCGCTATACTCCTAACGTGATGTTAACTGATTCAGAAGATTTTTTATAAACAAAAAATACTTGATAAAAGAAACAATTTATGTTGAATTCTCATATGATCGCATTCAGACTTAGAAACAATTGTGTCAAGATTAATTACTAAACTACCGTGTAACAAGTAAGCTCTGATGTTGTTGCATGCCCTACACATGGAGGGAGTAAATATAGATTGATCGCCGAAACCAGAATATCTAGGTTGCGTATGAACAACATTTATGAGATATTTGATCACGACTTCTGAAAAGAGTCTACAAGTTATTTTTTATTTAAGGAAAATTTGGATTACAATTATCTCTGTAGACTAGATGTCCTCCTTCAAAATAGAAACTTGAAATATCTCTGTTGATTTTCTTTATAATTTTGAAATGTATACTACATGCGATACAAAATTCACTTCAAAAATCCCTCCTATACCATGCTTTGATAAATGACTGTGCTCAACATGCAAGTAACTAATTAGTTATTAATCAATGTTTGCATTGAAACTTTTAATTTTGCTTAATTAGTAGCCAAAATTCTAATTATTAATTAATTAGAATTTAGATTCTTTAATCAATAAATTATGAGACCAGGAGTGAGTGTCAAGAGGCTAACAGTGAGATAGACCATGATAAAATAAAATAATTTCAACTTTAAACTATAAGATTATAACGTAAAAATCTAATCACGCAAGGTATAAACTTTTAAAGTGTAAAATGTTAAAGTTCTGAAACCTTGAATTCTTAAGTAAAAATCATACTTTTAACTTAAAATCCATTCAATCTATTCATACACTAATGGATCATCCGTTTCAAGAGGGAAAGAAATACAATTCAGCTAAATGTGTTTTGATGAGTAATCTAAGAATCTTCTAATGAAAAATTATGTTTTAACTTGAATTTTTCTACTTCTATTAGTAGTACATAATTGACGACATAGAACGGTCCAAGATAAATATTAGAAACCATTAAGACAACAGCCCGACAAATTAAGGGACGTATAGATATCATCTTATGAAAGTGCATGTATGCAAGTAAAAATTGTTGCCCCAGCTATGTAGAACCTCAAAATGCTTATAAACAGTTTCTGCTACTACAACTATCAAAATTAAGAAAAAGGAGTGTTATACAGAATTTCCTTCAGACTCAAAAAACCCCATTATTGAGCACATCCTTCTTTGAGCGCCTATAAATACTTTGGAGAAGTGATCAGCAACGACGATTGTCATGGATAATCCATTGGATAATACCGCAATTAACACGACCATCAGCAAAAGGAATGGTTGCAGCGCTGCCTTAAGTGTATCAATGCTTTGTATGTTAGTGAACAATATACAATGATTGTCCGAGCACTTGGCCCTTTGATCTGCTTGTTCCTCCACAGGAAGCAACCCCATTTCATAGTTCAACATCACCAAATAATAGAGGAAAATAATATTTAAGCCAAGACGAGGTCTCCTTCTTGCTGTTCTTGCTGTTCCATCAGCTGACTAACTTCTTGATATGGTAGAAGAGTGCGCTTTATGTCTTCTGAGCTTAGTGTCTCATACTCCAATAGGGCATTAGCTAAAGCGTGCAATGCCTTCTCGTGCTGGGAAAACGTTAGCACAATCAAGTTAAAGATGACTCCTAAAAAGTTGTGTGAAGTTATGTTACTTGGACTTGGGTACTTACTCAAGTCCGCAAGACCGCAAGTAGGTATAAGTGTCGGACTCAGCTACTTTAGGAAGAAGTTCCATTTTTTGGTTCCATAATGAAGTGTCAAACGTGTACACCAACCGATGTTGGAGTGTTTAGGTAAAAGAAGTGTGAAGTGTAAACTTAGCATTTCAATGCAAACACCGAAGAAAAAATTTGGATAGCTAAATTCTAGTTCGCTATATGAGATAGAATTAAGGTGGAATCTCCACCCAGTGCATTTACAGAAATGGCACCTCAAACTCATGGGACAAATTTAGCAAACTAACCTTTTTTAGCAAGGCCTTCACCCGTTCATACGCATCTCTGAGGAGTTTGACAACCTAATGCACAAACAACAGAAGAGTGAGTAATTAAACTAACTAGAACCACATAATTTAAATTTGAATCAACAGACTGACCTCTGCATCAATACGGGATTGCATTTCTGAACCTGGCCTCTCTTTAATATGAACAGGTCCTATTGTATCACTCATCCCACATGTTGTTACCTAGCAAATCAAAACGAGCCAACATTCATTTAATTTGATGAATATAACTTTATCCAAGTATATCTTGTAATTTAAACTAATTAGACAAAACCAGTTTTGTTCAAGAACATCAAATGAGAGTTTCACCAACGCTTACCATATATTGAGCAAGCTCGGTAGCTGTGTTAAGGTCACTACTTGCTCCAGTTGTGATATGATCTTGACCAAATATAAGTTCCTCTGCTACCCTACCTCCCATACAAACATCAAGACGGGCCAATAGTTGCTTCTTGCTAACTGAGGTCTCGTCACTTGAAGGAAGCTGCGTCACCATTCCTAAAGCAGATCCACGTGGTATAATTGTTGCTTTGTGGATTGGATGAGCACCCTCAGTGTTCAAAGCTACTATCGCGTGGCCACTCTCGTGGTATGCAGTAAGCTACAAATAAGAGCAAATAGAAGTTCGCTTATTTACCCACTGAACTTCATAATGTTTCATCCTTTTTTCTTTTCGATTTGTCATTCATCTTTACTAGGTAGAAAATTATGTTTTTTTAAATGATAATATCATGCATTTGAGCTCAAACTTGGTTATTTTAACTCGGTGAACCGAATTGATATGGCCTTTATATGAACCATTGCTACATTTGAAGGTGAAGTGAGAACGGAGAAGAGAGAATAAGGCCTGGTTCGGCATGTGCGCTTGTGATCTGTTGTTTACAAGAAATCACAAAGAAGACACACACTGTTCTATCCTAAACAATCTACTTTTGGACTTTTTTGCTAACAGCATGGGATACTATCAGTCTGAACAATGCAAGACATTTAATTAAGTACTTCTCGATTCCCCAATTACTAAGCTACATTTGGTTGGAGAACATTAGAATGTAAGAGATTCCTAAAGCAAGATGCCAGTTTTTAAATATGGTATGTAATAATTTAGAGTTTCCCATACTAGCCTTAACCAAGAGTTCCAAAGCAAGATAATGTTGGTCTGGTGGAGATGTGAAACATGATTTAGTGAGGGATAATAATTATAGTCCCTACTTTCCACTGAAAATGCGCATTCTTAAATCTTGACATTTGTGCCTTCAAAGACCATTTCTAGGTGAGCATTGCAGCGGGATGAAAGGAGTATTTGTTTTCTAAAGATATGCCATTCCCCTATCCCACAATCAGGTTGTCTCTATTAAGCCTTCAACATATATATATTCCTAATCTGAGCATCTTTGGCCTTAAAAATCTCATGAACTAGATACTCACCTTTTTAGATTCCTCTGATATGAACATAGTTTTTCGTTCTGTACCCATTAGTATTCTGTCTTTTGCAAACTCCATTTGAGCAGCAGTTACCTTTTCGGCACCTTCAACTGCAGCCTTGATGGCAGCTATGTTGACCAAATTTGCCAGATCTGAAAAAAGGCAAAATGAAGGTAGTGTTGGAAGATCACATCATCACTTGAGACATTGTCAAAAGAAATAAAAAAACAATCCTGGAGAGGCAAAACATGAAATGAAGACTCAAAATACACTGATACTAAATAGATTTAGTACCTGCCCCGTTGAATCCTGGAGTACCACGAGCAATTGATTTGATATCAACATCATCAGCAACTGGTTTATCTTGTATATACAGCTCTAAAATCTCTTGGCGACCCCGTACATCTGGACTGGGAACAACAATCTATAAAGATAACGGCATGTTAGTTAATTGAATTGATTCTCAAGAACATTTATTCTTACAAGTAGGAATGGCAATGGGTAGGTCTGGGAGACCCAAATCCATTAATTTCTTTCAGAACCAGACCCGACCCAAACCCATTGGGTCTGGAATTTTCAGACCCAGACCCGACCCAAACCCATTGGGTCTGGAATTTTCAGACCAGACCCAAACCCAGATCCTTTGAGTCTGATGGGTCTAGGGTCCTTAGTGGGTCCTTTTGAATTTGAAGTTTAATAGTATTTTTTAATCTAATAAATTTATTTCGCCTAATTTATAGGTTCGTTTGACCATGGTTAAGGCTTGTATCGAAACGATTAACATAATATACCTCATAAAATATTAAAAATGTTTAAACTTACATTACTACATGTCTTATATAGAGTCACAATTACAACTTTATTTTTTTTGAACTTTATTTTTTATGTAAATGGGTTTGTGGATAGGGTCTGGACCGGGTCTGGTATGTTATAGTTGGACCCAAACCCGACCCAAACCCTTATAAATGGGTCTATGGGTTTGGGTCGGGTTCAAGACCCATTGTCATCACTACTTACAAGTGGATAACCTTGTTTAATATTTTGGCAGTCATATACTTCATTCGCTCCATAATTCTTAGAACACTTGTACTTTCAAGGTCAAATATTGGAGACTTTGACATTGAACTCTCACAAATATATTGGGAAAAAAAATAGATATGTGGGTCTTATTAGATTCATCTCAATCTCGACTCCGTTTTTTTAGATGTTACATTTTCCATCTCAGAAAGTTTTAGATTAGATGTTACACTTTCCTTTTTGGTCAATAATTTCTTCCTATCTCTCTCCAAGATGCCTTCCCCGCCGGTGTGGTTATGGGAGCGGACCAACCTACTTCTCATATCCGCCTCATTGATTAGCCGAGTAGTTCCTTCGAGATCTAATGAACAACAACGATTACTTAGGGTCAGCTTGCGAATTTGTAGAATCACATGGGCCCTATTTACTTTTTCTTTCTCTCTTACCCTAAAATTGCTAGGAGTTTGTGAAAAAAGGGTGCAACATCTAAATTTTTTTCATAATTTCAACAGATACATATCGAAGATATAAATCGTTAAAGTAGTGCATTTGAGAATGCAAAAGACAAGTGTTGCAAAAATTTTGGAGCCGAGGAAGTAATTATAAGGAGGCTACTGATATTGGATCTTTCAAAATGATTGGACAAAGAGACTTGGAAATTTAATTATATAGAGGGAGGGAAACTCTATTCTTACAAATATTATGCTAGCTGTGTCCTTTTCAGTTTCTAGTGAAGTACCCAATGGCACTACCATTTATGAAAATCAGATCGGTCAAATCATCTTGTGTATAGGATTTTCTCCGCTGTCCTACTGAAACTTGAGTTCTTTCTAAAAATTGGAAAGCACACTTCGTTACCCAAGTCATCTAGCTTCATTAAAATTTTAGATGACGAGAGCATCCAAAGCTTTATTTACAGCCTCCAAGGCACTCCATTCTTACATGATATATATACTTTGGGACATCACTATCTTCTTGATCTTAGGTTCAATGATCTTCATTTGGGCAAAGCCATGTTTTCTGTCCCTCCAGTATAGGTGCAAATAGATTAGAGACTAGATCCATGTCAATACTCGCCATGCTTACCTTTTACAGAAATTTCACACCACGATCACCACCAAAAGGAAATTAAACGAGGGCGTTCCGATTAATCGGCGCGCCAAAAAAGCGAAACCGAAACCCCCGTTTATTTAGCTCATTTGTCGTCTGGTTGAGTCCAAAATACTATTATACCCTTACGAAGCTACCTATAACGAAAAACATACTCATGCGAGATCTTGTTTGATTCGTCTCAATACATACTTTCCAAATATATGATTTTTCCCTACCAACTTTTAGATATTAGTGTTTAAAATCGTATCTTGGAAACTGTGAAAAAGTGAAAGTAGCAAATAAATCGAGACAGAGGGAGTAAACAATTAATCCAAAGCCCCCACCCATCCACCCTCCACTCTCTCTCTTCACTCCACCCCTCTCCCTTACCACCACTCTCCTCATTCACTCCCCTCCGTGAATCCACCAATCTCACTCCACTATCTCTCCTCACTCCCTCCCCTCCCTACAACCACCACCCCCTCCCCAAAACCACCACTCCCACCACACACTCTGGGTTCTCGAACCCACCATTGTTGTCTTTTTTTTAGCGCCACCAAACGGAAAAAGGTAGGAAGATCTTGTATGGTGAGTCATCTAGTAAGAGAAGGGGGTTGATGACGGCATGACGCCAATGGTGGTGGATCTATGGAGGAGAGAAAGTGAACAAGAGGGGAAGAGAAAGGGGTCCGAGCATGGTTCGAAAATGTGGTTTTGGTTGACATCGTGATGTCGTGAAGCGGCTGTCGTACCGCCAAGTATTGGCCCCAACCATGAGATATCACTTAAATGAGCCTAAAATGATGTTTTCATACCTTTACGTATCGATCAGTAGATCGGAAAACTGTTACTACACGGGCAATACGATATGATGCAACCTTATTTTGACACCATGGGTCTAAAAGATGGATTTAAGGAGGAGGCTAAAGAGAGAGAATGAACACTCAACACGTGTGCGAGAGAGAAGAAGAATTACAGGTGGTGGTATTGGTGGTTGGCTTAATGGCAAATGTGGTGGCGGCACACGTGTAGGTGGTGTCAATTCATTTATTTTTATTTAGCTTTGGTATGTACATGGACATTATTTCCACCATCTTATATACTTCTCGAAGTTTCCAATTAATATTTTGGGGATGGCAAGTGCCGAGGTGGGTGGATTTTGGAAGACGACATTGAAGACCTCCTCCTATAGCACAAGAGTCCAACCTTTAAATGGACTCAAGATTTGATGGAGAAATGAGAGATGCAAAACTCTTATCTAGTAACCTATGCGAATGGCAAAAGTGCAAATAGAATTGATTGATCTTTCTTTCTAGCCTAGTTCAATGATTCCATTATATAAGGGAACTTCTCTTCCATGCCCATGCCTGGCTCTTTCAGTATTTCACTCCATTTTGTCTTAATTGCTTTCTAAAGGCGGTAATCATATAGCAAGATTGTCAGTTCATCTCTCACTAACATAGTTTCCTAAAGCTTAATGAGATAGTTAGATTGCAATACTCTTGGGCCTTCCAGAAGCTTACGATAATCAATAATTTGGTGACTACAAAGTGCCAAGGTAGACGGGACTCTCCAACAAGCACCATGGAGACCTCCTCCTCTAGTACAAGTATTTTACACTTGGAGGTTAGCCAGGTTTGCTAATATTAACAACTTTTTAGCATACAATCCATCTCAACCCTTGAATGGATTCAAGATTTGATAGAGAACCGAGAGAAGCAAAACTTCATTGGTCACCTCTGAAAAGGACGCGAAGGAAGGAAGCATAAATACTACAGATTCTCTTTAGTTAAATGACACTTGTCATTTGGGATGTTTTACACGAAATGTTACATAACCTTTTCCGCATATGTGTCCTCGCTCTCTCTCTTCTCATCCAATAAGCAAAATGTCTCTTCTCTTTCTACTTCTATACTATTCCTTTATAAATGTGTCAAAACATTGGATTTGAAAGGCGTGTGCTTTTTTTTTTGTTTTGTTTTGTTTTTGTTCAGGGATGCCTCTTGCTTTTGCTCAAGAGAAGTAAAGCATTCAGGCTTACACCTTTTAGATGACCTTAAAAAGCTCACTTGTATAACAAAGGAACAAAACTTACATGCCTATCAAATCTGCCAGGTCTGGTCAGAGCTGGATCTAGAATATCAGGCAAGTTTGTCGCAGCCATCAATATTATGCCCTGTCATCAAGTTTTCAATTTTAGTATTTACAACATATTAAATAATTATATTGCATCAGTACTGTAGAGTTACGTACCTCGTTCTGTTCAAAACCATCCATCTCAACAAGCAGTTGATGCAAGGTCTTCTTGGTATGTCCTTCCCACTGTTTTCTTGTTGATCCAATGGCATCAATTTCATCAATGAAGATGATGCAGGGGGCCTATAAAACAGGAGGATAAACGATTTTACGACACGGAAGAAGGGTTGAAAAAAAGGATCCCGGGAAGAATATTGATATAATGCATTAAAAGTTTGAAACTCCTCATCATGTTGATCTCACAGGAGAGTCTTTATCCCTCATGTCTGGCGATAGTGAAAACCCCTAGATATAATGAAACGGAAGCTCCCATAAAACCTAAAACATTGTTTTCAAACACACGTTGGTAGTGAAAGAAGGCAAAGTTTCTATAGAAAAAGAGGCGGTTGATACTGCTCAACTCAAAAATGGCAAAATCCCCCTAAATAACCAAGATGTCTATCTAGTAATCACTCACCACAGGCAAAGAAATCCAAGTTAGGTTTGTTCAACATGCTGTGCCACTGCATAAAAAAGAATAAGGATTCATGAACTGAGACTACTAGCAAATGGGCAAACCTTTTTCTTAGCTGCCTGAAATAAGGACCTCACTCGTCGAGCACCAACACCAACAAACCTGCAACAAAGAACATCAAATTAATTTGAGAACATCGATAACTATTTCTGGGAAGCAAAGCAGCATTCACATAGCAGCACCATTTTGAGCAGAATCCCTGAAGCCCACATAGCAAAGAAATCACACTCAAGTGACTCAACTAAGTGAGATTAAATAGCAGTACAAATATTCTAGGTAGTGGTCTCCAAAAGACTTACTTTATGAACCATAGGTGGCATCTTAGTTAATTTAGCATTTACTTCAAGATGTGTCAACGTTCTAATTAGTCCTCTGAAGATGATGGTACAAGTTGCAAATGAAATGCAGAGTATAGTGGAAGAAAGAAAGAACACGTCAACACAAGCAGCTAACACAAAAAGGTTCAAAGAGCATGTAAATGTATAGTCCACATAACAATTACCAATTGCAATAGATTGTAGCCACTGAGCACTAAGATAGAACACTTACATCTCCTCAAACTCAGAACCTGCTCTGTAGAAAAATGGTACTCCGGCTTCCCCAGCAATAGCCTACAATGTTCCAGAAGCATGAACATTTTTTAGCGCTAGACATGTAAATAGATATACAATATACAATAAGCCTAAGTCCTCAAGAGAACAGGCCTACTTGCATAGCTATTCGCAGGCACAACAAAAGCTCTAATCAAATATGAAACCAATATGAAAGCTTTCTACTATCATAGCTTTTTAATCGAGGTGCGACAAAGCTCATTCATTTTAATAAACCGGTACTAATCAATCCCCAAACAAACTCACAGAAACTTCAAGAGGAGCCTCCAAAAACATACACAAATTACGAACAGGAAAGAAACATGCTGATAAAAAGGAGAAAAATGTGCGGTTCATTACGATTTTTGGATATCATATACACCCTTACTACATAAATTGCATGCAGAGTACTGGAAGTGTTCCATAATACCTGAACACTTGATTGAACACCTATTTTAAGAAGATGAGTTGTGTCAGTTATCAAAGATTATGTAATTTAATTGGAGGAGCGAGAAAATTGAGTAATTTAATTGAAAGAGATAGAGTAGAGGACCCATCACCCATGAACTTTTTAACTTTTGGGATCAAGGGGTCTTAGAAAAAATTAATGATAAAAGTGGGAACATGCCAAAAACGGAAGTGTTCTAATATGAGACAAGAAAAAGAGAAGTGTTTAGACAATTTTAGGACAGAGGGGAGTATCTTTTTGTATATGTAGCTCCAACATTTTTTTTCTTATTTCATATTAGGAGCTCTCTAAAGCCTCTAAAACCCTCATTTCCCTGGTAAATATTGATTTAGCCTTAGTTGGTTAATTCACATGTAATTCGCGAATTAAACGCCGTTTTACCGCCCAGACCTTATTAAACGAAAAAATTCGGCTAGCGACCGTTTAAAATGCTTGAAACGTTTTATACGCGTTTTTTACTGAAAAAAAAGTTTAAGTTTTGAATACTGAAAAACCAAACCACAGCCCATTTTAATCTTCTCACATGCCGTCACACCGGCCATCTGTCCAATGACGTCTGACCGGCTGCTTCACTTCGCTTACACCGGAGGCATATAACCGGCGGCGTCTAACTGGCTGCTTCACTTTGGCACATCGGCGTCACTGTCGAAATTTTCAATTTGGTGAATGAAAGTGCTGTTGTTTGTCACTCTTGAAGCCTACCCAATGGTTATCGATTTCGTCGGCGAATACATGAGCTCAAGAAATTGAGAATGATATATGGGTTCAGGGTTTGGCCCTTGGTTGCTTTTTGGGTTATGAGAAATTGAGAATGATTTTTTTTTTCCTTTTATTCTCCCTTTAAATTTCTATACTCCCGTCGAATCTGTAGACTCTTCTAGAGACTAAAGGTGGAGGGTATTTGTTTCTCTTTTCTTTTTAGTTTTCCTTACTTATAAAATCATTACTAAGGTGAAAATAACATTTGGGTGTTAAACTTGACTAGTTAAAAGACCAACACAAGTATTACAAACTTTATTTATCAAATGTTATAATATAACTATCTAGATTCTCATACAAAAATATTTAATTAGGATGATTAATCTTAAATACTAACTAATATTAAACTTGTATTTTTATTTTAGGTATGTATGGTTATTGGCTTTGTGCTATTGTTGAACTTGTATTGTTTGATATAACGGTATTGTAGCCTATGTTTATAGAAAATGCTAAAATTTACTTATGATAGTTTCAAATATAACTTAATGAGTAAAAATGTTGAAAAATAATTGCCGAATTTCCCCCCGAATTTTTCGAAAGGAAACGTTTTAAAAGCGTATACGTACGTATCCGAATTATAAAAATCAACGTTTTTTAACTAAGGATTCAGCACTGAGCAGTGTAAGAGCCAGAAGCAGAACACCCCCGTCCCCTTCCAGGTAAAAAACAAGAAAGAGTAATAATGATCAGTTGTCACCACATAGAACCACCAACTTTGCTACGTATATTTAGTTTGGCATTCTAACACCACCAAAGCTTAATCAGCAAAAGCCTGGTGTTAAAATGGTATGGTTCTAGAACAAGCATCATCTACTGTCAAGTAGATAGACTATAAGCAATAGAGTCGGAAACCTCTAATCTATTAATTCACAACACTACTCCGATTTTAGACACCCTAACAAAATTTGTAGCTGTTGATTATACAATCTCCTTAGGACATCAAACTCAGTAATGTTCCCCTCATAAACATTAGATGATAACTGAGCTGATCTATGAAGTTTGAAATTGGTAACAGAATTCAAGAAATTAAACTTCCACAAAAGCAGCCATATAAAGCACCACAATTAAACTAGACAGGCCCTATTTAACATTGTAAAAGTATAAATTTTCCTGTCAGAAGCTCCCAAAAAGTTTCTGAATATGAGTACCTTGGCAAGAAGGGTTTTACCGGTACCAGGAGCTCCAGTCAAAAGAATTCCCTGTCATAAAAAACACAACTTACAGTCATACCTCATACGAAGTGAAAAATATGCAAAAACAATTTGTAATACTTTGATTTCATACCATGAGTCTTGTTATTTAAAGATTAAAAAATAAATACCACTTTAGTAGGGCAACACCAGAGAAGAATCCGACAAGACCTTACTTCAACACGTCAAGACCAGTAGAAAGTTGGTTATGTGAAACACCACAATCTAGAACATTCTTTTGAAAAAATATACTAAAAGAAACTAAAGCAAAGCAAATTATGCAACCATTGCAAATTGACTAGAAGATTTTGCTTAATCTACACTCTCACGCTAACTCGGACAAGAACTTACTATGCATAGGATACAAGAAAAGCCCAAAAACAGTTTTGGTTTACCATTTATGGGTGTGGTGAATGAAAAAACACATGCCAATTTCGATGATTGTCACATGCAATATACTTCAGTTTGGCCAAAGGCGTCGAGTACCAAAGCTTTTAGAATGAGATCACAATTACAGTTCCATCAAGCATAAAAAAAAAGCATAAGCTTTCATTATCACAAAAACGAGGCTATCATTCCACAAACTTTCTGGTTTCCAAAACATTTAAGTTGCCACAATTTATTCCCCAAAATCCAAGCATACTTAGCTATGGATAGTCACCAGTTTCAAGTTTGATATTACAAGTTGACTAGAATACCAATTATTATTGGGAGTCTTGGATCTAAAGATGATTTGGAAAGAAAAGTAAGGGTGGGGGAGAGCTACTCAAGCCAGTTTTAACAAATGAGAGATCTAGCCAAAGCAAACAAAGATCCGGTAAGAGGAGATTTAGTGACACAGGCATCAAACACGATACTCCAGAGGTAAATAGGTCTAAATCGCCGTGGAATGAACTGGTGGCTGGAAAGAGTGCTGGAGGAGTTAGATGCAGCTTGTTTACATCAACATTACACGATGGACAAGTAGTGGTATAGAGGACAGTTGCTTCAGACAGAAATGACAACAATAACGACAGTATGAAGCTGGATCTAGAAGTCTAGATGTATGCATTCTTACCTATCGCTATTACAGGGAGATAGCAAAAAGGAAGTAGTCGGAGGGAGAAACAAAAAATCATTTAAGAGAAAGTAAATTAGTGGAAAGAAAAGGGGAAACATGACTTGAAGGCTGGTTCAAAACTTGTGACAGTTGCATGGGTGGTCATGAGGTCATCCAATATGAAGGGAGCAAAAAACACAGAAGCTAGGAGACTAGGAGCATAGTAGAGAGCTTGTGGAAGGGAAAGCATGGACAAGAAGAAAGGTCAGCATAATATCTAACAATATGGTGTGATTTCACTTCATCTTTCTTACAAAATCTTAGGTTGAAACATTCCCCAATCCATATGTATTTCCAAAATCTCAAAAAGAATTAATTAAGTAAATTGTTGATATTGAATCGACATTAAGCGGAGAGATATTTTTTCCTTGTCCTATACAAAACTCGAGAAAAGCAGCATCTCTAACAAACCTTTGGCAACTTCCCTCCAAGGCGAGTAAATTTTGTAGGATTCTTGAGGTATTCCACCACCTCCTCGAGCTCTTGTTTTGCATCATCACAGCCCTTGACATCTTTAAAAGTTTTGACATTCTAAGAGAAAAAAGAACCAATCAGCACCCAAATATGAAAAGTTCAAATTTATAGTCTGCATTACAATAAATCAGAGTGTACGCTAAATAGTTACAAAATGAGATGTTTTCATTGTACAAATGAAGCAGCGCAAAACAAGTACCCACAAACAATTTGTAGAGAAACAAACTAGCATATGCCAAAAAAGCTATGATGCTTGAAGTTGGGTACAGGTATCTGACTCAACCATGGATATGAGAGTCGGACATAAGAAGTTTTGAATCAAAAAGAAATAAGCCCGCTTTTAAGAGGTGTCCAAGATTTGGATATGAGCTAAGCAACAGAAAGATTAAAATCTATTCAAAATTTTCTCAGCTTGATTTGATGCCTCAAACTTTAAGATCTAGGGATTCAGGAATCAATGATTTTAAATAGCTTATGGAATGACGGGTTGTCAAAACAAGATGATTTTCAGTACCGCTTGCTTTTATCTTTCTTTCCAAACAAGACACGTCCATTTTTAACCTGGCGAATTTCACCCATATCCCGTCCTCACCCCCAAGATTAGGTTGTGTCAACACAGGTATGGCCAGGGTAAAACCCAAGTCTGAGAGTCATATCAAATAGAGAACAATGATTCTGCATCTTGCATCAAGTTTCCCTCATTTGCAATTCATTAATCACCCATGAAAATTTTCACATAAAGGCAGTTTAAGTCTTTAACCTGTTGTTGAGCTTGAAAAGAAATTGTATTCTGAGTTACAGAGCCAAACAGTCAGATAAGATGGTATCAAAAGGATGATACCTTTTCTGGCACAACTTCCTTACTCAACTCCTTCGTTGTGTATGAAGAACTTGACCCAACACCTGAGGTTCCTATACCGCCTAAGCCATTTATGTACTTCTGAAGTGCAGCAGCTCCCATTACCCTGGAAGATATATCAAGAAAGGAAAATATTGCATCAAAAACCAGAATCAGTGATAGGGAATGGTCAACAAATAGAAAGAATAATTTGATGCTGAACAATCAGTATCCAAAACTTTTAACATATAACAGACTCACGAAAGAACTTGTACCAAACTAAACCAACAGCAACAGTGAAGAGGATAGTTGAGAAGAGCTCTTGAGCGAAACGCGATGATTTGTTGGAGACCTTAGGATCAACCTGATGGTAAACACAATACACAAACTCACAAACTCAAAAACAGAAACACACAAACTCACCAGTTCACACTGCAAAGTACTTAATGATGACAGAATTAGCAACGAAAATGTTTAAAAGATTTAACAATAACTTCCAACTCTCAGTATTATTTAATGCATTGCCAAGACTAAGGGCCTAAGAATATTTATACACAGGTATGTTGTGGAAAGAGGAGGATTTTCCTGACAGAACACCTTACCATCATAACATGTAACGGCTGTTTCTCAGACACTCCAGGGCTAATGGAAAGCTCCTCTGTATTTCCTGATGCACGTTGTTTCAACTCTTGCAACTACAAGAAAGAAATCATGATTGATGAGAAAACAGCTAACCATTAAAGTGAAAACTGAAAAGGTTGGAACTGAACTCGACAGCATCCGGAGTAAACTCAAAACCAATTACATAGAAACTTGCAGCTCACAAACGTTGCAAGATACTTATATAGTATATACATGGATGATATAGTTAACAACCAACAGTAACCAAAAAAAGATTCAAAGAACAAAACAGTGCACTGAACAAAGAAAAGTAGTCTGCAGCAATCCATCAAATGTGCAGCCAAAGAACATCTTTTTCCTCCATATGAAAAGAACATAGTTTTTGTACACTTAGCTAGGACAGTACGAGCTCTTTTAGGAGATGCACTTTATGCCAGCAAATTACACAGTACATCTTTATATTGACTCATTTTATTGCAGCAAATGTTTTCGTGCAGCCATATCTGGCAAACAAACCATGTAATATACTCCCTCGGACTCCAAAATACAGATACATCAAATTTTCCTTGTCTAACTTTTTAAACTAATTGCCACATTTCTGAATTCAACAAAAAGTATTCCGAATGTCAAAAATCTAAAAACTGATTAACATGGAAGTAAAAAGGAACTAGAAAACATCAAAACAAATAGTGTTCTCTTTTTCTTTGTTTCATTGAAGGATGGAGGGGGAATTTAGTGTTGCATCATTCATAAGGTAGTAAGTATAGTAACCCTTATCACTAATTTTGGCATATTACTCAGGTTCAGACACTAGAGTCAGATATGGGTGTTTGAGTTCAACAAATTCCGTGAGTCATCAGTTGGACAAAGCAAAAAAGAAAGAAACTTGAATTGACGCTAAGACAGAGTGAAAAGGAGTCACTGCTTAGGTTTACATTTTACAATCAGGCAGCAAAATCGTGTAATGATTAGAAGTTACCAATGCAGGAAGATTGGATGGTTTCCCCGATTGCTCATCAGGTAGGTATTCAGCAATGGCATTGGTAGCCACCAGTGCTCGAAGATACTCAATGACGCCTCTGCTATCCACTGCAAGATCTCTTTGTTCAAAGCGCTTGATGACAGATTCAGGGCTGGAACGACATTAAAGATGCACGTCACTTTTTCTGTCTCTTTTTTTATAGAGGCGATGGGGAATTGGGGATAGCCTAGCAAGTAGAAACTATGCTTAAAAGCAAAAAAAGGAATGCGATGAAACAGCATGAGAGAAACACTTCTAAAAACTCCCATGTAATCAACTTATGTGGTTTCCAGGCAAAAAAATCATGAATTTCTGAAGTTAAACATAATGATGAACATTTGAATTACTAAAAAAGCTTCAAATCTTAAACAAACATTTTTTCAGCCTCGAGCTTATTAGTAAAGCAAGTAGAGTTTCCAATTTCCCACACTTCGGAACAAGTAGCAATAACAATCCAAAAAGTAAGTTTCTGAGGAAAATTTTCAAATGTGAAGAAACTGTATGAACTTCCCCCATCGGGGAATAATTTATTACAATTTCACAAAATGACATTTGAAACATTTCCATACTCTCCTCATTACTCAACATTTTGTGAAGATATGTTGGGAACCAAAACTAATACTATCTTAGAAAATGTACCTATTTCATAACATCCTATAATGACATATGTGCCTATTATATGTTCGGAAGGAGGGAGTAGAAAATAAAAATATCCTTGCTCGGTGAAAACATACAACCTTTTTAAGTGTCAAAGCAGGTACTAATAAGCAGTTTGTCTACAGATTTTAAATGAAACTCCTGCCCAAACAAGACACAAATGTAAGAAACTATTCAGTTATGCTAGTCGCAACTCGAAGCAAGTGCACACCAGATTAGTTACCAAGACATCAAGTACCTAAGGATACAAAAACACGAGATACCAAGCGACAACAAGCTCACATCAAAAATCTTAAAAATCAAGATAACCACTACACCAATTTCATAAAAGGATTAACCTAGTAGGAGACTATCTCACACTAACCTAGTGACTATATGTTTCAAGAATGACTTCTATCTATTCTTCAAGTAGCTTTTTACATCTAGGAAAAATTGGATCAAACAGCACAAACTACACGTTTGTTGCACAAAACTGCACCAACAAAAAACGGTGCACAAAACAACACGAACTTTTTCTAATCGGTGCAGAAAACGACATAAGTGGCTTTTTTGCATGAAATTCCCCATTTCCGGTGAATTTTTAGTATTTAGTGTTTTTGTAGTTTGCTATATTTTCCCCCTCCATTTTAAATAAACTACTAGATCTAAAAATCACCTTCTTTCCTCTTTGAAACTCTAAAATTTGTCCCAAATTGATTTTGTTTATTAAACCCTAGAATTGGAGGATAAGTGACAAATGTTCAAGGAATAAATCGAAAGGAATGTCTACAATGTATAGGTAATATAACTCAAAAGGCTAAAATACTAAAGATTCACCGGAAATGGGGAATCTTAGGCAAAAAAACTACTTATGTTGTCTTTTGCACCTATTAGAAAAAGTTCGTGTTGTTTTGTGCACTTCTTTTTGTTGGTGCTGTTTTGTGCAACAAACGTATAATTTGTGTTGTTTAATCCAATTTTTCCTTACACCTATGGCTAGCATACTATGAAAGACCTAACCTAAGACTTGTTCTTTCCGATCCTATGCGACTGTTTTCCCACATTGGCCCCAAATACTCAAGCAACAAGACATACCAATAACCAATACACAAGTTTAAACCTATGCTTATTGAGCTCAGCTAGCAAAAAAAAAGTCTTAGCTTTCTACATCTCATGGTAAGCACACAATAGAAGACCTAACCTAAGACTTGTTCTTTTCGAACATATGTGTAATTCACCCACATTGCACCCAAATTCTCAATCAACAACAAGAAAAGCACATCAATAACCAATAAAACAAGTTTAAACCTATGCTTATTAAGCTCAACTAGCAAAGAAGTCTTAGCTTTCTACATCTCATGGTAAGCACACAATCAAAGACCTAGAGTAATACTCGTTCTTTTCAAACCTATGCACAATTCACCCACATTGCACCCAAATTCTCAATCAACAACAACAAAAGCACATCAATACCAATAAAACAAGTATAAACCTATGCTTATTAAGCTCAGCAAGCAAAGAACTTTGCAAGGCGGCATCATTCGGATTAGCATCGGCCTCAGCAATCAAACGAAGAAGCCGCTTCTCCTGCTGCCACGGCCACCAACTCAACCACCCAGATAACCACATCTTCTCTAACCTTTGTTTAAACTTCACCCAAATTCCCACCAAAAACACAACTATTGCTAACTTACCCTCATCCCCTTTCTTCTCCACACCTTCATTTTCACTCAAAACACTCTCCTCAACAATCCCACCATCAAAATCAGAAATGGGTTGTTCAAGAATGGAATTTGAGGAAGTGGGTTGTTCATTTTGGGTAGAATTTGAAGTAAAGTTAGGTTCTTTAGGGTGTAATGTGCAGCAAGAAATGGAGAATTTGCGAGAATAGGAAAGAGAATGAAAGGGGTAACGATGAACAGAAGAGAAACGTATAGAAGGGAATGAAAATGGGGGTTTTAGCAAAAGGGAAGCTTGTAATGTTGTCATGGTGGAAAGTGCAGAAAGTTATTATCTTTCTCTTTCACTTTCTCTCTCCTTCAAGGTGGTGTAACAATGGAGGAGAGAGAAAGAGGGTAATAAGAAGAAGAAGAAGAAGAAAAGGGGTGAAGAAGAGTAAAAACCTTATCTTCGGGAAAGAATTGGGATTGATTGAAATTGGCGCCTGGTTAGTGACTCGGGTTGAGTCAACTCTGTTGGATTTCTTGTTGTGAAAGTGTGGAATTTTTGAAGTATGTTCTTTCTTCTTGTGAGGCACACATTGATGGAAAGACAATTGTTTTGGATTAGTACAAGAAAAATATCTATTAAGTATTATCTATATGGTACTTTGAGGTTGATTGGATGATGGATTGATCAAATGCCATGGAGTTGATTGGAATTGATTTCGACGGATGTGTTCTCCCTATTTTATTTTCAGTCTGTTTCGATTCATTTCATCTCTTAAGAATACTTTAGTATCATATTTCATTACTCGTTTCAGTATTGTTTATTTTGGTTCAACTCATTTATATCGAAGAGAACAAACCCTTAATTACTATTAGATTGTGCATGTGCTAATGCACGAGATGTTTAGAATAAGGAAAAATTGAACTTTCCCACCTTTTTAAAACAAGAATTTCAAAACTCCCACCTTTGTTTTTGTTTTTTTTAAACTCCCACCTTAAAACTACCAAACGTTTTAAAACTCCCACCAGTTAACGGAATCCGTCAAAAAATCCGTCCATACACCATTCCATCTCCCTCTTCTTTCCCCCTTCTTCTAATCTACTCTTCAACTCCCCTTCATTCTAATTTAGCACCCTTCTTTTCCTTTAACCAAAACCTAATTAAAATAAAAACAACCCATCATTTATCTACACCAAATCCAATAGAAAAAATTCCCCATTAGTTCTCTCTTTTCACTTTAATTGTAAGAATAAAATTCTGGGTTGGAGAATAAAAATATGATGTACGATAAGCAACAAGCTAGATTTGATGGGAGGAGGAATCACTTGATTAATGGTACATTTGCAATTGCAATGGCATTTTATTTTTCAACCTCGATTCTAAAATCCGAAAATAACCATCCATAACAATTGTAATGGCATTTTATTTTTCAATTAATCAATTCTCAAAAAAAATAACCCTAATGTGTAAATTCAAACAAGAAGTCATTGTATGTGATTTCAATGTGAAAGATTATTATAGAGATAAGTCGAGTAATTTCGAGCAAGAAAGGTAGAAGGACATAATCTATAACCAAAATACCTAATATCGAGCAAACCAAAAGCTAATATAATTGTAAATTGGAGTGAATCAGTGAGAGAATAGCGAAGCAGAGATAGAAATGCTTACAAAAACCCTAAATTTAAATGCAATTTTCCTTCAATTTCTCACTTTAATGCCTCATTAACTGAATATAAACCTCAATTCGAGGCCTTGAACATGATATGAACAAACTTAGACAAAAGTGGGCCCCACAAAACAGATTTTTTGACTGATTCCGTTAACTGGTGGGAGTTTTAAAACGTTTGGTAGTTTTAAGGTGGGAGGTTTTTTTTTTAAAAAAAGGTGGGAGTTTTGAAATTCGTGCTTTAAAAAGGTGGGAAAGTTTAATTTTTCCTTAGAATAACAATAAAATAAATAGTTGTTCTTTTAACTGAACTTAATGTACATTGCTTTCTGATTATATATTTCAAAAGTTTGAATCATATTTTAAAATTGTAAATGTTCTTTTGATTTAATTTATTGTTCATTTAAGTGAACTTAGTATTCTTTTTTAACACAAACTGATGTTTATTGGTTGACGTTCTTTGAAAATTTGAAAATTTTCATGTCAAATCAATTTTGGAGTTTTGTTCATTGGACAACTGATTATTGTTATTTGTGTGTGAATTTAGTGTTTTTTTTAATACAAACTGATGTTCATTGGGTGACGTTTTAAAATTTTCATAAATTTATGTCAATTCAAATTTTTGAAAAATTGAAAATTTTCATGTCAAATCAATTTTGGAGTTTTGTTCATTGGACAACTGATTATTGTTCTTTGTGTGTGAACTTAGTGTTCTTTTAATACAAACCAATGTTCATTGGGTGACGTTTTAAAATTTTCCAAATTTTGAAAATTTTCATGTCAAATCAAATTTTGAGTATGTTAATTGGAAAACTGATTGTTATTTGGTTATGTTCATTAGGTGATGTCCAACTAATGTTCATTGGATGATGATCATTGTTCATTGGGTGATGTTCATTAGAGAGTCGTGCGCACCTTCCTCTTTCTAGGTCCGTGTCCACTATCAACCTATTGCTGGATTTCTAATCTAAAATTTAAACACATGTTTTTTCATCAGTCACCCTGTGCCAGCTATACATTGGTAACTTTCTTTACCTTAATTTATTTCTAATAAATAGCCAAGGCAAGAGTTTTAACAAACTTTTGATGTACTCTAAACAAAGTTATAACATTGAGGATAATTTTAATCTAGCATATCTCATAAGTGACCATTGTCTGATACATGATGATGTCATGTTTAAAATTTAGCATATCATGTTGGTTTGGGCTAACTTTAAGCTGAACTTATATACTCGGAAATTGAAACCTAACAAACTAAGTATTACTCCCTCCGTTTCTTTTTGTTTATCCCATTTACTGTAGCTCCACATACCAAAGAAAGTGATGTCATAGACATATGGGTGGGGACAACAATTAACAAGTTCATTTATTTTATGGTAAATTGGTGATTAAAGTAGGTGAGAGAAGATTAAAAGGTACATATGTGACCAAAAAGTGATAAAGTAAGGGTAAATGAGTAATACAATTTTTCTATACAAGGAAAGATGAAAAAGTAGGACAAACAAAAAAAATGGACTAAAACGGAAAGTAGGACAAACAAAAAGAAACGGAGGGAGTATTTGAGAAGTATTTCAACACAATTAGCAAAGGTCTGGACATATATAGTAATTAATTTTTTTTCCCAATTATAACGAATTCAGTGTAATCACTTTGTTTATAATGCAATGTAAGGTTGTGGAATTGAATAAATGATCAACCACTACTTTTACAAAGGATCAAATTCGAAAGCCTTACGAAAACACACGTTTTTTTTTTACTTGTATCTCAAACATTTTTAAAAGAATGGTAAGATATTGAAATGTCCTAATACGTATAATGAAATTGGTATCTAAATTTAGTGTCATATATTTTAAATAGTATCGTATTATTTAATATTGTAAATAAACTTGGTATCATAAATACTGAAGAGGTTATAAATCAGTTAGTGGTGTGGCTTGGCCACGTTTAGTTAGTACTTTTGTTTACTTTGTTGTTTTGAGGTCTTCCTCTCTCTTGCACCAAAAAAAAAAGAGGTTATAAATCAAATAAATACTTGGATATAAAGCAATACAGAAATCCATTTCAATGCATCCATTATGACGCAATATTACTTGCATACGTTCATAAACCAAAATGGCAAAAACCAGAAATTGAAAAGCGCAACATCATTACTTGCATACATTGTTGTGCCAAATTACCATCAAGGCATCAACCATAGCAAAGGTCCGGGTCATATGTTGACCGCTTGATTTTGCTGATTTAATGTCCTTGATTATTTCTCAAATGAACTCATGTCCTCTCCTCGATGCCAGTCTTTTTTCTCTTCTTTTCATCATTGTTTTTCCTTCTCAAACCAAAACTAACATAACTAAGACATAGTTTTGCCATATATAATCTCCTCTTTCTTTCTCCCCTACTATCACACTTGAAGAATGGTAATGGTTCCTATGAACCTTGAAAAGATGACGCCTGAGAATATGGTGGTATTTGAGCTTCATAACCGAGATGACAGATTGTGGCAGCAAATTGTTCAGAATATCAACATAAAATGAGTATGACTTAATCTTACAAACTAACTACTTCAAAACCAAGTAATGCTTGGGCCAATTTGCATGCTTCGAAGACTCTCGGAAATTGCTTTACCTGGTGTCAAGACTGCAACTTGTGAATATAATTTTACTTGTGCTCTTTGATGGCATCATTCGGCAAAGATTGAGGAAGGACGCTAACGTAAAAGGTTGCTGATAACAATCTGATAGAATGGTTGCACAGACATAAGTTTTGATACATGAACTTGTGGGAGGAATGAACTTTCAACGTCCAATTGTGAAAGACGTGTGCCAGAATCAGATGTTACAAGTTGAGCAATCCAAAAGACTTCTATCCGAATTTGACACGAGATTCTTGGCTCATTACCATAGCGAGAGAGACGAGAGTCACCTTCCTTATCACTCGGTCTCTCTTCCTTGTGACTCTCAAGTAAGAGAGACTTTAGGGTTAGCGATTCTGATCATGGCCCTTCTTACCATTATAAATTTCTTTTGACGTTTAATCAAACATAAACAGTGGTAGCTATGTAAATAAAGCCATTTCACACCATTAAAAGAGAAATAAAATTTCTCCCGACATTTTTTATATGTAGGATTTCCAATACCACAACAAAGTAAGGAAGAAACTTAACATTTCCCACTAGGTATTTAGAACACAAGCTTAAACAATAATAATAATAATAATAATAATAAAAGATACAGATTCTAACGGACGTCATAGCATCCCGCAATATTTCAAGAATTGAGAATTCGCAAACCCAAAAACCTCAGCAGTTCAGGTCAGTCTCGAGGCCAAATCATTTGTCATTGGCTGTATGGCGGCATTGCAGGCGGTGGCGGCAAACCATTCGGATTCTGCATATGCATTGATCCGGGTCCCATTTCGTGCGGCATTGAGCCTGGTGGCATGGAACCTTGTGGCATGGTGCCAGGAGGACCCGGAGGTGCAGCACCAGGTGGCATGTATGGGTAGTTTTGCATTTGCATATGCATTTGTTGCATATGTTGAGGTGGTGCAGCATTTGCCCAGCCTCCTGATGACGGAGGTCCTGGATATTGTGTGCCATTATAATGAGGGGCAGCAGCAGCTCCTGGCATTGGGCCTGTTGGCTGTTGTCCAGGAAGTGAAGAGGAGGGTTGCATGACGGCATGAATTGGAATTGTGTAGTCTCTGCTCCTATCATTGTTAACCTACAATGGAGTTTGGACGTCAAAACGAACAATTTTACATAAGCAAAGTTTTTGCTGTCAAATGTGTTATGCTGTCACATAAGCTATAACTAACTTCAGGGTAAAGCTATTCTAGAAATTGTAATAATGCTTAAAGCCACGCGAGATCCAATAATCTCAAGACCTTACTGACGAAGAAAAGAACAATAAGTATATATGTGGATCTGCAATATTGGCTAGAAACAACAGGAAACCAACCCAGCTCCTTGAGTAAAGCCCCGGGCTCATAATCTCTGAAGATATGCAAAAGACTAGTCTAAAGATGCCCACTTCTCAGGACGTGTTCTGATTTCTGAAGAAGGCTCCAGGAGCGTTAAGAAATGAGAAGCAAGGAACCAGCTAAAGGAAGATGAATTATTTGCAGCTTCAATGGAAGCATGTTTCCCCAACAGCTCTAACTTGTACATGAGATACACACTAAATAGTCTTGACTAGCCATATGAGCAAAAAGCAAATCCTAATTCCACAGAATTCATCATTTGATTTTACTACACAAATCCCTACCATGAAAAGATAACACATCCCCAAGCTTTAGAGAACTTTTTTTTTACCAAATGAAAGATCACCCATGGAACCGAAGAGGTACCTCATTGGTTTTTTATGTTCTAATCAATCTACCAAAAAAAACAACGAAACTGTACCATTCACAAGAGACTGATATCAAAGAATTACCTTGATGCTTAAATCAGTGTGGCGCGAATATGACAGGTGGAGTTTGCAAAACCCTCCATCATATATACAATGTCCTTCAAGTGCTTCTTTTGCAACAACAGCAGTCTGAACATCTGCAGGGTAAAACCACAAAAAAGAATTAATCTTTCACACTTACACAGTGATAATCGTTTTGCAAATCTGAAGTCCACATCTCAGACACAAACTGCACATCCAAATAGGACAGAGTGAAACCGAGATATTTTTGGCTTAGTCTATTCGCATCAAGCCTGTAGTTTGCCTAATAAAAGAATTCCGACAACAAAGTTTCCGGTGCACTTTGCATCAAAACACAACAATAATCCGGAAAAACACCTATCTAATATCCGTGAATAAACTTCAAACACACCCCCAAATTGGAAGATCCTTTCATTTTCCTTTTCAAAGCCAAATAAATAGCAACCACTATGACATCTATAAGAAAAAAAAATGATTATCATAATAGGAGGGGGAAACTACAGCCAAATTCATAAGAGATTACAGTGTGTCATGAGTGTTACCATCTAGAAGACCACCAAGGTTTAAAACGCTAACCCATAGACCAAAATGTAAATAACTTCACACAATTACTACATGAAATTGCCGATATACCTCCCTTATCAAATTCCAAATATACTAATTTGTTCTTCTAACATCTCCAGAGAAAAACCGGCTAATAAAACCACAACAGCATCTGTTGCAATAGATTATAGACTCATACAGAAAAATGCCAAAGGAGAGAATAAAGCTGTGAATGCTTTCAAAGATGAAAGATACAAGCGCCATAGATGCAACGCCCAGAGAGAGAGAGAGAGAGAGAGAGAGAGAGAGGAAGAGTGAGAGAGAGTGAGAGAGTAATTCCTACCACGGAGCATAACTAACACCGGCTTTTGAGAAGCATGCACACTGCTACAGCATAGGGAAGCCTCAGACAAAGAGATGTCACCAACAACCACAGAGATGATATACAAATCATCTAGCTCATGTTAGAGATGGATAGAAGATGAAAAGGTAAGGAGGGAGAGAGAGAGAGAGTGGAAGTAGAGGAAGGAGAGATTCAAGGGAATTTCAACCCCTTACCACATGCATATTAAATGGTTGATCTAAAATCCATGACGTTGCCCCGTGTCCAGCGTTTTTTCAATAACTACGGATTATTCCAGAAAAGAATTCATCAGCCATAAAGGCATGCGCCCTTTCAGATCTCTAGGACACAGGCATTAGCAAACATATCACCTACTATTCAATCGCCTCTTGCGAAGCAGAGATCTACTTAACATTTCTTTTCAGAGACATAATAAATGGAAAAATAGAACACATAAGTTTGGCACTCACCAGGATACTGGATCAAAGCCTGCAGCCCTCCATTTTTGTCAAACATAGCAATCTTTTGCACAAGTCCAAAGGCAGAAAAGACCTAGCAAGGAAAGAAATCAGTTAATAACATGATACAGAGTGGTAGAGGTGGATAATCAATAAGAACTACTGACCATACCGTGTGTAGGACGTCTAAAGTTACAGCATACTGCATATTTTCAATTGAAGCCAGTAACACATTACTCTCAGGTTCCAACTTCTTCCCATCCACACCCACACTTATCTGCATTTTTTTGCGTAAAGCAGCCAATTGAAACATAAGAATATAGAAAGAAAAATATGCAAAAAAAAAAAAATGTAAACAAAACACCGAAGAAAAAAGTGTAGAGGGACAGCAAATAAACAATCAGATAATGCTTGCAATGACCAAGAAGACAGGAGGCATCTGGTTGTAAATGGTAATATCATACGTAAAAGCACACGCAAACGAGGGTGCGTCTGCGTACGTATACTAATATACATATTGTATAGATCATAGATGTGTACAGGAGAGCAATCACACACAAAACAATGGTAATAAAAAAAACACCAATTCTAAGTTCTAAGTTCTAACTGTCAACACGTAAACCTAACGGACATTAATTTCGAGGATTCATCCCTCTGTACCACATAAACTTCCCCTCCAACTAAGGCATGGCGGTTAAAAATACTCATGTCATTAAATAATTGTTCATAGCATTCCAAATCTGTCGACAATAAAGTGGTTCTGTAAATTTCAAGTGCAGTGTCAGATTTTAAAAAACACACATTAAAGGTGAACTTCACTTACTTGAAAAGAAAAGTGGAACTTTTTATGACATGTTAATCAGTCACGTATAAAGGATTAAGAGTATACGCCTTACCTGACCAGTTGCATCTATAGCAGATGGAGCCACCGGAAGGTATGGGTTAGTGTAGTCCCTAAAAAAATACAGATCAACAATAGAATTTAATAATAGAAGATACCAAGAGCATGCTTGGATTGGGGATAATGGAGACAAACGATGAGAACAAAGACGAGTTTAGATGGTGTAAGAAGAGACGATGGAAATAATGCAAGAAGACAGAGTGGGAGGGAAGAGGATACTATTACCCCCATTTAGGGTAATACATTATCTTAGCGGATATACTACCCAAAAAATGAGGGTAATAGCCTCCCCCCTCCTTACACAGTCACTGCCACATCAATCCACCTTCAAACTCTTTGTTTTATCTTCTGTTATGCACAGTAACATAAACCTCCAATTTAAGCATGCCATAAATATCTTAAACTAGAGGTCTAGAATTTCCCAGGATCTCCTATAACAATAACTGTCTGATAGTGATAACTTTACCTGCTGCGGTGGGACTGGAATTTGACACTCAGATCAGTATGTGCAGAATAAGTTATTCTGAGAGCGCATGGCCCCACGTGCTCTGGCAGTAGGTACCTAAGTCAACAAAAATGTAAGCCACAGAACCTAAATGATTCTGCTTTCCACTGCTGATGACAAGCCATAAAATAAATCTAGTGCATACATAACCTTAACAATCATAACTTATAACCAATTTTATAGGTTGTCTCACATGGGTAAGTACATTGAATAAACCCTAGACCATATAATAAGATAAATAACACCGAGTAAATGACTTAGCCATTAGACACTATGCATCCATGAGATGCCACAGTCTGGTGATGACACTGCCACCAAGTGTGGGTGCCATGCATCTTTATATTTGAAGCTCAAACCAAGGAGAAGAAAGGGGGGATGGGGGAGGAGCCCATGATATGAGCAAGCACGTAGTTAGCAAGATCAATGAAAATTGATGCGAGAAGGATTCTCACAACTTCAACTGATTCCAGCGCATACAGGATTGACATGCATACTGTAAGAGCCACTAAAAATGTGGACAACTCCTGAAGCCACACAAAAAATCCAAAATCACCTTGGGATACTTCTTCCATCAAGAGCATTCTTTGCTGAAGATGCAGTTTCTGTATCAGAAAACTGAATCAAAGCCTGCAAAATAGAAAAGGAAAAAAAAGACTCAGGCTTCATTTCGGTAAGACGTGAAACAGCACGCCAGTTTCCCAAACCACCACCAGGAACAGCAGTGAGAAGAGAGATCAATTGCAAGGGCGAGGGAGTAGGAATTAAAGTAGGGGACAACTAAAGGAAAAAGAAATTTTTGCCTGAAATCCAGCTGTCTTTTCAAAAGTGGTAATCTTGTGCACAAATCCAAACGCTGAAAAAACCTGCACCAGCAATACATCATTCAGAAACTAACATGGTTTCCAAACTTGGACATCATCGCATAACAGCATCACAGCAGTTAATAGTTGAAGCTCCATTTCTTCCGTGTGATTCATTTATCAGAAGCAAGAGCACTCAAAAGTCAAACCACATTATAGAAAGAAGATATACTTCAGTGCAAAACAAAAAGTTCCATCATCACTAACTGGAGAAAACTTAAAGACTTAACATGCAAATGTAGCAGAGTATTAGACTTGCGTCCCATTCAATCGAGCAATGCAATCAAGATTGACTCTTCTTTGACTTTTGGATTGTGATGGACTATATTACAATAGCTCATTAAACAAATCACACTTCAAATCAATTGCTACAGAATCAAGAGCTTCTTACCCGCCCTAGGAGAAAACTTCTTTAGAAGCATAGCTGTAATGTTCTTTTACCTACTGTTTACAAATAGATTCACGTGACGTCGTGATCACATCTCAAAGGAGAAATCAAGATTAGATCAATAATATTGACAACCCAGCATGACAATAACTCATCACTACTGTTCAAATTCCAATATCCTGCTAAAGTAGGAGAACAGTCTATAGGGTAAACTCAAGGTCATATTGAAAAGGAAGCCAGAAATTGCTACAATACGATAGATGGAGGCAAAGAGGCCAGCGTCTTTCTGAATATGTTGTGTCGCAACACAAGTGTGCTTTCAAACAAATCTTAAAATCAATAGAATAGAACTACCGAATCGTGCTAGAAGAGTCAGAGCCTTATCTGGACTCAGGACAGTGTATTATACACTGCAAAAGGTAATTTTACGAGAGTAAAAATAATATGCCCTCTTACATCTTCAAAGAGAAGAAACAGTCATTGGATAATTGTAGATTAGGGAAATAATGAAACGCATCAGATAAATCATTTTTTAACTTCCCCTGCACTCAGAAAGATGTCATACATAGCCATGATCATGGCAATCACGAAGAGGCTTCCATGAACTGAAAGCAACAGAAGCAACGTAGGGCTACAATATGGATAATAAGAGGTTGCATACTATTCCCATCCATTAGTTCCCAGGTATTTATGTTCGCCGATAGACCAAATGCAAACTAGTTAGACTTAGAGATAATAAAGTTCAATTAGTCCAAAATAATTCAAACATCAAGGACTAAGGTATCAGAAACGCCTCTTTCACTTAAATATTAGTGCATGCAGGCCTACTAATTGCAACAAAAGAGTTCATGTGTGTACCTAACAAGAGATTACATGGGTAGGTAACCGTTTGACGTATTAAGCATTACAAAAATTTTAAAAAAAATGGTTAACATAAACAAAACAAAGATCAAAACGTAAAAGTAGGGCCAGAGGCACTAAAACGAGTAAGTGTGTACTGTGAGGTGTCACAAAACGAAAATATTGAAGCATCGAGTGTCTAAATCCCATTCGAAGGACTTGGGTATTCAATATTCTGTACTCAAATTAAGAAACAAATCCTATTAATCAAACTATTGCTGTTCCATAAAAGCAATGAAATAACACAAAGAGGAGCAGGCACATAAGGAGAGAAGACGCACAACAGTACATCACGTTAAGCAGTTAAGCAGTTAAGCACTCATAACTCTTAAGAATGGTAGGATAGAGGGAAGAAAGAGGCAGTGTTAGGGAAAGGAGAAAGAAGACAAACACACATGCGCTCTTTCTCCCGATGCAGTAAGCTGCCATCGAAGACATATCCTTGACAGGGGCCTGCTGATCCATTTAACTCATGTCAAATAAACGACTTATTAAGTATGACCAACTATAGCCTAGTCCGAGAAACTAACCCCATTTATTCTTGCAATCAGTTATATCTTAGATTATAACAGCATGTAGAAGACTTACTAAGTGTAAAACTTCAATGCTGACTTGACGAGCTTCATTGCCCTCAATAGTCACCAACAACACATTTCCTGCCGTGTCAGCAGTGGTCTTATTGTTCACAATTTCTTGCCTATTTGAATACTGTAAGTAAACAGTTTTTCCACGTATTTGAGCAGGTTCTGATGATGAAGCATAGTAGGATATCATGGCAATGGCTTGATTAAGGTCCGCCTGGAGATTGCATCAACATGTTAATCACTAGAACTCCAACTTCAGTCCATGTTCAATTAACGGAGCATAGAATGACAAACAACCAACCCTGTAATATCTAGCACCACAAATAATAAAAAAAGCTTTCTACTCCGTAGCTTCCTCAAACAAATTATCATAAGCCTATATTAAAAAAGATTAATAAATGTACATAGAGTACTAAGCATAGGATTATTGTATTTGCACAATGAAGCCATCAGATTAGATCTTTCATTTACCTCAAGCCGACATAATAGCAGGCTTCATTTTCCATCATGTTCTACCATATTAAGGCCGCAAAGGTAAATTAGGCACTATGTCACATCATTGCACCCAAGAATATGCCGCCTCGTAAGAGAAAAGCTTAAAGAAAACAAAGATTACCTCCTTCTAATATCTCCCTTCAGCAATTAAGTTTAAGCAATTGATCAACCCTTGTCCAAACTAACAGTTGCCAATCACAATATTACTTCCTTCTAATTTCTTCTCCAAACCAACAGTTGCAACCACAATATCTTGATGTTCTAGTTCACTATTGTGGCTATTCCTTTTTATACCGCTCTATGTCACTTCGACGCCATCATTTACCTCAAAAATTGCTCCTTCCTTCTAATTTCTTTCTATGCCACCCCATGTTACTTCAACACCATCATTTACCTCAAAAATTGCTACTTCCTTCTGATATCTTTCTACGCTAGTCAGTTACTTCGACACCCTCATTTACCTCAAAAATTGCTACTTCCTTCTGATTTCTTTCTATGCTACTCTGTTACTTCGACACCCTCATTTACCTCAAAAATTGCTACTTCCTTCTTATTTCTTTTTATGCTACTCTGTTACTTCGACACCCTCATTTACCTCAAAAATTGCTAATTCCTTCTTATTTGTTTCTATGCCACCCCATGTTACTTCGACACCCTCATTTACCTCAAAATTGCTACTTCCTTCTGATTTCTTTCCATGCTACTCCGTTACTTCGACACCCTCATTTACCTCAAAAATTGTATGTCATACCATCTTAGACTAGGACACTTGGATAATTCATTTTTAACTAAAAACTTTACTTTTTTCTACAAAATGGCCGAGGCAGACACTTAATCCGTATCTAAGTAACATAGATGCCACTTTCCTTTCTTATTGTTCGAGGGCGGGAGGGCCATAATAGGAAAACAAGAGAGAGTCAGAACTTACAAATTCAATGAAGGCTTGATTTTTGTTGGCGCCGACATTGCACTTTGTGTTGACAACCTTACCAAAAGGCTTACCCAATTCAATCAGCTCTTCCTCGATGCATTCCCAAGGCAAGTTTCTCAAATGAAGCACCTTCGATGGCGGTTGCGTGTAACGGAACTGTGGCTGACTCGATACCGAAGCCATTACACAAGTAACCCTAGCCCGACACAGAGGCAGCTAGGAAACTACTGCAACATACGCATTAAGACGAATCAAACAAGATTCCACAATCCGGACAAACTGAATTCTATGAATCACAACTCATGATGAAAAAAATAACACAATTATCTACTTCCAATTAGCGTTCACACAATCAAGAACGACCGAAATAAATTAATTTTAAAAATCAAGCCAATTAATCAACCACAAAGAAGATAACGGTGAAATTACGACGAAAATACTACGCAAAATTAGGGTTAAGATAAGAGGAGAGAGAAAATCAATTAATTTTACCTGATGAGTGAATCGAGGTAAGAACGAAGGTTGATTGTTGAAGATGAGGTTGTGAAATTTAGGGTTCTTAAAAAGGGCTAAGATTTGACGATCAATCGAAGAGCAGTAAAGAGATATGCTAACTTGTTGTAGGAAAAGCTTATGGTACCTACAAACGAAGAGAGTCACAACTCACAAGTTACTAGCTACAGGGGTTCATAAATATCAGATCCGATCATCTGAACGACTCGATCTATAATTCGCTTAATCTAAACCGAAAACGTATTTTGGATTCGAAATTTAGAGCTTCGTATATTTCAGGTCGGATTCAAACCATGTTTTAGAGTTATCCGAATATTTGTAATAGCTGATCCGACTATCGGATATCCAATTGTTCGGTTTGTTTTTATCAGAAAGGGAGGAAAATTTATTAAGAAGGACCTTTTAAAACATTTTTTTGGCTTTTAACAACCTTAAACAAAAAAAAATGTGAGAAAAGACCTTAGGCCTCTTTTCCGACGTTGACCACTGGAAACCGGCGTTGACTAATGTTTTTACCTATGTGTAATTCTAATCTAGTCTTCTTCCTCACTTCTTCCATAACAACAACATCGTCACTCACCATGTTCTTCTCTCTCACATGTTCCACAAGACCACCACGACAACTTGTCAAAGATCTACAAAGCACAATCAAAGCACATTTTCATGAGACTTCATCAAATGACTTCCTTAATCTCACCAACGAGAAAACCCTAACTTCGTCTTCATCATAATCTCATTCTTCAACTTCAAATCCAGGTCAACAATAGTTATATATATAAACAGGAGCTACAACCACAACAACAACGATGTAAACGACAGTGGTAACACTAGTTTTGACGAATGAAGCAACCCAATTGTCAATTTGTGAGTTTGGGGGTTCTTTTTTTTTTATGTTATGTATATGGAGAATTAGTTTACAAGACTATCAATTGAGAAATTAGACAAATAATATTGTTTGCATATCAATGTTCATGTAAAAAAAAAGAGCAATAAAGGATGTCAAATGGTTGAAAACAAGCAAAAGACATCTTTAGGGGTTATAATTTACTAATTTTGGGTAATTAGACATGAAAATATAGTTTGAGTTTTGGTTTTGTTGATTATGGGTAACTATATTTGGAAATGGAGGAAATTTTGAGAGAGAGTGAGTGAGGAAGATAGTTGGAAGCGAAAGGGTAAAAGGAGCATGTTTATCATAAAATTAGATTGCAAACAGTATAAAGCAGTAGGCCGGAAAAGGGGCCTAAGGTCTCTTCTCACAAATTTTTTTTTGTTTAAGGTTGTTAAAAACCAAAAAAAAATAATTAAAACGTTGTTTCTCAAAAAATACTCTTTTAAAAGACTCCTTTTGACAAATTTTCCAAAAAGGGATCTCATAATCTAATCTAAAATTTCAGATATCCAAGTTTCTGAATTGAATTCAAATTATCTTTTCACCAATCCAAAATCCTATCACAAGCAGATATACGCTTCAGATTTTATATTTTTTAGTTCAAACTACTAGAATGATAATTGATAGATCATACAGATGCGTGTGATCATGGTCAGCCCGCATGTGTATTAGTCCGACATCAAAGAAAATAGAGTAAAGACAAGGCATTATAAAAGTATGTGGCTACCCAATACCTGTACAGGACAATTTTTTTTGGTAAGGAGAAGTGGCCCGGACCCCGCTCGGGTCCTATTGGGTCAGACACTTGAGAGTAGGGGGGAATGGTAAGGGAATCCCTACCCCAAATGCGTCTACTTCGCATATAATCAATTCTATTTTTTTTTGAGGGGGAGAACGGGATCGGGGGTTTTTATTAGATTAAATCAAGATCCGCCAAGGTAGTAATACCTTGAGGAAAAGAGTCTACAAATAATTGAACAACCTCGTTAACGGGAGCAACTCTAGCCATAGAATGAGCTACAACATTCCCGCCCCGCTTCACATGAGAAACCACAAAAGATAAAAAAGAAGTGCTTAGAGCTCTAATATCACCAATGACCATACCCAAGGGAGTTCTACTTAAAACTCCGGCCTTTACCGCGTTGATCACCAACAAAGAATCACTTTCCAATTCAATCTCCTGAAAACCGAGTCGTTGTGCCAACATCACTCCTTCACGAGCAGCCGTAGCTTTTCCCAATTCCACATCCCAGTCAGCATCGAACCTCCTCACTAACGCAGCCTTCACCACACCATCATCCCCTCGAATTACCACACCCAAGCCCACTCCCACTCCCTCCATCCTAGCAACATCAGTGTTGATTTTAAACTTCCCACGCCCAGGAGGATGCCACTCACACCTAGATGCACAGACCGCACTACGGGAGCTCCCCCGGAAGAAAACATGCTTGGCATATACCCCATAATCATGGACTAGTCGTAGAAAACCACAAGTACTTACCTCCACACACGCCCAAGGTTCATTAAACACCACTGAGTTCCGGTATGACCATGCTGCCCACGCAAGCGTGGCAAGGTATCGTAGATTTTCCTCATCCAGCTTCGCCATAAGCCAAGCGAAACGCTCCATAAACGACGAGTTAGGGGCTGCGCCTACCAAATCCACAAATGGGGAAATCTGCCAAATGGGTTTCACCAAGTCACACTCAAACACCGCGTGATTTATCGATTCATATCCATTCGGGCAATGTACACATCTACCATCCTCAATCACATGTCTATCACAGAGACGACCCAATGCAGCCAATGACCCTGAACAAGCTCGCCATAGGAAATGGTGCAGCTTAAGCGGTCCACCTAAGGACCAAATGCGGCGCCAAACATCACTCGCTACCCCTCCTCGCTGCTGGGCCCAGCCACGTACATGACCCAGTCGACCTAGTAGGTAGCCTGATCTTGTAGAGTAATTGCCATCACGAGAAGGCCACCAAAACATTGCATCATCAATGGTTTGTATACTGAGGGGAACACTCTTGATTAATCTTGCATCATCAGGCGTGAAATGCATGGCGAGGACGTCATCATTCCAAGGACCATCCTCCCTGCGCAGCTCTGCCACCTTTAAATCAGCCGGGCTATTGATGTTAGGTGTAGGGACCCGTGTAGACGACTCACCCGGCAACCAAGCATCACTCCAAACATTGATCCTATCACCTCTTCCCACACGCCATTTAAGTCCGTCCAACAAGAGGGCCTTAGAGCCCCACACACTCCTCCAAACGTAACTAGGGTCATATCCGCAAAGCGAGTCCACAAACTCGCTATTTTTGAAGTAGCGAGTTTTGAGGACCTTATAAGCTAGTGAGTCATTGTTGCACATTAACCTCCACCCTTGTTTAGCTAGAAGTGCTTGGTTGAAAACTTTGAGATCCCTAAAACCCATACCACCAAGTGACTTCGGCAAACAAAGTTTTCCCAACTAACCCAATGCATTTTTCTCTCCGGACCTTTCGCACCCCACCAAAATCGAGCCACCATTGAATGAATCTCATCAAGGATACCATCAGGGATACGGAACAAGCTCATCATATATGTGGGAATAGATTGGATAACAGCTTTAATAAGTACCTCCTTCCCTGGGCGAGACAACAACTTCTCCTTCCACCCCTGCAATTTTTTCCACACTCTTTCCTTCAGGCAACTAAACACCATCTTGTTAGATCTTCCAATCATTGTGGGCAAGCCTAGATACTAGGTTCACCTCCCGCATACCAAGAGTAGACAGAATAGTATTTCTTCTCCCTGTTTCAACATTTTTGCTAAAAGACACTTCGGATTTTGATAATTAAGTTTCTGACCAGATGCTCTTTCATACGTACTGATAATATCAGCCAAACTGGAGCAATCCTGAAGTGTAGCTCTAGCAAAAAGTATACTATCATCAGCAAAAAACAAATGTGATACTCGCGGACCCCCACGACACACCTGAATACCATGGATCCGACCACAATCAGCAGCTTTCGAAAGCAGACTAGAGAAAGCTTCAGCACACAAGATGAACAAATATGGTGAGATGGGATCTCCTTGTCGAAGCCCTCTATTACCCTGAATTCGCCCATTCCATTTAACAGTATAGGACACACTAGCCAAACAGTCCATAATGCGACGGACCCAGCCACCACAAAAGCCAAACTTCATCATTACCCGCTCGAGGAAAGACCACTCCACACGGTCATAAGCCTTACTCATATCCAGTTTAACTGCCATAGACCCTGTTCGCGCTTCACCTCTCCGTTTCATAGCATGGAAGATCTCAAAGGCGACAAGTGCATTATCAGTGATTAAACGACCAGGAACAAAAGCACTCTGATGGTGAGATATAAGTCTAGGCAAAATCACTTTGAGGCGATTCGCCAGGACTTTTGAGATCAGCTTGTACACAACATTACACAAAATAATTGGCCTAAAATCACTCATTTGAGCGGGCTCATTACATGTAGGGATCAAAACTATACAAGTCTTATTCACCACAGAAATATTATTCAAGCCACGCCACCAAGAGATAATAAAAGAAACAATGTCTGGACCAATCACATGCCAAAATTTCTGATAAAATAAAGCATGCATCCCATCAATACCTGGAGCTTTGTTCGGTGACATCTGGGCTAGCGCACTATAGATCTCCGCTGCCGTGGGCTCAATCACGAGATCATCATTCATCGCTTCCGAAATCTTCGACTCAATTCCTGCCAAGGCATCATCAAAGCTTGTGGGTTCGGACGAGGTGAAGAGTTTTTTAAAATAGGTTTAGATAACGTCACCAATCTCCTCGTCCCTTTCCTTCCAAACACCTAACTCATCTTGCAAGCGCATAATGGTATTACGCTTCTTCCGCTGGCTTGCTTTGTGGTGGAAATAGGAAGTATTTTTGTCTCCATCACGAAGGTTATTTGCTCTAGCCCGTGCGTGCCAATATGACTCCTCCATTCTACGAAGCTCATCTAACTCCACCCTAATCTGTTTACAGCGCTCCATCATGCGCGCATCTGGTGGTCGACTTTGCCACACCACAAGTTCCTCCTCTAGCTTCTTAATCTTATCCTTCGTCACATCATACGTGGCTTTCGCCCAGGTGCTCAAACTCGATGCACACGCCTCCAATTTGTTGTGAATTTCAGCACCCACGCAATTCTCCCAAGTCTCTTTAATCACTCTCGAACAATCCTCATTTGCAAGCCAAAAAGCCTCAAAGTGGAACCTCTTCTTCTGTTTTGGACGTCTCGCAACCGAATCAGCTTGTAACATAATAGGCGCATGGTCCGAATTAGCAATTGGAAAATGTCGAACAGTACACCAACCATACAAAGACAGCCAGTCCTCACCCGCAAGGAACCGGTCAAGGCGTTCACGGACCATGGTAGCAGGGTCGAGGCCCCTTTGCCACGTGAAAATACTCCCTCTATAACCAAGATCTTTCAACGCACACAAATCAATTGCTTCCCGAAACGCATCCATCTTCCTTTCACTACGAACCATACCCCCACTCTTCTCTATGCTGCTTGTTATCTCATTGAAGTCCCCAAAGAAAACCATAGGTAAACCCGTACTACCACGAAGAGATTTCATTAACTCCCAAGTCAAGTATTTTTGTGCATTTTCCGGCCATCCATAAACTCCCACCGCCACCCATAGAGGATTGTTGTCATCATCACAAATCTCCGCAACAATGTGGTGCATTGAAAAGGATTTAATCGACACATTAAGATCACGCCACCATAGCCCCATTCCACCCGACAGTCCGCTACTACTAAGACACAGACAATCGTGAAAACCACATCTATTCCGTACCCTCTCTTGATTCCTCGACTCTATCTTGGTCTCCATAAGAAAGACCAAATGTGGGCGCTCCCTCCAACACCATGTTTGGAGGGCTCTAACTGTCGGGGGGTTGACCAACCCCTGACAGTTCCAACTAAAGATTTTCATTGTTGTTTAAATGACTTTAGACCACACATATTTTTTTCTTTCCCAATATTGTATGTTTAGTAACTTCTTTAAGAAGGGTAATAATAGTGAGCTACTAAAGAATTGGAGCTTATCTAACGATAACATTCTATATTACCTTTGTTCTAGAAAAGGAGTAGACACTACAAAGCAACATTTTTTTTTAAATTTTAGTAAAATCTCCTTTCTTAACTGTTTTTACGATTATTATTTTTTATAAAAATACAAACACATTACATCAAACATACTATCGGTTCTACATTCTAGGCATAGCAACACTTTTTTCAAATTCGAATTTTTTTTGGATGTTCTATGAAAATAATCAGATAATTTTGGTTTATTTCTCACAAAAACCACATATATACCATTGTGAATGCTCCATTTTCATATTAGAACGATAAATTTATAGTTTGTCCTAAACGTTTGCAATAACAATATTTTCTTTATGATTAATTGTTTCTTGTCCCGTCACGGTTATAACAATATGTCTCAAATCCAATAAGCTTAAGCTGTTCCGATATACTCATATATTAGTTTAGGTAACATTTATTTATTTCCATGCAATTTTACCACCTTATAAAATAAATTTCAGTAAGTGCCAACAAATTTAGAAAAATTAGAAAAAACTCAAACATTGTCTTAGTATTATTGTAAATTTTGTAATATTTTCCCTTAGTAGTGCAGCATTGTGTGAAACAGGGCTCAAAGGGGGTAAGGTAGGAAAAGGATAAGATAGGACTATAGGAGTATAAGTATCACAATGTTCAAGCTAGAAAGGACAAAACCAGCAGAATAAAAAAAAACCAAAGCAACAACTGTATAAAGGTAACTCAAAATTAGGGGAAACAATTCCACAATTATCAACAATCTAAATCATCAATATTGAAAGTGTCATATACATTGTTTCCCTGTATTATTATTCCTTCAAGTGTCACCAACAAGAACATCTTTGTAAGGGGTAGCAGGAATAGGTCTCTTTTGCTCGGCCGCTTGTGATCTACGAGTAGGAACATTTTCCTCTATAATAAGGGGCACTTGGCCTTCTCTCACTCGAATCAACCGCTCTTGAGCTCCTCCTCGTAGCTTCTCTAACCGTAATCCATTCATCTGTTGCATCTTAAACACTTTCACCACGTTCATTAATCCTCCTATGAAAAATAGTAAGCTCCCGAATATGCCTAACCATACCCATGTTTTACCCTGCGTGCATTACAAGACAGAAGCATCACTCGAAGTTATGAAATTACAATGCACGACGAATACATGTACTAAATATAACAATAAAACGGGTTCAACGGAAGAATATGATTCACGAGATTAAGTGATAAATGACTTACGAGTAGCATAAGTCCATGGTAAAACCATCTCGATTGGTCACGGCTATTGATGACTGCACCCACCACAAACAATAAGCTTCCTAATAAAAAAGGAACAGTGACACACACTTGCAAAATTTGAACATGTCCATCAGCTCTTTCGTAGATTTGACATGAATTGTGTATGGAACCAACAAGCCACAATACTGGTCCAGCAACTAGCATATTCAAGGCATGTCTTTCTAATTTGTAACCAATTCCTTTCTCTTCCTGCACGTAATTAGTTTACTTCTGAGAAAATCTTAATCAGAATAATAGTACAATGGGGAACATAAGATATACTACTACTTATAAGACTACTCTCTTTTAGTTAATTCTTAATTCTTATATGTCATCATAATTATGAATCATAATCATTATTGAGCAATCATCCCTGAAGATCTTCCCATGTGCATTGGTCACGAATTTATGCTTCGTACTCTTGACCATTAATATTTTCAAGCGCATGCTAGTAAAAGAAACCTTTTTTTGTTTAAGGTGTTTAAATGCCGAAAAAAATTCTTAAGGTCCTTTCTTGCAAAGTGGTCAAATTTGAAGTTCCTTTCTCGCAATAACTTCAGAGGTTTTTTGGTGTACACATGCATGGAGTGAATATTCCCATCATTCATTAGACCTCTATTGAATAATAGAAATTTTCAGAATGTTTGTTTGACAATACGGGAAGTAAATTTCATACGAACTTGTCTCGTAGAAGTAAAAATTCTTCTCTATTTTACAAACTCTTGGTCAACCAATTACCAAACAACCTATACATTTTGCAACATGTTCTCTAATGGGCAGTCAAGCAACCACCTTAGAGGGTCTCTTGCCAAAACGGTCCTTCGCCTTAGTTAAGGAGCTAAACTGGTTAATCATCTATGCCTTGGGAGCTGCTCATCTATTACCAAATGGTTTCCCTTTACTAATAAAGGCTTGTTCTCCTCAGTTTATTTTCAGTTTAGGCCTGTTCTCGTCAACTGAATTTTGCTGAACTGAATTTATTGTTACTGAAGTGAACTTATTGGTACTGAACTGAACTTGTTGGTATCGAACTGAACTTGTTGGTACTCGACCGAACTTTTTTTACTCAACCGAACTTTTTTAATTGAACTTTTTTTTACTGATTCATGTTGTTTTTCCTTCCTTGCACTTCTGTTTTTCACTGAATTGAACTTATTATTACTGAACTGAACTTATTTTTATTAAACTGAACTTATTTCTACGAAATTGAATTTCATTTTACTGAATTGAAGTTATTAGTATTGAACTGAACTTATTTTGACAACAAGGCCTTAGTTCAATTATAGTTCTGTCCAGTCCAGTTCAGCAATACATAAAACTTTTACTCAAACATTTCACTATTCCTTTCGTTTCAATTCACTTTTTTTTTTACAGCCGAACACACCCTAGAATCTAAACACATTATCCTGATTCAATTTCCCAAACAAAATTACCATAATTAACTTACTAAAGATAAAAGAATTACCAGAATGAGAAGAAAAAGGATGCCCAAAAAGGACAAACCCGACCCGAAAGCCTGGACAAAAGGAACAGCAAACTCAACAAGACCAAGTTGAACATCAAACTCCATCAACGATACCCGGTAATCAATGCCAGCAAGGTGGGCCACCAGATCATGTACATTAACGGCCATGATAAAAAAGTACCCAATCAGAAGGAGTACAAGCCCAGATTTAGGCTCCCATGAAAACTGAGCTATAAAGCCCATTAATAACACAACTGTAGCAAACAAGTAAAGCCCAGCATTCATGTATTCTGAACGATTTCTTGTTAGCCTTGGCCCATACACTCTGCTCTCTCTTGCACTTGCTAATTTCACCATCTTTTACAAAACCTACAATGTTATTATTAGTAATCTTGTATGTACGCGATGCGTGCGAAAGATAGGGATACAAGGAGGGGTGGAGATGATAATATATGATATGATATGTACAAAGTGTATGGAAGGAAGGTTGGAGGAATAAGGGTGGTTTTGAAGAGGGAGATGAGAGGGGGGAATGGAATGGGTGAGAATGATGTGAGGGAGATGGGTGATGGAAGTTTGGAAGGGAAGTTGATACGTGTCTTCATGCATGGAGTTAGGAAAGTTGTATAACTTTTACAAGTGTTGGTATTAGATTGGTTTTACATGTTTTTATTTCTCTTTTTTTCTTTGGGAACAAATCAATTAGGGCTTTTTTTTGGGGCTATCAATTAGGGGATATCTTGATTGCGAGTGTATAAGGAAAGGAAAAGGAAATGGATTGTAACTACTAGGCTAGTAGGATTAGAGTGGTCTAACACGAAATGAGATCGAAATTGACACAATACAAATACATAGTTACTGAGAGAAAATATATACATCATCCGACCTGATACGAAACCGATATAAATATGACCCATTCGGATCTATATGTCATATTATTCAATTATCCTATGTTTTTTATAGTTTTTTTAAAATAAAATTTATTAACAACACGAAATAAACATAAAACCAAACACAAATATGACATGACATGTTCAACAACTCTAAGTAGGATAGAACAAAGTGTTGAATTGTGCCTTATAATTTGGAAATAGTTAATCCTTATTATCAGAAGTAATGATTGTTTAATAATTTTAAAGCTACTGATCAAGTTTTCACTAAATTATTTTTTAAAGGGGGCCGAATGACTTCTCAAGTTTTTTAAAAGAGAGAGAAAGTTAACAATTTAACCTATATTAAGTATGAAAATCAACATTTTCACTAAAATTTTGTAAAAAAACCAGAATTTGAGCGGAGCCAAGGCTCTTGCGGCCCGGTGAATTCTAACCCTGAGGACAATGATTCTTATTCAACTCAAATGTTAGCATTGTAAGAGCAATTATACTGATAAGTAAGGATGTCAATGGAGCGGGGTGGGGCGGATGTTGGCATTCCTATTCCCATCTCCGCCTAAAAAACTCATCCCATCCCTGCCCCATCACCCATGGCGGGAGAAAATCTTATCCCCATCCCCGCCCCAACGAGGACACTCCAAAAACTATCCCCGCCCTATCACCTACGTGGATCCCCATACCGGCCTCACCCTTGCTAGACCCGTCCCAACCCCCATCTCATCCCCGCTTTATCCCCGTCCTAATGCTGATTTACTAAATTTTTTTGGGCCTAGAGAAACAAATGGTAAAAACTTTTAAAAAAGATAAATTACATTAAAAAATAAATTTCTTCAATACAGGGGATAAAGCGGCGCGGGCGGGACCAATCTAACATCCACATCCGCCCCATCACCCACGGTGTGTACTGTTTTCATCCCCCCGCCCCATCACCTGCGAAACCTTCCTCCATCTCCGCCTAACTGGGGCAGATGCGGGCCAGGTCTCCACGAAACCCGCCCCACTAACATCTCTACTGATAAGTCAGTCCCAATTAAACTTAACTTGTCATATAAGCTGTCTTAAGATTCATAAGTTGTCTTAATATACCTTAACTAAAGGTTACATATATTTTTTCTGTTTTGGATATGCATATACTTCCTCTGTTTCAGAACAAGCGCAATCAAGTTATTAGATAGAAAGGTGAAATTAGGATCTGTTCTCTTCAGTATAAAAAAACGAATGGACCTGAACTGAAGTGAACTAAATTGAGGTGAATAGTAATATGTGACTAATGTAAAAAGTAAAAGTTAGAAGAGGCCTTGGAATCAATCCCTATATTCGTAGAATCCGTAGACCGTAGTATTGCTCAAAGTCTAACCAATTGATATACTAATTTCACACACTCTAATGAAGCCTTTATCAACCAGCAACCTTTATAGTGTCTTGGTATTACGGTATGCCGTATGCATGATGCAGAAAGATAACGGGAAAACCCAATTCTGGTGATTGCATTGCATACCACCTGTTCGACAAAATGCCTAGACGAGTTTTTATACAGGTAATATACAATTTCTTTTTCCTTGTTTTGAACTATGGGTTTCGAGAGATTTGACTACGTAGGTTATATCAACTACATTGAAATGAGTTCAAATTCCTAAAGTTTTTATGAGAATATTTTCTACTTTGCTTTCATCAGTCCATGTCATCTATAAGTTCATTAGAGACCAGTGGCCAGTGGGTGTGTGTGAAACTTGGGTTATGATCATTTATGCTTTGCATTTTGTAATGATATTCGGCCTGTTCTCATCGGCTGAAAACAACTTAAATGAATGGACGGAAGGAAGTAGTGAAATGTGAAAGTAAATGTATATTATTGAGCTGAATTGAACTGAAGTGACCTAAAACTAACTAGATTGAACTGAAAATAAATTGGAGATAACATATATATGCTCTTTTTATACAAAATGTTAGCAAGTTGCATCTGCAAATTAAATGAATTCATGGAAATATAGTTTAGTGAAATTTATTCACTTTAGTGAAATGAATTCACTTCAATTCATTTGAGTTAGTTTCTACTCAATTTTTTAAGTGAAAATAATTTTAATTCAGTTTAGTCCACTCCAAAAGAATAGGGCCTTGTCGTAGTAGTTTATTGATAGAGTAGAAAGATGTAACAACATATGGTGTTTTTTTTTGGATTTGAGGGATGATAAGATCGACGAGTTGGGCCAGGAGACGGTTTGTTTTGTCTCGGTGTAGGTGTCTCACTTTCAGGCAATTAGAGAAGAGATATTATATTGTTTCTTGTTGGGTCAGACAGAGTGGGCAATTATCTATTGGGATTATTTTCCTGCTTTTTAGGGTAGCCTTGACACCAAGGCTCTCATGGAGAATTAGCCATGTGAAGATGATGATCTTAGGCGGAAGATCTAGATTCCAAATCCATCGGAAAGGCCATTTGGGGCAGTCAGCTGGATACCATGCGCTAGCCAAGGTAGCCGCTTTTTACTGAGAAATAGCCCTTGGAGGTTAATCCCCGTATAGGGGTGTCCTCCATATCGTGGGTGGGTAAGGGGATGCGCTGTATCAAAAGGCAAACCTCTTTTGGGACAGTGTTGTGTAGACGTTGGAAATCCCAAGTGTGATTTCTTGTTATGAAGTGTGCCACTCTTAGATCTAGATTTATGGTGCTAGGGGTTGGATTGAGCTTTTCAATCAGACTACTATGATCACACCCGTTGTCTAGCCAGAATTTTACACTTTTCCCGTTTCCATTTCCATCGGATTCCTTTTCTTAGGATTTCTCCCTGAGTGGGGATTTTCCTCTAGTAGGTTTGCCTTATGATCAAAGAAGGATTTGTGGCGCAGGTAATTCTGTTTCATTAGATGGACCCAAAGGTTATCATGTTAGTTAGAAGGGACCAGCCTAGCTTCACAATATAGGCCTAATTTGGGGGTGAGAACTTTGCAGTCCAAGTCCACCCAATGCTTGGGTTTGCAAATCTTGCTCCATGAGATGGCGGGAACTGCATTCTTGTCTTTATGCTACAATAAATTCCTATGATGGGTATCGATAGATTTAGAGACGTTCGTTGGGATCATAGTGGAGGAACAAGGCTACGCCGGGATAGGTAAGTGCTGATTTGTGAAAGTTGACTAGTTGGCGTGATCAATTTGATTTTTTAGGGCAAGGCAAGCTGCTTTTGTGGCCTTGCAGAAAACTAGGCTATCATCAACAAACATGAGACATGGGATATTGCTAGTTCTTGGGCAGAGTTTGAAACCAATGCCAGATTTACGTATGAATAGATACGGGGAGAGGGGGTCTCCTATTGTCTTAGACCTCGCGATGGTCTAACCATTCAGTTGTTTCACCATTGATTTTAAGGGAGTAAGAAACTTAGTGGGACATTATTTTAACAAGTCTATCCATTGTGTCGGAAACCCGAAGGCTGAGAGGGCTGCCCAGAGGAAGCCTCACTCAATGGCTTTCTCCATATCTAATTTTAGAGCACACCAACGTGTTTTGTTCTTTGATTTTGGGAATGTGTTGAGGATTTCTTGAACGACTAGGAGGTTCTCATGGATGGATCTCCCTTTTGTGAAAGCGTTTTGATAAGGACTGATGATGACGTTAAGAATGGGTGCTAGGCGTGCTACCATAATCTTGGTAATGGCTTTGTAAATGAAATTTACCGTCTGAAATCGTTGGTTGTTTATAGGATGTCATTTTAGGAATGAGGGTGATAATAGTGTGACCAAGTGAGTGGGGTAGTTGACCATGTGAATAAAAAACTTTTAACCGCAGTTGAGACTTCACGTCTTATAATATCACCCTACCCCACAAAAAACTCCTCCAAAACCATTAGAACCCCAGGGATTTGTGGTGGTTCATGTCGTGGAATGCGTCTTTAGTTGAGACTTCACGTCTTATAATATCACCCTACCCCACAAAAAACTCCTCCAAAACCATTAGAACCCCAGGGATTTGTGGTGGTTCATGTCGTGGAATGCGTCTTCTTGGTTTGTTACCGCAATTAGAGGGGTCTGACAATGATCATTTGTAAGGGAGGGGAAATGTAACTTAAATCTAAATTTCTGGTTTCTGAATGGGGGGAACAGAATCTCGCTTTGAAAGAAGTAACAAATTCTTGCTTAATTTCTTGAGTAAAGCCACAGATCCTCAGGTGCTCTTATCTTGAAAATGTTGGAGTTAATGATTCTGTTCTTCATCTTGTTATGGAAGAATCTAGTGATCTTGTCTCCCTGCGTGAGACAATTTTTACGTGCTATGCCCACCCAATGGTGCTGTTAAAAAGGAAGAGTTTTTCTCCTTGTTTGAGGAGTCTAGTAAGGTGACTGAAAAAATGGGATTGTAGGGCTGGGTGTAAAGCATTGTAAATGTCTTGAATTTTTTCATGATTTAGATCTAGCATGTTGTTGAAGTGGTGATATTTCTTTCTTGCCCAAGCTTTCAGTTCCTGTTTGATATGTTGGAGCTTTTTTTGTAATCTAAAAAAGCGTGAACCAGAAACCGGGACAGTCCAAGTCTTTCTCACTAGATCATGAGATTCTCGTTCCAAGACCCATGCGTTTTGGTAACGTCAGTGTTGGGAGTTCTGTCTTTGTTAATTTATGAAGTCTAGAATGACGGGGGCATGGTCGGAGACTATGAACTCCATAGTGTATACATTGATCGGGGAAAAGAGTGTAGAGGGTCTCGCACTCTCGCTACATAGAGCTCTATCTAAACGCTCATAAATGATGTTGTTATATACTTGTTTTTTCCAAGAGAAGACGTTTTCCATTTGGGGCAGTCTAGCCAAGTGGCTGATTTTACTGAGAAAGAGTCCTTGGAGGTTAAACCCCATTTAGGGGTGTCCTCCATATTGTGGGTGGGTAAGGGGATGCCCTGTATCAAGAGGTAAATCTCTTTTAGGACAGTGTTGTGGAGATGTTGGAAATCCCATGTGTGGTTTGCTGTCATAAAATCTGCCACTTTTAGTTCTAGATTTATGGTTCTAGGGGGTGGTTTGAGCTTTTCCATCAGACTACTATGGTCACACCACTTGTTTAGCCAGAAGTATACACTTTTTCCATTTCCAATTTTCCATCGGATTCTTTTCGTAGGATCTCTCTTTGACCAAGAATTTTCCTAATGTCCTAAACCTGTGTAAAGAATATTATACTTCTATTCTCTATTACTTATAATGTTGGTAGGATCTAATAGTAACATCGTTTTCTCTGTTAGTCATCTCGCTTATATACGTATTTCATGGATTACTTATCTGGTCAGTTATTGTGAAATAATTTGCTAATCCATGAAGTAGGGGTCTGTAGAGAACAATAGAACATTGCTGCTATTCATTTTTAGGAAGACAATTGTAGCTCAACTCTACTCTAGTATAACTCAATTTTCCATAGCAGATTACATGTTAATAAAAAGGAATCTAGTTGTATAGTTTCAGCTAATGATTTTTGTGTCAGCATGATCAGTGTCCAGTCGCTGTGCTTGTTTAGGCTTCTCTTTGTTCTTCTCCAAATCTGATTTGTCTGTGTCTTCCTTTACTATTCCTCTTTCCTTATATTTCCGGTAAACCATCAATTGGAAGATGCCCAAGAGAATGCCAACAAAATTAGGTGACTGCAAAGCGGTTGAGATTGTAGTCAGAAGGATAAAAAGCTTTTTACAAAGCATGTAATAGAAGTAAATCTTGAAGGCTATGTTTGATGAATATAGCGACAACGAGAAGAAAGAAATAAAGAAAACAAACCATGATGAAGTAATCATGACTCAGTAGTCCATAACCCGCCCAGAAGCAACTCGCGAAGAGAGTGAAAAACGACAGATAAAATGGCATGAATTCCACGCTTTTGGTTGCTACCACCTGCTTCTGTGGTAATATATCAAGGTAAGATGTTAAGTATTTGTAGGCTCAAAGTTCTATTATCTGCTGAGAAGTGTGTGTCAAAAATGTGGTAGACTCTGGAGCTCCACTTATATGCTGAAGGCTTAATTTTGCATGGTATTACTTCCTTGAGTTCCTTTTATCCTGTAGTTCCTTGATTGATAGTTGTTTTAGATTTTGTTTCCTCGGGTTCATAGGCTATTTAATCGAAGACAGCACAATGAACTTTAAGATTAGTGAAATTAACTATACAGCCGGTCTCTGGTTTAATGACTGGAATAAGCTTTTGGCCAGACAAGGTATTGGTTGCGCACAAGGCATCAAAAGTTAAGCAAAATACGGAAAATAGTTGCGTCTTCTTAGACCTTGTAACTGTTTATGTATTTTGCTTAATGTTTCTTTTTGTGTTATTATTATACAGTGTGATGTTAGAACTTGTGTTAAACCTAATAAAACTCACCACAGCGACAAGAGGGGCACCATAGAGTGCTATTGAAGTACCCAGCCCTGCGCTCCCTACAAATACTTTCCGGGTATGATGATCATGCAACAGGAAGGTAGATATTAATGCAATGGATACAAATAGTGCAAGAACAGTCAGTGTCAGTGCTGCAACTTTCACCTGCATCAAGTCATGGAAATTACGCCATTATTCTCCTGTAAGCATAATCGTGAACACTCTTTCACATACTGTGTAGAAAGGAAGAAAATTTCTGACTCCTCTAGAACTAGGAAGTATCGAAAGATTCCAGGGATGTTTGAAGGACTGACCTTTCCCTTTGGTGAAGTAAACCAAATATATATGAGGACAAAAGAGGATTCCAGTAGAGAACCTAGGCCATTGACAGTGATGAGTGGAGCATTTTCCCATCGATGGCTTACAATAGGCAAGCCGTACCAAGTGTAAAGGAGAGCGTTGAGTAGAGCAACAATGTACGGGACATATGAATATTCCTGAGTGCTCCTCTTCTTTATGACAGTTGAAAATGTTAATCTGGAAAAAAGAATAAAAATTGAAGTAATTTGGTAAGTTTGCTATCTCCGAACTCTAGAGAAGAAAAAAGGAGAAGATATACAAGTCCGAGCTAAGATACAATTAGGTGGAGATTCACAGTACATGGGTGATGCGTAAAGTAATGCTGAAGCTATATTTCCTGCAAAGAAAATTTATAAGCTAAATTATCTGAGCTACTAATCTAGTTGGTAAAGGTTAATCAATCGGAGTACGAGTGTACCCATTATTCCAACAGCTATCCGCAGTTTATCCCCCATGTTATTGATGCTCCTGGTCTGTAGAAGGGAGAAAGGCCGTGTGCAGTGAGATGATGTTAATTCATTATGATCTGTTTTGCATCCTTTAATTGATATATATAGCCAAGATTGTACACAAGGTAGACGATATAAATATGTTGGGAATATTATCTTCCTTTTTTTACTTATTCTAACCATAAATGAACCTTTAGTATACTGTTTTGTTTTGGTGGAGCAACGTAAAGTGTACTGTTTTGTTCTGATTCTGAGAGAATTTCGAGGACTAATGCTGTAGCTTGTGGGATATATGCTATCGCCTTTAAATTTGTTTTGATAGATTTTAAAAACCATTAAGCACAAGCTAATTTAAGTCTTGTCATAGGGCTCTTTGGAACCAGTTATGACCTGAAATTATAGAATTTTAGTATATTGGTGTATGTTGGTTAATATTCGCTATTCTTACTGTTAGTTCGCTAACATTGAGCGAAATAGGAAATCATGCCATTCTTACTGCCTTTTTTGAAACACCTTAACTTGTAGCTTGTAAATTATAGGCTATCCTAACTGGTAGTTCGCTAGCCTAGTAGTGCACTTTCATATATTTCACAAATAGCGTAGTCTATGCTTATTGTTAGGTAGGGGTAAGGTTGCTTACATTTGGACGTCTCCAGACCCTGCGTACGTTTATTTAGATCATTCTGGTTATTGTTGTTGGCATATAGTTTAGTTATATCAAAAAGCATATAGCTTGCTGTGGAGAAAAACTAGTTATTATGACTGTTATGTCAGCATTTCCATGAGCTATCTCTTGTTGCTTCTAATATGATAATATTAATCAAACTTCTATCATCATATAAAGCATTACATGGTGATAAAGGAAAAAAAAATGGAAGCTCTGTTTTGTTTAGCTTTCTTTAATTAGTGTCCAAATCAACAACCGGATAGTGATAAAATTGTAAATTATGCTTGTATGCACGGTTGCATTCGGTGAGTCACAAACACTTTTTTAGCTTCCACCTAGATATGACTGTATCCTTTGAGGGAGAACTGGGAAAAGAAAATAAAGTACTTTCTGAGCATAATTTCTCAGATAAGGAGGCACTAATCTACATTATCCTTGAATGGTCAGATTATGAGTATCAGCCCTATACCAGGTTCAACCCTTTTGCTACCCTAGAATGCCTCTTCTTGATCTTACCCGGTTATGGAAAAATTATAACAGCTCTTCTAAATGGCTCGTACTTGTAGATTTCGGTAGCTGATGGCTCATTGGTGTGCAAAGTCCACTGCTCTGTGAGGCTTAATATAGATGGGACTCCATGCTTAGGCTCCGTTATTCTCACCTTATTTTCACTTAATTTAGGACTAATAAGTTCAGATGAGGACTCGTAGGTTCAGATAAGGAGTAATAAGTTCAGATTAGAGATAAGAAGGGCTAACATACAGATACAGTCCTAGAAGTTCCAATAAGTTGAGAGAAGTTCAGATTAGTTATTATAAGTTGAGATAAGTTCGGATTAGTAAAATTCAATGAAGAGAACACACTCTTAACAACCTGAATAAGATCTCATTAGTTTTTATCTTATTAACCTTATGAAAAGAAACTTGAAGTACGTCATTTGACGAGTTTTTGGGACATGCTGAAACAATAGGTGAAGTACCAGATATTTGATGTCAGAATATTCTTGGTCTGATAGACCGGTAGATTCCAACTTGTAATTTGACAGGGGCAGCCAATCTGGTGAGATGAACTGCAAGGTTAGCAGTGTTTGAAGAATCACTGATGTTTGGATATCTTTCAATCAAAGCTAAAGACCAAACCGTCTGGTGGGGAGCGAGGATGTGAAAAGACGTATGTTCCCTTATTTCCCCCAAAAACTAGAGACGAGAAGTCAGGGTATTTGATGTCCTGGCACAACCTTGTTCACCACTTAAAACTGTGTTTAGTGATTTTCTTCAAGTACTCTGTGGCTGTGTAGAGAATCATATTCTTTGATCGTTCGAGCTATCAGCATTCAGCAGTCTTATCAAAGACGAACATATGCTCATCTTTTGAGCTGTATCGTTGCCATATTCTTGGATTAGTCACTATCTGTCGAAAGGTTACATCTTATGGTCATGATGTGTAGCATCGTTGGAAGCGCACTATAGTTTCATGCTCTTCAGAAGGCTTTGGATCTAGTTGATTTCCAGAAACAAAATTGAAGCATCTGAATGACTAAATATGTTATGAAGATTGTTTGAAAGAATAAGTTCCCTTTGTCCTTGGACACTGGTATAAAATGAAGATTGAGGATCCCTATATTCTCTTCTATTAAATCCTTGTAAACAGACAGAATCAACAAATTCCAACAAAGATAGTGGGAATAACAATATATCGCTGAATCAAGTAGAAGCTTCTATTTGTGACTTTGAATCCACTCTTTTAAGTCTTTAGCCGTTCTCTTCAACTCATTTTCACTAATCTCATGAAGAATGTCTTCAAATAAGTTAGGTTCAAATAAGGGTTTATTAGGACCAATAAGTTTAGATAAGAGCCGTATACATATCCAATAAGTTCAAATAAATGATACATAGGTGAATAATACACACCCTACGGGATCGTTATCTATTGAAGGGTATCAGGTTTAACATTAGGTGAAGATAGGGTTTAATAAGGTCCAATCAGGTATGATAACTTCAATTCAGGTGAAGAGAACGCACTTTTAGGTTTTGTTGTTTTTTGTTGCTCTTTGGGTGTGATTCAATCAGAAAACTTAAGAAGAGTTTGGTGGAACAAGTGATTCAAAGTACGATATCTTTCCTTATCATTATGATGAGTGGAAAAGTGATTCCACCATTTTCCAGGTGAATGGAGATCACTTTGATACTTTCTTCTGAAGCTAATCTCTTTTTTTCCCCTAATTTATGTAATTGTTCCTTAGTGGGAACAAAGTGCATATATACTCCAAATTGGTGTTATTATCGCAATCTTAAATGTATATGAAATTTTGGTATGATGTTGGGGATTTGATTTCATTTTAGTTGGATACAAGCCAAGTATTCAGGTCCTTTTTTTCCAGTGCTGATTGTAGTTTTGCAACAAAAGCAATCTAATCTACAAATTATTTTATTCAATTGATTTTGCACTTGGCATATTTGCTAACCACTTGAAATGGAGAGTAGTGTTATATGAGTGTATCAAAGGACTCTCCTCTGTGTTGAATATATTTTGAAGGAACCTACTCTAACATGAGATATGATTGGATCAAAAGGGTTGATGATGAGCTCTCCCTTTTCATTTCTTGTGCTAATTTTGACCCAATGAAAAACCTTTTTAGTCGAATTGTTCTATTGCTACTTTGTGGTTGAACCTAATTAATCATACACATATTATAGAAGTTGGCAATTTTGTTTATGTACACATTAATAAATGGTTTTATACATTGTTCTGTTGTTCTAGTGACGTTTTAGTGGTCGTATTATAGTGATAAAATCAATGATCAACGAAAAAAATCGAGTTTGGGGATAAATTCTCATTACCATGGACTTTTTTTTTATAGGTTTATACTTGTAAATTTATAAATCTCAACCAAATTGATTGTTGTAATCTAGTGATTCTGGAGATAATTTTGTTCGAAGGCTACTATTAAAGATAAGATTATTCTCACAATAAAAAGAAAATAGAAAAAAGAAAAAGAGATGATAGTATGGTTGCATCTTGCATGTATTAGATTGATATATACATATATTTTTTGAATTCTTTATGGTCAAACTTTTAAAGTTGAGACTTTTAGGTAGAAGATTTTATTTCAAGTAAAGTAATATTGCATTATTATCGATTTGGATGTTTACAAGGATGGTTTAATTAACTGATCTTAATAGTACTACTTTTATAATTATTATTGTCTAATTTCTTGTCGATATAGATATGTTATCATATTTGTTTCAATTTATATCTTCATAATACAAATTTTTATGTAACGAATATACTTGCAAACAAAAGTTGTGCATTTAAAACAGTGAAAAAACAATTGAATAACAAATAAATGCATATTATCTTGCCCACATACTAAAACTGGTGTAAAACTTGGAGGAAAAGGTGGGGGAGGTATCATTATTCTTCAACTACAAGTCTATAAGTCAGAATTGACAAGATTACTTATTTTGAGAACAATATCGTGAATTACATATAACCTATCAAGATTTCCAAGATCTTAGTATACACACTGAAGAAAAACTCAGTTGCAAGTAATTTCTCTCCAATCTCTTTTTCCCCTTTTAACCTTCTCTTTCTCTATAAAATCCTATACTTCCTCCATTTTTATTTAAATGTGACACTTTTAGATTCACGGACCTCGGGCAATTTTGGGAAGGAAAGAGATAGAGAGAAAAAAAAGGGGACCCATGTGAGAGGAGAGAGATAGAGAGAGTTTATTGACCAAAAAAGAAAGTGTCACATTTAATTTAAAACTTCCTAAAATAGAAAGTGTCACATTTAAAAAAAACGGAGGAAGTATATAGAATTACCATGACCGAAGATGACAAAAACTCTTGCTCCATGTCCAACCAAGGTAACTTAAGCCCACATTATGCATTGCTCATAATTTGCTTTTCCATTATTGAATATATGCACTTTTGTTTCTCCCTCTTGATTGCATGAATTTGTAGCTTCCTTACTAATTAAATGGTTTCTCATATAAACATAATAGCCAAATTTCAGGTTGTCTCTTAAGCTAACTTTTTATACAAGGTTGTACTCAAAGTCACCTAAACATTATCATACGAACCCCCAACAATGGAGGTGTTTGATAAATAGCTTTTGGGTTTTAATGGCTTTGGCTTTTATTGATGGTCAAATATCCAAAAAAGTGTTTGGTAAACGTCTTTTAGAGTGAGTTTTCAGCCAAAAGTTGCTTTTACCAGTGGCTTTTGGCTTTTGCTTCCATTTTATACTTAAGGTCTTCTCTGTCACGGTCCTAGAAAAAAAGGACTTGATACTTAAAAACTAGCATTAACAGCCGTTTTTACCAAACACTTTTATGAACAACCAATAAGTTAACAACCGGTCAAACCAACCATAACAAAAAGCTATCAGCCACCAGCCAATTGCCAAATAAATACTGCATAACTAATTTAATACTTAAGTCTGATATTTATGTTTTGGCACAATTTGTAGGGGAAGCCATAAAGATGAATGAACAAGAGGAGGATCTTATCTGCAGAATGCATAGGCTAATTGGAGAAAGGCAAGTTATATCCTCTTTCATAGTTTTTAATACTTCACCAGAAACTGATTAATTAGCAAAACTATACTTAACAAAAATAATGCGCGGTTTAAGGGATCGTAATAATTTATTAACAATTTATATGTCAGGTGGGACTTAATTGCTGGAAGAATTCCAGGCAGAACAGCTGAAGAAATTAAGCAGTTTTGGTCAATGAGAGAGATCCAACAATTCCAAAACAGAAAGGAGTATAATGCAGTCAGATAATCATATTCATCTCTGTGCTATCAACTGTAATAGATTTCTACTTGTATCTCCCTGTAATTCCTTAATTTCTTCAAATGACATCATTTATTTCTGAAATCACATTAAAATACTCTTACATTTCCTACTTATGTCATATGAAATATGAATTTCATGTCTCATATCAAACAGAAGAATATAATTACAGAATACCAGTATAATCACTAATTCCATGTGGTATAGGGCAAAGGACAGGGTCATCTGGTGACAGTAGAAGGCGAAGATAGAAGAAAAAGGGCGGAGAAGTCGGAAAAAATAAGAAAGAGAAAAAAGATTACAAGTGATATTTACTTTTGAAAGAAGAGACTAAGTATTATCCAATCCTAGCCTATAACATTAGGGTATAACATATCTATGTTGCATGTATATAACACTATGGTATAGATTTGAGTAGTATCACAAGAGAACACATGGAAGATGGGAAGATGGGAAGAGTGTGAATGGATGAACCATAAATATTTACCATGCATGATGATGACTGCATCTCATGCTGAATTGATTCAGGATATGTGACGCTGAAGATAATCCACTCGAGTTGGATGCTTCAGTTTCATTAGCGCCTTCATTTCGTGCTTCCTCACCATTTCTCTCGAAATGTTAAGGTTTCCGGCTATTTCTCCAAGTGTTCGATCTCCTTTGCCATCAAGTCCATATCTTTGCCGGATGACCAAGCTCTCTTTTGGCTTCAAAGAGTCAAGCTGTCAAAAAATAAGAGAGGTCAGTAGGTATCTTTTAAAGGACCTGGTGACGCCTTTATGATTCCTTCAACCCCAACAATTCAAGGAAAAACCAGTTCCACCAAAACATTCTCATAATTCCCTGAAAAGTTCAGATTAAAGCATTATAGTTTCCTAACTCCGAACAAAACCATCAATCTAGACAATCTTAGATATGATCCTTGATAAAATGTACTTCCTTTGTTTCGAAATAGCATAGCTACGCTTTCCTAAATTGGATATCTCACAACACTTGCTATATGCTGCTTGTTGATACCTTTTCACACTTAAAAGTACAAGCCTATCTTTATTTAATGTCGAAGTATGTAGTGGGGACCGTCTTTTTCGAGTTTGAAGGGGCGATTCGATGTACGGATGAAAGACGGTACTTACCACATCATCAATTGCGAGTCTAAGAACGGCTGGTTGCCTCTGCTTGTCTCTACCAACACCATCTACATCAGTAATCCCCTTAATGAACTCCTCTTGTGTGACTTTATGCCTAGAATGTAGGGAAGATACAGGATTTGCAGCTCTCATCACTTCTTTATATCTTTCAAGAGAGATTCCGACCCTTTCCATTATCTCTTCCTCTTTCGGCATTCTCTTGAGCTCAAACATTAATTCTAGTTTGGCTCTTTGAATTTCCATTCTAACCTGCGGCAGTTAGTCATAGTAAATCTTCAAGGCATTTTCAAGTGAATTCACAACTTTTAGATGCATATGGTTTGGAAATGAATTCATTTTTCAGTGCATATGAAAGTACAGAAGAACATGCATCGTGCTTAAGTACACAGGGGTATTATTAGAGAAGTGAGCATACCGATTCAAGACCAAAGGGGACACGAGTAAAGCTTGAAACAGTCATTGAACGGATGATGGCATGCCTTATCCAAAACAGGGCATAAGTAGACAGCTGAAATTTTTTCCTTGGTTCAAAGCGATCAATAGCAGTAATCAAACCCTTCACTCCAGCCTGGCAGAGGTCTTGAAAATTTGGTCCGTTCGTGAAGTCTTGGAAATATTTGTTCATTACAAACAACACTAGTCTCAGGTTGTGCTGCAAAAGCATAGATCAAACAGTAAGGAACTGCACCAGACACATCCATGCTTAGGTGATTTTAACAAAAAAGAGAGCTTACTGTCTAAAATGAACTTCATACTTTGTTCACTAAATAATTGGCAAAGAAAATCTGGTAGAAACTATGCGTTTCCACTGAATTTTAACACCGTAAAATGTCAAGAACAAGTCTGAAGGAAAGGCTTTGAACATCTTATGAACATAGTATTGAATATAGGCGGTAAGAAATAGTGGTAACATTAATGAACTTCAAGGCAACTTCGTAACGGGAGTCTCAATGTCAATGTCCAATGGCAGTTGATGTCCCTCCTCCGAACACCTACTTTCCATAAAATTTAAGTACCATTCAATCATCAATTACCACTTTGTAAGGCAGTAATAAGTTGGTAATGGAAATTCATGAACAAAAATTTGGGGGAAAAATTTCATTACAATGGACATCACTACGGGACTTTCTTATAAAATTATAATTCATACCACCATTTATTAACACTTAACAAACGGGCTGTAAATGTTTAGTTAGTTAAAAGGAAAAAGTTAATTGTTTTACAGATTAAACACCTTATGAACATATGTTTTTAGAATCTGGTTCAAAATCTTCCAGAACATGCAATAAAATATGAAATTCACCTTAATCAACTTGTTCCTTGCAGCATGACCAACCTCCATGTGTCTTCTTACTTGAACTACAGTCATATTCATTGCTTCTCCTAATTCGTTGTCTGTTAGATCTCTTCCGAGTTCTGTTCGAATGTTCTCCTTTACTTGGTTAAGGGTCTACATTTATGGCAAAAAACATCAGTAAATGATAAAATTGCATGTAGATTTCATTCAAACAAGAAACACAAAGACTAAAGAAGCAGCCAACACTTCGATTCAAAAACCTACTGAGAAAATTAAAACTTTATGCTATACTAGCGAGAAATATCAAGAGGAAAAGATGAAACTACCTTCGCAGGTTCCATCAACTTAAATAACCACGTATGTTCAGAAGAAGGAAGAACTGGCGGTATCTTCATCTTCTTCCAGTCCATACTGGCTAAATCAGTTGAGGCAGAGTACTCTCTTACAAGCTCATCAATCTTCTCATTTTCATTCTTAACTGCTTTCTTCTTTTGTACGAGAGGAACTGCCTTCTCTTCCTTACCGTGCTTCAACTCAATTCTCTTAGCAAGGCTCAACCGTTTTGCTTTCCTGTTCCTATTCCTCACAACTCTACTGTCAGTTCCTTTTTCCGTTTGCTCTTCAACTTCCGCAATCTTTTTTCTCCTACCTCTTCTTTCTTTTACCACGTGATCAATGTTCTCTGCGTCTGAAACATCTATAGCAGGACTCAGCTTAAAAATGCTTTCAAGCTTAGCAGCAGCTTCATTAAGATCTAATTCAACAGCACACGGGGAAGCTTCATCTACACTGGCAACACGGACTCCTTTCAAGGGCTTCTTAATTGATCTTAGTCTTTTCTGATTTTCTTTCTTCGGTTCTACATGTAAACGACTAGGCTCTCTCACTGCAACTAAGGCTGTCTTTTTGTTTTTATCCACTTTGAACCCCAAAATTAAGGGTCCATTTGAACTAGATTGATGAGCTGTTGATGTTCTGTTTAATCCTAAAGATGCTCGAGAAGTTGAGCTTGAAACAGTCACAACGCCCATACCAATTTCCTAATCCAAAAGTTTGCCTCAGCAGAAATCCTGCAAGTTATGAGCAGAAGCAAGAATAAGACAGTAACTCGATGATTTTTCAAGCTTAAAGAAAATGAAAAAGAACCCTGTGGGTTCATACTTAAGGTGCATTCTCTTCACCTCAATTTCGCTAAACTTATCGGAACTTATATTTGTAACGAATTTGAACTTGGTGGAACTGATTGGAACTTATCTGCACTCATTTTACCTGAAACTTGCAGAATTCCTTTTAAGGTGAAGAGAACACAGCCTCAATGGTTTTTCCCCCCCAACGTATGGTGCACAGATGAAATTAGACAAGTCTCATGAAAACTGTTATTCAGACCCGGTGCTAGGTGAACACCCATACATGCACAAGTGTCAAACTTAGATTGAAGTGTCCATATCTATCTTAGAGTGTTGTACTTAAAGTAAAATGAAGACTCCTGGTTAATGTAGTTCAAACTTCAACACACAAGGAGCACGAGCAAGACGGAAGATAGCCCATCAATGCGACAAGTAGTACTCCAAGACAGTAAAGACCTACACTCACACACATCTTTTACACATATATCATTTTACTTTTGTAGGTCACTTAAGTTGTGTAAACTAGGTAGTTGTTTGGTTTAGATGTTTAAGTGCAGAAATACTACCTCCGTTCCAAGTGTATTGCAACCTTTACCTTATTTGGCAATTTCATATTAATTGCAACATTTCTATTTTAATCACCAAAAAGATCACATGTGCAACCTTTCTCTCTTCATTACTTATTATCACATGATGCAAGTGGGGAAGATGACACACTTTTGTGCTTTTCTTAATAAATGTGCCAACCTCCTATGTTGCAATACACTTGGAACGGAGGTAGTATATCTTTTGGCAAGTGAAAAAAGCAAAAGTTGTTTGTTTTTCGGAAAGTTTTAGTTTCATTTAGCTCGTTGGGATTTCTGATGGAAGATCTGCTGCATATGGTAAAACATACTCCACTTCCTAGTAAGTGCAACTTCCGGAGAAGCATGGTATTCTTGATTCACAGAAAATTTTGAAACATCCAAGCAAAGATGTGAATATGTGATTGAATAATCCAAAAGAAGACAGTCGAATAAACCCTATTGATTCACATTCACATGGCAAGAAATCAAGAATCATCACTCCGCGCAATCAGTTCTCATTACTTCACAACAAATTAACAGGTTTCTCTTCTGTCTCACCATTCACCAAATATCTTTTGTATATGAAAAAACACTCCATTGGTTCAGGTCCCTCCTTCAAGGTGTTTGGCTTATCGAAGTTGCATAATTGCATTGTTTTGGATCAACATAAATGTAAATTTAAGTAACCACTTATAAAGTCAATACACTAGTGAATCCATCACACACTAAAATTTTGCAAAGTGGGATCCTCCTATGTCCATATTAACACAATTAGTAGATCATACACATGGCGTATGATGAGGATCTGCATACACATAAGGCCTGTTCTCCTCAGCTTATTTTCGGTTTAGTTCAGCTCAGGACAATACTTTTACTCTCACATATAACTATTCACTTCATTTCACTTCAGCTGTTTTACGCCGAAGAGAACATGCCCATAGTATATCTTAAATGTTATTTGTTTTTTCCTTTCTTTCAAAAAATAATTTAGCTGCTTGGTATCATAGACATGGGTACATGATCTAATTTGCGACGAATTAGCCTAAATTTACAAGCAGTTTCACACTGCATAGTTGATATTAAGTATTATTGTAATCAATACAGAAGAAAACAAAAACAGTTAGAATAAAAAAACATGGGCAGACATTTTAAAATAATAACAAAGTAACAATATTAAATCAAGCAAGCTATAACTCATGCTTAAATTACTCACAATTCCATTTAAATAATGTGTTAATTAAATAAATAATGATGTTTAATTGTCTATTGCACTCTCTGCCATTGCAAATGATACATCAATGAATACCCAAGAAAGAAAGTAAATTATAACAGAGAATTTGATCACCAAAAAGAGAAAAAAAAACAGAAAATCATGAATAGGAACTTACCCAAGTGAAAATTAAACGGAAAAGCTTCGAACTTTGGAGATTATAGAAGATGGGAAGTGGAGAAATCAGTGAAATGAAGAAGATTGTTGAGTGTCCACACTAATGAAAAGGGAAGAAAAATGAGTTAGAAATTGATGAACCCAGAAAATAGAAATGAAATGAAAATATGTAAATGGGGAAATTATGGTGACCACAAAGTGGGAGGAGAGAGAGAGAAGAGAGAAGAGAGAAGAGAGAAGGGATGTAGTGACAATTCAGCAGGGGATTTAAGGTGTTGTTTGGTTGGAGTTGATTTCCCTTTTTAGGAAATGTTTAAATGGTGTTGTGTTTGGTTGGAGGGAATTGGCAAAATCATAGGAATTAGAATTTCCTAGGAAATGGAAATTCCCACAAGACATGGGAATTAACTTACCAAGCCCCCCCTTGGTGATTTGAATTTCCTAGGAATTTCAATTTCCTATAGTTACAACCAAACAATTTACCTAAATTTCTAGGAAATTGAGAAGGGAAATTAATTCCCATGAAATATCAATTCCCATGGGAAATTACCTCCCATGTGAACCAAACGACACCTTAGTTTAGAACTTCATTTCATTGTTAGTGACGTGGTAGAAGTTTATATACTCTCCAAACTTCTCTTTGAGCTTGTTTGATTAACCTTCGGATGCATGCGAAATTAAAATTTCTAGAAAGTAAATTATACTTCCTTCGTTTCTAAATAAGTAGAACATGGAGAAAGTCTAACTAAATAAATAATTGGATATATATTGATTGAGTTGGAGTAATCATGTAATTTTATCATTTAAAATATCCTATTTTAAGCTAAGTGTCACTAAATATTTTGTTAAATATTTATTATTATTGCTAGTCTAGTTTATTTTACTACTAATTACTATTACTATTATTATTGCTACATATAATTTTATTTATTATATCTTTACTCATTATTAATACTTTTATTAGGGAGGAACATGATTTAGGTTGGTGCGATTTGCGATTTAACCATATTTTTATCTCAGTACTATACGAGGTTTCTAATTTGCAATTGTTGTTTAACCATGTTTTATTACAAATTAACCCACGTCTTTTAGAGCATAAACCAATCAAATCGCGTCAAAATGGTTTATGTTGCAATTTGTGTGGTTTGACCAAATTATTATTTTTATTACTAAATATTATTATATTATTAAATCGAATTGTTAAAATAGTATTATAAGTTTACTTCTAATATATTATTGTTACTATATAGTCATCATCAAGTATTAATTTTTTTTATAATTAATTATATTGAGTGTTTCTTGTACCTTTTACAAAAAATTTATTAATGAAAATAATAGAAATTAATTATTTTTTATTATCGTTAATTATTATTAATGTATCATTATTACTGTTATTTATTTATAGTTATCATTTAAAAATATCGAAAATACTATTATCACTATTCGTTAATTATTAATTATTATTACTTATCATCATAATTATTATTTAATATTCATATTATTATTATTTGAATATTATTTATATATTTATTACATTCAATTTAATTCAGTTCAGTTGAGCTAGATTTATGTGAAGAAATAGCCCGAAGTTCTATTTCCTACAAAATGGAGGAAATAACTTACCTAGGCCCTTAGGTAAGTGGAAATTCCCATGGAAAATATGTTCAACCAGACAAAAAAATGTACTTCCTTGGCAATAAAATTTCATGGGCAATGCAGATTCATGGGAAATTATACTCCCCAACTTTAACCAAACATTTGTATTTCAACACTATTCACAATAATACATTCTGAACATGCTTCGTGATTTGTAACATTATTTAGTATAATAGTGTCAATCGACGATTGTGTTTGTCATAAATCCTACTGGTTTAGTGATTGTCCATAATGTGGGCGCGTATTCTTTGGTTGAAAGTAATTGAACTGAACCGAAAAAAATAGTTAAAAGAGAGAGTAAAAGTAAAGTATTTACTAAAATGAATTGAAAATAACTAAATTAAATTAAATTAAACTAAACTAAACTTTAATAAGGTTGGAAAACAAGCGTGCTTACAATTAGCTTTGATGGCTTACCCTAATGTACACACTTCTCGAAATATTTATTTTGATCGTTAATATACTTTTATTAAAATTATAACTTCAATCAACTTCAATCAAGAGCTTGATTATTTAGGGTTATCATTTTTCATTTTTAGTTTTGATATGATTAAAAACAAAATTGTACTAGAGATAATTTTTTATTTTCTGTTGTTTGTTTTCAAATAAACATGACTAATTTTGCGTTAATTGTATAATTTATTTTAACATGAGTATTCCTTTTGGGCTACAGAGGAGAAAGGACACATTTATTGGGATAATAAGAAAATTTCTACACATTTCCCAAAAATTAACAATAAATTTTTGATTATGGTGAGAGTGAGGGATAGCTCAGTTGGTTAGAGCTTACCTCCCGATTCCAGGAGATTTTAGAATCGATTCTCATAACCTGCGTTTGTAGCTATCTAGCGCAAAACAAATTGAGTATGGTAGACGGCCAGCGTGGAAGTATGGAACATATATAGATATGCCACGATAGCTAAAATATAATTATTGATGATCTTCTTGCCACATGGATACGTTTTGAATTCAAGTGACTTATTTGTTTTCAACTGGTGGCTTGGGGCATCTCACGTTGCCTCCTTACAACCATGCAATTGTTTGAGCTTTTTTTAATCTTATTTTAGGGTTAGAGCTTTTAATTTGACCAAAAATTAGGTTTATATCCACAAATAACCATAGCTTTATACTTAATTATGTCCACATATATAGATATCACCTTCTTTTCCAAACGAAGTAGATGAGCTTTAAATGAGATACCACTATTATATTTTTGTGTTTTCAACGTGAAGGAAGGTTAAGTTGAGCTTAACATAGTTGTTTATTCTATCTCTCAACCAATTAGTGGGGGTTAAATTTCGACTTTTGGGAATGGAAAATGATCATTGGTCAGCCTTTATCCTTAAATAGGGCTCTTTTGGCAAAAGGAATAATCATCGTTACTGACAGTGGATAACATGTTTATTTATTAGGTTCACCTTGGAGTACACAGAGATATGTACATCTAAAACATAAACTCATTAATTAATACATTATCCAGTGGGTCCCACAAGAGAAAATTACTAAAAAGATAAAATTGCGTCTTGAAAGTACGTAACTCTATGCATTCAAAGATTTACATTTAAATTCTTGGATAACCTTGTTTCACCATAAAAAAATTAAAAAGTGAATGAAGGTCTTATAACAATGTTTGGTAACTAAGGGGATAGTATTTGTTAGCTAATTGCATTAGTCGATATGTAATACCCCTAGTTGATTGCATTAATTGATTTAACTAGGGATTTGTATCCGATTGTTTGATAAATATAAAACCTAATTACATTTTAGCATAATTAACATTTTCAAACTAAGATCCCCAATCCTGTATTGCAAAAAACTAGGCAAAAATGTTGGTTTCAAAACTTTAGATAGTTATTCTAATCCTGTGTTTACTGAACCAGACATTAGCTTACTAATCTAGTCAAACCTCTAAACTAGATTGAAAAATAAGTATGTTCTCTTCGCCTCAACACATACAATGTTCATGTCGTATCAAAGACCATTCAGAAACACATTCATAGATGTTCAAGTCTAGTAAAAGATGACCATAAGGTGAAATCAAAGGTGATTAGACGCAAAAACTGATAAGTTATACTTCATTCAATTGAAGAAAACATACCTGGGCGATTAATTTATTTGATTCCTAACTTCCATTGCCAATTTGCCATTATTATGTCAAAGGCTCAGCATTTGGATTATCACTACAATCCAATGACTTTTTACTAAAAGGCCCATGTTTTCTAGGGTACAAGTAAACAAATAGACTTGCTTTTATCAAGCAAGCCAAAATAACGCGACGCTTTATGGGCTTTATGAGGCCTTTTACTGGGGACTGCGGACCTTAGTTTTTATGGGCTCTGCGGGAGGTTGATCTTCGTTTACCAATTTCGAGCTTTGTCTCAACTCTCAAGTAGAGATGGCAATCCGTCTTGGATCCGACCAAATCCGACTCATTTATAAGAGTCTGGGTCTAAATTTTATAGAACCAATGGGTCTAGATTTCAGAGGGCATGGGTCGTGTCTAGGCCCGGATCAACAAATGCCAGCCCCAAACCCGACAAATAGACTCATTTATATATAATGTATACAACTTGCCTAAAATTCAAAAAATCCTAAATTACTTATCAGTCAGTTACTACTACATTATATTGATAGTAGTTGTTTAACATTTCAAAGAAGCAATTATTAAAGAAATTTATCTTTGCTTATCATTTATCACTATTAATTTTGATTTGGTATTTTGCTAATGATGATATCGAGATGTATATGTTTCTTGATTAGTTGTTTTTGATTGGTGAGGTTCCAGCTTCTTCACCACTTTGGATTAAATATAAAAGCTAATTGTTTTTTCAAATTAAAAAACGTGATTAAAACTTAAAATTAAGAAGGACCCTTTAGACCCAACTGGCCCGTGTCTGATAATTTTAGACTCAACGGGTCTGAATGAACCCTATCCAAATCCGACTCATAGCCATCCCTACTCTTAAGTCTCAACGCCAATAATTGATTTTCTTGTAATATGCTAACTAATAATTGACTTGTTAGTTGTTAATAAAATTGATTTATTTATACTAATTACACCTTATTAATTTTACAAATACTTGTTTTACATAGTCTATCTATGAGTATATGAGATAGAATGTACTATGTAACTTTTAAGTTAAAGCTTCGAGATTTAAAATTTTTAATATTTTACACACTAAGATTTTAGGTTAATATCTATGAATAGTATGTCTATTCCAAACTTACTCTATCAATTTTTATTCCTTTAAAAATAAAATCCCGATTTGAATAGAACTTATTCCAAGTGATTGACCAAACTTGTTTTCATAAAATTTCTATTTATTTTTTTGTCTTTGCAATTACTATTCTTTATCGAACATAATTTTCTCTTCATTATATTTATTTTATTGAATTGAATACATATTTATTAAAGAGAAGGTATTGGGTCAGACGCGTCTGACCATAACATTTGGTCAGACGACTTTCAGTTGGTTTCAAATTTTTTTCAGTTGGTTTCAAATTTTTTCAGTTGGTTTCAAATTTTTTCAGTTGATCTTTTTTCTTTCAATTGGATGTCTTTTAAGTTCAGTTAGTTATCTTATTGTTTCATTTACGTGTTTTATTCTAACTGAAAACAAAACTTAATAAATGAAATAAAATAAGTTCTAAATGAAAGCAAATTGGTTTTCAGTTACTTATATTATCCTTTCATTTACGTGATTTATACTTTTATTCTTTCAGTTGGTTTTGTTATTGGCTTTGTTGTTCCCCAACACATGTTGAGTTTGTCTTTCAGTTAACTGAAATATACTTTCAGTTATTACAAACTACAAACATTATTTCAGTTATTAAAATTATGATTCAGCTAATAGAATTTCTCTTTCATTTAGTAGAAAAATTAGTTCATTTAACAAATTTCACAAAAAAGAAACACATACACACCTTTGAATCAATACAACGTAGATGCCGATGCAAATCTCTCCGGTGGCGGCGACGGCGGACTTGCATACTGATTGTTTATCCTGTTAAAATGTAATAATGGTTCTTCCTTGATAAAAATGAGAAGGTAGAAATGATTAAACTCAGTTCTTTGAAAGCTACAATATGTTTTATTTATTATCTTGGCTTCTTGAGATTCCGTCTTAAAGACAGACGTTATGCTAAAATGTTATTAACTTGCAGCTTCACTATGCAAGGCCAGCAGCGCAAGCTACAAGTTAGGGGGCAATTGTTATGCCATGAAATTTATGTAGCTACTAATGCAGGTTAAAAGTCATTACAGCTATGAATTCCCAGTTTAACACCTCCAGCTAAGGAAATCCAGCTTGAAGCCTGTCAGCTAAGAAGGACCAGCTAGTTCTTCCCAGCCAAGGAACACAGCTCTGTTTGGAATACGTTACGGATCAAGATGTCAAAGCCTGAAAATCCGCAGAGGAATAAAAGCCATAATTGCTGAAAGACAATAAAGAACAAAGATCATGCTCAACAACATTAATGGCGGATATAAATGGGGATTTAAGAGCTGTTGAAAGGCGTTGCTGAATCAAACGGAAACATTCTTCTCTGCTATATATAATGATTGTATAGGCGCATAAGTTCATACACACTTAGCATTCACATATCGAAGTACAAGCATTGTTCTATAAGCTTACAAATTACGAATTACATAGTTACAAAGGCACTAGGGCTGTAATCAAAAGTATAGTGGATTGGTGGACTCAAAGCCACCTGCGGTTTTTCCCTTATTCCAAGGGTTTCCGCGTCACCACCACTGGTGTCTTGCCTCCGTCTTTATTTCGCTTTCTTTGTTCATTCTAGCTGTGCTCAACAGCTTCTAGCAACCTAGCAGTATCCTAGCTGTAGTTCCCAGCTTAGTTTTGCCTTAGCAGAATTTAACATAAACAAGTATGCCGCTTCTTATGAGCTATGGATCGTATTTCGCCGGAGAGTGTGACGGAAGGTGGCGCGGCTCAACGATTGGGTGGTTTGTGTGGCGTTTGGTGTTGGGTTGTTGCTTGGGCTGCTGGGTTGTTGCTTGGGCTGCTGGGTTGTTGGGTCGGCGAGTGTGGCGGAAGGTGGCGCGGCTCAACATGGACGATGATCTAACCAAATATCGGTATCAGATTGTGTGACACAATACTTTCACATTATTAAATTGACTTTTTTTTTAATATATAATTGTTATGAATAAAGGTAGGAGCTAAAATACGGCTGGTTAGGTAGACCCAGGAGAAAGCTGCGAAAATGGTATAACCATAACCTGAAAAGTACATGCTAATTTATAATTATTAATAAGGAGATTAGTAGGCTGGCGACAAGTTGGGCCACTTGAAAGAATATTGCAAAATTTGCTCTTCTTTGTTATTTGTCCAACTTGGGTTATTTTTTATAATGGACAAGCGTCTTTCTCTTCTAGTAAAGTATTCTAGATGATCGTCCCTCGATCAAATTGCACTTGCAAGTGGAAATTTGACGAATCCAAGGTTGTGTGATTCATGAATTTTTGAGGTATCTACTTGCCTGTCCCGCGGACAATCGATGTTTGGTCTACGATTTTCTTAATCTTCAATTTCATCAAAGAATCACGCATTTCTATAAAGGTATGTATCTCTAAACTATAAGTGAAGAGAGGGTGGACACCAAAATTAAGAAAAAGAAAAAAATAAAATAAACTAAGGAAGTTATTAAGTGTAATTAAGTTTCATTTTCAGACTCAGCTATCATATTTTTAGCAAAAAAATGGTTAAAACTTTAAACTAAAATATCTAAAAATCTACAAAGTAAAAATAATTTTAAAAATATCAATTGTTATTTTTTCTTGAGATCTATAAATATACACCCAATTTGCTATATTTTTATGTACTTTCGAATTTTTTTATTTTCAAATACATGAGTAATTGATTGCTCATGAGTGAAGGTGCGTTTGATAAAATTAATCATAAAACATGATACAGGATTTTAGGATGAGTGAGAAATTGGTAGAAGGAGAGGGCTGATGTATTTTTTTTACTCATGAATGATGATGCTAATGACATCTTCCATTAATCTTTTGTAAGATTTTTTTTTTTTAGGCCTTTTTTATTAAAACACTTTCTTTAATCTACTCTCCAATATTTATTACTCTTTTTATGTATTTAAATTATTTAACTATTTAAAATCTTTAAGATTACAATTACACTATCCAAAAAAGCAAAATGATTAAAACTTAACGATTATTTTGAAAAATATGAAAAATATGTATACACTTCACTAGATAAATTACAATATACTTTCTCCCATATCCTTAACACGAAGCACACATCGCGTGCACATTTGGCTAGTCTAATCTATTCCCTCCGTAACCGTTTAAAGACATTAATTGGTTTTACATGCATTTTAAGGAAGAGATTTGACGATGTAAATGGATAAATTAATTAAAAATATTTTCAAGATTAGTAACCTCTAATCTTATTCTTGATTCTGTTAAAACCATTTTAATTAATATTTTCTTTCGCACCCTTAAATCACTTTCTTAAAGCACGTGCAAAACCAATTGTTGTCGTTAAACCGTTACGGAGGGAGTATAATAAAACGCATAGATAAATATTGTAACTTATAACGTGTTATCTCATGTCGGTGTCACCTTAATACCTTATACATGATAATCTTCTTTTATGTAATAGATTTTGAACTTGTGTAATAGATTTTGGACTTGTGGCCTAGTTGTTGATACTTCCTCTGTTTCACAATAGATGCATCATTTGTACTTTTCACGCTTGCCAATGCATTATTTTAAACACTAATATCTTTAATTATCAATAAGTAAAAATTATGAAAAGAGCATATTAAAAAAATACATATTAGGACGAATCCAACAAGATCCCACATGATTATGTTTTTCGTAAACTGTAAATCGCCAAAGCCAATCGAAGTCTAAACTGTGAATAGTGCATAATATGGAAATGTTGCATCTATTGTGAAACGGAGGTAGTACATCATAAGCTTTACCACCAAGTGACATCCCTTTTGTTGTCATATTGCAATTAACAATTCATTTTACCTTGCTAAAGCTTTGGGAAACCATCAAAGGATCTCTTACCTTACACTATCTCGTGATCCTTTTAGATTGTTGGTTGGTTCTTAAATTACGCCTTCAAAATTTAATTTTAAAATAAAAATATTATTAATCAATTATTGATTTGATGAAGAATATTTTTCTAACCCAGTAAAATATAAAAAATGGACCTGACACTAGTGGAAAAAATAGATATTGCTGCTCCCTTCTAGCTACGGGCTTATGGAGAAGCCCGTAGCTAGCTTGATTTTGCGGTGGGCTTGTGGGTAAGCCCGCAGCTACAGATTGGTTGTTGCGGGCGCTTCATGTAGACCCGCAGCTATATCGGCCAAAAAAAAGTTTTTAAAATTAATTTCATTTTAGGTCTAATGCATAAGGGCCGCTTTGTCCTCTCTTTCCCTCTCTTCCATTGAAGTTGCGTCCCATACTCCCATAGAACCTCCAATCTCAGTTCGCCCCAATCTCAGTTCGCTCCAATCTCAGGTTTGTGTTTGCTTTCCTCTCGTTAATCCTTTCAATCTCAGATTTCCCGTGTTTATCCAACTAGGGTTTCTCTACAATGTCGTGTTTGATTTCTTATGGTTTACAATGAAGATGATAGCGAGAATTTCGAAGTCGACGAGCAACCTTGAAACTTGGAAGATGATTCCTCTCCCTAATGTCACTGCAAGATCCAATTCCTTCGATGCCAGCACTATTTTCAAACGCAAACCCTAACTTCATCCAATTCCTTTCCTCCATTTTCTTTTTCTCACAACTGCGGCTAGGGTTTTACCTAAGCTTCTCTCAAGTCAGCTCTCGCACTTTCCTTTCTCAATTCCCTCTTAATTTTAGTCGATTCATCCTGATTGACATTGTTTCATTCTCCATTTGTTTTTTTTTGTTGATATTTTGATCAGAATCACCTGCATATCTAACCTCATATTCAATTGTACCAATCTTTGACATCGATTAAATAATGTGCTTACTTGTAGTTCTGTAACACCCCGCCCAAATCGAACACTTTTTCATTAAATAAAACTCGTTGGGGGAAATCCACGAGGGTTCGACTCGGATGGTGTGCTACCGCCGCACTTATCTCCTTGTAAATAAATGCAAGGCTAATAGGTAACATCACACTAAATTCAAATTAAATTAAGTTTTACAACAACTAAATTGTTTAAACAAGACATTAATTAATATAACGTCTCAGAGTCTCAGCGGAAACTAAATTAAAACTAAGTGGATGACAACTCTAAAAGTTCTCTCTTTGTTTCCCCCAGTCGATCACCCACCTGCACAAATACGTTGAAAAGAAACAAGAGAGACAAGCTCCCACAAATCAGAAAAACTGAGTAATTCCAACTCCATCCCGTAAAATACTTAAGTTGAAAATATTTTGTGAAAATAATAGGTTAATAGAGTCGAAAGCATAACACATATAAATATATAAATACAGTTAATAATCACATAAGTGCATACATATGTATATAAGATTAATAATCACATAATTTCAATTAATTCAATAATTCAGTATTATCCGTTTATTTAAGGAGAGGAAAGAGAACGCCAGTAAGCCGGGGTCAATCCCCAGTAACTACTTACTTCAAGGGTGTAGGCCGGGGTCAATCCCCAGTAACTACCTACAAATATTATAATGGCCAAAACAGAGTCCCTAGTGTGCACACCCCTTCTAACTTGGAAACACATCAAGATAGAAGGAAGACAAATAACAGAAAAATCAGCATAGTAACAAAGAAACCTGTAGGTGGCCGCTGAACCTCCCATACAGGGCAACCTGTTCATCATTTCTCTCCGATATATCCACTTTAAGTGATTAATATCTTTTATGAAACTCATCACTTAAATCATATACACATATACATCATCTCATTTAACCAAGTATGAACATATTCATTCCAATACCCATAACTCAATTTATTCGCGGCTTACCCAGAAAGCCCATTTTCATTCATATACAAAAACCATCACTTGTAAATTAATAATCCATCATTTTCCAATTATAACCAATCCATTTTTCAATTTTTCCTTTTCAAACTTTAATAACGATAATAGTAACAATGATAATGATAATAATAATAATAATAATAACAACAACATTAACAATTAATCTTTAATTAAACAAATGCCTAGAATAAAATATCTATTTATCAAGGTCGTCAATAACGTTAGAATAATTGTCATATCGTCCATAGTCCATGGTCCAATTCATTATTCATATCCATAATCCATAGTCATTAGTCATCTTACTAATCATAACCCGCATTTAAGTCAATAGTTATAATTCATAATAAATTTCATAATTATAATTCACATTCCTAATCACATAGTCACGTAATTAAATTATTTTTATACTACGGGATCTACGTTTAGATGGACATCGGAGATTACCTCGTGACGCGTGCCCAAAAGTTAGATTCACGAACTAATCAAAGCTCTTGATAATCCTCGTCTACGTACTCGGAGTCTACAACGAGATTAACGAGACCTAAGTTAGTAACCTAAATAACCCCCTTTTATATATATATATATATATATATATATAATAACTAACTTAAATAAACCCGCATAACTTTAGAAAATTCTTAATTATTCCAAACGGGAATTCATAACTCGAAGTTTAACATTTTAATAAAAATTTCTTAAGAAAATCCATTTAGGTATTAAAAGATTAACTTTATTAACTAAATAATAATAATAACATTAATAATATCATAATTAAATCTTTTTTTTTTGTTTTAAAAGAAAAGAAATAAGGGAAGGGGGAAACACTGATTCAAATGATGAATCAGTTTAATAAAACAGAGGTAAGGCAGAGAGAGGAGGGGGCGAGAAGAGGAGACACAAACAGGGGAGAAGAGGAGGGAGCGGCTGGCGGTGGTTCGCGGCGGTGCAGGCGGCCGATGAGGTGGCTGGGCTGCGGTGTTTCGCGGGCTGAGGGATAATTGCGGGCTGGCTGCGAGGAGAGCAGACACAGCGAAGAGGGAAGGAAGTGAGTGATGGTGGTGCGGCGGTTTCCGGCGAAGGCGGTACAGAGAGGTGGGGGTTGGGCTAAGGTTGTGCGTGACTGCGAAACTGAGATGGTTGGGCTGCGTTGGTTGTTTTAATGGTGGTTGAAGGGTGGTTTTGGGTTGTGTTTTCCGGCGAGTAGGAAGAACAGAAGAAGGAAGCAGAGTAAGGAAGAAGAGAATGAGGATGGTGCAAGTTTTGGGGTTCATGGAATGGCTATTTATAGCCATGGATAAGGAGCTTGGGTTGAAGAGTTTAATGAATTGGATGGGAGTTGGGATTTGCTCAGTGATATGCTCAGTTGGAGTAATGGAGGAAGGAAGAAAATGGGGTGGAAGTAGTCAATTTGGCAGAGCAAGTTGTGTGTGTTCATACGGGAAGAAGAAGGATGGGAGATGGTGATGAATGATGATGGATGAAGGATGATGGTGATGAAGGAGGAATGTCTGATGTTCCTATGTTTTGTTTCATTTTCATTTTCTTTTTCCTTTTTTTTTGTATGGCTAAAATACTATTTGGGCTATGGACTTGATACATGTTGGATTGGGCTCATTTGAGTTTGCTCATGTGAATGTAGAAATATGAAAACAAGAATGCCTCAAAGCTAGTTGAATTTTTATTAATAATAGTTAATAATTAAATTATTTAAATAGAATGAAAATAAATAATTAAATTATACATTTCAATTAAATCATATTCAATAAAACTTGTTTATCAAATAATTTAAAACTAAATTAAAATATTTTTAATAAATATAATTTATTAAATAAATCGAATTGCCACTAAATAAATTTAACTGAAAATAATATTAAAACTTAGTAAATAATAAAATAAGCTTTGAAAATTCGGGGTATTACAAGTTCAGTCCATGATTTATTTCCTTAAGATATGATCTTTTTTGTTGTTGATTGTCTCTAATAGTTTCAAATAGTAGCTTCTATCTAATTCTGCAATGGTTCCTCGAGATAAGCATGCTATATCATTTTAAATGTTGTATTAATCATGGAAGTTAGGTTAGGCATTCTACATATGATGGTTTCATTTGAAGCAGCTGCTACATCTTGTAGATTTTTATTGTCCTTATCATAGTTGCTTAATAACACGACTGTATGTATGTTATGATTTGCTTTCAAATTTGATATTTATGTAAGTTTGTGGAAGTGAATTCTTGTTTTCACCTTCTGTTGACAGACTTTATAATGGGTAAGGAAAAGATTTACATCAGTTTGGTGGTCATTGGCCACGTCGACTCTGGAATGTCGACCACCACTGGTCATTTGATCTAGAGGCTTGGTGGTATTGACAAGTGTGTGATCGAGAGATTCCAGACGGAGGCTGCTGAGATGAACAAGAGGTCCTTTAAGTATTCATGGGTGCTTGACAAACTTGAGGCCGAGCGTGAGCGTGGTATTACTATTGATATTGCCTTGTGGAAGTTTGAGACTAACAATTACTACTATATTGTCGTTGATGCCCCCAGACATCGTGACTTTGTCAAGAGCATGATTTTTGGTACCTCCCAGACTGATTGTGCTTTCCTCATTATTGACTCCACCACTCGAGGTTTTGAGGCTAGTATATCCCAGGATGGACAGACCCGCGAGCACGCTCTTCTTGCCTTTACCATCGGTGTCAAACAAATGATTTGTTGCTGTAACAAGGTATAAACTTCAAATGTCTTTCTTTCCGATGATGTGTAGTTCATTTTTGTGATTGCTCGTGTATTTTAAGTTTTCTCTTCTTTTGTTGCTTGGTCAAGTGTTTTGTATTTTCTTGTGTTAGTTTTTCTTATACTATTTTCTTTTATTTCTTACTCTTAGGTGGCAGAGATTTGACGGAAATCTTGTAAATATTACAATATTTTTATATTCTTGCTCATTTTTGACTCGTTATGGGTTACCTCATAAATATAATTTAAACAACAGCAATGTGACCCGATATAATGCATGCCAATAATAACTAATTTTTGTTTAGATCTTTATACATAAGCTATGTCAATTGGTTCCATCATGGTTGAGCATTTGGTTGTCTATTTTAGTTTCTTAAAACTCAGAGCTGTCCATTCTCACTGGGATATACTTAACTTGTTGGCAAGGTAGCTTCATTTGAAATGCATCTTTGAAGCCTCTGAAACTATGTGCAACTGATGGTTCCTAATACTTATTCTGAATAGCTATATATAGGTTCTGAGTAGCTATACTTGTTCAGAAATTTATGTGCAACTTGTTCGATTTTGATGTTTGTTATAGGATTATAAGTAGGATTGGCACCTCTAACTCTTGGTCGGTAAGAGAAAGAGATTACATTGAAGCTCTTCTCCTGGTAATTACTAGTAGCAAGTGAATATGTGGAGTCTGTTTCTTCATTATATGACAATATGTATGGAATACTTTATACTTGCTAATGAATTGTCGCTTTTTTATGCTTATACTATTAGCAACTGAATATGTGGAGTCTGCTTCTTCATTAACTGATTTTTTTAGATCTTATGTCAGGGTAAAATGCATCTGCAGTAGCTTTAGCATAGTGCACACTTGTGTTGTACAAGTGTAAAGTGTTGGCCTGTTGGGTGTTCTTTTTGGTGTTGAATGGAGGGTGCTGCAAGATTTGAGGCCCGCAGCTAAACTTCAAATTTAGCTTGAGGCCCGCAGCTAAACTTCAAATTTAGCTGCGTTTTTGTACGTAGCTACTGTTTGTTTAGATTAGCTGCTCCTTCAATAGATACGACCCATGTACGCAGCAACAAGCCTATTTAAGGCCCGCAGAAACAACCATTTTTTCCACTAGTGTGAGGCATTGCAGAGGCACCAAACTAGTTTACTTACAAATTCTTACCTTTAAATAGCTTAGAAGCTTCCATTGTTTCAAAAGTTTAACAAATAAGGTGCTCTCACAAAATCATTCCCACATATTAAAAGAGCTCTAAAATTTCTCTTAAAATAGCTTTATTTTTCCCGCCTAACACCAAAATAAAAGCAAAATTTTTAACGTAGGAAACTAAAAGAGAGGTTTTGTATTTACTCTTATCCTAAAATTACAAAAAAGATGTTCACATATTTAGTAACCAGCCATATATGCACGCGATGTGTGCCTCATGAAAAAGATTAATATGTAAGGATTTGGGAGAAATTGTGTCGTAAATTCTCCAGTGAAGTGTATATATATTTTTCATACTTTTAAAAATAATCGTTAAGTTTTGGTTATTTTGTTTTTTTAGAGGGTATAATTGTAATTATTTTATTTTTTAGAGGGTGTGATTATAATCTCAAAAGAGTGTAAATAGTGAAATATTTTAAATACATAAAAGAGTAATAAATATTAATTTTTTGCAAAAACTCAGGATAATTAATTAACTATATCCGCCATTCATTTTTCAGCCAAAACCTTCTCCCACAGAAAGAGCCTACTAGCAAGCCATTTTAATATGTTGCCAACACGCTAGTTTTGAAGATATCTAGGAAGACATTTTTCAGCCCACAATAGCATAGTGACAGATTTTAACTTGCTTATCAACAAAACTGACAAGCACTTAATGCGTGGACGAACTCTTTTTTGTCCAAAGCAAGACGCACAATCCTTATCCAAAGCAACCTTGAGGCCACTTTCATTTTTATTCTTTACTATGTCCACAACCGAAATTCCTGCTGCTACAACCAATAAACTAGTCTCAATTAACTGCAACTTCTTCTGAAAATAAAACAAGCAAGATGCAAAAGGCCTCCCTCTCATATCACGGGACAAAATTTGCAGACCCAAAATTATGGGTGGGCTAGGTTTCCGAAAAACCAAACATATGAACCAAAACATGCTAGCAAAACTCAATGGAAAATTCTAACGAACCCCAATAACAAATGGGCATCCCTTATGCGCAAGAAATATCTCAGCAATTGTTCCTTTTCAGAGTACAAGTCTAGGCCAACAGACTCCCCAGTTTGGAAAGCCATACTTGAAACACGGGAGCTAATCCACAAAGTAACTCGATGGAAGCTTGGTTCTGGAAGTGACATATTTTTTTGGCTAGACGATTGGTGTGGAAACAATAGTTTAATTGAAACTTTAAACTTAGACCCTTTCTACAATAGAAAATATCCAACTTAAAGTCCGGGATGCTATCCGACCAGATTTGACCTGGAACAACCACTTTCTAAATGACCTTCTTCCTTCACACGTTGTTTCGATAATCGAAGGCATCCCCTTCCTTCTACTCCTCAGAATGATGACTTTTGTTGGGGTTTAACCTCTTCCGTCAAATTTATGGTTAAATCTGCCACTTGGATGTCACATAATCATCGTTTTTTTTTTATCGTTTTTTAGCATGAAAAATAGCCATTTTACTTGATCTGGAATACTGACATTCCCCCCAAGATTAAAATCTTCATCTGGAAACTACTCAACAATGACCTTCCTACTAGGAACAACTTAGGAAAAAGAAATATTCCAATCCCAAACTACTGTCCCATATGTCAAAATCCAAATGAAGACATAGACCACCTAATCCTACAATGCCCACACACCAATGCCTTTTGGAAAGATAACACTACATTAAGTTCCTTCGATGCCCCATTAATAAAACAAACCTCCCCTCTCTGTTCAACACTACCAAATTCCAATCCAAATCAACCATCACAAAAATTTTCCTACTTCTTTGGAGTATATGGAAAGAACAAAATGCCATAATTTTTAAAAGCGAGACCTGGCAGCCAAACCACATACTGCATAGAGCAAAACCCATGTACTCAGAGTGAAAACTACGCCATTCTATTGACACTAACTTTGACAATTTCACCCCACCCTCAAACAAACCTTAAACTCCATCCACGTCCATTGGATACCCCCACATCCAAGCCTCATCAAATTAAACTTTGATGGATCAACAACCCAAGACTCAACAACGACAGGCATTGTACTCAGAGACTCTACATGCATAATTCTAAAGGCAAAGGCTTACAAGTTAGGGAAGTCGTCCCCTCTCATTGCTGAAGCCATTGCTCTACGTAATGACCTTCTCCAAGCAAGGAACATGAAGAGTTCAGACTTAGTCATTGAAAGGGACAACTTAATAGTCATCAACATATTGAAAGGAAAATACAATACCCCATGGTGCATACATACTCTCATTGACGACAACACACAAATTCTCCCTGGCTCCAAGACGAATTAAACACACATTTTCAGAGGAAAAAATAGCGTAGCCGACTACCTCTCCAAACAAGGACATCATATAACTCAAAAAGCTCAGGATTTTGAAGTCCCGATGGATAAGAATTTGTATCATTTTTCTCTTTTATATAGCTTAGAAATCACCCTTGAGAGAAAAGGTCACCTAATGCTTTTCCTTGTATCCTTTTCAATAGTGATTTAAATTCAAAAGGCAAAGAAACAAAATCTTACAAAAGATTAATGGAAGATGTCATTAGCATTATCACTCATGAGTAACATCCCTCTCCCTCTACCGCTTTTTCACTCATCTTAAAATACTTTGTCATGTTTCATGATCAATTTGATCAAATGCACCTTCACTCATGAGCAATCAACTACTCATGTATTTGAAAATAAAATGACAATCACAAGTTGTTATTTGTCTTAGCTGAAGTATTTTATATATTGACAGAATCCTCACCCAAAATTTATTATCCAAACATTGAATTAACTATATTTTAGTAGTACTTTTTTATATTGATATAATTATATGAGATCGTAAACAAAAAATAATATTTGAACTAAAATTTTCATTAAAATATCAAGTTCATTTAGATTATTTTAAAAAATTATGTTATTGATAGTTCAAACAAAAAAACATACAAAATATATTTAATTTCAATAACTCAAATTTGCTAAAAAATTTAGCATTATTGAAAATTTTGAAAATAACCTTATCATCAAATTTAGGAGTCTATAGTACAAGAATTTAAATTTTTTGATATAATAACAATAAAAGTACAATATATAAGAGTATATATGTTTATTTTCTATATAACCGTGCATGGCTCGGGCTTAAACCTAGTTTGTGATATATGAAGTCTATTTCAAAATATTTTTATGATTTATGAAAAATTAATATTGACAAAAGTGCACTCTTCCCTTAATAAAAGAAGTTTCAAGTCCAATAGATTAATTTCTAATAGATTCTAATAAGCTCCAATAAGTTGTTGTTAGGTCAAACAAAATTGAATAAGTTTGAATTTCTATCACCTCATGAAATAAGTTCCAATAACTTTCAACTTCTAGCTCCTCTTGAACTAATTATCAATAAATTCAGATAACTCAAATAAGTTTAGATAAGTTACAGTAAGTTCAATCAAGATAAATTCAAAAAATTAAGGTTAAGTGAACACACTCAAAATCCTATCTAAACCTTTTATTTTTACAACAAAAATCTCTCCATGTATTTGAAAGATTTAAAGCTAAATTTCATAAATCTTTTAAACCTCAATTCATTATGGATAAGATAAACTCGGGTACATCTTGAGTATGATATATCCGATGTTATTATTGGATCATTTTGAGAGTTCAAAATGAGCAACCTTTTGTAATTAGCTCATGATTTTATCGAGATCCAAATAAACAAATGAGAAAAAAAAATAAATGAAACAACAAATATATATGATATACCTGTATATGTAGGTCGTATATGGACGAATAATTGATATATTAACTGGTTTGACTAGCTAGTAAAATTAGTTGATTTGATCAACTGTTTGTATTAAGTGTTTTTATAAAAGTGTTTAGTAAGGTAAATTGAACAATTGATTTTCAAAATGTTATATAAGGACATGAGTTGTTAGGATAAATGGTGTGAAGAAAAATAAATTGAGGGTATAATAGTCTTTTATAATTCACAGCACCAAAACTTTGAGTAGCAAGAATTGCTCTAGACAACTTTTTGGAAATTAGAGTTTTGGGGTTAATCCACTCTTTAAATCCGCTTATGCCCTGTTTAATACCAAACATTCTTAATAGAAGATTAGAAAGTCAAAACTCTAATTTAGATTCAATACTCTAACTTTTAGCTCAAAACTCTTACCACCAAATAACACCTTATAATACACCCATATTATATATATGGATATTCGGATAAGAATAAGATGATAGCCTGATAGGCACCTTGTTTCTGTAAGTGTGTGTCAAATTTATGACTGTCCCAACAAGCGAGGAAAGGGAATTAAAAAAAATGTTTGATGCGGAATCTTCGGCCTTTTTTAGCTGAGTATATTGCATAATGCAAACCACCTCCAGTAAGGAAAACTATATTATTAGCATTATTATTATTATTAGTGAACTATATTTTCTTAATGGAAATAAAGGTTTTTAATTGAAGCTTCCCATATCTTGAGGCTGGGATTTAGCTGAGGCCTGAGTGGATGACCTATCCTTCTCGACGTCAGCAAGGGTTTTTAAGATGATGTCATTATTTTTGAGAAATTATTTCCTGGTTAGTGTTGAGCACTGAGCATTTCTCCATTGGAGTATTTTTGGTTAAAAATTGAGGCTAGAAACGGTAAACCCTAATGATTCTATTTATAATTTCATCATAGCCAGATTTTTTTTCCTATCAGATTCAGAAAAATAATTTCTGCAAACCTAGTTACTTTTAATCTTTTATTCTCAAGCCTGGTTCTTTTAGACAAAATTTTTAAAGTTTTTTTAGTTATTGTGTTCGGTTCAATCGGTTTATATTAACAAGTTTAGTTCATTATTACAAGGCAAATTTTTTTAGTTCAGGTTAATTTAGCCGAAAATATAGGGCCTAAGTTCCTTCTACTTTAGATCCATTAACTCGAAACCACTTCATACTTCATAGCTTCTTAGTTCTTACCAATATTCGATCCTTGTCCGTCCTTACATCAAAAGTTTAGTCACACGCACCCTTATGCGTTTAAGTCCATTGTTCTTTCATATGTGCATCAACAAAGTTATTTTGCATGGGAAAGACAATGTCAACAATATTCTATTCTTAAGGTCAGTAGTTGGCCGCTATCATTTCAGAACCAAGGGGTGGTTGTATGGGTGGGGTGGCTGCGAGTGGAGTGGTTGTGGGCGGTTGTTGGGGATGGGGTGGTGGTGGTGGGCAGCAGGTCAGTTTATGGTTTTGGGTGGTAAGGCTGGGAAGTGGTGGTCAACATTGATCAAGGTGTGGTCATGGTGTAGATGGAAGAAAGGGTAAGTGATCTTTCGGGGGAGGGTGGGGAATGAGTGTAGAGGACTTTGGGGTTAAGGAAGGGGTAAATGGAATGATTAAAAGGGTCTAACAAACAACATATAAGGGAATCAACTTATTTGATTCCCTTACCCTTTCCTGAAGATCTCAAAACAAACCACCCCTTAGCTTTTAGCCATAAGGCTCTGTTCTTTTCAACTTATTTAAGCACTCCACTGCTTATTTCATAAAGTACGATCAGATCAAAAAAGCTTAGATCAGATAAGAAAATATCAAGAACAAAAAAACTATAAAAGTTCAAATTAGATCAGATCAGAAAAATTCAGTTCATATCACATCAAATCAGAAAATTTTAGATCAGATCAGAAAAATTCAAATGGGATTAGACGAAAAGAACGGATCCTGAGAATTGAAGAATCCATATTATCGATTAATATCTAAGCTCCTATTTTCTTACAATATTGAACATGTTTTTTCGAAGCAAAACTTATATCTTTTTGAATTGAACTTATTTTTACTCATTGTTTATTATTTTTCTTCTTGTAGTTATTGGTTTTTGATGAACATATTTTATCTTTTACTGAGCTAAATTTATTTTAATATCTGCATATTATTATTTTAATGCAGAATAGGGCTATTGCTTATTAAATCACAAAGAAATTAATTAACCAAAAGTGTAGTACAACTATACTTAGCTAAGCTTCCTAGGTTGTACTAGAAGCTAAATGAATCCTATGAATACTTCTTTATAGTTAATTAATCGAGATTACCAATGTTGAGATGGTCCAACAAAACACTTCTATTATCTATTAATCATTCTCCTTTTTGTTAAATCTTTAAAAACTCAAAGAGTAACAAACGCTAACGTGGAAATATTTTGAATTCTCTGACAATACCAGTACTTAATTACTACTAATTATGATTAACAAAATGATTTCTTCTAATTTTTCTCTTCTTGCCTCCTTGACCTTATCTTGTGCAATCATACAGAAGAAAACAATGGAAAATGGAGTCACATTATTTGACCCTGGAAAACTACATCAAAACTAGGATTTTCTCCTCCTCTTCTTCCTTTATTTCACAGGCGAGTTTGACAAAATCTGTACACTTGTCTTTTTCTTCATAATTCTTTCTTCATACGTACGAACTTTAAGTCTTTAACCATAGTCATTGCTTATCAACATGGTTTAATGAGAATCGATCCTTGGATCTCGCCGTTAGTTAATAGTTACAAGGTGGCATAACCCCTTGATTCTTGAAGAGCTAGCTATGACCAACTTGCATTTGCTAGCTAGGATATATAGTTTTGAATGTTTCTTCCTTTCACAACTTGTGCTTATTCTACTACTAGTTTCTATTTGCAACTTGGATAGTTGACTCTCATTTTGTCTTAATTATCTTCCTAATGATTTTATACTTCCTTTTTTGAGGTTACATATAAGTGTTATGGCAAAGTTCTAGTTTGATACATATGAGGTATTGATTGACTCTTATATATATGTTGGTTTTGTAGACTTATTTTTGGTAAGATAAGGCATTGCTTCCATGGAGAATAATGTGAATGATTTGGGTCCAAAGGCTAATTTGGTGAATGAGCTTGTTGAAGGGAGAGATCTAACTAAGGAGCTTCAATTGCTTATTAGCAATGAGCCACACTCCTCTTGTAATGAAGCATTTGGTTTGATGGCTAAAAGAATATTAGCTAGATTTGAGAGTTCACTACAGATCTTGCAGTATGATCCAGCGAACCATTTTCAGTTTCAGCGGGCAACTAATGGAACTGCTGATTCCCCTAATTCTTTCAGTGGGAGCCCTAAAAGTCAAGATTCTGACGGAGATTTCAAAGATCTAATAGACCATAAAGAAGATTCCAAAAAGAGGTCAGTATTCACAACGTCTAGATTTACTTTTGGTAAAGCTCAAAGTTTTCTGACATAGATCTATATTAAGGAACTATTTACTTAATCTGGGATTTTCTTAAAGTTGTTGACTATGATAAGTTTATGTACATCTGAGCTTCCTCAAACTCTGCTCAATACAATTCATATTTTGAATGGTTGTTTTAGTTATAGCTTTTTATGGATGAAAATGATAGAAACCTAATGATCATTGTATTATTCGTCTTCAAAAATGGATTACACTTTTGTGATAGAGACTTCCAATATGAATCTTATTGTCTTCAAATCGAAAATATTAATCATGCTTAAAAATATTTATATTACACTATTACAGAAGGATAGGTCCTCGAATAACACAAAGAGTGCAGGGTTCTACAAGCAGTGGGCTTGAAGGACCAATTGAAGATGGTTACAATTGGAGAAAATATGGACAAAAGGACATTCTTGGCGCCAAATTTCCAAGGTAATTATTATGTAATTAACATCACTAATCTAGTTTTATTTTGCATATCGTAGATCATTGTATTATTGTATAAACGTATGTCCTTAAAACAAGGAAATAAAGCAATGGATATAAAGTGCCTTTATATGTTCCCAATAATTTAGGATATGTGCAGCTAAAGTAAACACTAGAAGCCCCTGAGCTTTCAAACCCGTTCTTCATCTTGTTGATTTGTTCTAACACAACTGATTTTCTTTCCCTAGAGAATATAAACAGTAATTATTAGATTATCTACACTCAACAATATATATATATAGTACATGATCATATGATCATAAAGGGTTTTCACCAAGTTTTGCTTAGTACTGGGGCGGTATGATGCTAGAGCATGAGCTTCTTTGTACTTTATTATATCTCTTCATTCAAACATATATACATTCGATAAAATGTTTCATGTAGGTTGCCTGATTTTTCGTATTAGTTCGCAAATGTCGGAATGAGTTGTGCTAATGAATGAGTGAAGAAAAAAAAATGAATGAGTGAAGATTGAAGAATACTCATGTATGTATGTATCATTAGAAATCTTAGGTTTAGCTAAATGCAGTTTTGCTTCATAAATTTGGTCACTTTTTTAAGACAATAATTTTAGTCACTTACGAGCTACATGTATTTCAGTTATTAGTGGCTCCCTTTCGATTGTTTTCCTTTGTGTGAAATTGTAAGCTTATCTTTAGAACTTATCAGCTCATTTGGTATATATGCTTTAATAAATGATGGTAATTGTAAATTAATGATGAATGTATATGCTTTTGTTTTAGACAAAGTCTCATGTCAATGCCTTAATGTATTAATTATGTTGTCGTATCCTTAATTGTTTAGAAGTATTACAACAATGTTGTTAATTTGGGATGGAAATCATGATAAATGGAACAACTTTAAGAGAGTTCTTAAGTAAATGTTGGGATTTAAATCATATAGAAGTAGTATGTGTTTTAGGTGCTTTTACAAATAGACTCTCACTTTTGTATCCCTTCTTGCAATAGCTCTAACTTCATATTATAAACGTGATGCACTTAAAGATTTTTGGACCATATCACCTTTGTTTATCAGTCATAAAGATCTAAACATGTACACTTCTCAAAATTATGCATCATACACACGGTGTACCACGAGCATCGTACACCAAAGACTATTTGAGTAAAAAATAGCTTTGGTTGTACCATGAGCACGGTACACCCAAGACCATTTAAGAAAAAATTTAGCCTTGGGTGTACTCGGCCACTCGAGTGTATAATAAAAATTGTAACACTTCTCACACTCAGTGAATTAGAGCCCTAAATTTGGTTTCTCAACTTAATTAATTGTGACTGCACAGTACAGTGCTTACATTTCACTCCCAACATTAATGTTTACGTTTGATCTTTACATATAATTAACACTAGTTAACTACTCATCATTCTTGTGATGCTAGTTAAGCCAACATCTATATATCTAAGTCAAATGAAAGCAACTCGTCCCCAATATCATTGATTTTTAGAGCATCTACAATGGTCTAGCTACTTTCTATATTTCTAGCAATGCCACCTCACAAGTTCTAGCTATATTATCATATCCTCCATTGGTAAGCAACAATGTATATAGCTAAATGTTTCCTACCAACATCAATTTTTATTCTTTAAATCACGAGCATTATTGCTCTTTCCTCTTTGATCTCAATTGAGCTAGTAGCTTGTTTTGGCTACCTAGCTCAAATAAGCTACAATGTCCAATGGTCAACTACTAGCTTGGAGTATTTTTATATTTGCAAGCTAGTTCTTATGCACAACCATTGTAGATGCTCTTATAAAGCTCTACAAGTTGAGGGTTATCAGCAAGGAGTGGTGCAAATAACCACAAGAGGTAAATAAGAAAAGGACCTAAACCATAGAGTTATATGGTAACAAGCTAAGTCACTTATAATATAATTAAGTGTCAATACCGCATCTAGGGGGGGTTAATGAGCCGAACCAAGATCGAGCTTGGGCTTGCTCGGCTCAACTCATAATTTAATACTTGTAAGTTAGACTCGAAAAGGGTCTCGAACTTTCTCGAGCTTACCTTTTCAACTTCAACTTATTTACAACTCAAGCTTAGTATGAAAATCATGTTAAGACAATTTCAGAATCAAGTTTTTGCTACTTTTTATTGAATTTCTCACCAGTGTACATTGAACACATTTTTACTATAAATTATGAACTTAGCTAATCATGCTCGAATCCTGAATATTTCAAGATGAAGTTGTTACAATCAAGACCCAGCTAGGTTTAATTTATTGACACCCCTTAACTACATTATTGCATTAACATAATGCAAGTAATCAAGCTGTTCATTCAAAGAGTCAACTATGATTCATGCATGTTAACCTTGTTAAGTTGTTTGTTCGTTCCATATAATTAACAAACTATGATCATATATCTTGATGTTTACAGGGCATATTATAGGTGTACTTATAGAATGTTCCAAGGGTGTTTAGCTACAAAGCAAGTCCAAAGAAGTGATGATGACCCTAGCTTCTTTGAAGTAACTTACCGGGGAAAACACACATGTTCTCAGGCTTCCTCTTCTTCATCTTCTCCTTTTCCTAACAACCCTACCTCGAAACTCGAACCTTCCAAAACCCTAGCCTATCCTCCTCATTACCATCATTCACAACCTCAACAACCACATAAAATTATGTGGGATTTCAAAAGAGACAATGTTGTAGAAGACATTAAACCTATTATCACCAATCTTAATAACAACCACTCCAAGGCTTCTTCCTCCTTCCCTCCCTCGGCCGCGAATCTATTGTTTGATACTAATAATCATCAAAATCTCTCTACAATGCCTAATTACAGTGACAGTTTTGTTGTTAATGGCAACTTCCCAATTCATTATACATATAACTACCATTCATCGTCAAGTCTAATGGACAACAACAGCTTCAATGCTGATCACGCACAAGGTGCTTTGCTTCATGAAGTTGTTCATCCATCTTCTAATGACCATATACAAGGTGAATTTGGCAACGATTTCAATTTCGACAAGTCACCGTTTTTCCAGTAATTCTTGTTTTTGCACATACATTTTTTCCATAAGTAGGAATTCATTTTGAGTAGGGTGGCATACATCATGCATGCGTTTATTATATAGTTAGAGTTAGCAAGAAAATGAGAGTGCACATGACGTTCTAGCGACTAGATATATACTCCCTCAGCCCACCAATAATCGTCACATTGATAGTACAATTTGAATTAGTAAGATGACACGTGACAACTAAATCCAACGGAGGTAATATATATTTTTAGCTAGGGCGTCCTTTATTGATGAGTTTGGTATAACACCATTGTGCTTCATTCATTTTTTCTCTTTTCAATTCTATTCTTTAGCTAGTGTTTGATTTATGTATTCTTATGTAGTTCGATCTTCTTGTAACATAGTTAACTTTGAATTTTGAAATTCAAGGCTGGTTCTAAAGATTTGGTATATGTTGCAATTTTGCTGTGAAAATCTATACTAACTATTGTTGCATGCTAGTACTTTTTGATGTTTAAGAAGATATAACAAAAGCATGAATCCTCGACATTCTTCTTTTTCTTTAGTAAAGATCATTTGGTGTTTAGTTGGAAGATGTACATAGGGCATGTTCTTTTTGGCTGAAAACAAATGAACTGAAAGGAATAGTGAAATGTGAGAGGAAAAGTGTTGTCTAGTGTTGAACTGAGTTGAATTCAACTGAAAATAAGTTGGGGAATACAAACTCATAATAGTAATGCTTTATCATACTTGAAGTGCGAGAATATTAATTATAGTAGTTTCATTTGTATGCATAACATGAAGTGAAGTGTAATATTCCAAATTGTGAACCAATCTTATGATTGCATTTTCTACAGTCTTACCTGTTATATATTATTGTAAGTTTTTTTTTATAAGAAGAAAGGCGTATTATATCTAAAGCACAAATTCAGATGATGAGTTGGTCTTATAAAAAATCGTTTTCATTTAATTAAAAAGAAAAATTGACTAGAATAATTCCAACTATGTCTAATCCACTCAAAATAATCTCAACTATGAGTTAATCTAAAATAATCCAAACAATTAGTGGTAACTTTCTAAAATAATCCAAACTTTATTTTTCTTACCTTCAACGATTCATTTTGGGACTATTATACATAGTATAATTAAGAGTTTGGATTATTCTAGAATAACTCATAGTTGAGATTATCGATCTTGAGCAGGACGATCATAGTTGACATTATTCCAGTCAATTTAAAAGTAGGTGACGGTTCAAACTCAATCTAAAGAAAGAGAAACCACCTTTTTAAATATTGTGGCTAATTTAGTTTATTCAATGATCATTTTAATCTATTTAATGATCAATTTAATTATGTAGTGATCACTTTATATTAATCCATTAAGTAATTATGTTGGATATTTGTAAAATTATGGCCTATTGTAGTTTGAGACTGGAAGGGAAACATGTGAAGGAAAATACAAGGGACGACTAGGTTCACATAAGATGTCTAGGGATATTGCTAGATTAGAAATATGGAATAAACTCTTACGAAGATTGTGGGTTTGAGTTGGTCAAACTTTATGTTAAAATGAAATTGGAATGAGATGGAATAAACTCGTTAGAAGAACGTGGGCTTGAGTTGGTAAAGCTTTATGTTAAAATGAAATTGGAGTGAGATGGAATAAACTCGCTACAAGAACGTGGGCTTGAGTTGATGAAGCTTTATGTTAAAATTAGACCGCCTATTATTTTTAGTCGGATTATGTACAATGACTCACAATGGAGGGCTTTGGCAAATGACTGGTGATTGTTGATGGGGGCTTTTTATGGTAGCTGGTTTGAACGACTCTTTTTTTGTGACTTGTTTGACTGACTGTGTAATTATTGGTTCTTGTCAACACAATTTTAACTTGGTTTGCGAAATGAGAATAAAAATAGTGTAACAAATAAGAAATTTTTTTGATTTGAACTTTAGGATACAATCTCTAATTTGATCCTTTGGTTCGAGCTCCACAATGTTTGACTTGTTGTATCACGAACTTGGTTTGGCACGTTCGTAATACGGATTTGATTTTCTTGAATGAGGGCCTCCGCGCTTGAATCTTCAAGTCTTATTTTAATTTCTTGAATGAGGGCCACCGGACTCGATCTCTTCAAGTCTTCTTCTTTAGAATAGAACGTCACACTGATTCTTTTTACTTTTTTTCTTCTAGGCTATATAATTTGATGTTGGTTGGTGAGTTCTAGAGACCTATGTACTTTGGAATACCTATAGATTATCTCCACCTTATGTTTTTCTGACCTTCTGGTTTTTCTCTCTGGTTTGTCCCATGTGAAATGAGATTGGAGAGCTCTATTTGTAAAACTATTTAGGGTTTAGGGTTTGGTAAGTAGCCGCTTTCACCAACGAGCTTCATGGCCGCCGTCGTTCATTTTAATTTTATCCGGATCCTCCTTTCACTCGGTCTTTTCCGTTTCATCGATTTTGATTTTATCGGGATCCTCCTTTTCTTCCGAAAAAAGAGGAGGAGAAGGATCTCCTTTGATGTATCCATCTTCTACCTGTTTAGTCTCCTTTGTTTCAGAAGTTTTTTCTATTTCTACATCTGTTTATTCCTCAATTTCTTCCATTTTCGTTTTTTTCCAGTTTCTTAGTAAAAATAGGTGACATTCTGCTTAGATAGTAGACACATGTAATAAAGAAGAGAATACTAAAAATTCGAACCATATAGAATTTCTTAATTCGGGCACAAGGTACTTATTAGATCGAATAAGCACATTAGATCTAATAGAATGATTTTGCTATATCCAGACTAATACCAATCCAACCCATTTAATAAAATGTGACCAATTAACCAACCAACAAAACTACTTGTTACAAATAACATCTTGTTGTTGCATCGAAGCATATAAATGTTGACTAATCTGGCCAACATTGAACTTGGTAAAATGAAATAGTTGAGTAATTGAAAAATGAGATTATTCAGGAATACAAATTGAATGCTGAGATTACGCATTGAATTCCTGCTAGTAGATCCATAATCAAAAAAGTGTTTGTGATTGTTCTATAAGAAATGAAATAAAAGATAGAGTAAAGCTAGAACAGTTATTGTATGAGGTCTACCCAATGCTAGATGCAGAGGCGTATAAAAGAGAGATATGAACATCATGAGTTGTCCCACAATAAAACCAGTTGTTGTTGATACCTTCTTCTCGATTCCTTCTTCTCGTTCTTCCATAACATGAGCTCGGAGAAGAAAGAGATAAGAGGGCTTTATGGAGAATGTGGTCAGAAATCCATAACAGAGTGCGACTACAACGACCGAATTGATTATCTTCATGCATAATGATACTAGATTACCTATATAGAATTAGATAGAGATAGGCTAGAAACGACATCTCTTATATTGATGACACCAAAGAGATATTAAATGAATGGAATTGGGATATGGATGGAATACAATGAAATAGAGCCACTTTGAAGTTCCCTATGAAATAAGGCATGGAGGGGAGCCAGTACGAAGAAGTTCCGAGAGTTACGAAGGAAGCTTCGAGCTCATATTGGTCATGGGTTGATCGAGAACGAGAATAGAACTCTATGAGATCGAGTCTTCTGTTGTTCCTCTGTAACTCACATTTTTTGATGTTTAACTACATACAAAAGCTAATAAAAAACCTACTTAAAAGCTATTTATCAAACACCCTAATAACAATGAGATAAAACAGAAAAATCCTCACACTATCTTTGCCTATCAAATTGACCAAATCTAACACGAGAAATTTGGATATACAAATCTATATAACAGCAAAATTATGCGATTTTTACTGTATTTACGGAGGATCCAATCATCCAAGTCCGTACAGAAAATGCCCTCAACAAAGGTGTATTCAGTTGCCTCGTTACATGAGCTAATGGCTTTATGACTATTTGTGGAAATATGTTTGTGTTTCGTGATAACACTGTTCAGTGCAAGTGCACACACTACCCCAAGTAAATAAATTACTGTGCTACAAATACCAGAGCTAGTGGCTAGGAGTAGCAATTAAAATAAATTAATGTTCGGTTAGATTGATAAATTAGAGTACTTTGTTGAGGCTATAACATGAGCTGTATGATGATCTTTTCATGGAAACGTAATCAAGCTTTTTGAAGGTGATGTCATTCTTCTTTTGCTTCATTAATTTACCCTCTTCTTATTATAATACTTAATTGAGTTTCAAATCTCCATCCAATTTTGACGGTACACGGCTTATCTAAATATTAACGTATACATTAAAATAAGATTAAATTTAAAATCTTCTAGTATAAGGTTGTAACTTAAAAGGATAAGGTGTTCAGAATTTAAGACCATATTCTTTCAACTTATTATCAGAAAAAATAAATTCTAAAAAGTACTTATAAGTTCAGATAAACAAAACAAATTTACCTCTTTTATATATTTGTTTGAATAAGTTCTAATAAGTTAAACATAAAGTGAAAACATGGAAAAAAAGTCTCTCACTAGGGTTTCTCTAGGGTTGTGAGTTTCTCTCTCGAGTTAGGCGAGTTTCCCCTTGCTATTTGTGAGATTTCTCTGCTGCGATGGCAGATGAATTAGCGAATAGGTGCTCGAATTTAACGTTAACAGAAGAGGAGGAGCAGATTGTGGACTTCGATGATGATCCTAACGATAGAATCGACACAAAAGTCGAATTATCACTGGTGGGAAAAGTACAGACTCTGCGGGCATATAATTTAGGCCCCTTGAAGAAGACGATGAATCAAATCTGGGCACTATCTCGGAAAGCCATATTCAGGGAGGTGGAGAATAATTTGTTTATTATTCAATTTTTCCATTGGAAGGATAAAGAGAAAGTCTTGAAGGGAAGACCGTGGTGTTTTGATCAAAACTTAATCGTTTTACAGGAACTTATAGGGAGTGCGCAACCCAGGGAGATTAAACTGAATTATTGTCCGTTCTGGGTTCGTATTTACAACATGCCTTTTGAATGTTGCACGGCGGCGAAGGCTAGGGCTGTAGCGAGTAAACTAGGTGAAGTATTGGAGGTTGAGGATGATGTTGTAGGGTGGGCAAGGACGCTGCGTGTTAGGGTTATGATTAACACGCTGAAACCATTGCGGAGAGTGCATCAAATTAGAATAGCAGCAAGTATTGTCTATGTGGAGTTTAAATATGAAAGACTCCCCTTTTTCTGCTTTCGCTGTGGAGTTATGGGTCTCTCTGAGCGAAATTGTTTGGTGGAGGAAGAGGGAGATCATGAAGTATCGAAACAATGGGGAGCATGGCTACGTACATCGCCACGAAAGGGGTTAGCGGAGAAGGAAGATGATCTCAGAGAGATGATAAAAGGAAAGAAAGAGCTTACTTTTATTACTAAAAGGGATGAGAAGAAACCAAGAGTGGAGGAGGTGACTGACCAGATTGAGAATGTTGATAATAATGAGGATGGAAACCAAAATATGAGTAATAAAGGCGATAATGGCGTGGATTTTGAGGCGATGCTGGGGAGGAGTGAAAGCGTGCAATCTGTAGGGGAGGGACAGGTGGAGTGGGGTGGTAGTGGAGAGGTGACTGAGGAGGTGACAACCCCTCCTTTGGTGAGCTTGAAGGGGGGGAAGAAATGGAGGAAAATGGCTCGTGAATTTCCAAATGGACGCGGTATTAGTGGTGGGTTGGAGGTGGAGTTAGGTAAGGGAGTCAGGGGGAATGAAATGGACATTGATCCTACTCCTTTGCTACATAAGAAAGCCATGTTGGTTTCTATTTGTATTGGTGGGGAGGTGAGCTTTGCTTCGGCGGAGGTTGGCGTGGACCAACCTTGCCCTTCATTATGAGTATCTTGAGTCTCAACTGTAGGGGACTGGGCAATTCCCTTGCAGTTGATAGCCTTCGTAACCTTGTGCGGAGGGAGGCCCCGTCTTTGATTTTTCTTTCAGAGACGAAACTTAGTAGTGGTGAGTTGTTGAAGGTGAAGGAGAAGTTGTTGGATTATGATGGTGTGGCGGTGGATAGCTGTGGTAGATCGGGAGGAGTGGCTTTGTCATGGAGAAGGGAGGTGACGTTCGATTTGCGTTCCATGTCGGTCCATCATATCGATGGTTGGGTTAGGGATGGGATAGGTGAGAGTGAGTGGAGGATCACTGGGTTCTATGGGTGGTCGGAGGTGCATAATCGATATCTGTCGTGGAAGCTCTTGGAGGAGTTGGCAGGCCAGGTGGAGGCTCCGTGGCTTTGTATAGGAGATTTTAATGAGATCATGTATGAAAGTTAGAAGAGTGGTGGGCGTGATTGAGCATTGTGGCAAATGTCAAGTTTTCGTGACTCGGTTGAGCGTTGTGGGTTGATGAATTTTTCTTTCTCTGGCTACGCTTTTACATTTGATAATGGGCAGGGGGTGAGGAGAACGTGCAATGTGGACAGGGGTTTGGCGAATGAAAGACGGCTTGATTTGTTTCCCAGAGTTAAGGGTGTCAACCTTGATAGAGAATGGTCTGACCATGCTCCTATCAAGGTTTGTGTGAATGTTTCGAATAGGGAAGGGGAGAAGAGAGAGAAACTTTCGCTTTGAGCAAATGTGGGTGGAACACAAGAATTGCGGCCGGATTGTGCAGGAGACGTGGGATGGGGGTGGTGTGTCGGTGGAGCAAAAAATCAATCTTTGTTCGGTGGGGTTACGAGAATGGAGTGACTTGGCGTTTAGGGCTAGGTTTAGAGAGTTAAGGAAAAAGAGGAAGAAGTTGAAAAAACTAAACCAAGGGAGGCTTTCGAGGGTCCAACTTGAGGCTAGGAGGAAGCTGCTTCGAGACATTAGAGATTTGGTGCGTGAAGAGGAGCTTTATTGGCGGCAGAGATCGAGAGTGCTTTAGTTGTTTGAGGGAGATAGGAATATAAAGTTTTTTCATCGCAAAGCCTCTCAACGGAGAAAGAAGAATTATATTGGGGGCTTAAAGGAGGATGATGGGGTGTTAAAGTGTGGGCGAGAGGAAGTCGGGAGGATTGCTACTTCTTACTTCCAGACGTTGTTCTCGACTTTGAATCCTTGCAATTTTGATGAGGCGTTGGTTGGCGTAGATAGGCGAGTAACAGAAGAGATGAATGCCTCTTTGCGGGCAGATTATACTCCGGAGGAGGTTCATAGAGCTTTGTGCCAAATGCATCCCTTGAAGGCTCCAGGGCCCGATGTTATGTGTCCTTTACTTTTTCAGACTTATTTGCATATTGTGGGTCCTTCTGTTACGAATTTGGTGCTGTCTATTTTACGGGGTTATTCTACGTCTGATGAGCTGAATAGAACTTTTATTGTACTTATCCCTAAAAAGAAAGAGCCAGATAAAATGACTGATTTCCGCCCTATTAGTTTGTGTAATGTGGTATATAAGTTGGTCTCAAAAGTGTTGGCGAACAGATTGAAGAGTTTTCTTTCTAGTATTACGTCTGTGAACCAGAGCGCCTTTGTTCCTGGGAGGCTTATTTCAGACAATATTCTGGTAGCTTTTGAGATGTTCCATTTTATGAAAAACTCTAGACATGTTGAGGGTTCGATGGCCTTGAAACTTGACATGGCAGGCCTATGACAGAGTGGAGTGGTCGTTTTTAAAAGCGGCTCTGGGGCGTTTGGGGCTGGATGATCGTTGGGTGGATAGAGTGATGCATTGTGTCTCGTCGGTTTCTTTTGAAGTATTGGTGAATGGTCAGCCAACGCCTTCGTTTGTCCCTGCCAGGGGTCTTCGACAAGGGGACCCCTTGTCCGCGTAGTTGTTCATTCTGTGTGCTGAAGCTTTCTCGGGGCTGTTGAGGAGAGCGAGGAAGTAGGTAGCTTGAGGGGTGTCCGTATTGCATCTAATGCCCCTGTTGTCTCCCATTTGTTCTTTGCGGATGACAGCGTGATTTTCTCTCGGGCAAATGTGGAGGATGTGCGTGCTATTGTTGATATTATTGGGGTGTATGAGCGGGCCTCGGGTCAAATGGTAAGTTTGGAGAAAACTACGGTGACTTTTAACAAGGGAGTGGGGGAGGATAGACAGTCGGAGCTAGCAAATCAGCTCGGGGTTAGGCGAGTGGATGTGCATGATAAACATTTGGGCTTGCCAACGGTGGTGGGGCGTTCGAAGAAGGTGATTACTAAGGGGGTTCGAGAGAAGATTGAGAAAAGGTTACATTGCTGGAAAGGGATGTTTTTATCTAAAGCTGGTCGGGAGGTTTTGATTAAGGTAGTGGTCCAATCTATCACTACCTACGCGATGAATGTGTTTAAACTTCCCCTCTTCTTTTTGCGACGAGTTGTGTTCTCTTGTTTCACACTATTGGTGGGGGGCAAAAAAAGGGTGAAAGGAAAATTCATTGGGTGGCTTGGAAGAAATTATGTAGCCCCAAAGCTGTAGGGGGTTCGGGTTTCGAGATTGGAAGGCTTTTAACGCTGCCCTTCTTGGTAAGCAAGCATGGCGTCTTATTGTGAATCGTGAGAGTTTAATATGGAAGGTGTTGAGTGCAAAATATTTCCCACATGGTGATTTTCTAAAAGCTGAGTTGGGTAATTGTCCTAGCTACTCTTGGAGAGGCATTTGGGGAGCAAAGTGGGTGATGGAGAGGGGTTTGCGAAGGTGTGTTGCCATGTTGGGAATGGAGATGGTACAACAATTTGGGGGCAGCCATGGATTCAGGGTACTCAAACGGGTCGGGTTATCTCGCCTCGAGTTGATCATGATGATAATATGTTGGTGAGTGCTCTTATTGATAGTTCGACTCAGTGCTGGAAAATGAATTTGATTGATGAAATTTTTCTAACTTTCGAGAGAGATAGAATCTTAAGTATTCCGTTGAGTTTGACAAATGTAGAGGACCATTGGTATTGGGATCTAGAGAAGAATGTCTGCTACTCAGTGCGGTCCGCTTACTGTGGTATCTTTGGCGAAGAAATGGCGGATGGAGCTGCTACATCGACGCATAATAGGTCCATCAGGTTTGGAATGCAGTTTGTGTCCCTCGAGTGAAGCTCTTTTTCTGGAGGGCTTTGCGGGAGGCTCTGCCGACTCGTCGAGGGCTCGGTGTGCGTATTCAGAATTTCGATGAGGTGTGTGGGGTTTGTCGCGGTGAACCTGAGACGGTGGACCATGTGTTTAACCGCTATTGCTTCGCTTGTATGATGTGGGAGGTAAGACCGATGCTTGAGAATCATGGGGGAAGATGTATATCTTTTCTTAATATGGTGGAGAGAGAGTTCATGAAAATGTCGCCTGAAGATCGTGGTTCTTTTATGTCGCTGTGCTATGTGATATGGTGTGCGAGAAATTCGTATATCTTTGAAGGGGAAGAGGTTAATGTGATGGCTTCCATCGATATTATGGAAAAAGACTTAGGGAGGTTGCGTGAGGGGAGGGTGCAGGGGAGCGTTAGGGGGACTATTAATTTAAAACCCAGCAGCATTAGTGGGGCTGATATGAGGTGGACCCCACCTGAGGAGGGGCTGTTTAAAGTCAACATGGATGCGGGGTGCTTCGATGGGGTGGGTACGGGTCTGGGGGTGGTGATTCATGGAGCTGATGGCATGGCTTTGGCGGGGGCGTCGTTGAAGGTGGAGGATAGGTGGGACCCAAGAGTGGCGGAAGCTAAAGCGGTTGTATTTGGGCTCCAATTTGCGGCTGAGAAGGGGTTGCAACGCGTGGTGGTTGAAAGTGATAACCTTAGTGTGATCATGGCAATTCAAGCAAAAGAGGATGGGCTCGGTTCTTTCCAGTTAATCTTAAATGAGATTTGGTCTGTATGTGATAGTTTTATTACTGTTAGATGGAGTCATGTTGGTAGAGGTTGTAACTCTGTAGCTCATGAGTTAGCTCATTACGAGCCATGGGCGTTAGGTAGGAAGGAGTGGTCGTCGTTTTTTCTGAGTCCAGTGTCGGTTTGTTTGAACTCTGATTTAATTAATGATAGTTAGTGCGTGTCCGTTGGGACGCTTCTCCCAAAAAAAAAAGTTCTAATAAGTTAAGATGAATTCAAATAAGTTCTAATAACTTTTAAATTAAATGCTTATTTTTTAAAAAAAAATTTATACGATCGATCTATATACTTGTGGATAGACCTTCTAAATCAAGTTTTTGTAATCGAATCTTAGATTTCACATTTTAGGGCCCGTCCACCGCGTCCGGTATCACTGTGTATTTCAGTGTATTGGTTTTTTGTATTTGAAAGTCATGTGATATATGTTCTACAATAAATCAAAAATTAGCCAAACTTATGGAAAATATAATGATTTTGAAAACTGACAACTAAAAAGGGAAAATCATTTTTTGTGGTTTCCTTTTTTTGTTTTTAATTTTTTTTTAAAAAAAACTGAAAACTGAAAATAAAAAACGATAACGAACGACCCCTAACTTTTAGGTGTTAGTTTCATATTTATTGGATTTTATATATCTTCGATTATAGATCTTATGGACCTGGATTTGGATTCAAAGTTCTAGATGATTCGAGATTTTTGTCTCCATTTTCTAATGTTATATATCAAAAGTTGAATGTTAACAAGTTTTAGTGGTTGTTTGGTTTATGTGAGATGTCAAAATTATCATGAAATTTCCGTTCATATAAAATAACTTCCTCAATCAAATTAGAAAAAATAGATAAATTAATAAAATTATTTTATAAATGAATCCTAAAACCCTGAACCCTAAACCCTAAACCCTAAACCCTAACCCTTAAACCTTGATTTCTTGTAGGGTAAAATCTTGATTTATTATAGTGGAAGAACCCAGATCCTAGAATAAAAATACATAATAAAATAAAATAAATTTTGTAATCTTTAAAACCAAAATTGGAAGGCACCAAAACTTGAGACAAATTTCCCAAAGAACCAGCTTTTTTTATAAATGGATAGTGGATTTAGTATACTAGGAAGCAAGAAAGGCATGCAAGAAAGAAGTTTACACTACTACCAATTAAAGACCCTAAACTCTAATTAGTAAGTCTAGTAGAAACAAAAAAAGGCCCAACAGTTGGATTAATCCCCAATAGAAAAACAAAAGCCTTGAGCCCAAACTAGATTACAATAAATAAATGAATAAATAACAATAGCAAAAGCTATGAAAATTACTATATTAAAATCTTTTTTATATACATTCAAAGAAGATAACATACAGAAAGATAAACCTACATGACTATTACAAACCCCATAATGAAGTTCTTGAATACTTGTTTCGCCACCTAAAATTAAAAAGGAGTGTATGGGTATAAATACCCTCTCCCGAATATATGGCCCAAGGCCCAAACGACACAAGGCCCACGCTCACTTGTCTATATAAGCCCCTCATAGTGCTAAGGTAAAGGGATCCAAAAATCCATTCTCTCTCCCTACATCCACACTTTCTCTATCCAAAATGAGTACTGACTTGAGCGTCGGAGAGCCCGTCCTCGGGACACTCCCGGGGGTTTGGGTTTCATGTGCAGGTTCTTGGCCGGAACTCGGACTGGGACCGCTCATATCCGCCGGAAAGAGGTACGACACTTTTGGACAGAAACAATTTGGCGCAAGAAGGAGGGGAAGAGAAAAAGCGCCCATGGAAAACCACAATTTCCATGGCTACATTGCTCAAACAGCTATTCTATGGTCTGATATACCCCAATTTAGACCAAACTTTACTAGATCTACAAACTACAAGTTTTCATCAATACTGAGATTGGTGGTGGCAGTTTTATTTCACAAAATATCAAGTTTGCGTTGCCTACAAATTGGCAATTACACAATGAATATGTGTTTGGATAAACAATTTGTGCTGCATTGATTGAGTGGAAATATCACTAGTGGATAATGGCCTTGTGCTGCGCATCTAGGCTAATTAATTTTCTACTTTCCATAGCAACAAAATCAACACCTGCGGTCAACCTTGCAAGAGGATACAAGACAAAAGCACATTCCCATTTAGAGGATGGCAGTAAAGGAAAAGGAAGTTTGACTTGAGAAGATGTCATCTGAAACACTTATCTACGATTTACTCAGCACATCAACCAAACGTTCACATTCAGCTGATGGGAAGAACAAGGCAAGCAGTACAAAGGCAAAAGAAAAAGCATCAACCTCTTGATTATGGCGTAAAAACAATCTAAGTCTCCCTACTCATGCTAGTTATTTACGATTAAATTTTCTCTAAAAATGTTGCGATGCTGCTGAGATTTGATGATTTGAGCTGATAATTAAACACTCTTCTACATGATTCGTGAAATTGGGGCTTGCACACAAGCAAAATCCCCCTTTTTTTTTTGGTCTGGGTACATAATGCCTACAAGGTGTTTGAGAAAATGCACAAACGAAGTCAGCGTGCAAATCCCTAGGCAGACAGAACCAAGGAATCTGAGATTGATCAGACATCTGAAAGCACAAACCTGCAACCTTCATCAGCCTGGTAGAACATGGCAGCATGTATTCTGAGCTCAGAATGTCATAAGGCAGAGTGAATTTCACGACACCTAACAAATAAAATGGAGGTGCGAGCTGGTATGGGCAGACTCAAACGAAGCAACCAGACCACATGGAGCCGATTGCAGACTCGCCTAGCAAGCTCCAAATGGGCGAATGCAAACTGCAGACCTTAGATATTGGCAGGGCCTGAAATGCAGACCTTAGATATTGGCAGAGAGGGGCAGGTTGTGCGAGGCAAAATTGCAGACAGAGCAGAATGGCCTAAAGGAAAGCTGATCAGAGCAGAATTGCCTCACTCTGCGAGCGAAGCACACATAGCAGAGTAGACCCCACTCGCAGACAACAAAGGGCAGACCCGAAACTCATAGCTCTGCCAAATTGAGCGAAGAGGAATATGCGAAATTAGCATGGGAACCTGGAACACCAGAGTCTGCAGCATCATATAAACAATAGTGCAGATCTGACCTAAGCAGACTTCTTATCTGCAGCAATGCAACCAATCTCCATCAATCTGAAAATGATATTTCTTGATCTAAAAACTTCAGATAGGCGTTGGAAGCAAGCGTAGAGCAGTCTAGAACGAGAAGTTCTGGACATAACATAGCAGACTCCAGATTTTCCGCACTCTGGTCTGCATCAAGCAAAGCAGAGCCCCACCAACCTGAAATCTGGTATTCTGTATAGAACTCGAGCAGACTCAACTGGATCATATCAAGCTAAGTACTTTGCTTCCACCATTATTGATATCAATTTTGCCTACTTTAATGCAAAATTAGATCGAGTTCATGATAAATGTTCTACTTAGTCTGTATTACAAGCTTCAAACATTGATTATTTGTCAATAATTATCAAAAGAGGTGCCAACATTCACTCTATTTGATTACATGACATGATCAAATGATGTATTTGGACCTTTATGTATGTCTAGTTGGGAATATACTACTCTCAAATTGACCCGAGTTCAACTTAAGAGTGGGGGGCAAATGAGCTTATGTGACCCAATTAGATGCAAAAATTGATTGTAGTGCTTGATTAGGAAAGCACCTATTTTGTGAGTCTGCACGTATTATTGAAGGCTTCAGCAGGCTATTAAGCCGCTGAAAAGATATATTCTGCTATTATTATTGCAGACACATCTTATCTTTTCCCTTTGGCAGGATCAAACCTGCTAGAGAGGTATTCGGTTATTATTATCGCAGACCCCATCTCAGACAGAGGGCTCTGCCATTATTATCATTAGCAGATCCTCGCTTCAGACAGAGGATCATGCTCCTTATTTTATTGAAGATTCCAGCGAGCTCTTAAACCGCTGGAAAGACATATATTATTGAAGACTTCAGCGAGCTATTAAGCCGTTGGAAAGACTTATGTGAAGAGCTAAGTCATAGTTACCAATCGAGCTCTGCTGAAGAAGCAGAGTGAAAGACTTAAGTGAAGAGCTAAGTCATAGTTACAAATCGAGCTCTGCTGAAGAATCAGAGTGAAAGACTTAAGTGAAGAGCTAAGTCATAGTTACAAATCGAGCTCTGCTGAAGAAGCAGAGTGCTTTGCTGAAGAAGCAGAGTGAAAGACTTAAGTGAAGAGCTAAGTCATAGTTACAAATCGAGCTCTGCTGAAGAAGCAGAGTGAAAGACTTAAGTGAAGAGCTAAGTCATAGTTACAAATCGAGCTCTGCTGAAGAAGCAGAGTGAAAGACTTAAGCGAAGCGCTAAGTTCTTTACCGTCATTATTAGCAGATCCTCACCACGGATAAAGGATCCCGCTCCTCATTATTATCGCAGAGCACCATCTCAGAGGGCTCTGCCGTCATTTTTACGGCAGATCCTCGCTTCAGACAAGCAGAGTGAAAGACTTAAGTGAAGAGCTAATTCATAGTTACAAATCGAGCTCTGCTGAAGAAGCAGAGTGAAAGACTTAAGTGAAGAGCTAAGTCATAGTTACAAATCGAGCTCTGCTGAAGAAGCAGAGTGAAAGACTTAAGTGAAGAGCTAAGTCATAGTTACAAATCGAGCTCTGCTGAAGAAGCAGAGTGCTCTGCTGAAGAAGCAGAGTGAAAGACTTAAGTGAAGAGCTAAGTCATAGTTACAAATCGAGCTCTGCTGAAGAAGCAGAGTGCTTTGCTGAAGAAGCAGAGTGAAAGACTTAAGCGAAGAGCTAAGTTCTTTACCGTCATTATTAGCAGATCCTCACCACGGATAGAGGATCCCGCTCCTCATTATTATCGCAGAGCACCATCTCAGAGGGCTCTGCCGTCATTTTTACGGCAGATCCTCGCTTTAGACAGAGGATCGTGCTCATTATCATTACAGCGGATCCTCGCTTCAGATATAGGATCCTGCTCATTATTTTTATAAGCAGATCCTCGCTTCAGACAGAGGATCCTGCTCCTTTTATTATTGCAGAGCACCATCTCAGAGAGCTCTGCCATCATCATTAGCAGATCCTCACCCCAGATGGAGGATCCTGCCCATTATTATTTCAGTAGATCCTCACCTCAGATAGAGGATCATGCTCACTGTTATAGCAGATCCTCGCTTCACAGAGAGGATCATGCTCTCCATTTCGCATTAAACCCCCATCCCCTTATCAATTCTTTATGAAAAACAAAATGTCAAAATCAGATAGACCCTTAGCAGACTGAGAAAAAATACCACAGTCTGGCAAAAGAAAACAGGGTCTGAGTCAGACTGAAGGCTGAAGAGGCTCTTCAGACACAAAAGTAAACTATATAATGAAGAAAGGGAGTCGGCCAAAAGGTTAACTCTGTCCAAGAGCCCCTGAGGCCCGCAGAGTGATCGGATGCCGACTCGACTTACCGATGTCATAGACCTCTACCTCTAAGCCTGCGGGGCCGAAGGCCTAAAAAGCAGCAAGGATAAGTCATAGACACCTAAGGCTAATGGGGACGCGAGAGTTCCTAAGAACCAAAGCGTACCCCGACACGAAAAAGATGGCAGAAGGAGCTAAAGGGCGAACCCCAAAACTCCCAGAATCATCATGACTTAGGGCGTCAAAATACCTCCTCTGCTCTGCTGTTGTTGAATCTTTGTCATACATAAGGCAGAGCAGAAGAGTAAAGGGCCCCTAAAGTCCCAGCTCTGAGCAAATCTCACCGGCCACCAAGCCAAGTAAACAAAAACACTCAGATATATTGCTTGATAGCACGGCAGACTCAGCATCAGAGCAGAACGCAAGTACTCAGCAGAAGTAGCAAAACTTGGCATGCATCAAATAGAAAGCACAAAAGTCAACAGAAGAACGCAACTCGCATTGCAGGAAAAACACTTGAATCTTACATAAAAAGATCTGGCTATAAGCCAAATCAGAGTGCTACATAGTACTACAACAACGGCGGCTACCTAACCAAAAGAAGGGAGCAAATACAGATGAAAAGGAAATGTTTGACTATTTAATTACAAATATTACAAGATAAGTAAGTTAGGATATCATCGGAGGGCAAAAACGGAGGACTACAATCAGTTCAGCACAGGCTCCCAGCTCATCTACCTCAGCAGCTCAGACAGGAGTCACAGGAGGACTGAGGCATATTATAGCAAACCCCGTCTCAGACAGAGGGTTCTGCCATTATTTTCATTAGCAGATCCTCGCTTCAAACAGAGGATCATGCTCCTTATTATAGCAGATCCCGTCTCAGACAGAGGATCATGCTCCTTATTATAGCAAACCCCGTCTCAGACAGAGGGTTCTGCCATTATTTTCATCAGCAGATCCTCGCTTCAGACAGAGGATCATGCTCCTTATCATTAGCAGATCCTCGCTTCAGACAGAGGATCATGCTCCTTATTATAGCAGATCCTCGCTTCAGACAGAGGATCATGCTCCTCATTATAGCAGATCCTCGCTTCAGACAGAGGATCATGCTCCTTATTATAGCAGATCCCGTCTCAGACAGAGGATCAAGCTCCTTATTGTTATAGCAGATCCTCGCTCCAGACAGAGGATCATGCTCCTTATCATTAGCAGATCCTCGCTTCAGACAAAGGATCATGCTCCTTATCATAGTAGATCCTCGCTTCAGACAGAGGATCATGCTGCTTATTGTTATAGCAGATCCTCGTTCCAGACAGAGGATCATGCTCCTTATCATTAGCAGATCCTCACTTCAGACAGAGGATCATGCTGCTTATTGTTATAGCAGATCCTCGCTTCAGACGAAGGATCATGCTCATTATCATTACATGTCCACGTATCATCGATATTGCGGACTTGCCTATAGCATTCTAATCTCAGTCTGCCTCCTCTGCTGCAAGCAAAGCAGACAGACTGGGGGGGCAAGGATACGTATGGTAGGAGGAAGAAAGTAGCAAAGAAATAGCATATTTTCTTTCAAAAACTACTCAAAAGAACGCAAAAAATACAAAACTAGCAGAGGCTGTAGGCAATACGACATTCTTGCTCATCAGAACAGACTCTCAGATTGGTGAATCTACATTACATACTACGTGAGCAGACCTTCACTAAAGGATGCTACACGGCAGATTATTAGACTCCTAAGCAAAGGAAGCTTCGTTTCTTATTACATGAGAAGATCCTCACATAGAGGATGATACACCTTAGCTCATTGAAGCAAGCTCTCTGACTAAAGAGGTTATATCTCACAGCAGAGACTCGATCACGCACAAAGGTCATCATGAAGACATACATGTCCAATATCATGAGGAACCAAGTGAATAAGCCCAATATAGTTCAAGTTCAATCAACGATTATCACTCGAACTAGGGGGGCAAATTGTATGGGTATAAATACCCTCTCCCGAATATATGGCCCAAGGCCCAAACGACACAAGGCCCACGCTCACTTGTCTATATAAGCCCCTCATAGGGCTAAGGTAAAGGGATCCAAAAATCCATTCTCTCTCCCTACATCCACACTTTCTCTATCCAAAATGAGTACTGACTTGAGCGTCGGAGAGCCCGTCCTCGGGACACCCCCGGGGGTTTGGGTTTCATGTGCAGGTTCTTGGCCGGAACTCGGACTGGGACCGCTCATATCCGCCGGAAAGAGGTACGACACTTTTGGACAGAAACAAGGAGCAACCTTTAAACCAAAATTAATAGAATAAGCATGTAAACATCACTTTGTTCAACAATATCAACACTTCTTCACCAACCTCATCCCATACTATCTAAATAAAATTAACAAAATTAGTCACTCATGAATTATAAACAGTCATCCTTGCATCAACATTGGCTCGTTCTATACCTGAAGTTCGTGTAAAGAAGACCCACAAGTTGTCTCTACTTGTGTAAGCGGATCAGTTTGGACGGTAGCCATCTTTATTCACCACAAAGCATGAACCTAAAGCACGAATGTTGGACCAGCATTATCAGCTTCATCAAGATTTTCAATTAAGCAAAGCTCATCAACCATAAAGAACACTAAGTTGGAGCCAAAGAATCCATACTTTTCACAACACAAAAACACAAAAATCAAAGTTATGAGACTGCCATGTAGCACATGGCAATATGGCATGTACTAAATCACCAGCTCAATTGCAATATGTATCTTACCAGAAATAATTACATACCCAATAACAAAAATTGTTGAAATAAATCACTAAGACAAGAAACAAGCTTTAAGCGAAAATTAATAAAATAGCAAGCAAACATCACTTTGTTTACCAATATCAATCTATGAGAACAAAGAATTCAAACATAACTGTGTTGAGGAGCTACGAAGGCAGAAAACTGGCGTAGGCGGTGACTATGTTGGAGAATTTGCTCTTTTGCTCTTTCTCTTTCTATCTCCCAAATATGAGTAAAACTTCTTTAAAAAAAAATGAGTGAAACTGGACTTTGGAGAAGGGTGAAGGGTAAATAATAAAGTGAGAAATGTCAAGGGTGAAGTGTGACAGTGCAACTAGAGTGACGATACGAGATCAGAGTGACCAGGGGGAAATGCTTAGTTCCTATACGAGAGATGTGAACATTACATCTATCAGATATATACTACGATTTGTAAACCATATACTACGATTTCTATTAATATACTACAATTTTAGTAAATTCTAAATTTATGAAGAAAATATACTACCTTAGATTATATAAGAACTAGATTTCTATGCACGCGATGCGTGCGACAACAATTTTGTTATGATTATTTTTTTTAAAATTCCATCCACTTAACGGTTTTTGTCAAATTTCATTAACAAAACCGTTAAGCGGTTACCACATATACATTTTCTTAACAAAATGGAACTTGAAATAATTGCAATTCTTTCCAAATAGTTGCAATTTGTTCCAAAATTGCTCTAAATTTGTTGAGGATTTGCCCTTAAATCGATGAAATTGACTTCAATTTCAGCGTAAACTAATAATAAAATGCATATGTGGGACCCACTTTAGGGTTTTATTAACGGAATATAACAAAAATCATTAAGTGGTGGGAGTTTCTAATAAAATTGGGAATGATAGGTGAACATTTAAAAGAAAATTTTATTAAGGTGAGAGTTTCTAAAAACGTGAAAAATTTAGGTGGTTTTGAACAAAAAATCCTAATTTTATTTGCATACGATGTGTGTTTGCCTACTGGAACATGATAAAATGTTAAGATACACAACATATTTTATTTTCACGCTAAATTCATTTTGGCTCATTTTTCTTTGAAAACCTCCCTTGCTCCCCACCATCAATTACAATTTTTATTATATAGTACCCGATAAGGTATTTCTGCTCATTGTCCAAATGAGAAAAAATTCAAAAGTACTTGAAAATACTTTATCATATTTTTCACTCATGCTAAAATACTTTATCATGATCAATTAGATCAAATGTGCATTCACTCATGAACAATCAATTACTCATGTATTTCAAAAATAAAAAAAATTCAAAAGTATATAAAAGTATAGCAAAATGGGTGTCTATCTATAGATCTCAAAAAAATATAATCGTTGATATTTTTTTTAATTGTTTTTACTTTGTAGGTTTTTAGATATTTTAGTTAATAGTTTTGAACATCTTTTATTAAAAATCTGATGGCTAAATTTGGAAATAAAACTTAATTACTTAATAAACTCATTGATTTCTTTTATTTATTTATCCTTTTTTTCTTTTTGGTGTCCACCCCCACCTCTTCACTTATATAATAGAGATATACTACATTTTTCAAAAAATATACTACATATATCTATATATATACTACAGATAACTTGATAGATGCCCAACTCCCTGTCTATCTAATAGGAATTGGGCAGCTCTCGTGACCAGGGAGGGTGAGAGTATAGTGATAGTGGTCAGTGGTGAAAGACGTGACGGGTAAGAGACTAGCATAAGCAAAAAATCTTACAATGGGAAATGCTGCATTATCACACGACAAATCTATTCTTTATACTTCCTCCTTTTTGAAATACAATATGGTTGTGTAATCGATGAGGGTTGTATTACTTGCCGTTTAATTAGTCGTTTTTATTTGTGTAAAATAGTCTTTGTTGGGGATAGTAAATGTAATATGTAAGAATTTATGTTGAAGCTCTTGGCCCCATGAAACATCACATGTGAGATTCCCACATTGGTTAACTTGGAGAGAGATGTTCACCTAATAAGGTTAAGGGGCTACTCCCCTTATTGCCATATGGTTTTAAGGTGGAACTTCCTTGGTCTTGGGAAGTGGACTCTCTCTCCTCCTTATGGGTGCGGCCCAGTATCAGACCCAGGCCCACGGTTGGGACCTTTAATATACTATGGGCCAATTAAAAAGGGACCTCACATGTGAGGGAGAGTGTTGAAGCTCTTGGCCCCATGAAACATCACATGTGAGAGTCCCACATTGATTAACTTGGAGAGAGATGTTCACCTAATAAGGTTAAGGGCTACTCCCCTTATTGCCATATGGTTTTAAGGTGGAACCTCATTGGTTTTGGGAAGTGGACTCTATCTCCTCCTTATGGGTGCGGCCCAGGCTCATACTTAACAATTTATCCTGTGGATATTGAAGCAATGGATCAATTTACAATAGTATCTTGTTACTATGGTAATAAGAGGGTTAAAGATTTAAATGTTTGTTTAGGCCTTTTTAGTTAAATAATTATAAACCCTAAACCCTACAATAATAATTAGTTTATTATCAAAAGTCCATATCGAAAGTTTACCTGTTTGTTGCAAAAACTGGACAACACCCTTCTGTCACAAGGCATTTTCTGTACATCTTCTCTAAGCATGTTCAACATGTGGTGAATGGTTTCTCATTTCTCACCTTCAAAACAAGAAAATAACACAAAAATTCAGGCTTTTACCAAAAAACATTAGAAAGTTGAGCTAAATAATTACTTATAGTCCTTTCAATTTATAACATCAGTAAAACATTAATTTGACATAATGATTCCCAACAGACCAAAAGGTTCAGTACGCAAACTCTGCAATATACGTGATCAAATGGTAGGCTTTTTTTAATTTTTCATTGTACTTGATCTTTGAAATGATTTCTTTTTGTCTTCTATAAATCATAATACTTGTTTTTTCACCTAGCTTGTGAATTCAATCCCAACACATAGTAAACAAAAATGAAGACAAGGATTCCGAATTGTAATTACTACACACATAATGTCAACATATCAGCCTAGACGATGCTCTCACATTGCTGTCGCAATCAATCACTGAACTCCAGGTAACGGAAAACCTAATCAAGTACCAACAAGTCAATCCCAACCAAGAAAAAAGGAGAACCATAACATTCCATGTCTTCTTAATCCAAAAAAACCATTCAACATATCATGTGAAATGGTTACAATTTAATGTTACTTAATACAAGGCACGGAGTATGGAATAAGTGGATGGTCTTTGATAAGAACTTGACTCGTTCTTTGTTTCATTTTTCATGTATCATTCCCATTGTCATAGTGAAACATAAGCCTAAGATGTGATTTGCGTATCGATCATCCTTTAACCATATATATCAAACCCAAACTCTCGAAGCTCTCAAGAGTAATGGATATCAAGAGACAAAAACAGGTATACAGTATGACAATATCATAGGTAAAGTAACCTTTTGAATCTTACTAAGCCTTTCAAACCGCATTTCGACAATAAACCCTACGCAAACAAGCTCAATTTCCGAACTTCTTCGCCGAGGTATACATTGTGTCTCCACTCGTAACCTAATTCACACCCAAATAAAATCAAATTAAACCTAAAATATTAAAAAAAAAAAAACTAAAAATTGACCCAAAACCCTAAATCCTAAACCTGGAAAAAGCTCTCACCCCCATGTAATGCATATCTACAATTTGTCCAAAGTCCATCCATAAAAGAGCAGGTAGTGTTATGTGTGGAAACCGAAACCTTGTTGGACTTTGTATCATCACTATTTTCTCCTTCAGCACTGTGTCTGCTAAAATTTTTCCATCAATAATATGGGAGCATTAGTGATTCGGATAGTTTGTTATTCACCACTTGTGAATTCAGCAACTTCATGGGCCTTCTCTAAATGGCTATTCAAACTCTCATACTCAGAATATTAGCAGTCTTTAAAGGGATACATAGTGTCTTTATACTTGCACATGCTTTCATGCTCACCATGTCGAAAATACCTCAAATAGCAACAGCAGCCACGATCAGAGAATTTGCAATGGACATATACAGATTTCAACACATTTTCCAAAGTCCGATTTTGAATTAAAAAATTACATTTGCATAATGGACATAAGTTAATCTTCAAACGGCAGCCCTGTCAGACATCTGAATGCCCATTGCCACATATCCTAATTTCTCCCTTTAAGGGCTCTATATTAAGCAATCCATATCTTAAGTATAATTTATGCTCAAATAATCTGAAAAATAAAATTGTCATACGAACAACTGCCTATTAGTTAATGTTACAAAATTGTCATAAAATTAGAATTCATTGCCTGTTAGTTAATGTACAAAAGTGGTTTAATTTGTAAGCCCATTTAAATGGGCCTAAATTGAAATTCATTCAGTTTTTTTGTCTTGTATTTTATCAATGTTTCCAATACTATGTTGGCTGGGCCTCAATTGGGTCCAAGCCCAACCCTTCTCTCTATACTTGTTCTCATTTCCCATATTTTCTTTCCTCTTTCCTAGTTTCATTTCTTATAGCTTATTAATGGAGTTTAATTAATGGAGTTTAATTAATGGAGTTTAAACTTCATTCATAAAATGTAACATGGAATTCAATTATCTTCCAAGTTTTAAGCCAATTCCATAATATTTTTATGGTCATTAATGTATTAACTTCGATTTTATACAGGGATCTAATGGGTTTAATAACGTTCTATGTGGAAGTCTTATTCAAATCGAATTTTTGTTGATTAAATTTCGGTTTGATTTCAGTTTAGCTTAATTTCGGTTTAGAATCGGGTCATCGATTTTGAGTTTTGGATTAAGTCGACATATTGAATCTAATGACGTCATTTTATATTGAAGTGTTATTCAACTCGAATCTATGTTGATTAAATTTGGTTTGGATATGATTTGGCTTAATTTAGGTTCCGTCAAAAATTAATTTGAGTTAATTTCTTCAAGTTATTTTGAATATCGGGTCAATTTTGGATCGAGTTAGCTATAGTTTAAGAACTTTACCCCAAAAAAGGCTTCGGGGATGCATGTCTTCTGTCTTCCGCAATTTGCATCCGGCACGATACAACAACAATATATCGACAATCTGCAAATGAAATGAACATAATAAACCATTTCACTAAAATCCAGTTCGGCATCAATTGTACTTTTGTATATTTTGTTTTGTAAGAACTATAAACTTATTTGTGTGAGGATCTTCATTTTTTGCCTAAACCACAACAAATTTGTTTTTTAAAACCAAATTGTTGAACACGTTTTTGTTTCCTTTCTCAGAAATGAAAACAAAAAACCACAGACTCCAACAATGCTAGGGTTTATGAATCAACAAACGAACGTTGGAAAGAATGAAATTTACCTCGCCGCTTAACACATTGATTTGAAACTCTAAGAGGAAGATCTCATATGTATTGCTCCACAATTACCCAAGTCTTGCCGTTACTATCAAAGATTTCATTTCCAATTTCTTTTGGCTCCATGACAGCACGTGTATGCAAGAGAAACCTTCCCTAATATGGGAGTTAGATGAAGCTCCAACCTAGAGCTATGAAATTGAGATTGACGCAAATGATGACTACAAAAAGAGGAGACAACAGAAGGAAGAGCAAAGAGCAAATAGCAAGAGAATGTTGGAAAAAAGGAGGGAACTTTATCTTTGAAAATTATGAGGCTTAAGCAGGTGACTAAACTCACGTCCCCTTTAAGGAAACTTGTCCCCAAGTTAAGACAACATAGAACAATATGCTAAGTTAACCATGAATTCTCTCCAGCTTATTTTCAATTTAATTCAGTTCGATTTAGTTTAGTTCAATTTTATAAATTAAGGATTTTTGGAAAAATTGATAAAATCAGGGTTCATGAAATATTTATCAAAATTTTATATTAGGTAGTTGTTCTAAAAAAATAACAATTCATCCTAATAAATATTACATTTTGTTGCCAAATAAAGACGACATACCATCTCACTATCAATTCCATCAATTGCGTAGTTATGCAATTGCGATGGTCAGCCATTTGTCACAGATGGTCAACCGTTCATCACAGATGGTCAGCCGTATGGCGGATCGTCTGTGACAGATGGTCGGACGTATGGCGGATCGTCTGTGACAGATGGTCGGACGTATGGTTGGTCGTCTGCCACAGACGGTTGGAAGATGGCCGACTATACGGCTGACAATCTATCAAAGATGGTCAAATATTTTTTTTCCCGGCGAGGGTCTTCAAGCAAATACGCAAAATTTCTACTTAAATTAGTACTTTATGGTCCGCCGCGTTCGGTATCACTGTGGATTTCAGTGTTTTGGTTTTTTGTATTTGAAAGTCATGTGATATATGTTCTACAATAAATCAAAAATTAACCAAACTTATGGAAAATATGATGATTTTGAAAATTGACAACTAAAAAGTGAAAACCATTTTTTGTGGTTTCTTTTTTTTTGTTTTAAATTTAAAAAAAAAAAACTGAAAACTGAAAATAAAAAACGATAACGAACAACCCCTAGCTTTTAGGTGTTAGTTTCATATTTATTGGATTTTATATATCTTCGATTATAGATCTTATGGACCTGGATTTGGATTTAAAGTTCTAGATGATTCGAGATTTTTGTCTCCATTTTCTAATGTTATATATCAAAAGTTGAATGTTAACAAGTTTTAGTGGTTGTTTGGTTTATGTGAGATGTCAAAATTCTCATGAAATTCCCGTTCATATAAAATAACTTCCTCAATCAAATTCATGGGAATTTAGTTAACGTGTTTGGTTGACATGGGGGAAGTTAATTACCATGGGAATTTCTACTTACCTAAGGTTAGTGACGAGCCACGATTTCAAATTCGGTGGTGCACAATTAAAGTGAAAAAACATAGCAATATTTAAAACATGTGATTGGGACATATCCAAAAGAAGCGGATGTATAAGGTACTACCTGCACTTCACAATGATTATTAAACTTTATCGTTTGATGCTATTCACGAAACTCGCTTTTTACCATTGTTTGTGATTTGTATATAATGAACAATAAGAATATATAACATAAATAGTGTTAAAATGAGGAAAGATTATATTATATGCAAAAATATGAAAAATAAATTACTAAAAAAATTTACAAAATACTTGAGGTAAAATGGAGGAAAGAATAAATAATTAAATAAAAGAAATAAGAAAGAAAAAGGAGAAAATAAGTAAATAAAAGGAATGAGAAAGAGAATGAAAGAACAATCTAAATAAAAGACGATTAAAAAAGAAAAAGAAACAATATAAACTAGAAAAAAATAAGCCAAAAGATAATAACATAAAAGTCACAAATTAATTGTGGTAGGGCAGAGAAAAAGAAAAACAATAAAAAAAGGAATAAGAAAGAAAAAGAACAAAACAATTAAAAAACGGAATGAGAAAGAGAAATGAAAGAACAATTTATAGGCAGAATAGATAAGAAAGAAAGTAGTAAAAACTAGTCAAAGAAATAAAAAAAAGAAGAAGGAACATTATTAAAAGAAACAAACCAAGTAAGTGTTGGTCCAGTGGTAATGGAGACTGGCTTTGGTAGGACAGACTCGTGTTCGAATCCCCGTAACACCCTTGGGAGAGGAATGGAACCTAACCACCCCGAACTTGGCCTCGATCCGGATGTAGCCCGAAGGGTGAACCGGGTGCAAACACCAAAAAAATTATTAAAAGAAATAAAATTGAACTCATAACCCGCATACATATACTCTTAACTTAAAACCAACTATGCTATCATTCTTTTAATATTAGTACACTGTTTAATTTTATTTTTCCCATGAAAAATCCAATTTTTTATAAAAAAAATATGGGGTGCACATGCACCCATGTGCCCCTAGTTGGTTTTGTCAGTGCCTAGGATCCCCTAGGTAAGTAATTTCTCCATTTTGTTTGAAAAGTTGAACTTTTTTGGAATATCATATCTTCCATTTGCCAATTTATTGTCAAGTTAACAACTTAGCCGTCTTCAGATTCATAGGAATTTCTATCTCCATATTATCTCAAGTCAATCAAACAACTACTTAGATTCAAGATATCAGGTTTGGATTTCATGTCTTGTTTTTGTAATCTCAATTTTTGGATGTTTTGTCTCATATGTTGGACTTTGGAGCTGCTCGAAATCCCAATTTTGTTGAACCAAGCTTTGTTGACCTTGATCACCTCTATAATAAACATTATATACATTTCATATATAAAGGGCTTATATTAGTGGCAAGATTTAAATTTGACTAAATGTGGAAAAATGGAAATGAATTTATTTCACAAAACTTAAAAGGTTTTTTTTTATGAGCTTGTTGAAGCGAGAGATCTTAGGAAGCAGCTTCAATGAACCACGATGTTCTTGCGACAAAACTTGATGCAGATTGACTCATTTTAGCAAAGTTTGAGAAAACACTACATGTTCTAATATTCTATACTATGATTTTACCAACCGATCTCAATTTCAGCAAACAACTTCTCAGTTCTAATGATTTTGTGGGTAGAACTTGGAAGCCCTAGAAGTCAAGACTTTGATGTAGATTTCAAAAATTCATTAGACTAGAAATGAAGTTCTCTCTATTTCACATATAATACTATTGCATATAAATGAAGTTCACCTTTGTAAGAACCGCAGGCAACTCACAACTAGTATAATAAAATCTCAAAATAGAAAATAAGAAACCTATAGTGCTATCGTACATGTTCTAGGTTATCTTGTAGTACTTCATTTGTTTGGTGCGTTACATGTGTGTCCCAAAATTGATCTAGATTTTTTGAAAAAAGCAAGTTAAATTATTGAGTTGTAAAACTAACGACTTGTGTATTAATTGGTGCATCACTTGACTATTATACTTTTCAATTATTGGTTATTTTATAGTCTGAGTGTTATGAGTATTAACTAATTTTATAAAATAATTTTAGTTAAAAAATTTATGTTAAAGCTACTCGTTAGTCGATATTGTTAATATTTATTTAAGGGTAATGATATATACAACCCTAAGCATTGTATATAAACATTAAATATATTACCTAAAATAGTATTAAATTGGGAATTTATGCCAAAATGACACGTAAATCGGTGTTATTAATTTATGAAAGTTAATTAAATTTCCTTATTTTTTTTGAGAGGAAAAAAATAAAAATAAAAATAAGGAAATTTGAGTAACTTTCAAATATTAATAACACCGATTTACGTGTCATTTTAGCATAAATTCCCAATTTAATACTATTTTAGGTAATATATTTAATGTTTATATACAATCATTAGGGTTGTATATATCATTACCCTTAAATAAATATTAACAATATCGACTAACGAGTAGCTTTAACATAAATTTTTTAACTAAAATTATTTTATAAAATTAGTTAATACTCATACATAACACTCAGACTAATTTAGGTTCTTATATACAGCTCTAAAGGTTATATTTATCAATTTCCTTTATATAATGCTCAATATTTTCAACTTTACTTTCTTTAGTTTGGTTGCTTTATGGAGCCGAGTGCTGATGAGCCCAATATATCCAGTCCAGTTGTAAAATGTTTAGAACTTGTGATAAGGGACAAGTTGAATTTGGGCTCCAGCTTTCAAACGAAAAGACATTTCTGGCTCAAGAGATAGTCCACCCAACTGACCCAAGAAATTTAATTTTGGAGAATTGCAATTTGCAAATCGATGACCTTAAACAAAGTATTGATTTATTAATTGAAGATTTATTTTTGCTATTTGCTTTTTTTATATTCTACACGAAATATGACTACATGAGGTGCATGATGCTTTCAAAAGAACATCTAGTTCGAGTTTAAGCATATACAGTTCGATATAAGAGAGCGTTTTTTTCATCTTCATTCAAGAAAGAACTCAAAAGCCTTAGCAAAAGCACATATTAGTATGATAAAAGAACATGTAGGTTAACTGAAAAACAAAACATTAAACGGGAGCATACTCTTGTTCTCTAGGGAGAGATGATAAACATAAATTGGGCGTATGTGGGCCAGACATATATCTTGTGTATGTGTTACTACTAAAATATACTTATATTATTATTATAAAAATTACAAACTTACAATCGTTTGAATCTGTTTTTTTAACGATATCTGAATTTTCATAATACATAGACGACTGAAATATGATATTTCTAATTGAATTTTATTACTTGGTAGGTATGCAAATATAACATTATTTTCTACAAAACAAATTAAATAAATGAAAACAACAGGAAAATTTACTAGAAACCAATAGTAGAACAATGGTGAAGATGTATAAGATAAAGCTAAATATATGAATAATCTGAAGAAAAAATTACAATCCTTTTTTTAAAAGATCTTAATTAAAGGATTCATACATATTAAAAAAAAGAAAGCTTCACAATAAACACATATTTTAAATAAAGATAAAGAACAAATCATTAAGAACAAAATTATCTGTCGGAACATTGTAACTTTGTAATATTTTTAGTAATAAGACATACATTTTAGTAGTATCACATACATAAGGTATATCTGTATATGTCTGGCCTACATACACCCAGTGTATGTTGTGTAGTCTTTGCAGTTCTCTGGGATCGTTTGGAGCCCTTCAAATCATCAAATGTGAAGAAAATAAAATTTTAGGCTATGTTCTTTTGGACTGGATTAATTTAAAATCAATTCAGTTCAACTTAGCTCCATTAATTTTAGTTGAGTTCAATAAGTTCACTTCAGCTCCATTCAGTCTAAACAACGGGAGCCTTACCGTATACCTACGCATGCAAGGGAAATTGTATTATTACCCTTTTCTCGGATGTGAGTTTGTTCTTAACAAGGAAAATCCAAGTAACCAAATAACAATCAGAGGAAGGAAATGAAGAAAGGACCCAATTAGAGGGGTAACATGGGAATAGGGAAAATTTCCAAGACAACACATAGAAAACGTATGTATTGACTATTGAGCACTCATATTGGAGTTCCTCTTACACTATTTTGAGATACTTCTATGATATCCACGAACAGATAGCAAACGTAAAGCATAATCATGAAAATACGCAACTTTTATGTCATGCAAAAAACTCATAGGAGTAGAACTTCACAAAAACAATAATGACAGAAGCAAAAAGGTAACGAAATGAGTTTTGTTTTCATAGAAAGGACATGATCGAGAAATGAGGAAGTCAGTGACTGACATATCGGAGTGATCTAAGCGAGCGTATTCATTATAATATGACTAATTTTGCTTTTTTAAAGTCTTTCTCGTTGTTCAAATTTTGTCCTTTATTTAAGTTTTTCAAATGAGTAAAATGTAAGAAAAGGTGATAAAGGTGTAAACTCTAAAGATATCATATGTATACGAAAAGTGGCGCATATATAAGCTTTTGTTTTTGTGTATCATGCTCATCATGAAGGCAAGATGAGAGTCGGGACTAATGGGAACTATCGGGTGTGTAATTATATAGGAACTGTTGGGTGTGATTTTATATAAGTGTAATTATATAGGAACTATTGGGCGTGATTTTGCTCGCTCTATTGTCATCTTAAAGTAATTTTTTCAGAAATATAATTATCAACTTTATTGATACATAACCAAGTATATCACTGGACGTGTCCTTGGCAACAATAGAACGTTAAAGTTGAAGTTTAATCGGAACAGAGTGAGTAATTCGAAAAATGAAGTATATTAGATCATATGCACCAAAAGATATGGATTAAATTCATTGCTGAAATCCAAAACTATAAAAGCATGATATCTGTACCATAACTAAGATCACCCAAGGCAAAAAAAAAATGCAAAAAAATGCAAAAAAAGAAGATAAAAAAGTTACATAAGTGAGAACAAACAATTGATAAACAAAAGTTACAGTCTTTAACCTAAAAGAACCAAAAAAAAAAGGACAACAAAAAACTAGAGTTACATGATCAGCGAAAATATGAGGTGGTAAATATGCAATTGATTCTCTCTCCACTAAATGTTTTTAATTATTGCAGAATGAGGTCAGAGAGCAATGTTATATCAATTAATCTAAGTAACTTGATTTTCCATTGGAGTACTATTTTGTTTTGTTGTTGCAGTTAAAAGAAAATCATTGATATTGTAGGGTTTTATTATTTAATTTAAAAGTGGAGTAGAGCAGAATGTTTGTTGGATTTGATGAGCAAGTTCTTCAGCACTGAGTTGGCATTCAATTCCAATCTGCAAAAGGAAACAAAAAAGAAATGCACACATGCATTCACTCAGTTATTTTACTGTGTGTAACATTAAATTGACGATCAGTAGCTCTATTTTTGTACGAAAATAAAAGAAAATAAGTAGAAATTTTTTTTACCGTCAATGACTCAAATACTCTTCTTTATGGCGTCAATATATATATATATATATATATATATATATATATATATATATATTTCATTCACTTAGTATATAACACGATTAAAAGTATGTGTCAAATAGTTTAGTTGCATGTAAACAAAACGAAGGAAGTAATAAGTGGAGCTAAATTTACCAGGTTCAAAGACCTTTGAGACTTTTGTAAAACTAAAAATGATATAATAATGAAAAGGAATGATTGGCAAAGAACTACAAAATTAATTAAATCATTTTATTAACTCTATGTTTTGAACTTATTTTACAAATTTCACTTCAATTTGATTTATTCTAAAAGGATGGGGACTTAAACAAGTTTAAATGCTCATGGGGAGGGAGACGGATGTTTGACGATATCGTGAAATATACTTCCTATGATCCTATACTTTTTAATAAATACCACACTTTTCATTTCAAAATTTATATTGTGAATGTTAATCATAAAAAAAGGTATTAAACTTAATTAGAAGGCGGAGGGAGTAATCTAATGGCACAGAAAAGTGAAGAAAAGAGTGAGAGTTTCACCCCTTTCTATCCATCCCTCAATTATAGTTCTCGCATCATTTGAAACACTTAATCCTAGATATAATTGATAATATCTCACGTACATGTTTGTATGGTGACATAAACATATGGAGAATGAAAGATAGAGAAGATAGGGAATTTTGAATTCATGCATATTGGTCTAATATATACTCCATTATGGCACTACAAGTGGCTTATTTCATTTTGCGCTATTATCACTAAATCTTATTGGTTTCTTTTCCTATGCAGTAGTGCATACTTTTTAAATTAACCTTCTTTATAGTGACATAAACAACTTGGGTAGATATACAATCATTAAATACATTTTTAAAATTAGTATCAAGTTGAAAATATATGTCCAAATCACGCGTCAATTGAAGCTAATAATATTTGAATGTTACTTAAATATTCTTTTTTAGACTCTTAAATTAAGCACAAAGAGTTGTATTTTACAGAAAAGATTCTCTACTTTTTGAATAGTCTAAAATGATCTACATTTCCAAAAATAATTTCTTAAACTAATTACAAAAATCAAGAGAGTAATTTAAATTGTTACACCAACTCCAATTTCTCTTAGTGTGTCTAACTATTTAACTAGATCATTATGCCTTAGAAAATGCACTAAAAAGTGTATAGCATGCAAGGAAAATGTACACCATAATCTAAGCTTTTTATTGTACCTTGATGGTAAAGGAGTTAAGCATAATGTCTTCAATAGTAATAATGTTGATATCAAGAATCTCAAGAGAGAGATCTTCAAGGGTTGAAATAATCTTCACAACTTGTCCTGGAATTCGAGGAGAAACCGTCTTGAGGAGGAGATTAGGGCCGGAGAACTTGACTTCTACCTCAGCTACCGGAGATCGCGAGTTAGCTATGAGTTCATTAGCAAAAATATCATGAAGGGAAGAGCTTGAAGAAGAAGGCGAAAGGTCGATCGGAGAACCCATTGTAGAAGGGATGTTTAACCTTGGCCTATAAGGGCTACTTGGTTGAGGGGTTCTTGGACTAATGGGTAGGTTTAGTCTAGGACTTAATGGTGGTTTTCTAGGGCTAAGTACTTGCGGTGAAGGTCTTGGACTTGAAACAATTCTAGGACTAAGTACCTCACTATAAACTTTTCTTTGCTTCTTGGCTTCAAGTGATTGAAGAAGTTGTTGCAACTCATTGATGTAATCCACAACTCCGCCTATTATTGATGCTTGATCACCCTAGTTGTAAGAAAAACATGTTAATTAGAGAAAAAATTAATGACTAATTGAAAAGATAAACATCCATGACAATTATTACTAGAAGTGTTTTCAAATATATATATTTTTCGGTATATAGAAAGACATGAATACAAAACGAGAACTGGTTCCAAAACTTCCGATAATCAACTGAATTATCCTTCACGTGTTTTTCAAATGTAAGTGTCTAGGAACCGAAAAATGGTAAAATATGGCCCACCATGTACCACATTGGTTGAGTATAAACTAGAGACGTACCATCCATAAATTGTAATAGTTGAATTACTATAGAGTATCATAGGAAACAGGCAAACATTATGTTAGAAGGACAAATATTTAGCATTGGATGTTTTTCATCCAGAATCTACATAAATTAATGGTACTTTAGGTTATAAATAGCAATTAAAATAAATGCATGTTTACATGTCATTAGTCAGGTGCAAATTGCAATGGATAGAATAGAAAAATAACCAGTGTATGGAGCCATAGGGAAGAGTGAGAAGTCTCAATAAGCTTAGCTTGTTGTGTAATTAAGAAGCTATAGAATTAACAAATTGCAAAAGTACTAATCATCAATGATACCACCGTACCACCACTAGTGCCAGTTTGAAGTGTAAGAAGAATTTTAATTGTACGTAGTCTTACTCTAATAAACTATAAACAAAAAAAGTTTATTTACTAAGGGTATGTTTAGCAATAGTTATAACGTTCAAAAGTTTGGCCATGTCAAACTCTACTAAAATTTTGAAAATTGTATGGTGTTTAGGAAAAATTAAAAGAATCCGTTTTTGAATAAACATAGATTTCCGAGAAACTTTTGAACGTATAAACATAGTTCACTTTTTAGTTGTCAGTGGTAAATTTAGCTAGCTACCAGTACCAGGTGCCGTAACAGTTAGTTTTGCCGAACAAGCCCTAAGAGCGAAACAAAGAAAACTATAAACTTACTCTCTTAACATAGAAGCAAGGCATGAGAGAACGCAAGACAGAAAGATGCTCATTCATTTGCTTCCTACGGTTCCTTTCCACAGTTATATGAGATATCTTACTACCATCTCCTCCTCCTTGTTCACTTTCCCTTTCTTCTGAAATTACAATCTTAGCCCTCTTACTCTTAGGTTGTTCATTATCATCTAGCTCAGCTTCAAGTGCATCAAGCTCAGTCTCAGACATGTCTTGGAACATTAAACCTTTCCTTGTTGCATCTTCATGATCAGCACTCCCGGAAGTTGTCGTCGTCGCCGCCTCTTTTAAACCCTCTAAGGCATCAAAGATGCTAAAGAGATCCTCCGGTGACGTCGGGAGACCCGAAAAACATGGATCTCCCAATTCTTGATCTTCAAAGAAACTTGAAATGCTATCACCCATTTTCTTCTTCTAGGGTTTTTTTTTTTGATTATCCTTCCCTTTGATATTGTTAAGTAATGAGACACCTATGAAATCTAAAGAGAAAGAGAAAGAGAGAAAATGGGTAATAGTGAAGAAGATGAAATGAGAAAGAACATGTGTATTCTCACAAATGGGGGAAGAAAGACAAGATATGCTATTAGTAGTAATGGCATAGAGGACATTTTTGGGTCCACGCGATTTGCTTTCCCATCTTTCTTTTACCTCTTTCTTTTTTCTTTTTTGGGGGTTTTCATGATTTACTAATGGGAGGATGCATGGAGTAACTTTTTATTGAGTTGGCAAAGATTTAATAGCATACTAGTATTAGTTTCGGATGATGCTCGGAGTTTTTAGTTATAATTAATGTCATTTAGTGTGAAAGTATCATAAAAAAGTCACATCATTTATACAACTTAACTCTTGGTTTTCATTTATATATCATCATTTTTTTTATAGAAACATCAATAATAGTATGGTAGAGTGATGGTTGGAGTTATTTCTTTCATAGTAGAGGTTGTGGATTCGAATCTTCACTTTAATAGACAATTTTTTTTTAAATATACGAGAAAAATATTGGATAGAATGCTATTCAAAGATGGATTATGACAAGTAACAGGTCAAAAATCTTGTCAACGTTTTTTAGTATATATATAGATTAAAAATTTATAATTTGGCAAGGTTAAACTATGCACTCACGTAGGATTCTATATATAATCATTTATCATCTTTAACTGAAAATATTTAAAATTATATATGCATTATATATAAATCATTCTATGATCTTGCCTTTTGGACTTAATATTCAACATTTTAGTTCAAGTCGGTTTATTTGCTTTTAGTTCATCAGTTCATTTCAGACGAAATAAGTTCAGATTCAATTCAGTTCAGTTCATGAAATCTTAGGTCCTCTATGTTTTTCAGGTTTGTTAGAGGGATAGATTGCCACGTGGAGCAATGGTTGTAAAGGCTTAGTGTACATAAGATCAGATTGTTATCCAAAAGAAAAAATATAAAAAGGATTTATTACATATAACTATCTTTTTGTCTCCTTGTTTTACAGCGAAATCAGGTTTAATAATTTCTAATTTGGCCTAATCATCTTTGATAAATGAAGTATATTGAGTAAAACCACAATGATATATATAGGGATGATTATATCCAATGCATGTGACTGATGTGAGTACGAACCACACGCAAAATCCTTTGTCATGTTCTTGGAAAAGTATAATATAAGAGCACTTTAATTGATAGATTATTCAGCATTCTTAACATTGTAATCCCCATTCTTGTGTTATTTTACAAGCGATCTGCCGATCTCTAATAACATGTGAAAAAGTGAATACATGATGAAAAAAAGCTACTTAAAAATGGATTTGTAACAAATAACAATTAATGGTAAACTTTGGTAATTATTTACGAAACAAAGAAGTACTCTATATAGAAGTATTTATCTTTCAATTAAAGTAATAGTATAACTTAAATCTTTAGTGTATTGTTTATAGAAAGAGTTAATGTCAAAAGCGACAATAAAATAGTATAGAAAAAGTCAACTGTATAACTATCTTATAATAGAAAGGATACTATACGATGAAAAAGACAATTAATAGGCTAACAAGACATGTTAATATTGTTTGCATTAATAAAAACAAAGAGAAAGCTAGGGCTTAAGTTGAGAATGGCAAAAATGTCAAAACATTGGATAAGCTGTTGTTTATACACATTTTTGGGAATCTTTTAATAAAGCAAAATAAGAGAGAGAAAGGTGAGAAGTGATGGTGAAGAGATGATACACATACACTCAATGTATGTGGGCCACACATACACTGGGTGTATGTGTTACTACTAAAATCTATATTGTTACTTAAAAATTGCAAACTTAAAATTGTTTGAACTTATTTTGTTAATTAACGATATTTGAATTTACATAATACATTGACGATTGAAATACTACATTTTGAATTGGATTTTATTACATGAAATGGATGAGAATATAACGTTATTTTTCTACAAACAAATGAAATAATTGAAAACGACAAAAAAATTTAGTAGAAATCAATAGTAGTAAATGATGAAGATGAACAATATGAAGCTAATATACGTAGGGCTGTGCACAGGTCCAGAACCGGACCGGAACCGGTTGGACCTGTAGACCGGAATTTTCAATTTCGGTGGACCGAGGACCGGACCGGAAAATTCAGGTCCGGTCCAGGTCCAGACCGAAAATTCAGGTCCGGTCCAGGTCTGGACCTATTTAGACCTATTTTGTGATTTTTTCATATTTTTTCTTTAAAATCTTTTATTTTCTTTTCCGAAGTTTTCGACATGCTTCATGAATATGAGCATATTACCGGTATATATCTAATATCATAAAGTACGATGTAGACACAAAAAGACAAATCATATTCACATCTTGCAAATTTGTACTAAAATTTTTATATTTAACGAATTCTTGTTTGATTTTTTAGATATATGTGTACAATAACCTCTAAACGAAAACCTATATCTTAAATTTATTAATGCAATGTAACATTACAACCATTAAATTCGTCATAAAGATTTTAAATATAATAAAATAGATTATTTCAGGTCTTCAGGTCTGACCCGGTTTTTTGAGGTCTTGGACCGGACCGGACTTGAAACCCGGAATCTCAATATTTTGCGGACCGAAGACCGGACCGGTCTAAAATCAGGTCTGGACCGAATTTTGCACAGCCCTAAATATATGAATAAATCTGGAAAAAAATTACAATTCTTTTTTTTAGTTTTAAACAAATGATTCTTACAAATCTAAACAAAGAAATCTTCATAAAACAGATCTTTTAAACAAAGATAAAGCAAAAATCATTAAAAATAAATTATTTGTCGAAATATTGTAAAATTTTAATTTTTTAGTAACAATATATATTTTAATAGTAACACATATACCTAGTGTATATGGAGCCCACATACAGTGAGTGTATGTGTAGCCTTTGGGAGTGATGGTGGGAAGTAGAAGACCATAAATGATGAATGTGACAAGATATCCTTTTTACGTTATTAGGGTATGCAATGAATCAATAATGATTTCAACGGTCGGCCTTCAATTTGAACGTCTTTGCCTGTTGTCAGCTTATCTACCACATGCAGTCTTTTTGGGGAACGAACTGAAAACTATGCTAACACTGCTCACTGTAACTGTTGAGAAAAGTTACTGATCTCTACTTCGTTCATCAAAGGTTACTCCATCTAGAAACAAGCTATATTACAGAGGGCGTAATTAATATCGTCCATTATAGTACTAGTGTGAAAGTCTAATTAATTTGTGTATGATTGGTGATGTTGAACAGTTTTGGGTATGTCGAGATGTTTAGATGGTTTTGGGAGAAATTTAGAAGTCGTGGTATGTAGGTTTGTGATTTGAACATACAGAAGGAAGATGTGATAGGCGGGTGACATGCCCGTGTTCAGTGGCGGATCTAAGATTTTCCAGATGGTGGGTCACCATCAATTGCCGATTACATATTGGAATCAAATTGTTTTATCAAAAGTATTCTTTAACAAATTTTATTCCAAAAGTAAAAAAAATATCATAGTACAACTAAATAAAACTTGAAAATACAATCAAATAGTGCTACAAAATACAAAAAAAATATCCAAGTAGTACTACTAAGTACAACCAAATAGCACGAAAAAGTTTGATTTAAAGCTCACTAAGACGGTAAGACCCTTCAATTAATCAATTCTCATAAAAGAAAGATGTCCAAGTAGTACTACATTTAACCAATTCTCAAAAAAGAAAAATAAAACCCTAATATGTAAATTCAAATAATTATACCAATAATTTCGAGTAATTTAGAGCAACATCTATAATCTAATTTCGAGTAATTTAGAGCAAAAGCTAATAACTTATAATTACAATAAATTACAATCTCACAGGCCAAAAAAAGTCATAGTGACAAGATATGAGATCCAAATTACAAGTGATCTTTCCAATTACGGAGTAGTTAATCTTGAAAAAAATTATTAGAGATTATTATATTTGTATTGGGTTTATATTTGTGGGCTTGGCATTAACTTAAATACACTACAATAAAGCTGTAGCATAGCAACGTGGCTTTACCCATTTAATAATAGCTTGTAATAAACTTCACTTGTGGGAATTGTAAAGTAAGGTTATCTGTTTATTCACTTGTGGGCTTTCTTCTTCCTTCGCACTTCGCAGACTGCAACTGCCATCACCATTGAAAGCAGAGGAGATAAGCTGGGAAAAGGGAAGTGAGCGTTTATTGATTTTTGAGATTTTTTTTTTTTAAAAATTTCCCTGGTGCACAGGGTGTTATACATCAGCTCCGCCGCTGCCCGTGTTGTGCATAACACGAGCATGTCACTTGCAACATATTCGTATTGGCCTTTTAGCTAGGTTGTTAACTTCGAGAAGAGCTATCAAATTGTGAACTCATTCAAATTGGTTTGTTTGTAATGTTAATTACCGTCGTTATGCCTCTATAGGTGTTTATTATGCAAGTCCGGATGTGCTATTATGTGAGATATTTAGGAGAGTTAAACACGTTTTGGCTTGGAATTGATACTCTGTGAGATAATAGAGAGGCTCGTATTGGTAGTTTTTACTTCGGACTTGGGGTTTTGGTGCATAATTTTCGTGTGTTTGTTTGCACTTCAATCAGGTTTGTTTGCACAATTTGTGATATTCGATCCTAGCAAGTGGTATTCGAGCTAGGTTTGTATTTGGCTAAGTGTTTCGACAAGCATGACAAAACATGCAAGAGTAAGGATCAATCATTTTGTTGGTAACGATTTTGAATTCGGGGAGATGCAAAACGAATCGAATGTGTATTTGAATAATCTCTATTTATCTCCCAATTACAAGAATCACGTTGAGATGAAGGAAGAAGGGTAGGGGAGAGGGATGGTTGCTCATGAGTGAAAAAGCAGTAGAGGGAGAGGGATGTTATTCATGAGTGATGATACATGATATTTTAATTTCCATTAATCTTTTGTAAGATTTTTTGTTTTTGTTTTTAGCTTTTTGTTTTTAAATCACTATTGGTAATATACTCTCTAATAGTATTTATTACTCTTTTTTATATATTTAAGTTATTTCACTATTTGCACTCATTTGGGATTACAATTACACCCTCTAAAAACCAAAATAGCTAAAAGTTAACGATTATTTTCAGAAGTACGAAAAATATGTATACAATTTACTAGAGAAATTACAACGTAGTGTCTCCAAATCCTTACATATTAATCTTTTTCACGAGGTACACATCGCGTGCATATATGGCTAGTATGCTAATAAAAAGGCCACAGACCTTATGAAATAAGTGTCGAAATCACACAATTATTAATTATATTTTATCTCTAATTGTTAAAGTGAAGATCAAAGCTCACATATGATCATGATCTAGAAGAATGATCATATTTGATCATAGTTTGAAGCTAAGAACATAACAAACAGAAACTGAGATAGAGAGAAAGAAAGAGAGATTTTATTATTGCTTGAATTGAATGAAGTATGTAGGTATTACATCCTATATATAGCTAGCTTGAATATAACTAATAAGAAGCTAAGTAACTGATTCTCTTATGCTTACATAACAGAATATAGGAGGAACAAATCTAGTGTGATAGAGCACATACAATAAGAGGTGGAGCTACATGAACAAAGCTAAGTTGACTTGTTGACTGTTTCAATAGTCTCAACATCCCCCCTCCAACTAGGCATGGGATACATGCCTAGTTTGGAAAGCAAATTAGAATGTTGGGGAGATGGAAGAACCTTGGTGAAAACATCTGCTAATTGAGAGTGTGTAGGTAAGTAGGCAAGCTGAATGAGACCCTCCAAAACTTTATCTCTGGTGAAGTGAACATCAATCTCTATATGTTTAGTGCGTTCATGATGAATGGGGTTTTTAGCTATGTGAATAGCACTTTGGTTATCACAATACAAAGTGATAGGAGTGAGAGAAGTAACACCCAACTCTTCAAGCAACCTAACCATCCAAGTGATCTCTGAAGAGGCTGCAGTCATAGCTCTATATTCTGCTTCAGAGGAGCTTTTAGAGATAACATGTTGCTTTTTAGACTTCCAGCTGATGGGAGATTGACCGAGCAACATTAAGTAGCCGGAAATAGATCTTCTACTATCGAAACAAGAGCCCAAATCAGAATCTGAGAATACTTGTAGGGTAAGTTGGTCAGTAGCTTTGAGTAGAATACCTTGTCCTGCTGTTGCAGCAACATACCTCAGAGTATGTTGAAGAGCTTCAAAATGAGGTGTTCTTGGAGTTTGAAGAAATTGGCTTAAATGTTGTACTGTAAAAGCCAGATCAGGTCTAGTGTGTGTGGGAAAATTGAGCTTACCAACAATACACCTGTAGAGAGTAGGATCTTCAAGAAGAGAACCTTCGCTAGCTGAGAGTTTGAGATGGATAGGGAGAGGTGTAACAGCAGTTTTAGAAGAATGAGGTGGATGAGATTGGAGTAACTCTCTAGTATACTTTTTCTGAGAGAGACAAATACCATCAGGAAGATAGCCAACTTCCAAGCCAAAAAAAAAACTTAAAACTCCCAAATCTTTGATGCTGAATGTAAGATCAAGATGAGCTTTCAAATGATTAATACATTGTGTATCATTGCCAGTGACAATGATGTCATCCACATAAACAGCTACTATAGTGAGAAAGGTAGAAGAGGATTTAAGAAATAGGGAATAGTCACTCTTAGATTGTACAAATTCCAAGTGAAGCAACTCAGCTACTAGTTTGGCAAACCACTGTCTAGAGGCCTGCTTTAACCCATAAAGAGATTTGAGAAGTCTACACACTTTATTGGCAGGATTAGGAACACCATCAGGAACCAGCATATAGACTTCCTCCACAAGATCACCATGGAGGAAGGCATTATTAACATCTAGCTGAAAAAGCTGCCAATCTCTGTCTGCTGCAACAGCTAGGATGCATCTAACAATTGCCATCTTAACAACAGGACTAAAGGTCTCCAAATTGCTGTGTGTACCCCTTATCTACAAGTCTAGCTTTGAACCTTTCAACACTGCCATCAGCTTTTAATTTAACCTTAAAAACCCATTTACAACCAATAGGTTTTTTATGAGAAGGAAGATCAACCAAAGTCCAAGTGTGATTCTGTTCAAGAGCTGTGATCTCCTTTTGCATAGCCTCAACCTATCTTGGATCTTGAGAAGCTTGTTTATAAGTGGTTGGTTCAACAAAAGAAAGAGAAGTAGAGATAAAAGTTTTAGTAGGAAAAAGAGAGTAGCTAATGAGGTTGCACCAATGTGTTGTTTTCTTGTAAAAAAAAGCTTTTAGGTAAGAAGGGGTTTTTGGAACTCTAGATGATTGTCTGAGTGGAGGTGATAAAACAGTTTGGTTAGGAGTGTGAGAAGGTGTAGAGATGGCAGTATCATGAGAAGGAGAAGAAAGAAAAGAAATGGGAGAAGTAGGTGGTGAAGTAGAAGAAAGAGTGAAATCTGAGGTGGTGGTGAGAGTAGGAGTAGAAGGTTGAGAAAATATTTCAGGAACAGAAGTAAAATCAACAAAACGAGTAATATTGGTGGCAATAGGAAGGAAGAATTGAAAAGAGGGAGTGGGAGTGTTATAATGAAAAGGAAAATGTTGTTCCTGAAATACAACATCTCTTGAAACTGTAATTTTGAGAGTAGATAGATTAAGTACTTTGTAGGCTTTTTGGCCAGGGGAGTAGCCAATAAAAACATGTGATTCTGATCTTGGATCAAACTTGGTTCTACCTTGTTTCAAGGTAGAAAAAAAACACAAACATCCAAACACTCTTAAGTGTTCCAAAGAATGAGATACTCCAAATAACTTTTCATAGGGACTGATGTGTTGTAAAACTGATAGAGGCATTCTGTTGATCAAATGAGCAGCACATTCTACACACTCACCCCAAACTGAATAGGAAGCTTAGACTGAAAATAGAGAGCCCTTGCTGTTTCTAAGAGATGTCTATGCTTTCTCTCAACAACTCCATTCTGATGGGGTGTATCTGCACAACTCCTGTGATGTTCAATCCCTTTTTGTAAATAGAGGTGTTTCATAGAACCTTCACACAACTCTTTAGCATTATTAGTTCTCACACACTGAACAGAAGCATGAAATTGAGTGTCTATATATGCAACAAAATTAGTAAAAACTGAGACTGCATCTGATTTGAGGGAAAGAAAATATATCCAAGTCATTCTAGTAAAATCATCTACTATTGTTAAGAACATTTTACACTTAGAATGTGTAAATTCTTTGTATGGACCCCATATGTCAAGGTGTAAAAGCTGAAAAGGTCTTAGTGTTTTTATTGAACTAGTAGGAAAAGAAAATCTAGTTTTTTTTTTCCATAGGACAAATTTGACAAAAACTACTAGAGGAGCAAGCTTGTATCTCATCTTGAGAGAGTATAGTAGTCAAATGAGAAAAAGGAATATGTCCCATCCTGAGATGCCATAGCTTGGCTTTAGTTGAGCTTGAAGCAGTAGCAGCTGCAAGAGAGTGCCTAGAACTTGAAGGAGAAGCTTGTAGATGTTGCACTAGAGAGGGTTTTGCATAGTAGAGACCATTGGACATCCTACCAAGAAGCTGTGGGGGCAAAGTTGGCCTCTGAAGAACACATGTGTCATTAGTAAAACACAGCAGTACAATTAAGATCTTGACAAATCTTTGGAGTTGAAATCAAGTTAAACTTAAATTCAGGGACATATAAGACATCTTTCAATATAATCCCATGTGTAAGTATAATATCCCCAACTTCAGTGACTGAAACCTTATTTTCATTTGGAATGGTAATATAGTTATCATGTGAAATAGAATGGTGTGAAGTAAACATTGTCAAATCATAACATATATGATCTGTAGCCCCACTATCAACTATCCAACCATCATTCATAGCTGTAAGTAAACAGAATTTACCTGCCACATGAGCAGATGAGTTTCTGTAATCAGTATTAGCATCCTTAGGATCTGATTTGTTGATTAAATCCATGATTTTCTTGTATTGAACAGGAGTGAGCATTTGAGCAGAGGTATCCGATTCATTTTCATCATCATGAGTGACAGCAGCAGCTTTCTTGCCTTTGAAACCTTTGTAGGAGTTGTCAAACTTGAAATTTTCAGGAAAACCATGTAGCCTATAACATCTCTCCATGCTATGGCCTGACATTTTACAATGATCACAGTAGTAGTTGATCCTTCTTTTCTGTTCTCCATTTGAAGAAGGTTTGGAATATGTAAACTGTCTAGGATGTCTATCATCATGGAATCTCCTTTTCTGAAAAGCTAAAGCTGTAGGATCTTCAAAATGAGCTGATGGATTACTTGTTCTGAACAAGGATTTATGTTTTTCTTCCTGTACTAGTAATCTGTATGCATGTGAAATTGGAGGGAGAGGATTTAACATTAGAATACTACCTCTCACTACCTCATAACCTTCACTGAGTTTCATGAGAAATTTGATCAATCTTCTATCTTGCTGTGATTTCAATAGCTTTTGAGTAATTGTACAAGTACAATTAGCACAAGCACAGATAGGTAGAGGATCTAAAGCATCTAGCTCATCCCATATCATCTTGATCTTTGTGAAAGATGATGAAACACTATCATCTCCTTGTTCTGTTTCATCTAGACTTTGCTGTAAAGAATAAAGAAGTGTTCCAGAGGATTGTCCAAACCTTTCTTCTAGGTTTAGCCAAATTTCTCTTGCTGAATTGAAGTACAACACACTTCGAGCCATATTCGGATCAAGAACACCTGAAATCCAACTGATCATCATGCTGTCACACCTATTTCAGGCTTTGTATGTTGCATCTGTAGCTACAGGTTTTGTGAGTGTTCCATCTACAAAACCTAGTTTGTTTTTAGCTGATAAGCTAATTAATATAGATCTCTTCCAATCATTGTATCCTGTTCCATCAAACTGAAGAGAAACAAGCTTCATGCCAGGATTATCAGAAGGATGAATGTAATAAGGTGATGTAGGATCTTGACTAGGATCAGAATTTGAGTTTGAAGCCATTTTCAGAGTGTTTTGTCAATTGATCAAACACTTGTTGAACAAAAGGAATCAAAAATGAGTGAATAGCTAAAACAAGAAGATTAGCTAGGATATTTTGAAAAGAAGAACTGTAGAAATGATCAAAGAAATGAAGCACAAAATGTGATTGTATCTAGATACCAGATTTTGAGATGATCAATCAATCAATGTTGATAAACTTTGAATAGAAATGAATGAAGGAATAACTGAAGAACTGAATGAAGGAAAAAATGCTCAAACAATCAAGTTTTGAAGAGAAATAGAACAATTGAAGTAGAATTGTAATCAAAGAAAAGAAGAACTGAAAGGATATTGTGATCAGATTTTGAAACTGAAGATTATCAGATGTTCGAGCAGAAGAGAAGTGAATCTTTACCACAGTAATGCTCTGATACCATGTTAAAGTGAAGATCAAATCTCACATATGATCATGATCTAGAAGAATGATCATATGTGATCATAGTTTGAAGCTAAGAACATAACAAACACAAACTGAGATAGAGAGAAAGAAAGAGAGATTTTATTATTGCTTGAATTGAATGAAGTATGTAGGTATTACATCCTATATATAGCTAGCTTGAATATAACTAACAAGAAGCTAAGTAACTGATTCTGTTATGCTTACATAACAGAATATAGGAGGAACAAATCTAGTGTGATAGAGCACATACAATAAGAGGTGGAGCTACATGAACAAAGCTAAGTTGACTTGTTGACTGTTTCAATATTCTCAACACTAATGGAATCATTACGCACGATGTAGATGTGCCTCTCTCCTAAATACATTCATGGTCAGTTCGAGGACATGTCAAAATTGTTAAACTTATAATGTAAGAGCTAGACATCAATTGTCTTGAAGCTAAAAGTTTTTTGCGGCTTGCTTTAGAAGGTCAAATACATTCATGGAAATTTTTTATGACTATTTTTGTTCTAGTTAGCGATTTTTTTTGGGACCTAAACTCGGTTGATGACCTTATAGTCCGTCCAAAGCCTCGTCACATTACTCACAAAAAGCTATCGCGGGACTTCCGTCCACCACCTCCTTTAACCTTCGCAAAACAGCTGTATCTGACCCGCGCTAAACTCATCGGGCTACCACATGAATTGATATTTTGTAAGTAATAATTTTTGGTGAAACTAATGGGTCAGACCGTCTAACCCAATGTTTATGGTCAGACGGGCTGAGCCCAGTAAAAACGAAACAAAAACCCTCACTCCAGAGACCATTTCTCACTTTCCTACTCTCTCTCTCTCTCTCTTTCCTTTGCAAAAATGTTCGGAGCATCTTCTCTCTCATTCGAAACCCCTTCTTCAACCTCCTTCTTCGGAACTCCATCTTCAACACCTTCATTCAGAGCTCCATCTTCATCTCCCTCATTCGCCTCTGTATTCGGAACTCCTTCTTCAACACCAACATTCGGTGCATCAACGTCGTCATTCGGTGCAGCAATGCCGTCATCAACACCAGCATTCGGTGCAGCAACGCCAGCATTCGGAACTCCGTCATCGCCGTTTCTCGGATCTTCTCTCTTCGCTACACCTTCACATTCGCGCAAAACACTCGACGACAACAACAACAACAACAGCAAATAACGCCGTTTCAGCAGTCAAATGCATTACAATGTAATAGGTTGCTTGTCAGGTTTTCAAGTAGATAGTTTAGGTTTTCAGTTGGTGCTTTCTTAGGGTTTTAGTTAGTTTTGTTGTTATTTTCAGTTGGTGCTTAATATGTTTCAGGTGCTCTAATTTTCCTTTCAGTTATATGTTTCAGTTAGTTCCTTTTTTTCTTTCAGTTGGTTCTTTTATTCTTTCATTTGGTTGTTAGTGAGGCTGATCCGACCATTTCCATTGTGTCAGACCAGTCTAACACAATACCTTCTCTAATTTTTAACCAAGTTGTGTTAAGAGAAATTTAATGCATATATTCCCTTTTGTCCTTTGAAACCAGAAGTGAAGCAATTGAACAGTAATGTGAGTGTAGAAGACTAATGAAACACATTAAAGATGTCACGAGCCCCACTTGACAAGTACAAAAATTTTAATTATTTGCTTCTGATTGGAGACTTCCACTTAGCTTTTTGTGTTGCATGCTGTATCATCTCATGCATATAATATAATTCTAATCATATGTCCGCAGCCACGTTCCTTTAATTTAAGCATATTGTTAGTATCGCATGTAAACTTTTAGAGTGGAAATTGTGATCAAGATTAATTTGATTAGATTATATATAAGCCCTCTCTAGTAATTTATTAAGTAGCCTGTTAAGAAGGATAATAGATGTATATTATAAGACATATGAAGCATATTAATTTATCTTGATGATTTGGCTAATCTCAAAAGAATATTGAAAAAAAGGTATCAACTATTGTTGTATGAGGCTAAATCACTTATAAACTTAAGATGGTTCCATCACAAAATCAACCGAAAATCAACCGAAGATGGGAGTAGTACTGTAATAGTACTCCTAAAACTTAGAAAGTTATTATTTTCACTCATAATCCAATATGAGATAATTCACAAATACAATCATGCAAGGACCAATTGTAAATATGAGTGGCACAACAGCATAATCTCAAGTTTGACAAGATTTTAAAACTTTTTTAAAGTTTGATATGTCGTTACTCGTTATATGATTGAACGTTCCATCACTTTTCCATCACTCGAAACCCTAAAAGTGTTAACCAACCATGTTTATGGAGTAGTTTTGATTTATATTCCAAATTTATAATCATTCTTGTCACATTATTCATAATTTTACAATGGCTAAATAACAAAAATTTACTTATATATAAATCATATTCAATTAGTATTAACAATCTTATGAGTTAATTCTGAAAAATTACGCGCAGGCTATGAAAACTTCTTGTTTGCTTAATTGAACATGGAAGGTAGTACTTCTTATGAATTTTTTCTCCCACATATGATAAATTATTTGGTCGATTAAGGGACGTTCTACTTATCTAAAGAACCCAAGTGAACAACTTCCTCTATTTCATGCGAAGTTGAGCTTTCGAAGAAGTGCATCTTCCTATATTTTATCAGCCGAATAATTTCATGTACGTCTACTTCCTAAAAGTTATATCTTAGCTAAACAAACGCTTATTCCAGGAATGTGTAGAAAAAGATTAAAACCAGGAAGTATAATGATGTATGTAGCTTTTAGGACTATTTATATTAATAATTTAAAATCAATTAAAATGTAATTTTGACATAAATTCACAACTTAACATCATTATAGAGAATATACTAAGTTCTTATAAATAGCCGAAGATAAATGAAATTTGTAAAGGGATTCATAGATCAAGGACGAAAATGCTTAGATGATCAAAATGGTTTTGAAATGGCAAATAAGAAAAGGGTGGTTTTTGCAAATAAAAAAAGAAAAAGAAAATGTAAATTTGTAAAGGCATTAAAATCATAGTAGTCTAGGTGCATCCTTCAAGAATTCTCCTACCTCCTCGCTTTTAATGCGCAGACACGGCATCTTCATGGCTACGATGATGATCAAATTGATCATCTTGCATTCATTCACTATTTTTTCCTTCTCTACTCTTTTCTTTAATATAATCTTCTAACGCCCCTGTTCAGTTCACCTTAAAATAATAATATTCAGTAAAAATAAGTTCAGTTCAGTAAAAATAAGTTCAGTTCAGTAAAAATAAGTTCAGTTCAGCAAAAATAAGTTCAGTTCAGTAAAAATAAGTTCAGTTCAGCAAAAATAAGTTCAGTTCAGTAAAAATAAGTTCAGTTCAGTAAAAATAAGTTCAGTTCAGTAAAAATCAGTAGAGCGAAGAAGAAAAAACAACATGAATTAGTAAAATAAGTTCAATTCAGCAAAAATAAGTTCAATTCAGTAAAAAAAAATTCAGTTCAGTAAAAATAAGTTCAGTTCAGCAAAAATAAGTTCAGTTCAGTAAAAATAAGTTCAGTTCAGTAAAAATAAGTTGAACTGAACAGGACCTAATTAGGGAGTTCTTGTTTTTTTTAGGAGAAACTAGTATTGAGGTCCAGGAAATGCCCTGGGATTAAACTGTATTATACTTTAATACTTTAAGACAACTAAAATTTGATGTAGAAAGATGTTACCAAAAAGTTATGAATTAGTACTTTTATTCATAAATGCAATTAAAATATTCTAATTTGATTATTGTTTGTCATTCAAAACCAATAGTATCATTATTAGTATTGATAAAAGAAGCAATAAGATTGTAGTGGCTCAATGGTTAGAACATTTAGCTTACATACATGAGGTTGCGGATTGCAATCGATTTAATATTGAATAGAAGGGAGAGTGACACATGGCGGATTGCAATCGATGCTTACGCTTTTTTTATATATATAGATGAGAGATCAGTACTTTATTAACACAAAGCAATTTCACCAATCAAAATACACAACAAAAAAAACTGTATTTTGCTATGGAAAAATTCTGTAGCAAACATCAAAAATCCGTTGCAAAGTGTATTTTTACTACGGAAATATTCCGTAGCAAAAGTGGGCGTAGCAAACTGAATTTTGCGGATCCGTAGCAACATTTGCTACGGAGGGAAACTCCGTAGCAAAAATTTTGCTACGGATTTTCCATCCGTGGCAAAAATTTAATCCGTAGCAAAATTAAATCTGTAGCAAACCATATTTCATAGCAAAATTTTGTTACGGTTTTTTTTCTACCCATCTTGACCCACTTCCCCCATAAATCCCATCGAAATGCCATTAGTAAGAATCGAAACCGAGACAAGGCTGTGGAAAGTGAAGTAGCTCCCGACTGAGCTATACATGATGCACATACTCGTAGTTGGATTATGTTCTATATATATCTTCTTAATATTACGTTGTCAATCATATTCCGTAGCAAATTTTGCTACGGATTATGATTCCATAGCAAACTATTGCTACGAAATCGTATTCCATAGCAAATTTTTGCTACGGAATCGTAATCCGTAGCAAATTTTGCAACGGATATAATTTTCCGTAGCAAAATTTGTTACAGAGTCGTAATCCGTAGCAAATTTTGCAGCGGATATGATTTTCCGAAGCAAATTTTGCTACGGAATTCAATTCCGTAGCAAAGTTTGCAACGGAATGTGTTTTGTTGCAAAGTTTAAAACAGAATACAATTCCGTTGTAAAATTTGCTACGGATTTCAATCTACGACAAAAAATCCGTAGCAAAAACTCCTTTTTTTTGTAGTGATAGGAATATACACAAACACGTATTGATTCAATATTAGTGCCCGCCGCCCGCCTGCTGGTCGGGCGAATCGAAGTTCTCTTCCGGTCAATTGTCCCATCTAACTAGTTTTTTTTAAATTTCCGTTTAAGAGGAAAGGCAAGTGCATTAACTAAGGACGAGGTGACTTAAGGGCTTATTTTTTTAGCGTAAAATAGGTAAATTTAACAGAACTTGACAGACTAAAGTCGTATCACCTATTCAAAGATAATTCCTACAGTCCTCTAACAAGGTAGTCAATGGAAGTAGGGTCGAATCCACAGAGAGACGGAGTTCTAAGTTAATATTCAGCCAAAAAGCTACTTCAGACAAGATCAGATGGAAATCAGCTGAACTAATAATTAGACACTAGAAAGCAATATGAAAAGGATTTTTATTCTATGAAATAAAGGTCTAGGGAATTAGTTCGATCCACCATGCTTATACCAATCAAAGGATCAAACAACTAATACAACCTAGGTCGAGAATCGATAGATTAGAGCAGTGTCAAGCTATGGTTAAGTCTCAACGCCCATAATTCAACATATGCAGCATGTTCACAAACATAATCAGAATTACTGGTGTGTACTAGGCCTCTAAAAGTAAGACGGACCTGTGCAAACGATTATTAACCTCAAGTAATCAAAGAAATTGCGCAATAAAGTTAATTACTCAATAAGAACAAATCACACCATAACCTATCTCATCAAACCCTAGAAACTAATAGCAATTCAAATAATCAAGGTATAAACATGGCTTACCTCTCTAAATCCCTAGAAATTAAACTACTCACTCATAATTAAATCAACAATAACAAATCTAACAAGAAACCCTAATTTCAACATCATGAATGAATAAATAATTACAATAAGTAATCAAGAAATAATTATTGAGATTAAAGTAGAGAAGAATACCAATTGACGGAAAACAAGAACTTTTATTGAAATCGAATCCAAAGTTCAATCACCTTTAATCTAATCTAAAGCGTTTAAAACTAAATAAAACTAAGCTAAGAACTATGGAATAAAAAGATGTCCCTAAAAATAATAAAGGATAGCTATTTAAAATAGCCCAAAGTCTAATTAAAAAAAGATAGAATTTCGGAAAAGAGTTGTTCGTACTTTAGGCCCGATCGGGTCAATTCACGCCCGATCGGGTGGGTAAAATGCAATTCTGCATCAACTTGTGAAGGCCGTATCTCTCAAATCAGAAGTCCGATTGGGGCGTGTGACCTATCATTGGAAATCTCTTGAAGTCTAGAATCCAACCCAATTTGAATTTCTTGATTATAAATTTTCTATCAAAAGTTATAATGAAAATAGTGAAGGTGTGTCAGTTTTGGCACTTCTTTCACTAACTCCTTGCTTCATTCCAACTCAAAATTGTCCCAAATGGATGCATTGTGCTCCTTGTGCAAGCTACCTTCATCTTCAATGATTAATAGGATACATCCTTGGTACTCATGATCACTTTGTATCAAAATAACCTGAAAATCATCGAAACACACAAACGAGGAGCAGTAGAGCACAACTTGTGTAATTCATGTCATTATGCACCTAAATGCTCAAAAAAAAGTTCAAAATGCAATCTAAATGCATCTAAAAACTATATATAAATGTGATACATCAGAACTGAATCAAATTAAATTCAATTAAATTTTAATTATAATAAATAAAGAGCAATAAATTATTATAATAATAAGCAATAGTATTAGATAACTAACAGTGATTAATGAATTATGATAATAATGATAATAAAGTTACGATTTCTTGAATATTTTATATAAATAAATAATAGTAATCATGATATTTAATATAATTTTATATTATAAAAATAATGATAATTAATGATAATATAAGCAATTATTATCATTAATAATATTCTGATACTTATTATAATTTTAATTAGAATAATATTTTCTAATAATAATAAATATAATTATTAATAATAATGATATAATACTAATAATTTATTATTATATAATTATACTAATAATAATGAGTAAATATATATTCCCTCCATTTTTTTGTTTGCCATAGGAGTTAGGAGTATGCAGTACAATTTTCAAAACTCATGGATATCTCGTACTTTTTTCTGTAGAATTTTAGGGATATCTTGTGAAAGATCCCTAGAAAATATACTGAGTTTTATTTCTTAAAATTTTTCCGCATATGTTAAAAACTTATACTTTGCTGAAAACTGAAAACAAACAGTTCTCACTGGAAAAAAGGGATACATACAAAGTTGTGCAGCTAATATCAAAGTTCTCAGTATTTACAAAAATGTCATTAATGAATGCACGCGCACTCCTTTATGCTCCTATGTATCACCTTTACTATGTTTCACAGTGAAAACAGTTTTCACTTGATCCTGTTCCTATATCTATATATATATATATATAGAGAGAGAGAGAGAGAGGCGGGATCCAGTGAGAAGGATCTTAAAATGAGAAGGGTGAGAAGGATCGATGAGAATATTTTTTGAACTGGATATACATATTTCACTTTTCGACCTGTAAGTATATGTTCTTAAATGTGACAATAGACATTCAGTTAAAAAAATGCACATCATAAAAAATATGCATATTTAGTTTAAAAAATTAGCACATTTATGTACAAAAAATCATTCTCGCCCTTATCATTTTAAGAATCTTTTTATTTGATATAATTCTATATATATAGAGAGAGAGTCGGGTTCTGCTAAAACCTATACTTTGCTGAAAACTAAAAACTAACAGTCCTGACTCGGAAAAAGGGGGTATATATAAGATTTAGTAGGGTACATATTAAGATTAGAGGGTACGCGTGTTTCTAACATTAAAGTTGTCAGAATTTACAAAAATGTCGTTAATGAATGCACGCGTACCCTCTTAACATGTACCCCTTTACCTGGTTTTCACGGTAAAAACAGTTTTCACTTGATCCTATTCTTATATATATATATATATATATATATATATATATAATTGGGGGTGTTTAGTAAATGGTTGTTGAGTGGCTTTTGGCTTTTATAAATGGTCAAACAGCAAAAAAAGTATTTGACAAACATTTCAGCAATCAGCAAAGATATCCGTGATCAAATTTGTATATTGATAAATGTGTTAGTCAAACCTACAGGGACGACCCTTAGCAGGAGCAAGAAGAGCTCCCGCACAGGGTCCCCGAAATATTGGGCTGAAAAAGGGCCCCCAAATTCAGATTGTATTATATACTCCCTTCGTTTCCTAAAAATCGTTACACTTGCAAAAACACAAGAACCAAGGAATTTGGTATAAAAGCATGACAATGATAGGAAAAAGTAACTTTAGGAGAGAGAATAAAGAATAAAAAATTAACTTTAGGAGAGTATAAAGAATAAAAAGTTGGTGGGTCATATATCCTAAAATGGTAAAAGTAAAGTGTAACAATTTTTGTGAAACGTATTAAAAAGGAAAGCGTAACAATTTTTGAAAAATGGAGAGAAAAGACTAAACTTAAACATATAAGTTATAGTTTGGTACAGTGGTGCCTACTGCATGTGCGAGATTTTGAGTAGTTGACCAACGTGACTCTTGGGTTCCTTGTTCGAATCTTGCTGTGCCTTCATTCTCCCCCATTTATTTTGTTAAAAGTCCATAAGCTATCCTCTTCACACTAAAGCATTTTGTAAAACTTATCTCAGCTTCATCCTCTCTTTATGGAACCTTGGCTCTAAACTCTAAAGTTTCTTTCATAAAACTCCCCATTTATAAGAGCCTGTTGTAATTTTTTTTAATAATGAAGTATATAATACCATCTCTTTTTATTATCATTGTTTAAGTAGTTAACCACTTTTTCTATTTAATTTATTATCTTGTAATTTGCACCATTTTTCATATTTGAAGTATGATATATCTACTTATAAAATTTGCTTTCAAGCTAATAGTAAGTTGAAAGCCAAATTTTTTATTACCATGTTTGCAATTTTAAAAATAATATTTTTTATGAAATATGTGTATAAATTTCCATTAGATTAGAGGTTGTTTGATAAATGACTTTTGTATAACTTTTTTCATTAGCTTGTAGCTTTTGGATGATGTCTTTGTTTTACTAGGTCAATTTTTTATTTTTTGCACAGGGCCCCCAAATTGCTTGGGACGGCCCTACAAACCTACTAGTATAAAATGAATGAATATCTGTGAGGGATGTATCTACTAATTAGATGAAACCCAGATATGTAGTGGCCTGAAATAAGCAAACACTAACAAGAAAAGGCCCTACCAAAAAATAATTAAAGATGGGGTCGAAACATAGTATGAGTGGACTAACATTTAAGCAATCAGCAAAGATATTCTTGAGTACACAAGCTGCTAGTGTTAGTTGACACCATTAATTTAAGTATCAGTACATGAGGAAACATGCATAAATATAACAAACAGTACATAAGGATGTATATAATACTTTCTCCGTTTCTTTTTAATTGCAACAATTGCCAAAAATGGAAATGTCAAATTAATTGCAACAAATGTTTTCTTTCCTTAATTGCAAGTCATTTTTTTCTATCTCTCTCCTCATCACATGCCCCACTTTCTCTCTCTATCCCTTTTACACTCACACCCAAATTTTGCCTAGGAGTCCACCCAATTGAGTTTGTTGCAATTAAAAAGAAACGGAGGAAGTATATGGTTGGCCCATTAATTTATTAATAGACGTTATTATTTACTGTTTATTGTTATATTCCATGGCTTACAGAATTCCAAAGTGATGTCTTGTGATTTTACTTTTGAATTAATGTTCCCAGAATTTATGTCTTTTTCTACTGTGGAGTTACAGTATTTTATTGCTTGCATTATCTCAAACCATATATGTATGCACCAATGTCAAATACCTATTTATATCCATTTGGATAATTCCCGATTCTATATAGCTACACCAATGTCCAACTTCTATTTCTATCCCTTTGCATCATCATTTCAACAAACACTAACAGTAAGAAAACAGTGTGATTGCACGCACGAACTGGTTTTTTTAATGATTATTTGGAATGTTAGTTTTTTTCCATTAGTTATTATGTTTAAATTCTTAAAGCTCAAAATTTTGTCACTCTAATTTGGTACAATTTTTGTAAATCATCAAATTCTAGCACCCCGCAATCGGAACTTCCAAGGCTTCTCAATATACAATAGTTCTAGGTGTCGATATCTCTTGATTTGTTTTTTCAATTTATTTTCTTTTCTAATAGACTTAACGGTTAAACTAAAAGAATTTGGTGTAGAATGATCTCAGGATAACTTTTGAAACAAAGTGTATAATATCCTAACAATAACTTGTTAGGGTTAGTAACCGGGAAATAAAGATGAACACAATAATGACAACAACGAACAAGAACGATCTTCTTGGCGTGTTTGGGAACACTTTCCCAAAAGCAATATTCCGACCCTATACGAAGCACGGGTTGCACGGAATTCACTTTCGAGATACAAAGAAGAACAGTGAATATCACGCTCGTATAAGATTCACAAAATGAGAACAAAGTTTAGAGTGATTTTGCTTTGATGAAGATTTTAAAGAGAAACTTGAGAGAGTGCTTTAGAGAGATAATAAGAATATCCACCTTCATCAGTGGTGTAAACCACATATATTACACGTTGAATGCAAAGAGAAACCGGCCATAACTGCTCAAAGAGCATGAAACCGTTGAATAAAGACGTCCGCCAAACGGCCTGGTCGCGAGTCGCGACCTTCATGAATTCCGGAGCAGCACCTTGGCAGGCGCTCGTCGCGAGTCACGACGGCTGTCTCGAGTCGCGAGTCACGACGGCTGTCTCGAGTCGCGACAATCAAGTCGCGAGGGGCGACCCAGCTCCCGGCCCGCGAGCTGCTCCATTTCTTAGCTTCTTTGCTTGCCCACTTCGGTAACTTACGAAGTACTTATTGTTTACTACACCATAAACAATCAACGTGCTCATTTAACGTAACTTGAATAACGACACCATAACCAAGTAATTTAAATTTACGTTACATGAAAATAATCAACCAAATAATCGAAATTATCCAGCATAACTTTGGGAAAAGTTTAGTTCAATTTTTATCACACACTCGGGTGTACCATGCATGACCATGAGATACCCAAGGCTATATCTTTGCTCATTGCTCATTGCTCATTTGAACTTCTAAAAATAAGCAAAAATTAGACGTCTAAATGATCAATGAGCAAAAAATAGTTTTTAGTATACATGGTGTATGATGAATAGGTTCAAAGTTTATAGTCTAGTTAGTGTGCTTTTACCACTAGCAAGATCAACAAACCACTTCTTTGGGCCTGAATTGCATAAGTCGCGTAATTAGTAATGGATAAGTAGAGAGGCCAAGGGCTTGTTTAGATTTTCTGAAAACAACTGAATTGAACTGATTGGAGCTAAACTTAACTGAACTGAATTGATTGGAGCTAACCTGAACTGAACTGAACTAATTGGAGCTGAACTGAACTGAACTGAATTGAATTGAATTGAATAAAATTGAATTTAATAAATATATAAATAATATTTAACAATAATAATATGAATATTAAATAATAATTATAATGATAACTAATAATAATGAATAATTATTAATGAATAATAATATTTGTATTTTGGATATTTTTAAATGATAATTATAAATAAATAATATTAATAATCATAAATTATTAATAATAATGATTAATGTTTATACTGATAATTAATAATTATTATTTTATAGTCTTTGTATTAATATATTAATACCATATGATAATTATATAATAACAATAATATCTAAGAATTAAATTAATATTATTATTTTAATAATTAGATTTAATTATATATTAATATTTAGTAATAAAATAATGATTGGGTCGGACCATGCAAAATTACATTATAAACCATTTTGACGTGATTGATTGGATTATAGGCTGAAAAACGCGGGTTTATTTGTGCTTTTAATCTAAACCATGTTCCTCCTTAATGATAATAGTAATAATGATGAATAAAGTTATAATAAACAAAATAATATACAGATAACAATAATACTTAATAATAATGATATAAAAATAAATAATAATAATAATAATAATAAGAGCAATTAGTAAAATAAATTAGACCAACATAATAATATTTAACAAAATAGTTATAAAAGAATGAAGCTGAACTGAACTAAAATGAACTGATTGGAGCTGAACTGAACTGAACTGTGCTGAACTGAACTAAACTGAACTGAACTGAACTAAACTGAATTGAAATTAAGCTGAAATGAACAGGCCCTAAGTTAAGAGGTTTTTCTAGATAGAAGAATCTTTTCTAGATTGATTGGTCTAACTACAAAAGTGGTGGACGTGTAGCATGAGGGGAGTGAAAAAGGGAACTGTATTTAATACGCATATTAGTCGCATCAACTAAGTCAAGGACCAGATTCTTTTACGGTTAATATCTTTAAAATTATATATATATATATATATAAAGCAAAAATCACCAAAATTCGTATTTTTTATTTTTTTTTACATATATACATCTATTTTTCTATATTTTGACCATCTTAAAAAAAAGCTCATTTTATTGTAATTTTTTGTATTAATCTGATAATTGACTACATAATTAATTATTATCCGTGATTATTTATGCCTTAAATTTGTTAACGAAATTAATTTGTAAATTATATTTATGAACAATAAATACCTTAATATTCTAATTTATTAATATTTTAATTGTAACTAGTTGATGTATATATAGTGTAGTGTTGCGAATAGGGGAAGAGAGAGAAAATGTGGTGGGTAGGCAAAAAGTATGAGAGAGAATAGAATTGAGAATTTATAAAAGTTCAGTGTTAATAAATGGAAAAAATCACAATTGGAAAATCTCAATTGGGTGATGTGAAGGAGAGACAAATGAGGAAAGAGAAGATTGATAATTTTTTTTTGCTCAACATTAAGGGTGCTCTAATTCCATCCTGCAACATCTTTTCATACACAATTAGTTTTTGGGTTTTTATTGTTTTACGTTTCACGAGGTAGAATAATATTTACATTAATCTTAATAATTGATAAAAAAATTGTTTTATTTTAAACTTTTAAACTTTTAGGGCCTATAGTAACATAAATAAACAATTAAGAAGGGTCATAAAGCGTCAAATCAAAGGGATTTCTTCACTCTCTTTTTTAAGGTTTTTATGTACAACCTTACTTTTTTATTATTTTAAAAAACTCTTCTCTTGAGATATTACCTCTTAGAGAATGTTCTCTTCACCTTATTTTCAGTTACTTTACTTTAGTTCTTTTCATTCAGTTCAATTATGGATAATATTTTTACTCTAACATCTCACTTTTCCTTTCTGTTTACTTCAATTTTTGTTAAACTCTTTTCATTTAATTCAGTTTAGCTCATTTATGTTAATAGACCCTTACTTGAGAGAAGATCACATACAAAACTGCAAAAGGATCTTGCTAAGGGCGTTAATTAACGTTCAATATATTTCACACAATGGTATTAACTTTAGAATATATGCAAAAATCATGAATATGTCGGCGTAAATGTGTAATTATTGTTTATGTTAATTTTCACTTTTAGCTACATTATTGAATGCTCGATGGCAAGATTTTGCCGATCAACAATGCTTTAACTATCTGCATTTTGTATTAAAAAAAATATGCATTTCCTCATCGTATATTAATGTATAAATTTTAGATGATTTACCCTACAACTAGTAGCTTTTGCACCAAATTAGAAAATTCTATTATATATGGGACAAAATTTTGATACACATTTTATTTCAATTATATATGTAGCTGATTGGTAGGGTCTTTGGTTTCAGGCTTCATTAACTTCTTACAATTGCTGAGACACCATTTATTAGCACCACGAAAATTTTGAGTGAGACATTACTCCACATTTAAACTTACCACCATTTATGACATTTTCCATTACAATTTAAAATAAAAAGGAAGAGAAGGAACTAGAGGGGGGCAAACTCCAATCATAGACCTATTTGATAAAACTAGGTGTTACTTCGCGGATACAATTTACAAGTTTCTTTTTTGATGCTCGGATTTAATTTGAAAATTGTCAAGAATAAGTTAACTTTTTTACGGTCTTTTTTTAATAAGTTAAACTTTGGATAATCTTGAAATAAGTTAACTTTGATATTACTTAAACTTTTAACAAGTCAAATGACTTATAAATTATTCAAACGGTAATATGTGAGGCTTTTCTTAAATTTTAATTTATTATTTATGTGTTCCTTCTCTTCTTCAACTTACCATCCCCAACCATTTTTGTGTTCATAAACTGGTTTTAACTTGTTGAAAGTAAATACCCTTACAAAGTTGACTTATTCCACGATTATTCAAAGTTTAACTTATTAAAAGAAGACCGCGAAAAAGTTGACTTATTCCGATATTTTCCCTTTAATTTATAAGTGTGAGTGAGGGATTGCTGACTTGATTTCAAGAGGTAGTAAAATTGAGTTTCCTCTCGTTTTTGTAAGTACTTATACACAAAAAAATAATAAGACATGTTTATATCTAGTATTCCAACACATGTTTAAAATTTAATTAGCCTTAATTAGTTTTTCATATATAAATTAAATCGAAATTAAACTACTATTCAGTGTCGGAATTTCCCAATCTGCTCCTGCTTGAGGTCGCAAAATGCAATTTACTATCGTTCTTTTATTTGCCAAGACATTGTTTGATAAAATATTTATATAGTACTTTTTAGATAATATTCTTGTTTATTTAATGTAATATTCCCCCGTTTCAATTTAATGTTCCTATTTTCCTTTTTGGGATGTTTCAAAAAATTCTTTCCACTATGAATCTTTTCCATTTTAAAAATATTTATTTCCCCATCTTACCCTTTAACAACCAATTTTTTACCATATTTTTTTTACTTTTTATCTTACACATGAGACATGACCCACTTTACAATATTTTGTTTCCCAATCACTCATTTTTCTTTCTCTCTCTCTTACTTTTTTAAAAGCAAAAAGGTACCAAAGTACACTTTATACAATATAAAATTAAAAAAATTATCACCCACCTCAATTTACATTGGTTTTCCCCCATTTTTCAAATGAGAACATCAAATTAAAACGGAGGAAGTATAAAGTAAATTCTACAATACATTGCTTCCGAACAAGCCCTTACTTTTTGCTCTTGTCGTATGAATATAACATGTCAAAGTTGGCCTTGTTTCAAATCCTAGAATCCAAGATTCATAAAATTGCAACTCGATCCATTTGCATATATAATTTTATTTGTTTTTTTTTACAATATAAGACTTGATATGATTGTAGATAGGCTTCAATATATGAAAACTTAACGATATTATTAGGGTAATTTGGTAATTAGACTCTTATTAGGTTTGTAAAGATATTTTGTATCTCTATATATATAACATGTCAGGCAACCTAAACAGGTTAGCCAATCATTATTCTCAATACTCGTACATGGTATCACGAGCCTAGGTTAATTTTTCGTTTCCGCTTCTTAATTTTTTTAGGGTTTTTCCTTTTATTGCCCTAATTTTTTTAACCTAAATAATTCTCCGGCATGTCCACTTCGCCGGCTTCCACTGCTCCCCCGCTGGTCTCCGGCGCCCCCAGCAGTGCACCACCGCCGTCCCGCCTTGTGCCGCCCAGACCTCAGGATGGTGCTGCCCAGGCCAGCGTGGGCCTATTCGCCCAGCCTTTGTTCGGGGGTCACAGTGGTTTCACCTACACAACCGCCCAGCTCCCGCCCTTGTTCGGTGGTCAGACGCCTTTCAGCGACGGTCAACCGGTTGTGTCGTTGTGGTCTTCACCACAGTCTTCAATGGCCTTTGAGGCTTCAACCTTGCACGCGAGCCCTACAACGCTGCGGACTCCATCTCGATTTCCGCCAGGGTTTGAACCCTCCTCGTCGGTTTTTTCGATTTTTACACAACCTTCCCTGCCCACCGCTGCATCCCTCACCATCATGACATTACCCGGGTTGTCTCTATCAAGTTAGCCACTCCCGAAGATTATCTTATGTGGAAGACTCAGGTTACGTGTTTTCTTTCGACACATCAATTACTTGGTATTGTCGAAGGTACTATTCCGATTCCTCCGTCTACTGTACTTGATAATCATGGTCGTTCTTTACCTAATCCACAATTTTATGAGTATATGAGACTTGATCAACAAATTAAATTGTGGTTATATGCATCTATTTCCCGTGATGTTATGATGGATGTTCATGAATTGCATACTGCTGTGGAGATTTGGAATAGGTTACAGTCACGGTTCTTACAGGCTAGTATGGCTAGGTCTATGGAACTCAAAGGTCGTTTGAGTCATATAAAGAAACCTGAACAACAGTCTATGGAGTCTTTTCTCCGTGAGATTAAAGTTATTGTTGATTCTTTAGCTGCTATTCAGTGTCCTGTTTCTCAATATGATCTTGTTCAGTATACATTGACTTCTTTGGATAGGGATCGTGATTATGATCCTCTTGTTACCACTTTGTTGCAATTTCAATCTTCCTTGACTTTTGATGATCTTCGCCCCAAACTTTTACCACATGAGTAACGTCTTAAGGCTATACGTGCTTATGATGAGGCACCCACTGCGCATCAAGCCTTGGTTGTCGTTCAGTCTGGCTCTTCGGGTTCTCAATCATCTTCTTCGGGTGGTTCGAATCCTAAGGGTCAAGGGGGTGGTAAGAATAAGAACGGGAACAATCGCAACAAAGGTGGTCGTGGCAACAACAATGGTCGTGGCAATGGAGGACAGGGTGGTCGTGGCAATGCAGGCCGTGCTAATGGTATGGGTAATTTTCATGATGTTTCATATGTTGATTATTCTTGTGCCAATTATGTTGCTAATGATTTGTCTTCAGCCGGAAGTAATCCATCTAACGGCAATTTAGCCAACACTCCTTCTTCAGATACTTGTGGTCTTTGTTGGTATCCAGGTCACCAAGCAGCCTATTGTCCTCAACGCTTCAATCATAGCTTTGTGCCTTCCTCTCCTGATGGTGTCACGTGTGCCCTAGCTGCACTGTCTGTTGGTGGTGAAACAAATGACTCCGTTTGGTATCCAGATTCTGGAGCCGCCTCCCACATGACCTCACAGGATGGTAAGCTATCTAACGCTCTTCCTTACACTGGTTCGAGTTCTATTGTTGTTGGTGATGGCACACGACTTCCTATTAATAAACTTGGTAATTTGATTCTGTCTTCCCCTAGTCGCCCCCTTCATCTCACGAAGGTGTGTCATGTTCCCCAGTTAAAACATAATCTGATGTCTGTTCAAAAGTTATGTCAGGATAATTCTTGCATAGTCTATTTTGACGAGTCTTCTGTTTGTGTTAAGGACAAGACCACGGGGGCAATTCTGTTGCAGGGAATCAGTAGGAATGGTGTCTACCCTCTTCAGCCTCACATCCTAGAGTCAGAGTCGTCTTCTCGAGTTTGTTCAGAGTCTGCCCGGAGTCGTTTGTCCCTGCTCTCATAGCAACCAAGGAGTCTGGAGATGTTTGGCATACTCGCCTTGGCCATCCTTCTGCTAGAGTTTTAGGAAGTTTACGTTCACAGCACTTGATTTCATGTAATTCTAAGTTTCATGACGATTGTGTTCATTGCAAATTAGGAAAGATACATCGTTTGCCGTTTGAGTCTGTGACTCATCGTGCCCCCTATCCCTTATATTTGATACATAGTGATCTTTGGCAATCGCCCGTTAAATCTAATCAGTCTTTTCAGTATTATGTGGTTTTCGTTGATGATTATTCACGATTTTCTTGGCTATATCCACTTAAACTGAAATCTGATGTCTATTCGACCTTCATAGCTTTTCAAAAACTTGTTGAGAACTTGTTTAATTCCAAAATTAAATTTTTCCAAAGTGATGGTGGACGTGAATTTGATAACACTCCTTTACTACAACATTTCTGTGATTCGGGAATTTATTTTCGAAAGTCTTGTGCTCGGACTCAAGCGCAGAATGGTGTTGCAGAAAGAAAACATCGAACCATTATCGAGATGGCCCGCACTATGCTTATTCAATCTGAATTGTCACCTCGATATTGGGTTGATGCGTGTTATACGACGGTTTATACGATAAACCGTCTTCCCAGTTCGGCATTGCAGGGTTCATCCCCGTTTGCTAAACTTTTTCATCGTCCCCCCTCCTATGAGTTTTTGAAATGTTTTGGTTGTGCCTGCTTTCCGTTGTTTTTAGATCCTAAAATCAATAAATTACAGGCTAAGTCGATTCAATATGTTTTCATTGGCTATGCATCAAATTATAAGGGTTATCGATGTCTTGATCCTGTTTCTGGCAAAGTTTATACAAGTCGTCATGTGTTGTTTAGTGAACGTAAATTTCCTTATCGTTCTCTTGTGTCTAGTACACCCATTGGTTCGTCTATGGATGAGTCTCTTGACCCCTTAATTAGGTTCCCAAGTCTTTCCTCGTCTAGTGAGCCAAGTTTGACGTCCTATAGTCCTATGCCTCGATTCCCCGAGCACGCAGCATCACGGGGCACATGCAGCAACCCGCTGCCTGCCCGCAGGATGCTTGCGCGCCCGAGGGAGGACCGCCCAGCCACAGCCCAGGTTGCCCGCTCCCGCAGCAGCGTGTGAGTCCCCCCATCACACTGCTGCCAGCCCGCAGGGTATACCCGCGCCCGCGGGGTTACGAGTTGCGTCCAGCACTCGTTCTTCCTCTTCCCCCGCGCCCGCACCCACTTCCCCCCCTCCGCTGGCAGTTGCTGCCTGCCCGCAGGCATATCCTGCGCCCGCGGGTTCAGGCGCCCCTCTCCCTATTTTTCCTTCATCGCCTATTACCCCTCCCATTGATGTCTCCTCCGAGTCGTCCCCGTCTAGCATTGTCCCTCCCCCTAGGCGTCCTAGAAATTCGTCTAAGTGTGTCGATCCTACTAATGTTCATACCATGACCACGCGTCTAAAAGACGGAATCATTTCAACTAGGAATCTTTTGGATTTAAAAACCGATGTTGTTGAGTCTGAACCGTCTAACTTTAAGCAAGCGTCTAAAGATTCACGTTGGCAACAAGCCATGCGTGATGAGTATGAAGCATTAATTAAGAATGATACATGGGAACTTGTGCCTCGCAACAACAATAGAAATGCTCTTGGTTGTAAGTGGGTGTATAAGATTAAATATAATTCTGACGGTTCTGTGGAGCGGTTTAAGGCCAGACTTGTTGTTTTTGGTAATCATCAGCAGGCAGGTATTGAGTACTTTGAAACCTTTAGTCCTGTAATTAAGCCTACTACTGTTCGCTTAGTTCTTACTCTTGCTGCTACTTTTAAATGGCCTATTCGTCAACTCGATGTTAAAAATGCTTTCCTTCATGGTTTCCTCAATGAGGAAGTCTATATGCGTCAGCCTCCTGGTTTTGAACATCCTTCTCAACCACATCATGTTTGTCGGTTACGAAAATCCATTTATGGTTTGAAGCAAGCTCCTCGAGCTTGGTTCTCTCGTTTCAGCAATTTTCTTCTCTCTATTGGTTTCAAGTGCAGCAGTTGTGACACCTCCATGTTCACTCTCAAACACAGTAGTCATATTATCATTCTCTTGCTATATGTTGATGATATTGTGCTTACAGGTAGTAGTTCCTCTTTGCTTCAGAAATTTATCAGTGTTCTCTCTTCCCAGTTTGCTATGAAGGATTTGGGTGATTTGCATTACTTCTTAGGCATACAGGTTTTACGTACTCCTCAGGGTTTGATGTTGTCTCAAAACAAATATGTAGTTGATCTTCTTCTAAAATTTCATCTTCATACTGTCAAACCCGTACGTACTCCTGTTGTCTCTCGTGTCACTCTTTCACTCTTAGATGGTGAACTTCTTGCTGATCCCACAGATTATCGTAGTATGGTTGGTGCATTGCAATATTTGACTATGACTCGTCCTGATATTGCCTATGCTGTTAATTCGGTTTCTCAATTTATGCATGCGCCTCGTACTACTCACCTTCATGCTGTGAAAAGAATTTTCAGGTATCTGCAGGGAACTTCTGATTATGGGCTATTTCTTCATAGTACTTGCTCTCCTACTGTGATTGTTGCCTATTCTGATGCTGATTGGGCCGGGTGTCCTGACACTCGGCGTTCTACTACTGGTTATGCTGTCTTCCTAGGGAAGAATTTGATCTCCTGGCGCTCTAAGAAGCAACCTACTGTTTCGAAGTCTTCTACTGAAGCTGAGTATCGTGCTGTTGCCTACACTGCGACCGAAACAATTTGGATACGTCAATTGTTGGCTGATTTGGGGTATTTTCATCAACGACCTACCATTCTCTATTGTGACAATGTTTCCGCTATGTATCTTACTCCCAATCCTGTTCATCATGATCGTAGTAAGCATATTGATGTTGATTATCATATTGTTCGTGAGATGGTTGCTAAAGGTGGACTTCAGGTCAATCACGTTCCGACACAGTTGCAGGTTACTGATACTTTTACTAAGGGTCTTTCTTATGAGTTGTTTTGTAAACATCGTTCCAATCTATCCGTGATTCCTCCCCGTAAAGATTGAGGGGGTGTATTAGGGTAATTTGGTAATTAGACTCTTAGTAGGTTTGTAAAGATATTTTGCATCTATATATATATAACATGCCAGACAACCTAAACAGGTTAGCCAATCATTATTCTCAATACTCGTACAGATATCTATTATTTTCTTACTAAGCTGAATTTTTGCTCGTATTAGGATCTTTATGACCATCCAAATGCTTTGATTCTAGATAAGTTAACTTCATTAAAATTCTCATAGATAGACATTAGTTTACTGTTAGGAAAGTTTTGAATGCAAGCCTCAATTCTACCTTGACATTCTTATTTCTTCAATAAGAGTAGTAGCTATCAATTCCTTATTTAGGGCACACACGATATTATTGTTAGTTTCCAATTTTTCTGATTTTAGAGTCAATGATATAAGTAGTATTATAAAGTTAAAATTAGTCATACAAATACTAATTAATCATGTTTATTTTGAAAAATGACAACTACAAACTATTTTTTCTGATTTCCATATTGTAGTTTTTACTTTAAAAAAATGAAAACAAAATTCGATAAAAAACGAGCCCTTATATTTTAGCTCATGTTGTGGTTCAATATATCTAGTAACATGTGAAAGAATCGGCTTATTTGGATTTTGATTCACATTTGAAATAAATCAGATAAATTTATTTAAATTCAAATACATTAGTCAAAATTACATCCGATAATCTAGTTTTAAATGCATGCGACGCGTGCGGAAGCATATAAAACGGAAAGTAAAAAGAAAAATTCGACAATTTGTCTAAGATGTGTTTTTTAAAATGAAAAAAATAGTTATATAGAGAGATTTGTTCTATTTAATAAGGATTTAAAAAAAGGAATACTATTGATTTTTGGTCTCCCCCACATCTTCCCTTATAGAACAGAGATATAGTACGGTCTACAGTCCACCAAAGATATGTTCAGATCTTTAGGATATATTAGCATGTTAGATTAAATTTATATCTTAGGAAAATATAATCGAAGGATTGTTTATGAGTTTATTAGACTTAAGAGTGTGTTACTTATCTATTTATTTTTAAATAAGATACAAGTAAAGTTTACTAGACTCTTTTCTCAAGAGTGTATCGTAAAGTAACTAATGGGCTGTTTGTTTAGGGGGATTAAGGGGTGGAATTGGAAATTTATATCCCACGGGTAGTATTCCCATGTTTGTTTTGGGGGATAGCTAAATTCACATGTTTTATTAGGGGGATAGCTGAATTCCCATGGGATTGGGAATGAGATTAAACCCGCTCTAATCCCACCAAAATAATACCCAAGGGGGCAGGTAATAGGGAGAGAGATTAATTTTTTGTAAGGAAATGACTATTTTACCCTTAATGAAAAGAAAGGGGCAAAGAGTTAGTAAAGTTATCTACGTAAAATTATCATTTAATCACCCTTTATCCCCAACTCATACCAAACAAGTGATAGAAACTATTTTATCTTTATCCCACCTAACAATTCTCAATCTCACAGCTACCGTCTAATCCCCAAACTCCCATTCGCACATACCAAACGCCCCGTAAAGAGTTTGTTATATTAGTGTGTTAGAGACATAACCTATCTGTCAATATTAAATTAGTTAAAAGTATCGAATTATAGTTGTATGAATTTTTAAATTACTAAGGCCTCATTCATTCAACTTATTTTTATTGAACTGAACTTACCTATACTAAACTAAACTCATTTTACTGAACTGAACTTATCTATACTGATGCATGTTGTTTTTTCTTCTTTGTATGCACTATTGATTTTACAGACTGAACTGAACTTATTTTTACTGAATATTATTATTTTAAGGTGAATTGAACAGGGGCTAATTAGTGATGTAATAAGCAATTGTGTTAACATTTTTTGACGGCTTAAACAATACTCCCTCTGTTGTTATTTAATAGAGATATTTGTAGTTTTCATGCTTGCCAATCTATTTCTTTGACCACGAATATCACTAATTACGCATGAGTAAAAATTATATAAAGTTGATATTAAAATTACATATTAAGATTAATCATACAAGATCTCACTTGACTATATTTTTCCTCATATATAATTAACATAGGATGGTCAAATAGTAGAATGTGAATTGCAACAAAATAAAAATGTCCCTATTAAATAAAAATGAAGGGAGTGCAAAGGTACCAAAGAAATAAAAAATATGTAGACATTAGAAGACATCAATTATATCCAAGAAGTTATTAATTATCTAAACCCAAAAAAAATCAAAAGAGCTAAAAATTTGAAAGTGAAGGGGAATCACAATGAGAGAATGGTTTGAGTTTGAAAACAAAGGTATGAAACTTGAAAAAAAATAGGGAAAAAATGAGAAGATATTAACAACTATGTAAAATTAATATAAAAAGAAAACTCTAATATAGAAAAAAAAAACATATTGTTAAGAAACTGTTTGGTACCTAGATATAATAAATTTAGAATAATTAACCTAAGTGCTTATTTAATTGATATGAAAAAAAGTTATAAGAAGTAGAAAGTTTTAGAAGATAGAAGAAAGAAGATAGAAGACTAATGTCAAATTGTTTGAAAGTATTATACTTCCTATTGAAAAAACATTGTTATATTAAGTTTGATCCAATTCTGAGAACGAGAAATAATAGCTTAATTGGTTAAACATTCCTTTTATTTATAGAAGGTCATCAAATTCCACCCACCCATGCTCACAACAAAAACAACAAAGTTCGATCAAGTTCTAGCTTATCAAGGATGAAATTACAAGTCCAACATGTTTGCTGTTTCTCTAAGTCTCATATAAATGAAGTACAAGCAGTGGCGGACCCATGAATTTGACGGTGGGGGGACAATTTAGTTAATCCAACACAAATCTATTTAGTAATAAAAAATCGGGTATACAATTACAAAATAATTCACTAACAAAGTAGCAATTCAATTAACAAAAATAATTTCACTAACAATTCAATTCACAAACTAATGCATCCTATCAATTTAAATATTCAATTCACAAACTAATTCAATAACAATTCACTAACAATCAAATTAACAAACTAATAATTCATAATTCATAATTCAATAATAAAATAACATTCCATCATTCACTAACAACTCATTTTGCAAACTAATTCACTCTAACAATTCAATTGACAAACCAATTCAATAATTCATAACCCAATTCAATTCACAAACTAATTAACAAATCACACTCTAATTCACAAACATTAAACATTAACAATTGGTAAATTCACAAATTAATTACTCAAATTTTGTAAACTAGAGTTTTTAAAATATAAAAAACCTTAATTAATAAACGAATTTACATATTACCTCTTCGGCCGCGGCCGGGCCCGCTGCCATCGGGTGTCAGTGGCCGGCGCCAGTAGAATCCGTTCTCGTTGTCGTCAGTCCTCTCTCCTTTTTTTTCTTTTCCTTTTGGAATTTACTTCTGTCGTTTCTTTCTCTTCCTTTCTTTTTTTTTTCCTATTTTTCAATGTGGGCCCCACAGCCCCCCTTCTGAATTCTGACGCCTGGCGGCTGACGCAGACTTTCTGCCCCTCTATTCTCTCCCACGTGGGCCCAGTTCTCTCTCCCTTCTTTGCTTTCCTTTCTTTTCTTTGGTTTTAATGTTATGCGTATGTTTATCAAGTGGGCCCCACTTCTAATTTTTTCTCTCTCCCTTCTGACCCCTTTTTTTTCTCTGATTTTTTTTTGAAAGTGGGGGACAGTGGTCCCCCCTTGTTCCTTAATGGGTCCGCCACTGAGTACAAGTAAATTTTTAGGCGTGGACTTAGATAGTACTGGATAGTTGGATATTAATTACTGACTACCGTTGAATTATTTTGGTATGTTTTTTGTTAGTGGGCCTAGCTGTAGGTTAAAAAGAACTTGTACTCTTATTTTTGTTGTTGTTGATGAGTGAAAATTTTGAAATTATGGTGTAGACTGTAGGAACTAGGGAGAGACTACGCGTGATCTATAAGATTATCTAATATAGCGGTTACATATGGCGCTAAATTTGATGGTTTCTTATTATGAAAGAATGTGCATTCGAATTTTATTTTCAAATATATAGGATGTTAGTGTAATGAATAATTCGAAATTTGGATCAATTTTCATCCCACGTTTACGACTCTTAATTTACAAAACAAGGTAAAGACTTTTTCACTTTAATTATTTGGGAAGATTAAACTTATAGAAAGAATCTATACAGTTGGTTTTAGCTATCACAATGGCCTAGAACATCCACTTTGACTATCAAATTATAATTTCGAACACTATTAGCAATATGAGAGGAAGAACAAATTACACAAAGTTGATGGAGCTTTGTAACAGAGTTGGTTAAGCATGCTTTCTCGAAAGACATAACACATTCTATGTATAGAAGTAGAATGGAGGTATAATAAAATAATAAAAGACATAATTTAACCTTAGAAAGTAGATATCATATGGATAGCTCTAGATCAGTTATATAAGTCAGCGCCATCAAAACATTTAATAAGTCAACGTTAAAGGAAAAACCATCATGTATACTATTTAATTATTGACATTATGATTACAAGGAATAATTCAGTTATGTCATGATTTATTGTATGACATCTTGATTTTTTTTTTTTTTGAGGAGATGTATGACATCTTGATGTGGTAAACAGAGTAGATGACTAACTCTCCAAACAAGGATATCTTATAACTCATTAGAAAACTTAAGAGTTTGTTGTCCAGACAGATACAATTTTGTGTCAATTTTCTCTTTTAGATAGCTTAAGTTTTATCCTTGAAGGAAGGGTCAGTGGCAGGGCCGGTTCTGAGGGTAGGCCTCGAGTGCGAGCGCCTAGGGCCCAACTCTTCAAGGGGCCCAAATTAGAAAATATGTCATATAGTAAAAAAAATTTGCTTCTGCGGAGGGATATTCAGAGAGTACCGAAGAAGAAAAGAAGAAAGAGAATATTTAGGGACCTTTATTACTTTCTTTTTCCTAAACTTTCACTTCCTAAATCTAATATTTTGCCAATCTCATGAACTTCTTCATGTATTCCCAATAATCTTACCTTTAATTCAAATGGAAAACGTTATGTTCCCCAAAATATTCAACAATGAAGAGCAAATTTTTGTCCATTATTCCTATTAAATAGTGATAAAGAATTATCATCTATAATTTGTACGGTACCACACTCCAATTCATATGAGTTTCAATCATCTAAAACAATTTTACTAAAAACATCAAGCAGCTTTGAGAATCAATTGAAAAACTATTATTTATACCGAGTAAGTCTTGGGATAAACCTTTAAGACCAAAAACTTTTAATTTAAAGTAAAAAGATTTTAGCTCATAATCTTATAATCGTTGATGTTTTTACTTAAAAGCTTAAGTGTTAAAATTTTAAAACTTTGAACCTTAAGTTCAAACCTTACCAACTTAGCTTAAACTTCATACGGTCTACACATGTTCTCATTGTTTCATAATATCTTTACACATTCGGTTAGTTGTTTTCCAATATTTTTGTTTTTTTGAATATTTTTTTCCTTTCCAAATTCTTATTTTTCATATGGGTGTTTGGGTATATGTCATTGCTATATATAGTTTTCTCTTTTTGATGATAAATGATGACCTTAACAAGAGAAATTTTTTTTGATTATCGACAATGATGATGGAGTTTAATACTTATGCAATTCTTTTAAGAAAAAGAAATTATTGAAGAAATGAACTAAAGCGTACTAGTACTACTATATTTCTAAAAGACAAATACTATATATGTTTTTGCATAATTTTGAGACACAACTTCAAAAAACAATACTATAAAATCAGATATATGAAAAAGAAAAATCTATATTTTTGGGGCCAATTTTTGGCTTTGCGCCTAGGGCCTCAAAAATGTCAGGAACGGCACTGGTCAGTGGGTGGATGAATGTAGTGCCAACTCCGAAGAAAGAATAGATGGAAAAATGTAGCCTAAAAAATAATATTGCTATTAATATAGTACATCTCAATTAAAAGAAGTGGTAGTGATCTAGGGACTAAGGCCCTATTCTTTTGAACTAAATCGATCTAAATTAATTTTATTTCAGTTCAATTCCCTTAATTTTAGTTCGTTCAATTCAATTTTATCATTAAAACACTTTTACTATCATCTTTATTATTATTCTTAAATTATTATTGACGTTATACTCCCTCCGTTCCTTTTTCTTTCTCCGATTTACAGTAGATCCAAATGTCAAGGAAGATGATGTCATAGGAATACGGATGGAGACAATAATTAAGGAGTCCACTTATTTTATAGTAAATGTGGTGATCAAAGTCGGTGAGAAAATGTATAAGGTACATGTAGGACCAAAAAGTCATAAAGTATGAATAGATGGGTAATATATTGTTTCCTATATAGGAAAGATGAAGATATAGGGCAAATAAAAAGAAACGGACAAAAACAGAACGTAGGACAAACAAAAAGAAACGGAGAGAATACTAATTACGATTATACTAATATTTGAAATTCAGTTTAAAATTTTAATATTTAAATATTAAATTAAGCTCTTTAATATCAATAACAATTTTTCTAATATTATCGTTTTACTTATTACTTTTTAGACATTATTATATTCATTCTTAATAAACCTATGAACATTTTTAATAACTTTTTAAATTTTTTATATCATTATTTTTATTTCCATGGTTTTACCTATTAGACATTATCAGATACATTGTTATTACTATTATTATTGATATTGTCATTATTATTATTATATTACCAAATTTAAATTTGTTTGTGATTTGGCACAAAATAATATAATTTATTAGTGTTAATATTGATTCAAGTACATCACATTCCTCAACAAAAAAATCATTTTCAACTTATAATATCATAATTATCTTCTTCCATATGATCTCCCACGCACTTTTTCCCTTATTTTCTACTTGATCTTATTAACATCTTCATGACCAACTTGACGTGCATCTTCCGATTTCATAATTTTTAAATTATCTTAGCTAATTTTTCCTTCTTTCAAACATGAAAGTCTTTTAATCGTCATCAAACATGTCAATACCAACAACTACTTTAATGCCTTCTTAATTTTGCACATGATATTCCAAACTTGTTCACTTTTATGAAATTATAAAAGTGTGCAAGTTGCAATAATAGAAATTTACTCTAAATGTCACTTCACATTCTCAATGATAAATGTCGATGTTTGAAATGTTTTAGCATTCCTTTAAAGTTATTAAGTGTCTAACAACCAACATAAAAGCCTTCAACTAATAAAGAATTATTTTTTATTTAGTATAAATATTATCTGGTAAAGTAATAATATTAGAGTCATTAATATCTTTTAAATTATTATTTGTAAATAATAATAATTAGTAATAAAATAATAATTATTAGTCATATTATAAGTCTTATTATTATCATTATTTATTTATTCTACTCATTATTATTATTAAGATTACTCCAATTCTTAAATTTAAGTTTAATCAATATGGTTAGTTCAACTACATTGATTTGAGTTCAGATTTTAGTTTAATTCATTTAAATTCAGCTTCATTCAATTTAAAAGAATAAAACTTAAAGGAAAAAGATATGGGTGAAGCAAAATTTAACTACCATACATTTCTGAGTGCACTATTAAGGCCCTCTTCTTTTGGTATGCAGTGAACTTAAATTAATTTATGTTCGATTTAGTTTAGTTCATCTCCATTAATTTCAGTTTAGTTCACTTTGTTCAGTTCTATTTTAGTTTAGTTCTACTTTAACTTATCTTTAACACTTTTATTATCAGTTTTTCATTACTCCCTCCGTCTTTATTTAATAAGGACATTTTGACTTATGTTACTATTCACATTCTATTCTTTGACTATCCTATGTTATTCTTGTTTGTTTTAGTATCAACTTTTATAATTTTTAATCACGCATAATTAGACATATCTATGATCAAATATATGCACTGGCAAGCGTAAAAAGTACAAATGTCCTTGTTAAATAAAAATAGAGGGAGTATTGTTATCGTCATAAATTATAATCATTATCATTAAGTATTATATTAAGTGTTATTATTATTATTAAGTATTATATTAAGTGTTCTAATATTTATTATCATTAAGTACTACTCCCTCCGTTTTTTTTATATGCACCTAAGGGTTTTCACAAGAACCAAGGAAAAAGTGCAAAAGTAAGAGAGAAGGTTAGTAAAAGTAAGGAAAAAGTGAAAAAGGTAGAGAGAAGGAAAGACAAAGTAGGAGAGAAGTGTAATAATTAGGTGGGCCAACCTTCCATTTACGGCAAAAGATAGAAAGGTGCCAATTAAAAAAAAATATCCCAAAATGGAGAAATGTGCATATTAAAAAAAACGGAGGTAGTATTCTTCTTCTTCTTCTTCTTCTTATTATTATTATTATTATTATTATTATTATTATTATTATTATTATTATTATTATTATTATTATTATTATTATTATTATTATTATTATTACTATTATGAAAAGGACAAATATCATACAACCTACAAGAAATTAGTGGGCAACCGAGATACAATCTGGGCACCCACTCCTCTAGCTATCGCAAACCCTATCCTAGTGAAGATGTGGGCAGCAGCACGTGCCCTAATGTCCTGTGTCTTCGAGAAGTATTGAACCCGCTTCAGCAACGCAACAGCCACCTTATCCAATTCCCCAAGAGAAGAAAAGGAAAAGAGAAGGAAGCCATACCCAATTGCGTGACAACGAGCTTCATACTTAACCCGCTTCCGATGAGCCGCATCAACAACAACACGTCTAGGAACGAAATCAAACAACCCAGACTGGGTCAAGGGAGAAGACTCAGTCAAGTCGACACACACATCACGACCACGATCCCAAGAATAAAGAAGCACATCTGCTGGCCTGAGGGCCCCGTCGTTCCCTCTAGACAACCCAATGTCAACCTCCTTTCGTGCCGAAATGCCAGACCGATAGAAAATATCAACTAGAGTATCTCGAACGACATTATGCCGATGTTAATACCCAACATACCAGCACACGACACCGCATGATCACCAAAAACATCCCCTGCGAAAACCCTGGAGCAAGCAGAGCACGGCATCGAAGTAGAGAACAAAGGAACACCCAACCGGTAGCACAACACACTCCGATAAGTTTTAGGGTTCATCGTCTGACCCAACCCAGAAATAGGAATTGCCCGAAGCCAATCTGAGGTGTGATCCCCCTGCTGTGACTTCCACAAAGCTAATTGCCGAGAAGAAAAAGAAAAAGTAGATTCTGCAGATGTAGCAACCTTTGTGAAGTATATATCAGCCAATTTTTTCATAAGTTTAGGGGCAGCGACAACACTAGGATTACTAAAAAGGTCAGACTCCACAGTTCTATTAAAAAGACTCATCGCATCCTCAAAGGCACGTCCAAAACCTACAATACCTGCAGGACGCAGAAGCTTATTCTGTAAACCAGCAGACTGCAAACGAGACGCGAGATAAGCATAATGTCGAACATCACTCGCGCAATAAACACCAAGTCCTCCAGAGGAAAAAGGTAGGGTAGCAAGACGCCACTGCCAATCGCCAAAACCAGGCCCCGAAGCAGTAACAATACGCTCCAAAGATGACCGAAGAGCCCCATCAAAAGAACGACAAGCCTCATCAAAGACACAAGGAGAACAAGTATGCAAGGCAAAATAGAGTTTTGAAATGCCCGTACACGCCCTAAGAAGCAGCAACTCACACTGCGGATCATCAAGCTTAGCAACCTTATCCATAAGCGAAATGGACTTGGACACTCTTTGCATCACAAGCTCCCCACTGAAAACAGAATCGGAACTGGTGGGACCACCAAGTAATTTTACACCACGCAAAGGTCGTGCAATGTCAGTGGGAAAGACACCAACAAGCCTACTACGAGGGTCTTCGATAGGCCAGAAAACTTAAGTTTTTTCCACATTGAGATGTAGCCCGGAACTAGGCCCATCTTCCATGATCAACTTCAAAACCTTTCCCACCACCAAGGTCTCACCAATAATGGTGCCATCATCCAAATACTACGCCTGAAGACTGACATCAAAAGAGTCTCTGATTTTACACACTAATGGATGCAAAACCAAAGCAAAAAGCAAAGGACCAAGGGGATCACCCTGTTGCACCCCCTGAGATGACCATAAGGTGTGCTCTCCATAATACAATATGGCTGGATGAGAGTAGCAGAATTCAACCCATCGCGAAAGTCCCGGTCACCGAAGACGAACTTCACGTAACATAATCTCACGATCAACTAAGTTGAAAGCATTCGGAAAATCCACCAACAACATAGAAAGACCGACATCACATCCACGATCCTCAATCAACCTATTAACAGCATGAAGTACTGCCTCACCACCTAAAGGAACCCCAACACCAAACTGAAGACCATCAAAGTAACCTCCCAAAGATGGCCCCACCAAAACAGCACCAACCTTCGAAACCAGACGCCGCCAAATAGTACCCACGGCGATCGGACGAATGCCACCACCTTGCTTGACAAGAGGAGTGAGAGGAGCACTAGCAATATACTCACCCTAAACCGTAGGACATTTTCCAGCGAGAAAGAGATTAACCACCTGCGAAATAGAGTCAACTAACTCATCCAAAATAGCCACCGCCGCCCCACTCAAACAATCCATAAGGTGTTGAGCTCGAAAACCGTCCCTACCACAAGACGTACCACGCGGAAAACTCAAAATCTGATCCAAAACAACAGCAGAAGAAGCAGTCAGATGATGGTGCTCAATAGGTATATCTGGCAAGGTAGGAGCTGGCGAAAAAGGGTGGTTGGACTGTAAATCCGCAAGAGTAGCATCGGAATAAGGAGCAATGCCAGAAGAAGAAAGAACCCTCACCGCGGCAGTATAATGTTTGTCACAAATCTTCCTCTTACACTGCTTGATATTGCGCTCATCCAAAGCAAGATCATCCTCAGCAGCCTCGGACAAAATAGGAGAATCCTCTGCCAACGTTTCTCTTACAAGGAGCAAACTACCACCCTGTGTACCCCAAGTACAAAAGCGCGGGAAATACTCTCTTCCTGACGCTGTCGCTTAATAGCCGACTTACACTCAAGATTACTCCGCGGGCGAAAAGTTTTAAGAGTGCAAAGGGGTAGCACCAACAAAGAGACCCAACAAGAAATGTCATCAGGTTTAGAAATAACCTTATCAAGAGCACCTTTTAGAACTCGAGAGAACCCCAAACGACACTTGGGAGGGATAGACTTCATAGTGCGAAACCCCTTGGAGAATAAACCATCAAGAAGAGCCACATCAAAAACACAAGAAAGATCACACAACGAGCCATCATCATGACCAAGCTGCACAGGTGAAGAAGGAACCTGTGGCTAGGGGATGTCATAAAGTAGAAACCTAACATTACCATCACCCTCATCATGAGGTGACACAAAATCCGCACCCCGGCCATGACGACACCTAGTACGAAGAGTATGAGTTTTGAAACAAACCCCACATAGCCAAATCCCCATACGAGCAAAAGTAATCTCTGCCGCAGAAAAAACAGATAAATTAGTAGAAAGAGCATGTCTTGTAGTATCACGTGCACCAGAACAACAATGACAATCATGAAGGTGTGTTATCAACGAAGTCTTAGTGAGTCCATTTCCACCACCATCGTGACACCCACTAAGACCAACAAAAGGACAATGAAACTGCACAACATTGGCCATCAAATAAATAACCAAAACCAAGCCCCCAAAATCGAACACTACAACTAAAAAATTACATGAAACATGTTCAACCCCAGTTGATCAAGCCCTATGCCCCGAAGAAGGATCGTTGATCAAGCCCACTGAAGACCAAACCCTATGATGCGACAAAGAAGAAGCCACTGATGTACCGGTGATGAAACGCCAAAGTACCGTAGAAACACCAATGTAGAAACGCTGAAGACAATGAAGTCCACTGATGTTGAACCACGGTCATAGAACTAAGTTTGCTGCCGGAGACGTGCCGTAGTATCAACCAAAAAAGGCCGTTGAAATGGAATCTCCCAAAAACGAGAGAGTTCAAATAATTATAAACAATTAAAATACTAAACGGCACGAAGAAGAAGACCCAAAACTGACGTCACACAAACTGCCAACAACCTAAGGCAATAATATGATCACTGAAATGAAGAAGATGAAGTTGTCGTGCTAATAAAAAACTCACAGCCACCGAAGAGGAAAAGGATTATGATAGATGAATGAATGAATCCTCCCCCATTGATCACGCTAAGCCACATTGTAAAAACCCAAACAGACCCCCACACCACCTGTAACGAGACGAACACGCTGAACCCAAGAAACTGCTGAAACAGAAACGTAGCACCAACAGAACACGCCGACCACACACTGACTTAGAGCTTGCCGAACCCGCTGCTCAGACTGCCGGAGAAAAATGCACAGAGATGTGCCGGAAACACCGACCCCAACCCAACCCTAATGGCCCTAAGTATTATTATTATTATTATTATTAGGAAAAATTGCCTAGAATAATGCAACCTTTGGGCGATTCGCAAATAATAATGCAACCTAAAGATTATTCTGGAATAATGCAACCTTTATACCACATTTATTTTAAATGGGGCAAAACCGGATATAACCTGAATAATAGGTTAAGGAGGACATGTGTCGTCTTGTCATTGGTCCTAATAAACTAATTTTAAAAAAATATAAATAAATAAAGATAAAACAAAAAAAAAACTTCCCCCCCTCCCCTAACCCACCATCACGCATGCTACTACTATGAACAAACCAGCCACCCCTCCCCCACCATGCCCAGCCACCTCCGACCACCTTCTCACTCCCTCTGAAAAAGCTCAGCCACCTCCTACCGCCACCGCACTCCCTTCGAAATGCCCAGCCGCCACCTCCGGCCTCACCCCACTCCCTCCGAACCCCCTAGCCCACCCCCTTCGAACCCCCTAGCCCACCCCAACCCACCCTCTTCGAACCATCCCAGCCACCGCAACCCAACCCCTTCGAAGCCCCCTAACTACCGCAACCTCTCCCAACCCTTCTCCCACCCCCGAAAATCCCACCCCTCCCCTCTTACCTTTCAGATTTCGCGCGCCTGCCCTTCCCTCCCCTAACCCCACGTGTTTTCCGGCGACACTAGAGACGAAAAAAAGGGAAAATTTCGTCGATGGGTACGGGGTGTGGTGGTTCTGAGTAGTTTCCGGCGAGCTAAGAAGGGTTTCTGGCGAGGGTGGGGGCTGGCGTGGTGTAGTGGGTAGTTGCCGGCGAGGGTGGGGCTGGGGGGTATTGGCAGGGGGGGGGCTGGGGGCTGGGGTTTAGTTTAGGTTTTTTTAATTTTTGTTTTAATTTTATTGTTTTAAATTTAAAGTTTTTAATAAAAATTACCTATGGTTCAGGTTACCGGTCATTTGTCCTGTTTAAAATAAATGGGGTATAAAGGTTGCATTATTCCAGAATAATCTTTAGGTTGCATTATTATTTGCTAATCGCCCAAAGGTTGCATTATTCTAGGCAATTTTTCCTTATTATTATTATCATCATCATTATTAATATTATTATTATTATCATCATCACTATTATCATCATCGATCATCATCATCGATCATCATCATCATATTACTAAATTAAATTTGTTTTCAAATTACCACGCAAAAATATAATATAAATATTAATCGAGTTCATTTGTATAGGGGTGAGCAGAAAAGTTGGGTACCCGGTTCCAGACCCAGAACCGGTTGGAACCGGTGGTTCCGGAACTGGAACTTGAACTGTCGGGACTGGGTCTGGGTATCAAATATTAGGAACCGGTTGGAACTGGGTCCTATTCCGGGTAGTGAAATTGTAGACCCGGTACCCACTGGGTACCCAGTTCAACCGTTTCCAAGACCAATTTTTTTGAGATGAATGCATATGTAATGTATGCTTAAGACTCGAAGATTTTTAAAACTAACTTGTCAATTGAAGTATCAAATTATGTTACATATGATGTTTATATTTAGCTAAACAAGAAAAATATAGCTTTTGAATGCAACTGGGTAGCGGGTACCCGGTATTGGAACCGACCAAATAGACCAAATAACAATCACTTTTGCGGGACTGGGTACCCTGTCAAGGAACCGGTCCCGGTTGGTTCCGGTTCCAATTCCAAAAATTAAGGAACCGGTCCAACCGGTTCCGGTTCCATGTTCTAGGTACCCGGTCCAACCGGTTCCGGTACCGGTTCCGAGAAATATGACCGGGTACCCGGTTGTGCTCACCCCTACATTTGTACATATCATTAATAATTATTTTTATTAATTATTATTATAATTAATAATAACTATTATGGTTATCTATTATAATACTAATATTATCGTAACTTAATTATTTTATTGATAATATACAATGATGATTTTAATAGTTATTATATTTATATTTTGTTATCATTATATCATCTATATAATTTAATTAAAAAAAAAATTCAGTTCAGTATAATTAAACTCAATTCAATTCAGTTTACCTCATATAGGACAAAAGAACAGGGCATGAAACAGGTAGGTAGTGTAAATTTTGGGAGGCAAAAGTCCAAAAAAATATGCCCGGATTTGGCTGAATCATAAAGGGGGCCCAATTCTAGACTGTGGGCCCCACAAACTTGATGGCAATATTAAGTTAGAGAAAAAAGGCCCACAAAGGAAAATGTAGTGTCTTCATCCATGTATGAGAAGCGTTAACCTCGGGAAGTTGAGGTGATAGCTGCGCTTCATTTCATTTAAAAGCCATTCATGTTTCTAAGGGTAGGGGTTTCCAATCCCATTGCTATCCCATTTGATCAATAAAATAAACAAAATCTAGTTCGAATCTTATGAATTTAATGAAATAGACATTGTACCATCACATTCACACCCTATTATATTCAAACATTCACGATATCTACCTCTTTTATTTTCAAATATTAGGTACATATCTTTTTTAAACTTACTTTAACCATGAATGTTAAAAGTGAGAAATGATTAAGGGGGCTACCATCAACAAAATGTTGTTGATGGTAAGCCCCAATTCTAATCTCTTTCTCAATGGTAGTATTATAGTTAATAAAGTCCACCCTTATGGTGTGCGTTTTCAGTCTCCTATTTTAGGGTTTTGCAGTATACTTTTTGTGAGTTTTCAGTCCCCTGTAAGGTTTTCTAGTCTAATTGCTATTGTAAATTTAGTCAGATGTTTTTCACTAAAGGTTTGTCATGCGTTGTGATGAATTGAAGCAATTCGTCTGCTTTCATCCCAACCAGATCAAGATGAGCCTTCTTCAAGTCGTTATCAAACGACAGATCCGCTCAAAAGCTATATTGAGATAGCGAGAGTTATATATGCCAAATTGTTATATCTTTGGTTTGGGATCATTAATGAAGAAAAACATTATTGTATGGTTTTGTTACATTGCTTTCGTTTATTTGATATCTATTGTAAGTGTCGGTTTGGCTTTCAATTAATGAAATCATCTTTCTTTCAAAAAAAAAAGTGAGAAATGATCGAGACCCCGATAGTAATCATGACCTGTGAATCGATGTAATAAGTTTGGGCATCTGGATACCCTTGATTTTAAATACCCCTAAATCTATAGGAATTACCAGTTAGATACGAACATTTAAACCTTAATTAGCAACAATATGTTATTTGTTAAAAAAAATTATAAGTAGTTATATTTATAAAAAAATTAGTATGTTAAGATGTACATAAAACAACTTATAAAAACAAAGGAATACGATTAGTATTGGTTGTGTTGATATTTTACCATCCCCATTTCATTACTAAAACGATACATTTCATGCATGGTTCCGCTATATTCCACTAGATTTATGTTTGTTTGTAGTTTGGTGTCTTTTGAGTTATTTCATGGAGATTAGAGCTATTTGGAGGTGGAATAGACCATTCTAGAGCATGTTGATGATCGTTAGAGTTCATTTGGATGCATTTAGAGAGTCATATGGGATCCGTTCAATCAGGACCCGATCGGGTTTAACTTAGGCCCGATCGGGTTGGATCCTGGACCCGATCGGATTGGACTTGAGCCTGGTCGGGTTTGTGTCGAATTTAGTCCTTTTCGTACTCCTATCTTTATTTTATAGTAGAGTATAAATAGATTTCGATTTGCAATTGTAACCTGATCCTAATTACTCAGTTTTAGACTCTTTTCATTCATAGTTTTGACTAATTACTCAGTTTTAGACTCTTTTCATTCATAGTTTTGACAAAATACTCTTAGTGTCCATCTCAATTACTTTGCTGTTACTTAGTTTTGAAGATTGAAGACTTCGGATTCATCAATTTAAATTCAAGTTTGAATTCTCTATTCCCTCTTTCTATTTTTTAATTATGTTCTTGATTATGCTCATCATTTCTATTACCATGATTAGTGAGTAGTTCTAATTCTAGGATTGAGTTGCGCCCTAGCATGGATCGATCGTTTTATTTATATTAATTCCATGTTATTGAATCGTTCGATTAGGGTTTGATAGGTTTATTTTTATTGTCAATTTGCATCATTGTTTTGCCCTAGTTTTTATTATCAATGAAAGTTGGAATTGAAATTGGGATTTCATTGTAGCAATTTGTTATCTTGTCGATTGAATTTATTAACGAAAGTTGGGATTCAATCTAGCTTGACTTGTCATTGGTTGAGATTCACACATGAAAATAGTGAGAATCAAGATTGGGAACTTCACTGAAATTGGTTCTTAATACATTTAATTTTGTATATTAGCCATGAAAATAGGAAGCATGCATATTAGTTAGCCCTTTTGTAGTCACGAAATTGGTCTTAAGGTAGTTCATCTTTGAAAGAATGTCATCTCGTCTAAGCCTCGATTCATTAACTGGAGTGTAAGTGGTGTTTGATCAATTCATGTTAGTGGTGAATCTGGTGATGCTCAATCTTAGTGTTTTATTATCATAATTATCATCATCGTTATTATCTTACTTGTTTGTTTACAAATTAGTTCAATAGCTTTAACCATCGATATAGAATTGTGTAGCTATTTCATAGTTTAGAACTAGTGTTTAATCTTGCACCTCCCTGTGTTCGACCTGTTAGTGCTATGACATCTTTCACTTGCGATATTAAAATAAAACCCTAACTGTATCCTATGGGTTATAGACTACATAGTACCTAACTCAATAGGAAAAAACAAATCATGTACCTTATTTTAAGGATGGGATTAGCCCTGGTGAATATATCTCATGATATGATTGAAAAAAGAATTGAAAAATTATATTATAAGATTTATCTTAGTAAAATATGTTTATAACATCATCTTCTTTAACATTTTTGTTCATGTATATTCAACATAACTAATGACCAAACTTCAACCTCATTGTTATGTGTGCCTTATAAAAAGCAACGGGGAGAATACGTTGATTACAACTACTCCCGTTAAAATTTATTGTTTAACAATATGCATTCATGCAAAACAAAGTATAAGAACACCACACTAACTATTTAAGGTTTAAAAATGTAAAACAAAGTGGATGGTTATTATTATTAATAATAATATAATAATAATAATAGGGGCACGTGCTGCTGCCCTAGGATGGGTTTTGCTATACCTAGAGAAGTGGGTGCCCAGATAGTATCAAGGTTGTCCACTAATTTCTTGTAGGTTGTATGATTTTTATTATAATAACAATAATAATGATAATAATAATAATAATAATAATAATAATAATAATAATAATAATAATAATAAATAAAGAATTAGGCATGTTATAATAATTAATTTTTGAATTATGTCATTTTCAACTTATTCATGTTACGCCTCTTTTTTTATTTTTACACAACTCTATCTTAAGGTATACGAATATCATGGCAGTACAATAAAATTGTGTTTATAACCTCATAAATTAGCCAATTTCTCAGTTTGCAGGAATCCAATTATCTCGACATTAGAGAACAAACTATTATGGAAATTGTTCCATAATCTAGACTTGCAAAAATGCAAATTAAACTCGGAAACTACATGGAAGCTAAGTATTTAAACATTAGAGAAGGAACTATTAGGAGACGAGAAGTGTTCCAAAATCTAGACTTGCACTAAATGGTGTGGTCCGCTTGCTATTGATATATGTGAATAATGTGATGTGTTATTTGGAGCATTTAAGGACAAAGTTGGTGTCTTTTGTGTGTTATTAGGTCGTTATGATATCGCTTGTGAACAAATTAAGGAATAACTTCAATTGTCATATCATTTATCCCTGCGTTCCATAATATAGTGTTTGCATTTCATTTTGGGTGTCCCAAAATGTTCTTCTTGTTTCCATTTTTAAAAGGCACTAAATTCCTAAGATACCTTCATCAAGTACTTGAAAAAAGGTTCCCCCAAAATATTTTATTCTAAAATATCCCTTTTCTATGTACTTGTCATTATTATATTTGTCTTTTTCTCCCTACTTTACCTCTTGAAATTTGTTGTTTTGTTGTCACAAGTACTTCAATCATTAGTGTTTTGTCTAACCTTAATTTTTGTGAAAAATGAGAAACAAACACTATATTATGGGACAGAGGGAGTATGTATTTGGAAACACGGGTTGCAACGTTTAGAAATACTAGTTTATTGGCATGTGCAATGCACGAGTTGCTTACGAAATTTGATTATTTATTAGATAACCATCCAACCAAAATTCTTTGGTATAAGTGTTACAACATAAGTTATGATGTAACACTCCAAATCAATATATATCATTTTTAGTATAATTTGTAGCATTATTTTTTTGTTTGTTATATCATTTTAGTGCAATTTTATCTCATGTTTCTTTGTATCATTTTGGTGTAGTTTTACATTTTGTA